>OY728124.1:19262703-20475540 GCA_963277665.1 Viscum album
CGCAGCAGCAGGACGATGGTGGAGCTTGATGCTCCAGGTGCACAATGAGGCATCCCTACTTTGGACGGACTTTGAGAGCCTCTTCCGCTCGGAGTTCGTCCCAGCCACCCTTCGTGCGGTGCGTATCCAGGAGCTTCTACAGCTGCGGCAGGGCAGCATGACGGTCGCTCAGTACTCGGTGAGATTTACCGATCTCTCGCGCTACTCGACCGACATGGTACGGGACCCATTCTTCCGGGCCCGAACCTTCGAGCAGGGTTTGAGACACGAGATCAGGGCATCGCTGATCTCCCTCAGCATACCGACTCAGACAGGAGTACTGGAGCGGGCCCTTCTGATCGAGAGCTTCCTTGCTGAGTCTACACCAGCACAGCGACCCACCGCAGGGCGGCACGTGGCAGAGTCATCTGCAGCAGGTAGTCGACGGATGACTCAGGGGTCCAGACAGACCAGACCTTCGGGCAGACGATCTCAGGGCACTGGCTCAGCAGTGCGGGGCACACAGCGCGGGGCCAGTCTTCCGACAGGCAGACAGTGCTACTCGTGCGACGGGCAGGGCCACATGGCTCGTGACTGCCGACCCGCCGTGCCGAGGAGCAGCAGTCAGTTGATGGACCACCGAGGCAGAGGCAGAGGGTTGACCGTGGCGGTCCGCAGGGAGGAGGCGGACGAGGCAGAGGAGCTGGACGAGCAGCTGGTGGTGGCCGACGCTTTGAGGCTCTACCACCACCACCACCAGGAGGTCCACCCCGACCACAGGGAGCTAGCGGGCAGCGACAGGCACAGCTCCAGGCAGCAGAGGCCTACGACCACGGCACACCCGAGATGATTCGAGGTACTATCTGTGTCTATTCCACCCTTTCTGCAGTTCTTATAGACACAGGAGCGAGTCACTCTTTCATAGCCGCTTCCCTTGTTCGGGGCTCGGAGATTCCGACAGAGCCGTTGGCTCGATCCTTACGGCTAGAGACTCCTACGGGAGCAGACTCGACGATTACGCACTGGTGCCGGCAGTGTGAGCTTACTCTAGGAGGTGAGAGCTTTGGCTGGGATCTTCTTGTAGCAGCGTCGAGGCCTTACGACGTCATCTTGGGCATGGATTGGCTATCTACGGTCCATGCACAGATTGACTGTTTTAGGCGCAAGGTGCGATGTGTACGCACCGACGGGAGCAGGTTCACCTTCACCGGCGAGAAGGGAGCCTTAGCAGCACAGGATGGACATCCGCGGAGGAGAGGACAACCCATCACTCATCAGTTGGCTAGCCTCATCCTTGGATCAGTTGACGTGCGGAGTCCTGGTTTTCCTGTAGTGGTGGATCAGTTTACGGACGTTTTTCCCGACGACGTCCCAGGGCTACCTCCTCGCAGAGAGGTAGACTTTTATATTGACTTGTACCCCGGGACAGCCCCAATATCCACTCCAGCATATCAGATGGCCCCCGCCGAGCTTCGGGAGCTACGGGTGCAGTTGGAGGACTTACAGGGCAAGGGGTTCATCCGACCCAGTGTTTCACCCTGGGCTTCCCCGATATTGTTCGCCAAGAAGGCGGACGGGAGCTTGCGACTTTGTGTTGACTATCGTCGCCTGAACCAGGTGACAGTGAGGAACAAGTATCCGCTACTGAGAATTGATGACCTCTTTGATCAGCTCAAGGGAGCAAGGTGGTTCTCGAAGATAGACCTCAGGTCAGGCTATCATCAGCTCAGAGTCAGAGATGAGGATGTGCAGAAGACGGCCTTCAGATGTCGGTATGGCCACTATGAGTTCTTGGTTATGCCTTTCGGTGTAACCAATGCTCCAGCAGTGTTCATGGCTCTCATGAACAGGATCTTTCAGCCATACCTCGATCGGTTTGTCGTGGTCTTCATCGACGACATTCTGATTTACTCAACGACAGAGGAGGAGCACGCCTATCACTTGCGAGTTGTTCTTGACACACTCCGAGAGCACCAGCTTTATGGTAAGATCTCGAAGTGCCAGTTCTGGATACGTGAGGTCCACTTTTTGGGACACGTTATCTCTGAGGCGAGAGTTGCAGTGGATCCCGCAAAGACTGAGGCTGTGTTAGCATGGGAACCACCCAGGAGCGTGACTGAGGTTCGGAGTTTCTTGGGACTAGCTGGATACTATCAGAGATTCGTGCCAGACTTCTCTAGAGTTGCAGCATCACTCACAGCTTTGACGAAGAAGGGGAAACCCTTCGTGTGGTCAGACAGGTGTCAGCAGAGCTTCCAGGAGCTGAGACAGAGATTGACTAGCGCACCTATCTTGAGGTTGCCTGAGGAGGGAGTAGGGTACGTAGTCTACTGCGATGCATCACGGACCGGACTCGAATGTGTTCTGATGCAGGAGCGGGCAGTGATCGCCTATGGATCACGACAGTTGAGGCCGCATGAGCAGAACTACGCTACCCATGACCTGGAGTTAGCAGCAGTGGTCTTCGCTCTGAAGACATGGCGACACTATCTGATGGGCGAGCGCTTTACAGTCTTTTCCGATCATCAGAGTCTCAGGTATATCTTCTCGCAGAAGGACCTGAACCTGAGACAGCGGCGATGGCTCGAGTTCCTCCAGGACTATGACTTTGAGATAGTCTATACTCCTGGGAAAGGGAACGTAGTAGCCGATGCCCTCAGCAGGAGGACGGGCATTCAGCTACTTGAGGAGGCGACAGAGCAGCTAGCCTCTTTGCAGATATCCTTCGTGGATAGAGATGGAGTAGCCTTTCTTCAGTCTCTCACAGTCACTCCTCCACTACTGCAGCGGGTCAGAGAGGCACAGCGTGAGGACGCTGACTGTGAGACACGGCGTGCACAGATATCCTCGGGACAGGCACCCGATGGTTTCTCCCTTGGAGCAGAGCACGACATCCTTTTCAGAGGACGTACCATGGTACCAGTCGCATTGCGAGAGGAAGTACTTAGAGAGTTTCACACTTCTCCTTTAGCGGTACATCCTGGAGTGGCGAAGATATACCAGGACCTCAGACGACAGCATTGGTGGCCGGGTATGAAGAAGGTTGTAGCAGAGTTCGTTTCTCGATGCCTCACCTGTCAGCAGGTGAAGGCAGAGCATCAGGTACCAGCAGGCTTGGTACAACCCTTGGAGGTTCCGGAGTGGAAGTGGGACGGCATATCTATGGACTTCATGACTAGACTTCCACGCACTTCCAGAGGTCACGACTCCATCTGGGTGATTGTTGACCGACTCACCAAGTCGGCACACTTCTTACCCATCAGAGAGCAGGGCTCAGTGGAGAGCTTGGGACGTCTCTACGTTCAGGAGATTGTGCGGCTCCATGGCGTGCCATCATCTATCGTTTCCGATCGAGATTCCCGCTTTACTTCCTGGCTTTGGAAGGGGTTACAGGAGGCGTTCGGTACGCAGCTACGTCTTAGCACAGCTTTTCACCCTCAGACGGATGGTCAGACGGAGAGGACCATTCAGACTCTCGAGGACATGCTCCGCGCATGTGTCCTCGACTTTGGTCGTAGCTGGGAGGACCACCTACCCTTGGTGGAGTTCGCATACAACAACAGCTACCACTCCACCATCGGGATGGCACCGTACGAGGCGTTGTACGGCCGACCATGTAGATCTCCTTTGTGCTGGACAGACCCTGGGAAGTCAGCACTGGTGGGACCGGAGATGGTCCAGGCCACGACAGAGAAGGTCCAGGTCATCCAGGAGCGGATGAGGACAGCCCAGAGCCGGCTGAAGTCATACGCTGACAGGAGGCGGAGGCCACTGGAGTTCGAGGATGGCGACCACATCTTCTTGCGGATCTCACCTCGACGTGGTATTCGGAGATTTGGCTGAGGCGGCAAGTTATCTCTGCGCTTCATCGGACCTTTCCAGATTCTCAGCAGGATTGGTGAGGTGGCTTATCGCCTGGATCTACCACCTCAGTTGCACCGAGTGCACGACGTCTTCCACGTATCTCAGCTGAGGAGATACGTGCACGACCCGACGCACATCATTGACCATGGGGAGCTTGACGTCGACGATGGGGCGACTTTTACGGAGGTCCCGTTGGAGATAGAGGATCGACAGGAGCGGGTCCTGCGTGGGCGATCGATTCCTCTTGTGCGCATCAGATGGCAGCACGGGAATCTCCAGGAGAGCACATGGGAGCGGGAGGCTCAGATTCGTGCTCATTACCCTCATTTGTTTCCCTAGTTTTTGATGTATCTTTACGGGGACGTAAAGCCCTGAGGTGGGAGTAATGTAAAGACCCGTAAAATTCAAGGGAAATTTTTTCTTAATTTTCTTTAGAATTTTACAAGAGCGCGGTTTCAGACGACACCTGATTCCGAGGCCCGGAGTGCCCGGAATTAATTTCCGAAGTTTGGCTCGGGTACGTTCAGTGAACGAACGAGCGGGAATTCCTAACTTTTGATCCGGTGCTCGGAATTGAAATCTAAGGGCACCGATGAACTCGCAGCGCCGATATTCTCTTAAAGAGACCTTTCTGGGAGTTGCGTTTGTTGCGGGTTGAAAGTTAATTTTGGGGTTTTTAGTTTGAGTTAAATAAAATTTGTGTAGAACAAATTTTATTATAACTTGATAAAACCTACCAAAGGGGGGTTGGAAGTGGGACCCACACCCACTTAACCTCCCTTGGGAGGATTAAGTGTGGTGGGGCCCACACGAACCCCTAATCCTTTCAAATTCTCCCAACTCCCTTAACGCCTCATTTATTGACTTGAGTTACTTTTTAATTATGGGAGTTAATCCTTTTGAATTTCAAACTTTTGAAATTCTATTGTGTTATGTAATAATAAAATAAGTTGTTGTCTTATTTTATTTTGGGTTATTTGTTTGTCTTCTTGAGAGCTGGAGAGCTCTTCTTCTTCTTCAACTCTGACGAAGAACTCGAAGAACGTTCATCTTGACGAAGAACGCTCAAGCTCCAACGAAGAACGCCGCACCTCCATTCTTCGTTTACCGTGTCAACGAAGGGGACGCCACTTCTTCCTCGGACAACCTTCGTCGGCGTACAAGTTTCGCCAACGACGTGTCTCTTCGAACGCATCCCTTCGTCATCGAATTTGACAAACGGCTACCGCGACGCCCGACCTCCGCGACGTCGTCTTCCGCGGAACGTTCACAATCTTCGAACCTTATACCCGAGGTAGGGGTTGTTGATTTCTTTTTGGTTTCATTATTTTATTCTTGATCGTGAATTTTGCAAGTCGAACGTGTGGCTTTGAATTACTTAAAGTTGCGTTATTATTTTAACGTGAGGGGGGCCGGACCGCACGAACACAGCCGAACCCCCCTCCATCGTTCTTGTTTTTTTCTTGCGGGTGGAAGCAAGTGGCATGGTGTCGTCGCACCACGCGGATGATCGTGCAAATATTTTACGCGGCGCCGTCGCGCCACGCCGAGGAAGAATCTTCAAGAACGCGACGCCGTTGCGCCGCGTTGAATGGAATCAAGGCACGGCGAAGGGGCGCGGTGCCGTCGCACCGCGCTGGATGACGAAGGCCGCGGCCGGTTCCGGGCCGCGGCGGGACGAGGAGACCGCGGCCGGTTCCGGGCCGCGGCAGAAGAGAAGACCGGCGGCCGGGCCGCCGGCGTCGGAAGCCGAAGGGGGGACCGGAATTTCCGGTCCCGTTGGAGAAAACCGGCCGGCCAGCTGGCCGGCCGGAAGGCATTAAACCGGGGGAATTAATCCCCCGGCCAGCATGTAAAACCCCCCTCTTTAAGAGGGGAGCGGTTCCATGAAAGGGGGGGTAGCAGCCCCCTGGTTCTCTTTATTAAACCGGCCCCCACGTGGGGGCCGTTTGTTGCAAAGGCGCGGCACAAAGGCCGTGCCGCTTCAATCAGCGGGGGCTTAGCCCCCGCGTGCGGCCCCTCGCGGCGCCAGGCCGCCGCGGCCCGCCGCGCCGCCGCCGGCCACCGCCGCCGGCCACCGCGCCGCCCCAGGGCGGGGTCGGGCTGGGTCGGCCCGGACCCGGACCCCCCCGTTTCGAACCAGAATCGGTTTTTGGGCCATATCTTGAGCATCGGACCTCCGAATGACGAACCGTCTGCGGCAACGCGATCCTTCGATCGAGACGGTCGTTTCGGTATATCGCACTCAAGGTTTCGGTTTACTTTGAGTTCGGCCGGGTTGGTTCGTTCACGAAACCAACCGGGCCTTCGGAGCGGAAACGCTCATATCTTGAGCTACGAACGTCCGATTGACGCACCGTCAGTCGCGTTGTGTTCCTCTTAGTGAGACGGATCTTTTGGCATACTCCACCCGAGGTTTGGACGCAGGTGGAGTACGGTCGGGTTGGTTTAGCCTTAAAAACCAACCGGGCCCCGGAGACGAAAATGCCAATAACTCTCAGACCGGGCGTCCGATCGACGCGCCGTCTGTTGCGTTGAGTTCCTATTGACGATACGGAACTTTTGGATACATCAACTCTGTTCTTCGTGACAGTTGATGTATCAGCCTCTCGGCTCGTGGAGCGGACCCTCCGAACGAGCTTGCTGTGTGCGGGAACCCTAGTGCTGGTTGCGACTGTTCTACTGCTACGACTGTTCTACTGCTACTGTGACTGCGACGACGACAGTACAGAGATCCTGTGTGGATTCGACGACGACGACTTCAGCACTCAGCGATCCTACGTGGATCAGTGCTACAGGTCCTGTGTGGGCCCGATCCTGTGTGGGTCCTTGCGCTCAGTGGTTCTGTGTGAGCCAGCGCCTACAGGTCCTGTGTGGGCCCGATCCTGTGTGGGTCATTGCGGGGGTTAGTTACCTATCGATCCTTCGTGGGTCCGACGACTTAGATGGATCAGTGATCATCTTTATCGTCCTCTGAAGAAGTATACCTGTGTGAGATGAATCCTATTGCTTTCCTGTGTGGATTGTGTTGTGCAATCCTGTGTGGATTACGTTTTGCTTTCCTGTGTGGAATACGTTTACTTTCCTGTGTGGACTGAGTTGTACTTGGGCTCGGAGGTTAGAGCGTATTTGAATTGATGACTTAGGTATATGTATGGGCATACACCTAAGCAGTGTCGGTTATTACTTCGTGATTGTAATTTTCTTCGTGGTTTATCCTTGTGGATTTGAGAGACCTTCAGGGGTCTCGGGGTCCCTACTGAGTAGCTTATACTCACCCCTGCACGGGCTTTGCCCGCACTACGTTGTGTTGGTTGCAGACGACGGACAGCGTTGACCTTAGCTGAGGCTTGCACAGCGGGACGGTACCCGGAGGTGGACCACTGGGCGGGACGTGCTCGGAGCAGACGGCGGGACCCGTGGAGCAGAGGAGCTATCTGTACCCACCCATCAGGTGGGATTTCCTGTGGACAGCTCGGAGTAGCGGCTTTTACTTTTCAGTTGTTGTTTCCCCTTTCGAGTTGTACTTTACTTTCAGTTTGGGTTTGTATACTGGCCCATTTACTTTTCCGCACTTTCAGTAGTACTCTGCTTTTGTTTAGTGTTTACTTTCCGCTTGCTTACTCTGTGGTGTTTGTATTACTTTTCAAAGGCAATGCCTCCATTTTTTTACTGGGATTTACGCCTTGGTGCTAGTCGCCAGCCCCTGGCCTATGGAAGGCGGGCTTGGGGTAGTCACGGCACGGACCCCGAGGGCGGGTCGTGACAAGGTGTCTAGTGGATTCAGGTTTGTATGATGTTGTGGAAATATATATTGTAACCCACTAGGGGTTTGAGTACGAATATAATTAGTATATAGAAATAGATGACTAGAAAGGGAATTATAATGAGTGAAAATTGAGATTATAGGTGCTTAAAACCCAAGAAATTGTGGTATTAAGTGTGGATGAGGAATTAAGAATGATGGGGTGAAAATGGAGGTATCAGCAGTGATTTTAGTGGAAATATTGAATTGTTAAAATTTCCCGACTACACAATGTGTAGTTAAAAAATACATTGTGTGTAATTTTTCCCATATAGTGGCTCGGTTTTTAGAGGAAGATAATTATTACATATTTTGTAACAATAAATTACATGTTTTTATGGTCTCCAGTTGGAAATTAAATAGCACATAGTGTGTAGTTTAGAAGTTCATGTTGTATAGTGCTATGTCACATGACATAGTGTATACTAGATTATACACCCATTTACCCTGTGATACCTAAATTAAAAGTAGTTAGAAGTATATGTTATGAAGTTTTACCCATCCATATGCAAAATAAATAAAATTACATGTCTTGTATTTTGTATTCATAGGAATTGTTTTCATATTTTCTCACTCAGGTGTGAAAATTGGATAATTAAATTGTCGGATCTAATTATTTTTCAATATAGAAAGTAATGATAATGTCATAATAGTTATATAAAACCATCCATAAGGTATTTTTGGTAATTCATGTTCCTTATCTTTATAGATATTACGACAGTTTTTGGGTGAGATACATGGAGTATACATGAGGTTGGTAACCCCTATAGTGACACATTGGTTCTGGAGCATGTGTCCACTATACATATAGTTGAATAGGTAACCCACACCCCTACTTTATTATAGTATCATGACTATATTTATGTATTTATTAATCCCCTCACCCAATTATCATCCCTTATGACAAGGTTAAGTCCTCCATGGGGGTATGTACCCCCTCAACTGCCATTCACTCTTCGGTAAAGAATAGGTCACCTGCTAAAATTAGAGAGGGATAGTGTGGTGGGTTTTAAGCTAAGTAAATATAGTTTAAACACCACTAAATGTATCAGGGAATGTTCCTCCATCATTGTATTAAGTTATTTTCAATGTATTAAGGCACATTACTCATGGAATATAGTATGCCCTTGGTAAATATAAGTTTATTCAATGAGACACAATTTAATTATATGGTTTTATAAAAGTGAAATGGGAAATTATGAAGTGTTGAATTGTTAATAAATAATATGTTCTATGTTTGTTTCCTTTTACATTTTATCATTTAGGAGCTAGACTTCAGTTATTTAGGGATTCGACTTATACATTTGATTTCCAATGAGGTGTGACTTGCAGTTGACCTAATGACTTACTTTGATTCTTGCAATATCTAGAAAGATTATATTTGTATATGATATGTGATACCTTATGAATCCGAGTTATACTATATTTATAGGGACTTTATGATGTCCTTGAGTTTTCTACTTGTATAGAATATCTATATTTTCTATTATCTATCTAGTTTATCTCTTTTAACTTTGTTTGAGTTGACTTGATGTTTTGTCTTTCCTTTGAGTTTTAGGACATATTACCAAGTTTGTTTATACTCACCCCAAAATGGTCCCCATGACCATATGTGTTGTGTCTATGTAGATGATGAAACTTTTGGAGATATTTTTAGTATATTTGGAGTTGGGGAATATTATTTGTGGTTGATACTTGGATAATCTTAGTAATTCTTGATATTAGAGATTGTTTTTTAGCTCTTCCTATGGGATTTTATAGTGAGGATATTATACCCCATTTCAAATTTTTATTACTCAAGGAGTAATTTTCTTGTGTATTGGATATCTTTATGGGTTTCCCATGTAGAGTTATACTATATATCTATTTACATTCAAAAAAATTTAATACAGTTTAGTTATTTATATACATTTACGATGATTTATGTGAATGTCTCATGTATCTGAGTTGTATATCTATTTTAGGTTAATATAGTCTAAGTTCTCTCCTGTGTTTTTATTTTTTGGGTGCTAGTTTTAAGCCGCTATACTATTGGAGGTTCTATTGGGGTGGAACACTCGACTTACTATCACACTAAGTAGACTCCTTGTGGACAAGGATACAAATATTTTCTCAAGTGACCACACTCAATGTAGAGACCCTAATCTTGATTCACATGGACATTACATTACTTTTGCGGAATACTTAGTACATTACAAAAACACACACACAAGAACCGTAATAGTTTAGTGTCTTTGGAAACTTGGAATATAATCTTCTAATCATGGTGAAAGATCTTCAACATCTCCCATAAAGATCTTCCCCTTTTTTTCTTACCAAAAACCTTTCTTTATATCATGGGGAAAAGAAAACAAAAAAGGGTGAGCTCAAATTCTCAGTAAGGATAAACAAAAGAAATATCAATCACATCATATTCATAAGAACATAACATTTTGGAAATCTTAACCTGCAAAACAGATCATAATATCATAACATGGGATAAATCATAATAGTGAAATGTAATCCCAATAATCATAGCTTAAAACATGAAACTTTGTGTCATACACACATAATCATAGAGAATCATTTCTTATTAGTCAAGACGCATTTCCAAGACTATCTTAGTGGACAAATTCCATTTCTGAACCGAGTTCACTCCTCGTTTCAGTCTGGTTTCACTGAACCGATTTAACCTGTCATTCCAGCCATGTCTATCTCATGAGATATAAAATATTTACCCAATGCATTGGAGGGAGATATAGGTCCCACCCATCTCATAATGATACCATTCTTATGTGTTCCACAAAATAAAAAAAATCATACATCATTGCATAACCCATGTAATAAAAATGGAAATCTTAAACATCACGCCATCATAATCTATATGAGATAAAAAGGAAATCATAAAAATAATTCCATCATAACATAATCAAATCAATGTAAAAATAGGGATAGAAACAGAACCCTATATTATCTTAGATGGAAAATAATTTTGATAAAACACTTAAACTCCATTCTTGAGGAAAATATCCTTTCTACTTCAAAAACACTTTTCCTTTCTTAACATGTCATACAATTCTAAACTAAAATAAGTTGATTAAAAATAGACTTGTAAACTTATAAAGAGAGCTTCTTGGAAATAATGTTTTAAAAATCCATTCATACCGTATAAGTTAAAAAAACATTCTTCTCGTACTTTTGTTGGAAAAGTCAAAAAGTACCTCGTACGAAAAATGACAAAAGATTCATTTTATATCTTTTACTAAAAACTCACCAAAGGGTAAAATTGTATTTAAAAAATTTTAGGTGGATGGAAATAATATTAAATATTGAGGAAACATGGATGTGGATGATAAAATACACCCATGTAAATGTCAACGTATAAACAATCTCGGATAAAAATGAGATTGTGATATTTCCCTTACCTTAGATCCGATTTGCTTCGTAAGTGTCCAAAACTCTTGTATAATGATTTAAATAATGTCATTGACTTATTCTATAATCATACCCATTTTTATGATATCATATATGGTTCACTACTGACTTTATTTTACCCGTTCTTTTGTAAATTCAATGTTAAAAAGTGTTTTGGGTAAAATCATTTCATTTGTCGTCCGTGTTTTGACTTGTAAGTATTCATATGATTACTTAGATCATGATTACTTAATTACATAATATAAAACATGATTTATGTAATATATATTCAGAATAGACATATATATAATAGATCAGTAAATGGAAATAATTACACCGTTCATGGAGACAGTAGGCCGTACGTACGCATTAACGTTGTTTTTGTTTCCTTATTGAGTTGAATGGAATTAAGTAGATGACATACATATATATAAAAATAAATCCAGTATCATTATTATGTCATATATTTAATGATTACTTATTATATATACTTTATAATCATTCATGAATGGTTAACGTGGAGAATGAATCTCATCACGTCGTGGAGACGGTAGTCCGTACGTACGCATGAGTGATGATATCATTCTCATGATCGTGGAATTGTATTGGAGTGTATGAATACTATTTAAGAATTATACCACTTTAAAATAATCATATATAGTTGTTTATTTGAACCATTATACCCATCCATGTAAGGTGGTGGTGGAAAATAGATTACACTACGGCGTGGAGACGTTATTCCGTACGTACGCACGCGCGATGATTTCGTTTTCTGTAGGATGCATAGATGGTGAAATAGGGTTGTTTCATACTTATAATAACATATAGTTATATGAGTGATACTAATGTTATTACTTCAAAATTAATCAACCTAAGAAGAAGAAGTGGAAGAAGAAATAAAGTTGAAGGAATCGGTAACAGACATTACCTCTTCTTTGAAGCGCCTCTTTGAGATCTCCTTTTAGGGCACTAAAATTGGTCTTTGAGGAAGACCAAAACCTCTAGGATGTAGCTATGGAAGTGGAGAAGAGAATTTGGCAGGGGTGACCGATCATGAAGGCTCAAAGTGGTGTGAGGAAGAGAGGGAGGAGGTGCCCTTTTATAAGGGAGGAGAGGGGCACTTTTGGAATAACTAAAAATATTATTTTATTATAAATTCAAATTCGGTTTTTAATAGTTAAAAATTGATATATTTAGAATCTAAGGTGGGGATGGGTCGAAATCCTCTAATCCAATATAATTTAGACAATTTTAGGTTCCTATTTTAACCTTATCATTTAGATTTAACATTAAGTTAAATAATTTTACTCTTACCGTGTCTTCATGTGTTCTTATACAATAAGGTTAATAAACATACTATAATTAGCCAAACGAACACCAAGTTATTTATTATTAATATATATAACTTTATCTAAGTCATTTCGCCAAACATTATATTTTTAGGAATAAAATAACAATTAATAATATAATATTTGTTTTAAAAACTATTTTTTGTCACTTTTGACTCTATTTAGTAATTGATTTTTGTGAAAATAATAACAGAATGATTAGTTCAAAAAAAGTTAATTAAATCAATACTAACATGTAATAGTAACCTATAAAATTAGTTTTATTCATAAAAAGGCTCAAATTATATTTATTTGGGTATTTATAACATCAATTATGTCAATATTTTATTAATAAGATAATTACTGCATCATCTTTATGTCATAAATAAATTAACTTATTTAAAGTCTAAAAATTACAAATAAAATATCATTATGTAGTAAGTCGTTTTATATTTCTAAGTAATATTTATAGTCGAATTTATCTAATTTATAACCCTATATTAAAAATGATATACTTATTAAACTTTGATTTTAACTATTTTAACCCTTCTTTAAATAAATTAATAATAAATGTCCTAATCTAATCAAAGTGGTCCTAAATTGTCATATTTTATTCCTAAGGTTGTTTTTGTCGAATTAAACTTATCCAATATAATTAGGACATTGTTAGGGTAATAATAATATCATTTTTACCCGTAATTACCCTATTTACTCTTAACCGTGGTAAAAAAAATAAAAAGATACTATTCACCAAAAATTATTTTCATCTCATTGAATCACATTTTACTTACTGACATCAACCGTGTCTCTTGGATTTTTGAAATTCCACTCACAGAAGCGATAAAATTATGTTTTATGAAAAATTCATTTTTCTTAAATACCACTTAGTGGTTTCACTATTCATCAAAAAATGAAAGTTTCCATAAAAATACCAAAAATTAGCCCTAAGATATATTTGATATTATGAACTCAAAAATGATGTCTATTTTACCAAATTAAAAACATATCAGTTGCATTAATTAATTTAAAAAATAATTCCCGTCGTCAAAACAAATAGCGTGTTATTAAGAGATAATAACTATCAAAAGATTGACACTTGTTTATGTCTGGTTTAAATGTGAAATTACATCCAATAAACAAAATTGTATTAAATTGTAAAAATATATTCTAAATATACTTTAAAACCACTCAAATTAATAATTTATCACTATAAATTATTTCGATTAAAAATGTTGTTTTTAATTAAAATTTAGTAATTTTCACTATTCATCAGAAAATGAAAGTTATCCGAAAAGTACCAAAATTTCACCCTAAGCTAATTTCGATATTCCGAATCCAAAAATGAAGTCTATATTGAAAAATTAAATTTACAAAATTTCAAAAAGTGTTTATTACTATTCATAACGGCTAGTTTTAATAATATTTTAATAGCATATCGTTGTTTAGTGAAACTCGGTATTGCGTACTACACACGCTATCGAGGAAGGTCGTGATTGCGTGTAATTCAAGGTAAGTCAAGGATGCGTTTTGTGAAAGATCCTTTTGGTGTAGCGTACAACAAAAGACATTAATAAAATTAAAAATAATATTTTTAATAAAATCTCGGGGTGTTATATTCTACCTCCCTTAAAATGAATTTCGCCCTCGAAATTCGTCGGGGTTATAAATGGGTTACTACTCGAAAGTTTCTTTAATAGAAACCCATATCGGAAAAAGGAATACCAAAACCAGTCTTTAAAAACAAAAGTATGAAATGTAACAGTTACCCAAATAAACTAATCACTGGGTTTCCACATAGGTGAAAATTTTGATATGGAAGAGAAATCTAACCATCATGTTTTGATAGAAAGTGGTAGAGAACATGGCTATGGAAAAGCCAGCAATCACAAAGCCATAAATTTTTGACGATCTAAGGTACCATCTAATTCATCAGATATAAGAGAACTAGGAAAAAAATTTTGGTTTTCAAGATCATTTCCCTAAAGTTGAAGAATTTGAATTAGAAGAAAAACTTACTTTGTTTTGGTACAATCTCACTGTTGTTCATGCCTTGAACAATTTCCACTTCATCGCTTAAAAAAATGAAGTTGAATTTGTTATTCGTGAAGGGTTAGCAGATCATGTGATAGAATGACGGGTCATTCCATCTGTCTCAAACAAAAGGTTAGCAAAAGTTATTAAATATACATAAGTTGATCTATAGTGAGATTAATCATATATGGTTCCTATAATGGACTTATACTTATTATATCATAATAAAACTAGTTTCTACTAAACAGGGACTTCATGTGGGCCAGTGGTAGGCGATAAAGGTCAGTCGCACTTCGGTTGTGGGTTCGATTCCCACAGCCTTGTCCGACGGGATGGGTTGTCGCCCATCCTGTAGGTTTTCCTTTTTCTAAAACTAAATTACTATAACATCCCATAAATAATATCGAAAAAACTTCTATCCTTAAAAAAATACTAACTTATGTCCAACATAATCCATCCCGATCTTTAGGCTTATCCAAAATACTTGGGTCCAAGATCATAATATAAAAATAATTACTTGAAATTCCACATAACAATCACGTGAATGCCATCATTTATCCCCCATATATCATAAGATATATCTTGTTGGTCAAATTACAAACATGTGAATACCTTAATCATGTATAGCCATTGAACCTCAGTGAAAACATGAATGCAGTTAAAAGTTAACACTTTCCACAAACCAAAATCCTCAAAATTATTTATACTCAAACCATGATATCACTTAGTCCTTATATCAATCATGAGCTCATGAATACAATCAAACATCTCATTATATTCTTATCCCTTCATTATGCGCATATCATCTACTTATCAAAAATATCTCAATCACTTTCCATGGTTACTGGTACCATAAAATAATTGAAAACCACAATAGACCAATACATAAATATTCCAATATTCCACGATACTATATACAACATTATTTTGGAATCCCATTACATAAACACTTAATCATTCCACCACATCGTTTCATATTCAACATCGCCAATAGTGATTTCATGTGATTTCCCTTTGTCCTTTTCCTTAAGTGGATTCTCATGTCGATCATCATTAACCCTTGGATTATTGCACTCATTAGCATAATGCCCCATCTCATTGCACTTGAAGCATTGAAGTGTTGTTGGTGCGTTCTCTGCAGTATTTTCTTTATACACACCATTAGCAACCCTTTTTCCATTACTTCCACACTCAGCTGCTCGATGACCTTCTTTTCCACACTTAAAACATTTTCTAGTCCCTTTAAAACAATATCCACCATGCTTCTTTCCACACTTTGAGCATAAGAAAACATTCATCTTCTTTTCACCATTATTCTGAGATTTCTCCTTGAACTCCATCTTTCATTTCTTTTCAAAACCATGAGATGAATATGTAACACCAACTTCCATTTCTACCTTAATAGCACAGCGCACAATTTCTTCATAGCTACTGAAGTCTCTTATAGCTAATGCCCTTTAAAGATTTGGTTTTAAGCCACTGAAGAATCGATCAACTTTACTTTTAGGTTGGATGATAAAGCCAGATTCATACCTTGAAAGCCTTGTAAAATTCTGTTCATATACACCAACAAATTCATCATCCTTTTGCTTTAGTTCATGAAACTCCTTCTCCATCTTTGTTCGAAGAATACGAGGGAAGTACTTATTGAAAAATAAGTTCTTGAACTCATCCCATTCCATGGACTCAATTTCATCTCTTGGCCTCGTATTCTTGATAAGACTCCACCATTGATCAGCTTCACCTTCCAAACGATATAATACTAAGATTACTTTATCATTTTCAGAACATTGAAGAACTGAAAATATCTTTTCAGTGGTACTGATCCATTGTTCAGCAACAAGTGGATCAGAAGACCCACTGAAAGAAGGTGGACGTTGCCTCATGAAGGACTCAATAGAATATTGTTCCCTTCTCTGCTCATTTGGATGTCCAGAATGATTCATAGCTTGTGTAAGCATAGCAATAAGATTTTTCACTCCATCTCCCATAACATTTGTTTGTTCAAGAGGACAATCATTGCATTGTCCATTGCATTGATCAACGTGGTTCCTTCGGGTTCCATCCATCGTCTAAAACCCAAAAAGAATAGTGTGAGAGGCAAAAATCATGCTAGGGAAAACAACATAATAAAGGGGGAGTACCTTCAATATCTAACATCTTAGGTTACCATAATTATATTACTATAACCTATACTTATACTTAACCTTAGGGACATCCCTAGACATACCTTAGAAATATCTCTAGGGATCTCACTAAAGTTCTCACATCCTAGTTTCCAAAGGTTGACTAAACCTTTCCTCGGATACCAACTGTAGAGACCCTAAGCTTGACATATGTGGACATTACATTACTTTTGCGGAATACTTAGTACATTACAAAAACACACACACAAGGACCGTAATAGTTTAGTGTTTTTGGAAACTCGGAATATAATCTTCTAATCGTGGTGAATGATCTTCAACATCTCCCATAAAGATCTTACCCTTTTTTTCTTTCCTAAAACCTTTCTTTATATCCTGGGGAAAAGAAAACATAAAAGGGTGAGCTCAAATGCTCAGTAAGGGTAAACAAAAGAAATATCAATCACATCATATTTATAAGAACATAACATTTTGGAAATCTTAACCTGCAAAACAGATCATAATATCATAACATGGGATAAATCATAGTAGTGAAATGTAATCTCAATAATCATAACTTAAAACAGGAAACTTTGTGGCATACACACATAATTATAGAGAATCATTTCTTATTAGTCAAGACTCATTTCCAACACTATCTTCGTGGACAAAGTCCATTTCTAAACCGAGTTCACTCCTCATTTCAGTCCTGTTTCACTGAACTGGTTTAACCTTCCGTTCCAGCCATGTCTATCTCATGAGATATAAAATCTTTACCCAATGCATTGGAGGGAGATATAGGTCCCACCCATATCATAATGATACCATTCTTATGTGTTCCACAAAATAAAAAAAATCATACATCATTGCATAACCCATGTAATAAAAATGGGAATCTTAAACATCATGCCATCATAATCCATATAAGATAAAAAGGACATCATAAAAATAATTCCATCATAACATAATCAAATCAATGTACAAATAGGGATAGAAACAGAACCCTATATTATCTTAGATGGAAAATAATTTTGATAAAACACTTAAACTCCATTATTGAGGAAAATATCCTTTCTACTTCAAAAACACTTTTCCTTTATTAACGTGTCATACAATTCTAAACTAAAATAAGTTTATTAAAAATAGACTTGAAAACATATAAAGAAAGCTTCTTGTAAATAATGTTTTAAAAATCCATTCATGCCATATAAGTTAAAAAAACATTCTTCTCATACTTTTGTCGGAAATGTCAAAAAGTACCCCGTACGAAAAACAACAAAAGATTCCTTTTATATCTTTTACTAAAAACTCACCGAAAGGTAAAATTGTATTTAAAAAATTTAGGTGGATGGAAATAATATTACATATTGAGGAAACATGGATGTGGATGATAAAATACACCCTAGTAAATTTCAAAGTATAAACAATCTCGGATAAAAATGAGATTGTGATATTTCCCTTACCTTAGGTCCGATTTGCTTCATAAGTGTCTGAACCTCCTTTATAATGATTTAAATAATGTCATTGACTTATTCCAGAATCATAATCATTGTTATGATATCATATATGGTTCACTTATGACTTTATTTTACCCGTTCTTTTGTAAATTCCATGTTAAAGAGTGTTTTGGGTAAAATCGTTTCATTTGTCATCCGTGTTTTGACTTGTAATTATTCATATGATTACTTAGATCATGATTACTTAATTATAGAATATAAAACATGATTTATATAATATATATTCAGAATATACATATATATAATAGATCAGTAAATGGAAAGAAATACACCGTTCATGGAGACGGTAGGCCGTACGTACGCATGAACGCTGTTTTCGTTTCCTTATTGAGTTGAATGGAATTAATTAGATGACATACATATATATACACATAAATACAGTATCATTATTATGTCATATATTTCATGATTACTTATTATATATACTTTATAATCATTCATGAATTGTTAACGTGGAGAATGAATCTCATCACGTCGTGGAGACGGTAGTCCGTACGTACGCACGAGCGATGATATCTTTCTCATGATCGTGGAATTGTATTGGATTGTATGAATACTATTTCAGAATTAATACCACTTTACAATAATCATATATAGTTGTTTATTTGAACCATTATACCCATCCATGTAAGGTGGTGGTGGAAAATAGATTACACCACGGCGTGGATACGGTATTCCGTACGTACGCACGCGCGGTGATTTCGTTTTCCGTAGGATGGATAGATGGGGAAATAGGGTTGTTTCATACATAAAATAAAATATCAGTATATGAGTGATACTGATTTTATTACTTCAAAATGAAACAACCTAAGAAGAATAAGTGGAATAAGAAATAAAGTTGAAAGAATCGGTAACAGACATTGCCTCTTCTTTGAAGCGCCTCTTTGAGATCTCATTTTAGAGCACTAAAATTGGTCTTTGAGGAAGACCAGAACCTATAGGATGTAGATATGGAATTGGAGAAGCGAATTTGGCAGGGTTTGGCCGAGCTTGAAGGCTCAAAGTGGTGTGAGGAAGAGAGGGAGGATGTGCCCTTTTATAAGGGAGGAGAGGGGCACCTTTGGAATAACTAAATATATTATTTTATTATAAAGTCAAATTCGGTTTTTAATAGTTCAAAATTGATATATTTAGAAGATAAGGTGGGGATGGGTCTAAACCCTCTCATACAATAGAATTTAGACAAGTTTAGGTTCCTATTTGAACCTTATCATTTAGATTTAACATTAAGTTAAATAATTTTACTCTTACCGTGTCTTCTTGTGTTCTTATACTATAAGTTTAATAAACATACTATAATTAGCCAAACGAACCCCAAGTTATTTATTATTAATATATATAACTTTATCTAAGTCATTTGGATGAACATTAGATTTTTAGGAATAAAATAACAATTAATAATATAATATTTATTTTAAAAACTATTTTATGTCAATTTTGACTCTATTTAGTAATTGATTTTTGTGAAAATAATAACATAATTATTAGTTCGAAAAAAGTTAATTAAATCAATACTTACATGTCATAATAACCTATAATATTAGTTTAATTCATAAAAAGGCTCAAATTATATTTATTTGGGTATTTATAACATCAATTATGTCAATATTTTATTAATAAGATAATTACTGCATCATCAATATGTCATAAATAAATTACCTTATTTAAAGTATAAAAATTACAAATAAAATATCATTATGTATTAAATAATTTTATCTTTATAAGGAATAATTATAGTCGAATTTATCTTATTTATAACCCTATATTAAAAATGATATACTTATTAAACTTTGATTTTAACTATTTTAACCCTTCTTTAAATAAATTAATAATAAATGTCCTAATCTAATCCAAGTGGGCCTAAATGGTCATATTTTATTCCTAATGTTGTTTTTGGTCGAATTAAACTTATCCAATAGAATTAGGACATTGTTATGGTAATAATAATATCATTTTTACCCGTAATTACCCTATTTACTCTTAACTGTGGTAAAAAAAGTAAAAAGTTACTATTCACCAAAATTTATTTTCATCTCATTGAATCACATTTTACTTACTGACATCAACCGTGTCTCTCGGATTTTTGAAATTCCACTCACAGAAGCGGTAAAATTAAGTTTTATGAAAAATTCATTTTTATTAAATACCACTTAGTGGTTTCATTATTCATCAAAAAATAAAAGTTTCCAGAAAAATACCAAAAATTAGCCCTAAGCTATATTTGATATTATGAACTCAAAAATGATGTCTATTTTACCAAATTCAAAACAGATCAGTTGCATTAATTAATTTAAAAATTAATTCTCGTCGTCAAAACAAATAGCGTGTTCTTAAGAGATAATAACTATCAAAAGATTGACACTTGTTTATGTCTGGTTTAAATGTGAAATTACATCCAATGAACAAAATTGTATTAAATTGTAAATATATATTCTAAATATACTTTAAAACCACTCAAATTAATAATTTATCACTATTAATTATTTCGATTAAAAAGGTTGTTCTTAATTAAAATTTAGTGATTTTCACTATTCATCATAAAATGAAAGTTATCCGAAAAGTACCAAAATGTCACCCTAAGCTAATTTTGATATTCCGAATCCAAAAATGAAGTCCATTTTGAAAAATAAAATTTATAAAATTTCAAAAAGTGTTTATTACTATTCATAATGGCTAGTTTTAATAATATTTTAATAGTATATCGTTGTTTAGAGAAACTCGGTATTGCATACTACACACGTTATCGAGGAAGGTCACGATTGCGTGTAATGCCAGGTAAGTCAAAGATGCGTTTTGTGCAAGATCCTTTTGGTGTAGCGTACAACACAAGACATTAATGAAATTAAAAAGAATATTTTTCATAAAATCTCGGGGTGTTATATTCTACCCCCCTTAAAATGAATTTCGCCCTCAAAATTCATCGGGGTTATAAATGGTTTACTACTCAAAGGTTTCTTTAATAGAAACCCATATCGTAAAAAGGAATCCCAAAACCAATCTTTAAAAACAAAAGTATGAAACGTAACGGTTACCCAAATAAACTAATCACTGGGTTTCCACATAGGTGAAAATTTGGATATGGAAGAGAAATCTAACCATCATGTTTTGATGGAGAGTGGTAGAGAACATGGCTATGGAAAAGCCCGCAATCAAAAAGCCATAAAGTTTTGACAATCTAAGGTACCATCTGATTCATCAGATATAAGAGCACTAGGACAACATTTTTGGTTTTCAAGATCATTTCCCTAAAGTTGAAGAATTTGAATTAGAAGAAATACTTACTTTATTTTGGTACAATATCACTGTTGTTCGTGCCTTGAAATATTTTCACTTCATCTCTTAAAAAAATGAAGTTGAATTTGTTATTCGTTAAGTGTTAGCAGATCATGTGATAGAATGACGGGTCATTCCAACTGTCTCAAACAAAAGGTTATCAAAAGTTATTAAATATACATAAGTCGATCTATAGTGAGATAAATCATATATGGTTCCTAAAATGGACTTATACTTATTATATCATAATAAAACTAGTTTCTACTAAACAAGGACTTCATGTAGGCCAGTGGTAGGTGATAAAGGCCAGTCGCACTTTGGTTGTGGGTTCGATTCGCACAGCCTTGTCCGACATGATGGGTTGTCACCCATCCTGCAGGTTTTCCTTTTTCTAAAACTAAATTACTATAACATCCCATAAATAATATCGAAAAAACTTATATCCTTAAAAAATACTAACTTATGTCCAACATAATCCATCCCAATCATTAGGCTTACCCAAAATACTTGGGTCCAAGCTCATAGTATAAAAATAATTACTTGAAATGCCACATAACAATCACGTGAATGCCACCATTTATCCCCCATATATCATAAGATATATCTTGTTGGTCAAATTAAATACATGTGAATACCTTAATCATGAATACCCATTGAACCTTAGTGAAAACAATATTTCAGTTAAAAGTTAACACTTTCCACAAACCAAAGTCCTCAAAATTATTTATACTCAAACCATGTTATCACTTAGTCCTTATATCAATCATGAGATCATGAATACAATCAAACATATCATTATCTTCTTATCCCTTCATTATGCGCATATCATCTACTTACCAAAAATATCTCAATCACTTTCCATGGTTACCGGTACCATAAAATTATTGAAAACCACAATAGACCAATACATAAATATTACAATATTCCACGATACTATATACAACATTATTTTGGAATCCCATTACATAAACACTTAATCATTCCACCACATCGTTGTCATATTCAACATCGCCAATAGTGATTTCATGTGACTTCCCTTTGTCTTTTGCCTTAACTGGTTGCTCATGTTGATCATCATTTACCATTGGATTATTGCATTGATTAGCATAATACCCCATTTCATTGCACTTGAAGCATTGAAGTGTTGTTGGTGAATTCTCTGCAGTCTTTTCTTTATTCACACCATTAGCAACCCTTTTTACATTACTTCGACACTCAGCTGCTCGATGACCTTCTTTTCCACACTTAAAACATTTTCTAGTCCCTTTAATTCAATCTCCACCATGCTTCTTTCCACACTTTAGCATAAGAAAACAATCATCTTCTTTTCACCATTATTCTGATATTTCTCCTTGAACTCCATATTTCATTTCTTGTCAAAACCATGAGATGAATATGTAACACCAACTTCCATTTCTACCTTAATAGCACAGCGCACAATTTCTTCATAGCTACTGAAGTCTCCTATAGCTAATTCCCTTCGAAGATTTGGTTTTAAGCCACTGAAGAATCGATCAACTTTACTTTCAGGTTGGATGATAAAGCCAGATGCATACCTTGCAAGCCTTGTAAAATTGGCTTCATATAAACCAAAAAATTCATCATCCTTTTGCTTTAGTTCAAGAAACTCCTTCTCCATCATTGTTCTAAGAATATGAGGGAAGTACTTATTGAAAAATAAGTTCTTGAACTCATCCCATTCCATGGACTCAATTTCATCTCTTGGCCTCGTATTCTTGACAAGATTCCACCATTGATCAGCTTCACCTTCCAAATGATATACTGCTAAGATGACTTTATCATGTTCAGAACTTTGAAGAACTAAAAATATCTTTTCAGTGGTACTGATCCATTGTTCAGCATCAAGTGGATCAGAAGACCCACTGAAAGAAGGTGGGTGTTGCCTCATGAAGGACTCAATAGAATATTGTTCCCTTCTCTGCTCATTTGGATGTCCAGAATGATTCATAGCTTGTGTAAGTATAGCAATAAGAGTTTGCACTCCATCTCCCATAACATTTGTTTATTTAGGAGGACAATCATTGCATTGATCAACACGGTTCCTTCAGGTTCCAGCCATCATCTAAAACCCAAAAAAAATAGTGTGAGAGGCAAAAATCATGCTAGGGAAAACAACATAATAAAGGGGGAGTACCTTCAATATCTAACATCTTAGGTTACCGTAATTCTAGTACTATAACCTATACTTATACTTAACCTTAGGAAAATCCCTAGACATACCTTAGAAATATCTCTAGGGATCTCACTAAAGTTCTCACATCCTAGTTTCCAAAGGTTGACTAAACCTTTCCTCTGATACCAACTGTAGAGACCCTAAGCCGGACGTACATGGACATTACATTACCTTTGCGGAATACTTAGTACATTACAAAAACACACACACAAGGACCGTAATAGTTTAGTGTCTTTGGAAACTCGGAATATAATCTTCTAATCGTGGTGAAAGATCTTCAACATCTCCCATAAAGATCTTACCCTTTTTTTCTTACCTAAAACCTTTCTTTATATCCTGGGGAAAAGAAAACATAAAAGGGTGAGCTCAAATGCTCAGTAAGGGTAAACAAAAGAAATATCAATCACATCATATTCATAATAAAATAACATTTTGGAAATCGTAACCTACAAAACATATCATAATATCATAACATGGGATAAATCATAGTAGTGAAATTTAATCCCAATAATCATAACTTAAAAAATGAAACTTTTTGGAATACACACATAATCATAGAGAATCATTTCTTATTAGTCAAGACTCATTGCCAAGACTATCTTAGTGGACAACGTCCATTTCTGATCCGAGTTCACTCCTCATTTCAGTCCTGTTTCACTGAACTGGTTTAACCTACCGTTCCAGCCATGTCTATCTCATGAGATATAAAATCTTTACCCAATGCATTGGAGGGAGATATAGGTCCCACCCATATCATAATGATACCATTCTTATGTGTTCCACAAAATAAAAAAAATCATACATCATTGCATAACCCATCTAATAAAAATGGGAATCTTAAACATCATGTCATCATAATCCATATAAGATAAAAAGGACATCATAAAAACAATTCCATAATAACATAATCAAATCAATGTAAAAATAGGTATAGAAACAGAACCCTATATTATCTTAGATGGAAAATAATTTTGATAAAACACTTAAACTCCATTATTAAGGAAAATATCCTTTCTACTTCAAAAACACGTTTCCTTTATTAACATGTCATACAATTATAAACTAAAATAAGTTGATTAAGAATAGACTTGAAAACTTATAAAGAAAGCTTCTTGGAAATAATTTTTTAAAAATCCATTCATGTCGTATATGTTAAAAAAACATTCTTCTCGTACTTTTGTCAGAAAAGTCAAAAAGTACCTCGTACGAAAAATGACAAAAGATTCTTTTTATATCATTTACTAAAAACTCACCAAAGGGTAAAATTGTATTTAAACAATTGTAGGAGGATGGAAATAATATTACATATTGAGGAAACATGGATGTGGAGGATAAAATACACCCCTGTAAATTTCAAAGTATAAACAATCTCGGATAAAAATGAGATTGTGATATTTCCCTTACCTTAGGTCCGATTTACTTCATAGGTGTCCGAACCTCCTGTATAATGATTTAAATAATGTCATTGACTTATTCCAGAATCATAATCATTGTTATGATATCATATATGGTTCACTTATGACTTTATTTTACCCGTTCTTTTGTAAATTCCATGTTAAAGAGTGTTTTGGGTAAAATCGTTTCATTTGTCGTCTGTGTTTTGACTTGTAATTATTCATATGATCACTTAGATCATGATTACTTAATTCCAGAATATAAAACTTGATTTATATAATATATATTCAGAATATACATATATATAATAGATCAGTAAATGGAAAGAAATACACCGTTCATGGAGAGGGTAGGTCGTACGTACACATGAACGTTGTTTTCGTTTCCTTATTGAGTTGAATGGAATTTAGTAGATGACATACATATATATACACATAAATCCAGTATCATTATTATGTCATATATTTCCTGATTACTTATTATATAAACTTTATAATCATTCATGAATGGTTAACGTGGAGAATGAATCTCATCACGTCGTGGAGACGGTAGTCCGTACGTACGCACGAGTGATGATATTGTTCCCATGATCGTGGAATTGTATTGGATTGTATGAATACTATTTCATAATTAATACCAATTTACAATAATCATATATAGTTGTTTATTTGCACCATTATCCCCATCCATGTAAGGTGGTGGTGGAAAATAGATTACACCACGGCGTGGAGACGGTATTACGTACGTACGCACGCATGGTGATTTCGTTTTCCGTTGGATGGATAGATGGTGAAATAGGGTTGTTTCATACTTATAATAACATATCAGTATATGAGTGATACTGATGTTATTACTTCAAAATTAAACAACCTAAGAAGAAGAAGTGGAAGAAGAAATAAAGTTGAAAGAATCGGTAACGGACATTACCTCTTCTTTAAAGCGCCTCTTTGATATCTCCTTTTAGGGCAGTTAAATTGGTCTTTGAGGAAGACCAGAACCTCTAGGATGTATCTATTGAAGTAGAGAAGAGAATTTTTCCGGGTTTGGCCGAGCTTGAAGGCTCAAACTGGTGTGAGGAAGAGGGAGGAGGTGCCCTTTTATAAGGGAGGAGAAGGGCACCTTTGGAATAACTAAAAATATTATTTTATTATAAAGTTAAATTATGTTTTTAATAGTTCAAAATTGATATATTTCGAAGCTAGGTGGGGATGGGTCTAAACCCTCTCATACAATATAATTTAGACAAGTTTAGGTTCCTATTTTAACCTTATCATTTAGATTTAACATTAAGTTAAATAATTTTACTCTTACCGTGTCTTCTTGTGTTCTTATACTATAAGGTTAATAAACATACTATAATCAGCCAAACGAACCCCAAGTTATTTATTATTAATATATATAACTTTATCTAAGTCATTTGGCCGAACATTAGATTTTTAGGAATAAAATAACAGTTAATAATATAATATTTGTTTTAAAAACTATTTTATGTCAATTTTGACTCTATTTAGTAATTGATTTTTGTGAAAATAAGAACATAATTATTAGTTCGAAAAAAGTTAATTAAATCAATACTAACATGTCATAGTAACCTAGAAAATTAGTTTAATTCATAAAAAGGCTCAAATTATATTTATTTGGGTGTTTATAACATCAATTATGTTAATATTTTATTAATAATATAATTATTGCATCATATTTATGTCATAAATAAATTAACTTATATAAACTTTAAAAATTACAAATAAAATATCCTTATGCAGTAAATCGTTTTATCTTTCTAAGGAATATTTATAGTAGAATTTATCTTATTTATAACCCTATATTAAAAATGATATACTTATTAAACTTTGATTTTAACTATTTTAACCCTTCTTTAAATAAATTAATAATAAATGTCCTAATCTAATCCAAGTGGGCCTAAATGGTCATATTTTATTCCTAAGGTTGTTTTTGGTCGAATTAAACTTATCCAATAGAATTAGGACACTGTTAGGTTAATAATAATATCATTGTTACCCGTAATTACCCTATTTACTCTTAACTGTGGTAAAAAAAAGTAAAAAGTTACTATTCACCAAAGATTATTTTCACCTCCTTGAATCACATTTTACTTACTGAAATCAACCGTGTCTCTCATATTTTTGAAATTCCACTCACAGAAGCGGTAAAATTAAGTTTTATGAAAAATTCATTTTTCTTAAATACCACTTAGTGGTTTCACTATTCATCAAAAAATGAATGTTTCCAGAAAAATACCAAAAAGTAGGCGTAAGCTATATTTGATATTATGAACTCAAAAATGATGTCTGTTTTACCAAATTAACAACATTTCAGTTTCATTAATTAATTTAAAAATTAATTCTCATCGTCAAAACAAATAGCGTGTTCTTAAGAGATATTAACTATCAAAAGATTGACACTTGTTTATGTCTGGTTTAAATGTGAAATTACATCCAATGAAAAAAATTGTATTAAATTGTAAAAATACATTCTAAATATAATTTAAAACCACTCAAACTAATAATTTATCACTATTAATTATTTCGATTACAAAGGATGTTTTTAATTAAAATTTAGTAATTTTCACTATTCATCAGAAAATGAAAGTTATCCAAAAAGTTCCAAAATTTCACCCTAAGCTAATTTCGATATTCCGAATCCAAAAATGAAGTCCATTTTGAAAAATAAAATTTACAAAATTTCAAAAAGTGTTTATTACTATTCATAATGGCTAGTTTTAATAATATTTTAATAGTATATCGTTGTTTAGTGAAACTCAGTATTGCGTACTACACACGCTATCGAGGAAGGTCGTGATTGCGTGTAATGCAAGGTAAGTCAAGGATGTGTTTTTTGCAAGCTCCTTTTGGTGTATCGTACAACACAAGACATTAATGAAATTAAAAAGAATATTTTTCATAAAATCTTGGGGTGTTATATTCTACCCCCCTTAAAATGAATTTCGCCCTCGAAATTCGTCGGGGTTCTAAATGGTTTACTACTCGAAAGTTTCTTTAATAGAAACCCATATCGTAAAAAGGAATACCAAAACCAATCTTTAAAAACAAAAGTA
The DNA here is from genome assembly GCA_963277665.1 of Viscum album. NCBI lineage: Eukaryota > Viridiplantae > Streptophyta > Magnoliopsida > Santalales > Viscaceae > Viscum > Viscum album. The sequence continues at coordinate 19,290,682 of OY728124.1, forward strand.
TGAAACTTAACAGTTACCCAAATAAACTAATCACTGGGTTTCCACATAGGTGAAAATTTGGATATGGAAGAGAAATCTAACCATCATGTTTTGATGGAGAGTGGTAGAGAACATGGCTATGGAAAAGCCAGCAATCACAAAGCCATAAATGTTTGACGATCTAAGGTACCATCTGATTCATCAGATATAAGAGCACTAGGACAACATTTTTGGTTTTCAAGATCATTTCCCTAAAGTTGAAGAATTTGAATTAGAAGAAATACATACTTTATTTTGGTACAATCTCCCTGTTGTTCATGCCTTGAACAATTTCCACTTCATCTCTTAAAAAAATGAAGTTGAATTTGTTATTCGTGAAGTGTTAGCAGATCATGTGATAGAATGACGGGTCATTCCATCTGTCTCAAACAAAAGGTTAGCAAAAGTTATTAAATATACATAAGTCAATCTATAGTGATATTAATCATATATGGTTCCTAAAATGGACTTATACATATTATATCATAATAAAACTAGTTTCTACTAAACAGGGACTTCGTGTAGGCCAGTGGTAGGCGATAAAGGCCAGTCGCACTTCGGTTGTGGGTTCGATTCCCACACCCTTGTCCGACGTGATGGGTTGTCGCCCATCCTGGAGGTTTTCCTTTTTCTAAAACTAAATTACTATAACATCCCATAAATAATATTGAAAAAACTTCTATCCTTAAAAAATACTTACTTATGTCCAACATAATCCATCCCAATCTTTAGGCTTATCCAAAATACTTGGGTCCAAGCTCATAGTATAAAAATAATTACTTGAAATGCCACATAACAATCACGCGAATGCCATCATTTATCCCCCATATATCATAAGATATATCTTGTTGGTCAAATTACAAACATTTGAATACCTTAATCAGGTATACCCATTGAACCTTAGTGGAAACATGAATGCAGTTAACAGTTAACACTTTCCACAAACCAAAATCCTCAAAATTATTTATACTCAAACCATGATATCACTTAGTCCTTATTTCAATCATGAGCTCATGAATACAATGAAACATCTCATTATCTTCTTATCCCTTCATTATGCGCATATCATCTACTTACCAAAAATATCTCAATCATTTTCAATGGTTACCGATACCATAAAATTATTGAAAACTACAATATACCAATACATAAATATTCCAATATTCCACAATACTATATATAACATTATTTTGGAATCCTATTACATAAACACTTAATCATTCCACCACATCGTTGTCATATTCAACATCGCCAATAGTGATTGCATGTGACTTCCCTTTGTCCTTTTCCTTAAGTGGTTGCTCATGTCGATCATCACTACCCTCGAATTATTGCATTGATTATCATAATGCCCCATTTCATTGCACTTGAAGCATTGAAGTGTTGTTGGTGCGTTCTCTGCAGTCTTTTCTTTATTAACACCATTAGCAACCCTTTTTCCATTACTTCGACACTTAGCTGCTCGATTCCCTTCTTTTCCACACTTGAAACATTTTCTAGTCCCTTTAAGACAATCTCCACCATGCTTCTTTCCACACTTTGAGCATAAGAAAACATTCATCTTCTTTTCACCATTATTCTGAGATTTATCCTTGAACTCCATCTTTCGTTTCTTGTCAAAACCATGAGATCAATATATAACACCAACTTCCATTTCTACCTTAATATCACTGCGCACAATTTCTTCATAGCTATTGAAATCTCTTATAGCTAATTCCCTTCGAAGATTTGGTTTTAAGCCACTGAAGAATCGATCAACTTTACTTTCAGGTTGGATGATAAAGCCAGATGCATACCTTGTAAGCCTTGTAAAATTCTCTTCATATACACCAAAAAATTCATCATCCTTTTACTTTAGTTTAAGAAACTCCTTCTCCATCTTTGTTCGAAGAATACGAGGGAAGTAATTATTGAAAAATAAGTTCTTGAACTCATCCCCTTCCATGGACTCAATTTCATCTCTTGGCCTAGTATTCTTGATAAGATTCCACCATTGATCAGCTTCACCTTCCAAACGATATACTGCTAAGATGACTTTATCTTGTTCAGAACATTGAAGAACTAAAAATATCTTTTCAGTGGTACTGATCCATTGTTCAGCAACAAGTGGATCAGAAGACCCAGTGAAAGAAGGTGGGTGTTGCCTCATTAAGGACTCAATAGAATATTGTTCCCTTCTATGCCCATTTGGATGTCCAGAATGATTCATAGCTTGTGTAAGTATAGCAATATGATTTCGCACTCCATCTCCCATAATATTTGTTTGTTCAGGAGGACAATCATTGCATTGTCCATTGCATTGATCAACACGGTTCCTTTGGGTTCCAGCCATCGTCTAAAACCCAAAAAAGAATAGTGTGAGAGGAAAACATCATGCTAGGGAAAACAACATAATAAAGGGGGAGTACCTTCAATATCTAACATCTTAGGTTACCGTAATTCTAGTACTATAACCTATAATTATACTTAACCTTAGGGACATCCCTAGACATACCTTAGAAATACCTCTAAGGATCGCACTAAAGTTCTCACATCCTAGTTTCCAAAGGTTGACTAAACCTTTCCTTTGATACCAACTGTAGAGACCCTAAGCTTGACGTACATGGAAATAACATTACTTTTGCATAATACTTAGTACATTACAAAAACACACACACAAGGACCGTAATAGTTTAGTGTCTTTGGAAACTCGGAATATAATCTTCTAATCGTGGTGAAAGATCTTCAACATCTCCCATAAAGATCTTACCCTTTTTTTCTTACCTAAAACCTTTCTTTATATCCTGGGGAAAAGTAAACATAAAAGGGTGAGCTCAAATGCTCAGTAAGGGTAAAAAAAAGAAATATCAATCACATCATATTCATAAGAACATAATATTTTGGAAATCTTAACCTACAAAATAGATCATAATATCATAACATGAGATAAATCCTAGTAGTGAAATTTAATCCCAATAATCATAACGTAAAAAATGAAAGTTTTTGGCATACACACATAATCATAGAGAATCATTTCTTATTAGTCAAGACTCATTCCCAAGACTATCTTAGTGGACAACGTCCATTTCTGAATCGAGTTCACTCCTCATTTCAGTCCTGTTTCACTGAACTGGTTTAACATGCCGTTCCAGCCATGTCTATCTCATGAGATATAAAATCTTTACCCAATGCATTGGAGGGAGATATAGGTCCCACCCATATCATAATGATACCATTCTTATGTGTTCCACAAAATAAAAAAAATCATACATCATTGCATAACCCATGTAATAAAAATGGAAATCTTAAAAATCATTCCATCATAATCCATATAAGATAAAAAGGACATCATAAAAATAATTAAATCATAAAATAATCAAATCAATATAAAAATAGGGATAGAAACATAACCCTATATTATCTTAGATGAAAAATAATTTTTATAAAACACTTAAACTCCATTATTGAGGAAAATATCCTATCTACTTCAAAAACACTTTTCCTTTATTAACATGTCATACAATTCTAAACTAAAATAAGTTGATTAAAAATAGACTTGAATACTTATAAAGAAAGCTTCTTGGAAATAATGTTTTAAAAATCCATTCATGCCGTAGAAGTTAAAAAAACATTATTCTCGTACTTTTTTCGGAAAAGTCAAAAAGTACCTCGTACGAAAAACGACATAAGATTCCTGTTATATCTTTTACTAAAAACTCACCGAAGGGTAAAATTGTATTTAACCAATTGTAGGTGGATGGAAATAATATTACATATTGAGGAAACATGGATGTGGATGATAAAATACACCCCAGTAAATTTCAAAGTATAAACAATCTCGGATAAAAATGAGATTGTGATATTTCCCTTACCTTAGGTCTGATTTGCTTCGTAAGTGGCCGAACCTCCTGTATAATGATTTAAATAATGTCATTGACTTATTCCAGAATCATAATCATTGTTATGATATCATATATGGTTCACTTATGACTTTATTTTACCCGTTCTTTTGTAAATTCCATGTTAAAGAGTGTTTTGGGTAAAATCGTTTCATTTGTCGTCCGTGTTTTGACTTGTAATTATTCATATGTTTACTTAGATCATGATTACTTAATTCCAGAATATAAAACATGATTTATATAATATATATTCAGAATATAAATATATATAATAGATCAGTAAATGGAAACAAATACACTGTTCATGGAGACGGTAGGTCGTACACACGCATGAACGCTGTTTTCGTTTCCTTATTGAGTTGAATGGAATTAAGTAGATGAAATACATATATAAACACATAAATCCAGTATCATTATTATTTCATATATTTCATGATTACTTATTATATATACTTTATAATCATTAATGAATGGTTAACGTGGAGAATGAATCTCATCACGTCATGGAGACGGTAGTCCGTACGTACGCATGAGCGATGATATCGTTCTCATGATCGTGGAATTGTATTGGATTGTATGAATACTATTTCAGAATTAATACCACTTTACAATAATCATATATAGTTGTTTAATTTCACCATTATACCCATCCATGTAAGGTGGTGGTGGAAAATAGATTACACCACGGCCTGGAGACGGTATTCTGTACGTACGCACGCGCGGTGATTTCATTTTCCGTAGGATGGATAGATTGTGAAATAGGGTTGTTTCATACTTATAATAACATATCAGTATATGAGTGATATTGATTTTATTACTTCAAAATAAAACAACCTAAGAAGAATAATTGAAAGAAGAAATAATGTTGAAAGAATCGGTAACGGACATTACCTCTTCTTTAAAGAGCCTCTTTGAGATCTCCTTTAAGGGCACTAAAATTGGTCTTTGAGGAAGCCCAGAACCTCTAGGATATATCTATGGAAGTGGAGAAGATAATTTTTCAGGGTTTGGCTGAGCTTGAAGGCTCAATGTGGTGTGAGGAAGAGAGGGAGGAGGTTCCCTTTTATAAGGGAGGAGAGGGGCACCTTTGGAATAACTAAAAATATTATTTTATTATAAAGTCAAATTAGGTTTTTAATAGTTCAAAATTGATATATTTATAAGATAAGGTGGGGATGTGTCTAAAACCTCTCATATAATATAATTTAGACAAGTTTTGGTTCCTATTTTAACCTTATCATTTAGATTTAAGATTAAGTTAAATAATTTTACTCTTACCGTGTTTTCTTGTGTTCTTATACTATAAGGTTAATAAACATACTATAATCAGCCAAACGAACCCCAAGTTATTTATTATTAATATATATAACTTTATCTAAGTCATTTGGCTGAACATTAGATTTTTAGGAATAAAATAACAATTAATAATATAATATTTGTTTTAAAAACTATTTTCTGTCAATTTTGACTCTATTTAGTAATTGATTTTTATGAGAATAATAACATAATTATTAGTTCGAAATAAGTTAATTAAATCAATACTAACATGTCATATTAACCTAGAAAATTACTTTAATTCATAAAAAGGCTCAAATTATATTTATTTGGGTATTTATAACATCAATTATGTCAATATTTTATTAATAAGATAATTACTGCATCATCATTATGTCAAAAATAAATTAACTTATTTAAAATCTAAAAATTAAAAATAAAATATCCTTATGTAGTAAATAGTTTTAGATTTCTAAATAATATTTATAGTCCAATTTATCTTATTTATAACCCTATATTAAAAATTATATACTTATTAAACTTTGATTTTAACTATTTTAACCCTTCTTTAAATAAATTAATAATAAATGTCCTAATCTAATCAAAGTGGGCCTAAATGGTCATATTTTATTCCTAAGGTTTTTTTTGGTCTAATTAAACTTATCCAATAGAATTAGGATATTTTTAGGGTAATAATAATATCATTTTTACCCGTAATTACCCTATTTACTCTTAACCGTGGTAAAAAAAAAGTAAAAAGTTATTATTCACCAAAACTTATTTTCATCTCATTGAATCACATTTTATTTACTGACATCAACTGTGTCTCTTGGATTTTTGAAATTCCACTCACAGAAGCGGTAAAATTGAGTTTTATGAAAAAATCATTTTTCTTAAATACCACTTAGTGGTTTCACTATTCATCAAAAAATGAAAGTTTCCAGAAAAATACCAAAAATTAGGCCTAAGCTATATTTGATATTATGAACTCAAAAATGATGTATATTTTACCAAATTCAAAACATACCAGTTGCATTAATTAATTTAAAAATTAATTCCCGTCGTCAAAACAAATAGCGTGTTCTTAAGAGATAATAACTATCAAAAGATTGACACTTGTTTATGTCTAGTTTAAATGTGAAATTACATCCAATGAACAAAATTGTATTAAATTGTAAGAATATATTATAAATATACTTTAAAACCACTCAAATTAATAATTTATCACTATTAATTATTTCGATTAAAAAGGTTGTTTTTAATTAAAATTTAGTAATTTTCACTATTTATCAGAAAATGAAAGTTATCCGAAAAGTACCAAAATTTCACCCTAAGCTAATTTCGATATTCCGAATCCAAAAATGAAGTCCATTTTGAAAAATAAAATTTACAAAATTTCAAAAAGTGTTTATTACTATTCATAACGGCTAGTTTGAATAATATTTTAATAGAATATCGTTGTTTAGTGAAACTCGGTATTGCGTACTACACACGCTATCGAGGAAGGTCGCGATTGCGTGTAATGCAAGGTAATTCAAGAATGCGTTTTGTGCAAGCTCCTTTTGGTGTAGCGTACAACACAAGACATTAATGAAATTAAAAAGATTATTTTTCATAAAATCTTTGGGTTTTATATTCTACCCCCTTAAAATGAATTTCGCCCTCGAAATTCGTCGGGGTTATAAATGGTTTACTACTCAAAAGATTCTTTAATAGAAACCCATATCATAAAAAGGAATACCAAAACCAATATTTAAAAACAAAAGTATGAAACGTAACGGTTACCCAAAATAAACTAATCACTGGGTTTCCAATAGGTGAAAATTTGGATATGGAAGAGAAATCTAACCATCATGTTTTGATGGAGAGTGGTTGAGAACATGGCTATGGAAAAGCCAGCAATCACAAAGCCATAAATTTTTTACGATCTAAGGTACCATCTGATTCATCAGATATAAGAGCACTAGGATAACATTTTTGGTTTTCAAGATCATTTCCTTAAAGTTGAAGAATTTTAATTAGAAGAAATACTTACTTTATTTTGGTACAATCTCACTGTTGTTCGTGCCTTGAACAATTTCCACTTCATCTCTTAAAAAAATGATGTTGAATTTGTTATTCGTGAAGTGTTAGCAGATCATGTGATAAAATGACGGGTTATTCCATCTGTCTCAAAAAAAAGGTTAGCAAAAGTTATTAAATATACATAAGTAGATCTATAGTGAGATTAATCATATATGGTTCCTAAAATGGACTTATACTTATTATATCATAATAAAACTAGTTTCTACTAAACAGGGACATCATGTAGGCCAGTGGTAGCTGATAAAGGCCAGTCGCACCTCGGTTGTGGGTTCAATTCCCATAGCCTTGTCCGACGTGATGGGTTGTCCCTCATCCTGCAGGTTTTCCTTTTTCTAAAACTAAATTACTATAACATCCCATAAATAATATCGAAAAAACTTCTATCCTTAAAAATACTAAATTATTTCCAGCATAATCCATCCCAATCTTTAGGCTTATCCAAAATACTTGGGTCCAAGCTCATAGTATAAAAATAATTACTTGAAATTCCACATAACAATCACATGAATGCCATCATTTATCCCCCATATATCATAAGATATATCTTGTTGGTCAAATTATAAACATGTGAATACCTTAATCATGTATACCCATTGAACCTTAGTGAAAACAAGAATGCAGTTAACAGTTAACACTTTCCACAAACCAAAATCCTCAAATTATTTATACTCAAACAATGATATCACTTAGTCCTTATATCAATCATGATCTCAAGAATACAATCAAACATCTCATTATATTCTTATCCCTTCATTATGCGCATATCATCTACTTACCTAAAATATCTCAATCACTTTCCATGGTTACTGGTACCATAAAATTATTGAAAACCACAATATACCAATACATAAATATTCCAATATTCCACGATACTATATACAACATTATTTTGGAATCCCATTACATAAACACTTAATCATTCCACCACATCGTTTTCATATTCAACATCGCCAATAGTGATTGCATGTGACTTCCCTTTGTCCTTTTCCTTAAGTGGTTGCTCATGTCGATCATCATTAACCCTTGGATTATTTCATTGATTAGCATAATGCCCCATTTCATTGCACTTGAAGCATTGAAGTGTTGTTGGTGCGTTCTCTGCAGTCTTTTCTTTATTCACACCATTAGCAACCCTTTTTTCCAATACTTCAACACTCAGCTGCTCGATGACCTTCTTTTCCACACTTAAAACATTTTCTAGTCCCTTTAAGACAATCTCCACCATGCTTCTTTCCACACTATGAGCATAAGAAAACATTCATCTTCTTTTCACCATTATTCTGAGATTTCTCCTTGAACTCCATATTTCGTTTCTTGTCAAAACCATGAGATGAATATGTAACACCAACTTCCATTTCTACCTTAATAGCACAGCGCACAATTTATTCATAGCTACTGAAGTCTCTTATAGCTAATTCCCTTCGAAGATTTGGTTTTAAGCCACTGAAGAATCGATCAACTTTACTTTCAGGTTGGATGATAAAGCCAGATGCATACCTTTCAAGCCTTGTAAAATTCGCTTCATATACACCAACAAATTCATCATCCTTTTGCTTTAGTTCAAGAAACTCCTTCTTCATCTCTGTTCGAAGAATACGAGTGAAGTACTTATTGAAAAATAAGTTCTTGAACTCATCCCATTCCATGGACTCAATTTCATCTCTTGGCCTCTTATTCTTGATAATATTCCACCATTGATTAGCTTCACCTTCCAAACGATATACTGCTAAGATGAATTTATCATGTTCAGAACATTGAAGAACTGAAAATATCTTTTCAGTGGTACTGATCCATTGTTCAGCAGCAAGTGGATCAGAAGACCCACTGAAAGAAGGTGGATGTTGCCTCATGAAGGACTCAATAGAATATTGTTCCCTTCTCTGCTCATTTGGATGTCCAAAATGATTCATAGCTTGTGTAAGTATAGCAATAAGATTTTGCACTCCATCTCCCATAACATTTGTTTGTTCATGAGGAAAATCATTGCATTGTCCATTGCATTGATCAACACGGTTCCTTCGGGTTCCAGCCATCGTCTAAATCCCAAAAAGAATAGTGTGAGTGGAAAAAATCATGCTAGGGAAAACAACATAATAAAGGGGGAGTAACTTCAATATCTAACATCTTAGGTTACCGTAATTCTAGTACTATAACCTATACTTATACTTAACCATAGGGACATCCCTAGAAATACCTTAGAAATATCTTTAGGGATCTCACTAATGTTCTCACATCCTAGTTTCCAAAGGTTGACTAAACCTTTCCTCTGATACCAGATGTAGAGACCCTAAGCTTGACGTACATGGACATTACATTACTTTTTAGGAATACTTAGTACATCACAAAAACACACACACAAGGACCGTAATAGTTTAGTGTCTTTGGAAACTCGGAATATAATCTTCTAATCGTCGTGAAAGATCTTCAACATCTCCCATAAAGATCTTACCCTTTTTTTCTTACCTAAAACCTTTCGTTATATCCTGTGGAAAAGAAAACATAAAAGGGTGAGCTCAAATCCTCAGTACGGGTAAACAAAAGAAATATCAATCACATCATATTCATAAGAATATAACATTTTGGAAATCTTAACCTGCAAAACAGATCATAATATCATAACATGAGATAAATCATAGTTGTGAAATGTAATCCCAATAATCATAACTTAAAACATGAAACTTTGTGGCATACACACATAATCATATAGAATCATTTCTTATTAGTCAAGACTCATTTCCAATACTATCTTAGTGGACAAAGTCCATTTCTGAACCGAGTTCACTCCTCATTTCAGTCCCGTTTCACTGAACTGGTTAAACCTGCCATTCCAGCCATGTCTATCTCATTAGATATAAAATCTTTACCCAATTCATTGGAGTGAGATATAGGTCCCACCCATCTCATAATGATACCATTCTTATGTGTTCCACAAAATAAAAAAAAAAATCATACATCATTGCATAACCCATGTAATAAAAATGGGAATCTTAAACATCATGTCATCATAATCCATATAAGATAAAAAGGACATCATAAAAATAATTCCATCATAACATAATCAAATCAATGTAAAAATAGAGATATAAATAGAACCCTATATTATCTTAGATGGAAAATAATTTTTATAAAACACATAAACTCCATTATTGAGGAAAATATCCTTTCTACTTCCAAAACACATTTCCTTTATTAAAATGTCATATAATTCTAAACTAAAATAAGTTGATTAAAAATAGACTTGAAAACTTATAAAGAAAGCTTCTTGGAAATAATGTTTTAAAAATCCATTCATGCCGTATAAGTTAAAAACCCATCTTCTCGTACTTTTGTCGGAAAAGTCAAAAAGTACCTTGTACGAAAAACGACAAAAGATTCCTTTTATATCTTTTACTAAAAACTCACTGAAGGGAAAAATTGTATTTATACAATTATAGGTGGATGGAAATAATATTACATATTGAGGAAACATGGATGTGGATGACAAAATACACCCCAGTAAATTTCAAAGTATAAACAATCTCGGATAAAAATTAGATTGTGATATTTCCCTTACCTTAGGTCCGATTTGCTTCGTAAGTGTCCGAACCTCCTGTATAATGATTTAAATAATTTCATTGACTTATTCCAGAATCATAATCATTGTTATGATATCATATATGGTTCACTTATGACTTTATTTTTCTCATTCTTTTGTAAATTCCATGTTAAAGAGTGTTTTGGGTAAAATCGTTTCATTTGTCGTATGTGTTTTGACTTGTAATTATTCATATGATTACTTAGATCATGATTAATTAATTACAGAATATAAAACAGGATTTATATAATATATATTCAGAATATACATATATATAATAGATCAGTAAATGGAAATAAATACATCGTTCATGGAGACGGTAGGCCGTACGTACGCATGAACGCTGTTTTCGTTTCCTTATTGAGTTGAATGGAATTAAGTAGATGACATACATATATATACACATAAATCCAATATCATTATTATGTCATATATTTCATGATTACTTATTATATATACTTTATAATCATTCATGAATGGTTAACATGGAGAATGAATCTCATCACGTTGTGGATACGGTAGTCCGTACGTACGCACGAGCGATGATATCGTTCTCGTGATCGTGGAATTGTATTGGAGTGTATGAATACTATTTTAGAGTTAATAAAACTTTAAAATAATCATATATAGTTGTTTATTTGCACCATTATACCCATCCATGTAAGGTGGTGGTGGAAAATAGTTTACACCACAGCGTCGAGACGGTATTTCGTACGTACGCACGTGCGGTGATTTCATTTTCCATAGGATGGATAGATGGTGAAATAGGGTTGTTTCATACTTATAATAACATATCAGTATATGAGTGATACTGATGTTATTACTTCAAAATGAAACAACCTAATAAGAATAAGTGGAAGAAGAAATAAAGTTGAAAGAATCGGTAACGGACATTATCTCTTCTTTGAAGCGCCTCTTTGAGATCTCCTTTTAGGGCACTAAAATTGGTCTTTGAGGAATACCAGAACCTCTAGGATGTAGCTATGTAAGTGGATAAGATAATTTGGCATGGTTTGGCCGATCTTGAAGGCTCAAAGTGGTGTGAGGAAGAGAGGGAGGAGGTGCCCTTTTATAAGGGTGGAAAGGGGCACCTTTGGAATAACTAAAAATATTATTTTATTATAAAGTCAAATTCGGTTTTTAATAGTTTAAAATTGATATATTTCAAAGATAAGGTGGGGATGGGTCTAAACCGTCTCATCCAATATAATTTAGACAGGTTTAGGTTCCTATTTTAACCTTATCATTTAGATTTAAGATTAAGTTAAATAATTTTAGTCTTACAGTGTCTTCTTGTGTTCTTATACTATAAGGTTAATAAACAAACTATAATCAGCCAAACGAACCCCAAGTTGTTTATTATTAATATATATAACCTTATCTAAGTCATTTGGCCGAACATTAGATATTTAGGACTAAAATAACAATTAATAAAATAATATTTGTTTTAAAAACTATTTTATGTCAATTTTGACACTATTTAGTAATTGATTTTTGTGAAAATCATAACAGAATGATTAGTTAGAAAAAAGTTAATTAAATAAATACTAATATTTTATATTAACCTAAAATATTAGTGTAATTCATAAAAAGTCTCAAATTATATTTATTTGGATATTTATAACATCAATTATGTCAATATTTTTTTAATAAGATAATTACTGCATCATCTTTGTTTCACAAATAAACTAACTTATTTAAAGTCTAAAAATTACAAATAAAATATAATTATATAGGAAATCGTTTTAGCTTTCTAATGAATATTTATAGTTGAATTTATCTTATTTATAACTTTATATTAAAAATTATATACTTATTAAACTTTGATTTTAACTATTTTAACCCTTCTTTAAATAAATTAATAATAAATGTCCTAATCTAATCCAAGTGGGCCTAAATGGTCATATCTTATTCCTAAGGTTGTTTTTGGTCGAATTAAACTTATCCAATAGAATTAGGACATGTTTTAGGGTAATAATAATATCATTTTTACCCGTAATTACCCTATTTACTTTTAACCGTGGTAAAAAAAGTAAAAAGTTACTATTCACAAAAAATTATTTTCATCTTATTGAATCACATTTTACTTACTGACATCAACCGTGTCTCTCGGATTTTTGAAATTCCACTCACAGAAGCAGTAAAATTAATTTTTATGAAAAATTCATTTTTCTTAACTACCACTTAGTGGTTTCACTATTCATCAAAAAATGAAAGTTTCCAGAGAAATAACAAAAATTAGGCCTAAGATATATTTGATATTATGAACTCAAAAATGATTTCTATTTTACCAAATTCAAAATATATCAGTTGCATTAATTAATTTAAAAATTAATTCCCATCGTCAAAACAAATAGCGTGTTCTTAAGAGATAATAACTATCAAAAGATTGACACTTGTTTATGTCTGGTTTAAATGTGAAATTACATCCAATGAACAAAATTGTATTAAATTGTAAAAATATATTCTAAATATATACTTTAAAACCACTCAAATTAATAATTTATGACTATTAATTATTTCGATTAAAAAGGTTGTTTTTAATTAAAATTTAGTAATTTTCACTATTCATCAGAAAATGAAAGTTATCTGAAAAGTACCAAAATTTCACCCTAAGCTAATTTTGATATTCTGAATCCAAAAATGAAGTCAATTTTGAAAAATAAAATTTACAAATTTTCAAAATGTGGTTATTACTATTCATAACGGCTAGTTTTAATAATATTTTAATAGCATATCATTGTTTAGTGAAACTCGATATTGTATACTACACACGCTATCGAGGAAGGTCGTGATTGCGTGTAATTCAAGGTAAGTCAAGGATGCATGTTGTGTAAGCTCCTTTTGGTGTAGCGTACAACACAAGACATTAATGAAATTAAAAAGAATATTTTTCATAAAATCTCAAGGTGTTACACTCAAAATTTTCTTCAAAATTAAACCTTTTCATCTTCAAATGATATTTTAATTTTTTTAATTATCCTTTAAAATTTTCCTTTGAATATATTTTATTTTAACTACCAAAATACTTTCCATATTTTCAATGGAATATTTTTAAAAAATATATATATATATCTTTTTCATGGAAACCACTTGTTCTTTAAGGGATTCCTTAAAATTTTATTTCACATTACTATACCCTACATAAATTGTGTATAGTTTTTTATAAATTTATAAAAAAAATATTATAAACCATTTCCTTCATATATACCTAATTTTAGAGATATCTAAACAAAGTATCATGTTCTTTAATATATGCATTTGACAACCTCTTAGAAAATTCAATTGAATATATTTATATAGGGTAAATCATTTTAATTAAATAAATTATAGAGGCATGAACATTAAGAACAAGATATATAATATGATATTATATATTATTCTATTAAATCTAATAATTTAATCAATTAAAAATAAGAATTCCATTAGTATTAACAAGATTCACAAAAGCAACAACTTTAGACTATAAAATGTTAATTAAAATTCAATGTTTTATCTAGGATAACACTTCTTTGTTACATGGTCCTAGAAGAACACACTAAGTGGGTTAGGGGGTAAATAAGAGTACAAATATTTCTTATAAAATCTATCTACTAAAAACTAGATTTTGTATCCTTGTTAAAAAACATAGAATAAATCAACCATTACACATAATTTCCCTACAAGACAAAAAATAAGGAAAAAATAAAAACAATAGAATATAATATATTTACTTGGTCTATAAATACTTTCCTATATCTAACAATTATAATCAAAATAAGTTGTTTTTGTAAAAAGTAATAAACATATCACTAAATTTGTGATTATAGGAGTCATGCGAAGGAAATATATTCCTAGGCTCATTGCCTTTATAATTTTAGGATTGTTTATTACTTCCTAAAGAGTCACTATCTCTTCCTATCTTCATCTACTATATTGAGAATATTGGAAATGAATTGGATCACTAGTCAAATAAATATCAATAAAAAATCACAGTTTAATACAAACACAATATATTTGTTTTTTATTTAGCTCAAAAACATAATGAACTTCATGTTGATTTCTATTTAACCACTAAAAAATCAAATATTCAAAGAAAATATTTATTAATGGATCATCCCTTTCTTTTCTATTATATTATTTTAATTTTTTCAATAATAATTACTCTCCTTTTCTTCCAAAAAATCCATATTATATTCTATTATTAATTTCCCAAAACTTCACTTAAAATCACACATGATTTTCTCATTTTAATTTTCAATAATTTTGTTATGAAGAATATAAAATAATTCCAATAATTTTATTCATTCAACACTGACATAGATCTATAAGTCTCCATCACACTTACATGATATTTGTAAATATTAGTTCACAATCATGTAAGATTGTATCTCACTTACATAGATTGATGAAAACGCAATTCAATTTTATATGTCTAGTTAAATATTAAATTCACTAATACATAACCAATTCAATATCAAGTTTTCACTTATGCAGAAATTCTTCCACAACTACAAACTCACAAATCCAATTGAACATTAGGTTTCCACTCATGTATCCAATTAAAATTTTATACAACACTAACACAATATATTTTTATACTTATACAAACTATCAATTTTAGAAATATCACTTATATAATGACTTAAACTTTCTTAAAACATATCAATCCACCTCAAAAATTATAATTATTCCATCCACTAAAAATAAATTTTTAAAATCAAAAAAAAATGTAACAAACCAACCCTGGTTAACCAATTATGTCACATGAATTGTCTTACCATAAGACCCAAAGAACATTATCAATTTCCACAGGTTGGAAAAAAACACCAAGGTATCAGGAAAAGAAATATGGGAGATATTTCACCCTAAAAATACATGTGATAAGATAGAAACAAATAGAATATTACAATTGATGTACATAATACATCATTTGTCAATCAACCAATCCATGATGGTAAAATGTAACAAATGGATAAAAATTTCAATATAAAAAAGTTAAAGACCCACAAAATGGAACTTGAAGAAATACATGGGTCCATCTTTATTTGACCAGGTTTCCCCACCATCCCAACCCACTGGATATGTAATATTTTCCAGGAGAGTTTTCCTCTACTTGACACTCTTCCCATTAATTGTATCATTTAAAACCAAGGATACAGATTCCAAAATGAAAAAAGTATGGTGTGTGAAATAAATCCTAATAGGATACCACTAAATATTTATAAAATTTATATCCAAATGCATTCGTTAGTTCTTTATAAAATAGACTTCAATGACATTTACAAAATAAAATATTTTCACATTTTAAATCATCATTTTGTTTTTCTAAAACATTCCATATTAAAATAAATGAAGTAGTATGAAATAACATTAATACATGATACATAATAATATGATTACATTGGTTTAAAGAATCAATATCCATGTCATGTTTGAAAATAAACATATCAATATATATTCACATAATGTAATCTCAAAGAACATGTGACACACACATGTCAATATAGATCTTAAATTTATCTATTTTATATTATCTTGGTTTGTTTTGGGTTCTAATAGATTTAAGAATAAAATTATGAGTTTTTTTAGGTTTTATAGTTGGATCATGGTTATCCTATGTTGTTGTGATTAATTGTAATTCCCTAAGATTTTGTGAATTTTTTTCTGAATTAATTTAAACTATAGATATTTTTATTTTCATGAGACACTGAATTTATCTTATGTTATATGAAATCACCATTTTATTATTGATTTTTGTTATATTAAAAGTATAGTTTTCATTATATTCTATACTGAGATAATCTTGTGTTACACGGAAGATATTTTTTTACCGCCTTTTATTGGTGCACCTATTTTAAAAACTAAATTTTAACACTTTTATAAAATTTATGCGTCAATATAAAATAATTTTTTAATTCATAATTTTAGAATTATCTTAGGATTATTATTTAGGAATTTTCTAAGAAGTTTCATTTTTTGATGAATGGTGAAAATACTACATTTTAGTTAAAAGATTCCATTTTATTAAAAAAATTATTAATAATAAATTATATTTTAAGTTGGTTGTCGAAGAAAAAATAGATCAAATATAAATCTATTAATAAAATTTAGGTCATTGGAATAATATTTATATAGATTTTATATATAAAAACATGTTGAAAATTTGAACATTTCCAATTTAAAAACCTGCATTCTCACCACATATGCATGATTAACTTTCAATTTAATTTTTCCACTTCTATTAAATTAATTATGAAAAATAGAAATAAATGGTTTAAATAAGTTTAACATTTATATTCTAATAAGAACAACTTAATTTTAGATGAAAAATATTAGTGAAAGTGATTAAACATAATTACAACAATTAAGGTAAAATTAATCTTAACAAGGGACTAAACCTTATTCCTAAGGGCCAAAATGAGCTATATACTTGTAAAAAATCCATTTTATACCCATATATCGACCATATCCCATCTTGTTTAAAATTATTTTGAGTTAGTGGGATAATTTTCATGAAAGTGACCCATAAAATAAGTTAAGTAAACAGAAAGACAAAATATGTAACTTCCTTGCTTTTAATTCTTATAAAGTTTTGGAGTATGGAAGAAGCTACATAATTTTAGTTATAAACATTATTTTTAAATTTAAATGATTTTTTTATCATGATAATTTAACTTTAGTTTTTAGATATTACATAATCACATTAAATGCCTAAGATATGCCAATAAAGTGATATTTAGTTCATAATTAAATAAAATAAATGACTCTAAGAACATTAAAAGTAATGTAAATTTAATTAATTATTCTATTAAATTATTTTTGTAGTCTAATATATCATGTTACATATGTTTTAACATAATATATTCAAATCCCATCTTTGTATTTATATTTTTTAAATTTAAATTAAGTAAATAATGTCAAAATTAACATTAATGTTATTTTATAATAAATGAGATTTTATTAAATGATATAAAAATTAATAAAATTTATATATTCTGAAAATTGTTTTTTAAATTTTAATAAATATAAAATATGGTCCAATAATAGACCAGTTAGTATTTCATAATTACCATATTGACCTTTAAATAGAAAAAACATCGTTAGCGGGTTAAAGTAGTTCTTTTGGGTGTTACATGCAGTTGTTTTAAAATGGGATTTTATTTTTTAAAATTATATATCATATTTATAATTAATTGGGTCTATATTTTATAATAAATCTAAATTTAATTTAGTTTTAATGGTAAAATTACTTAAGTTAGAAAACAAGTTTCTTTAATAAAAAATGATAAAAGTGGGGTAACATAGATGTTAAGGAATAAAATTATAAAAATACAATTTTTTTGGGTAGTTGAGGTATTTATAGAACATAATTACCCTTTGATCCATTATTTTCTCTTCTTTTAAGCACATTAGGTAAGATATACCTCCCAATAGTGTCCACCATTTGGTATTTATAAGAATGTCACTCCTCCTCTATAAAAATGATTTCAATCCTCTCATTCCTTAAACATGTCATGATACTTTGGATCAACCAAAATCCAACTAAATATCCTCCCAACATCCCTAAATTTTACCTATAATCTTACCTTTGGCCATAAATCCAACTAAGGAATCCATTTGGTGCAACCAAAATGAATTACCCAAAGAAGAGGTAACATCCTTTTTCAAGATCCTTTGTTTTTCTACCCGATCAACTCTTCTTATTCCATGATTATATAATAACCTCAATATCATAAATATACTGATTTGTAGTTATTATAATGGCTTTACATATACTCAAACTATAACATATCGGTTCCAAAAGTCGTCTAGAGGTGCCCCGTACCTAGTTGGTCACATGGCCTCAAGCACATTTTCCCGAACACCAGAGACTGCTGACTAGTAGTGAGGGATTTGGGTATGATAGTGGGGAAACTATTCCATCATTGGAAGATTAACATAGTGGAAGTAAACAAAGATTGTAATATCGGAAGCAGTAAAACATGTTATATGTAAATAGTGAAAGTAAGAAACAACTAGAGCACACATATATAAAGGATGCATGATACATATGTCTAGGAAAGCATCCAAATAAATCACAATGCTGGAATATAGTACAAAACCAAAGTACAAAAGAAAATCAAGTAAATAGATCCACTGCATCACAAGCCTCAGCTTGGTCCCATGCTCTCCAGCTCCAAAGTAGTCAAGTGCCTCAAGTAGAAGGGAACTTGCCATTATCTATACATGTAGTGATAAAATCTATTTGGGCCAAAAATCATGACCCAAACAGGGTGTGAGACTAATCCCAATAGTCAAACATGCAAAGATCTGTGCCTAACAGTTAGTGAATATATATGACATGCAATAATAAAAAATAAGTAGTAAATAAAGAAGTACTCAACAGCAAAACCCCTAAAGTTTAATTGTATTCAATTTCATTTATTAGTTAAGCAACTAATCACAAACAGGTAACCCTCTTGGAATTACTCACAGTCTTACCCCTCTGGTTCAACCAAACAACACAAGTAACCCTCTGGGTAGTACTCATAGTCAACCCCTCTGGTTCAACTTTGGAAAAGACTCTCTGAGGAAGAACTCACCATCAATTCACCATATGGTCTCGTATCGATAACTTATATAAACTCTAAATAAGTAATCAACGTCCAATTCCCCCTTTGGACCATATCAAGTAAATTACAGACACTCTGAGGGAGCAAAAATTACATCCCCCCCCCTACGGTCTCTCAACGTAACAGTAAACATACACTCTAGAGAATCCCTCAACGCCTATTCTCCCTATGGTCTACTACACCAGGTTCTCACTTCCCTGTGTAAGTCAATTGTTCACAAAAAATATATGACAGGCAAAGTAAACCTCAGTAACTACTTGGATAAACAATCTACAGCATATCATAGCATGTCAGATATCAAAAACTCCACCATAACAATACCAGGCATGGAGGGCTAAGCAGCCTAACATGCAAACTAGAACAAATGGTCAAAAACAAGAAAACATGGAAAAAGTCCATATATTTTCAAAGATACCCCTATTCACAAACAATTAACCTCTATCCAAACAAACAAGGCATAGTAGGCAATAACATGGCTAAAAACCATAAAAACGCAATACCTTGAATGAGGGTATGTGGAACTTTTGCACATAAAATTCAAATACTATATACGGAAATGCACAAACCACCTACCTATGCATCGGGAGATCGATATATGTGAACATCAGGACTTTAATCTCCCTGTAACTCTGTATATATAAAAAACGTTAAAAATTTTCAACTCAGGATAACTCTTGAAAGAGGATAAATCAAGTGATGAGTAGAAGAATGAAGAACTCACCGATGTAATTCCAATGAAACTGACAGAGTTTGAATTATATAATAGACTTCGATTCAGGGGCTCAGTAAAGATTCAGGAGTCTCATTCGCTCTTAGACAAGACGAATGAATAATAATATATTCTATCCATCAGATGCGACCATGGTCCGTTTAATGAAATAAAAATAAAGTACATAGCGTGTTCTTTAAAAGTACAGGACATGTACTTGCCTTTTCCAGCCTCTTCTTTAGGTGGTCTCCAGGTCACCACACATGGCCATGTGCTTGGATGTTACATGAACAACACATAGATACCCATGACAACCGAGTACATGATGTGTACTTATAAGTACACGGTGTGTAATCCTTAAAATTTTAAAAAAAAAATATTTTCCTCAAAAACACTAGAAAACAAGAACATACCTGAAAAGAAGATCTGAGTTATTTAAAACTTCCCCCCTTAAAGAAATTTGTCCCTAAATTTTCCTAGCATGGTGGCATAGAAAAAGAAACCTCGAATAGCTTCATCCACTATGATCATATATCAACCTCCCTCTCCCAGGTCTTGTCCAGTACTCGCCCATGTTGCCATAGCACTCATACCAAAGGAACAGACCAGACATGGAGAAGCCTCTCACTTTGATCAATAATCCGGATAGGATGCTCCTTGAATGAGGAGTCCACCTCTAACTCAACCTCCTCTGGTTAAAAAACATGGGACAGGTCTACGAAGTAATGTCTAAGTTGAGAAACGTAAAAAACTCCATGCATAGATCGGTACCTCTAAGGTAACTGCAACCTATAGGAAACCACCAAAAATCTCTCCAACACCTAAAATGGCCCGACGTATCTCAGTAAAAGCTTACCCTGTCTCTAATCCTCCTATGTCCCAACCTCGATGTGACATGTAGAAAAACCAGATCTCCGACCTCGAACTCCAGAGGTCATCTCCATCGATCATCAGAAGACTTCTGTCATGACTGTGCAATATAAATCATCTTCCAAATCAACTCTATTTTCTCCGACATCTCCTGGACAAGAAGAGGTCCCAACATAGCTTCCTCTCCTGCATCCAGCCAACATAAGGGTGATTGGCATGGCCTACCTTACAAATCCTCAAAAGGTGCCATCTAAATAGTTTCTTGAAAACTATTATTGTAGGAAAACTCCACCATAGGTATGTTAGTTTCCTAAGAACCTCCAAAATCTAGGATATATTCTCGAAGCATGTCCTCAAAAACCTGAATTGTACACTTAGACTAGCCATCTGTCTGAGGATGATAAGTTGTAATAAGAAGTACCTACGTACCCAAAGCTCTCTGATGTCCCTGCCAGACCCGAGAAGTAAAACATGTGTCTCTGTCTGAAACAATGGAGTGTGGAACCCCATGTAAACGTACAATATCTAGGATGTATAGCATCCTTATCTCATCAACACTAAAGGTATATTTTATCAGAAATAATTGAGCAAACTTAGTGAGTATTTCAATGACAACCCATACTGCATCATTCCCTTAGGGAGACCTCAACAAACCTTTCATGAAATCCATCGCAACTTCATTCCATTTCCACTCGGGAATGGGAAACTGCTACAAAAGCCTTACTAGTTTCTGATGCTTTCCCTTCACCTGCTGACAGGTGGAACACCTCATAACAAAACCATTAACATATCTCTTCATACCTGGCCACCAATATTGATGGTGTAGATCATGACACATCTTGGGGATACCAGGATGAACTGCCCAAAATGAGGAGTAAAAGTCTCACATCATCTCCTCACGTATGTATGTTGACACCCATACGCACCCATGAAAATGAAATATCTCATCCTCGCCTATGGTCCATCCAAAAATAGGGTCCTCTCCTGACACACTCTCTTGTAGGAATAGGCCTTCAGGATCTGATAGTTGGCTCATTCGCACTCGATCAAGAAGATTAGAGGAAACAACTAAAGAATAAAGAAATGTCTACCCCTGTCAGTCATGCACCTCAAAATGAATCTTAGAGAATAGATCCATAATCCACTACTCACTGCTAGCCTCCTAAACTACCTGTATCTAAGTCCTTCTACTCAACGCATTAGCCATTTCATTTCCTTTCCTAGGAGTGTAGGCAAGTTCAAAATCAAAAGATTGAAGGTACTCAACCCACCTTCGCTTTATCAAATTCGGGTCACACTGAGTGAAGATATACTTGAGACTCTTGTGGTTGGTGAAAAACAAAAAATGATCTCCCAATACGTAGTGTCTCCAACAACATAAATCATGAAAAACTACAACTAACTTGAGATCGTGAGTCGTTTAGTTCCTCTCATGTAACCTCAACTACTGAGAACCGTACGCAACGACCCCTTCTCCCTGTATAAGCACTACTCCCAGCCTGATACTTGATGCATCACAGTACACAATATAGCTCTTTCCCTGCTTTGTAAATAATAGTATTAGTTTGGAATTCAACCTCCCTTTCATCTCTTGAAAGGTTGACTCACAAGAATCTGAACACAAGTACTTATCACCCTTACTAGTCAGACCCAACAGTGGTGTTGATAAACGTGAAAAGTTATTTATGAATCATCTATAGTAACTAGACATCCCTAGAAAACTTCGTACATCAAATATGTTTTTCAGCTGCTCACAGGAAACTACTGCTCTCACATTCTCTAGGTTTACTGATACTCCTGTCTCTGAGATAACATAACCCAAGAAGTGGATGTTTTCCATCCAAAAGTGGAATTTTGAGAGCTTAAAAAATAACTGATGATCTCTCAGTGTACTCAAGATGATCTCAAGATGGGTAGCATGGTCGTGTTGAGTGTGATAGTACACCATGATATCATCCATGAAGACTACCGCAATATAATCCAAGTATGGATGGAACACTCAGTTCATCAGTGCCATGAAGACTGCAGGTGTGTTAGTGAGACTGAACGGAATAACCACATACTATTATAGACCATACCAACTCTAGAAGGCTGTAAGTGGTATATCATATGGTCTAACGTGCAATAGAAAGTATCCAGATCTCAATTCAATCTTCAAGAACACCCGAGATCCTTGAAGCAGATCAAAGAGATCATAAATCCTCCATAAGGGATATTAGTTATTGACTGTCAATAGGTTTAACTTCTGATAATCCACACAAAGTCTGAGGGTACCATCTGCCTTCTTCACAAACAGGAAAGATGGATTATAAGGAGAAGTTTTGTGTCGAATGAACCCCTTAGCCTGCAACCCCTCTAACTTCTTCTTGAGCTCCTTTAACTCTGGTGTAGCCATATTATAAGACTATTGGACACCTGTGCTTATCCTGGAACAAGATCAATATAAAATTCCACCTCTCTCTATATAGGAAAACCAAAAAGGTTCTCTAGAAAGACATCCTTGAAATGATCCACCACTGGAGGAAATTCCATCTGTGAAGTACCCTAGTCTTCTAGATATAGACTAGCAATCATGGATGTAACTCCTCCAAACCCATGATGCTTGGGTCCCACTCTTCTCACATGGACATCCCATTCACCCTTATTTAAAAAGGATCCACCTTTAAGTCATGTGAAACTCACCCTATGATGATATCAATTGACGACTTCCTGGAAGGGAAATAACAAGTCCATTCCGAGAATGACATCATAGACTTTCATCTCTAAGACATAGAGGTCCCATAAGAAGTGACACCCACCAAACCCAAGAGGGAACTCCTTGCACTGATGTACACTTGTCGTTCTTGTCCCCAATGAAGTTTCTAGTGTCAAAATATCAGCAGACGAAAAGCTACAGATCCCAAGGATCTCCACAACAGCAACATATATAAAGCTATGGGAAGCCCCTATATCCAAAAGAGATGAAGCTAAAACTGAGGCAACTAGAATCGTACCTCAAACTATAGAGGGGCTGAGATCCTACTCTTGTTGGGTCTGCTCCACTTCAAAAGTACGAACTGCACCACGACCCTGTGACCCTGCCTAAACAGCCTGAGCTGATCTACCCTGTTGTCGCTGAAATCCTACCGAATGGCTACAACGACCATGACCTCCACCTCATCTTGAATGACTAGAAGAACTACAGTTCCCTAACTGATGAGAAACTGGTGGTGCTTCTCCCGAATGAGGAGTCATATAAGAACCCCTATCACTAAATGCTGGTTTGATGAACTGGTAGAAACACTGAAGGTGACCCATCTTGCCACAAGATCAGCACTCCACTGGGTCCCTTGGGCAATGTGTCCTCATATTACTACTCTTTTAACATCGGTATCACACAACCTAGCTACCATAATATGTTTATTTCCTCCTTGGATCTCCACACATAGACTCCATGTGGCACTTCTGACTATAAGTAGGAAGGATTCCAACTCTAGATGTCAAGCTGCCCTGGCTCACAACTCCAGAATCCCTCAGATTGGATTCTGTGATTAGCACCTGGTTGACCATAGAAGTGATGGAATTCAACCTGAATAGGTTCACCTGAGATCGGATGTCATGCCGGATACCATCCTCAAACTTCCTCTCCAAGAATAACTCATCACCTCCTAGAATGGGCACGAAGCGCTGCAGCTCTATGAAGCGAGATGAATACTCCATAATTGAAAGAGTACCCTACTCCAGACTCATAAACTCTAGGGATCTATTAGACCTTAAGGTCTCTAGGTAGAAGTAGTTGTAGAAGGCACATTGAAACTCATCCCAATCCATGACCTACTGGCATCCTGCCTGGGAGATCACATACCACCATCTCTTGGCATAATCTCGAGGCATATACATAGCGAGATTCACCCTCCTCTCTGGAGACATCTCTATATGCTAAAAGATAGAAATCATGGCTTATAACCATGAATCTATAGCATGAGGTCTTCCGTACCCTGTGAAGGTGGGAGGATGCTGCTACTGGAAAACCCACATCAACTCTGTCATAGACGAGGTAGGATGTAGTACTTCTTAGAAAGTTTGCATAAACCTCATAAATCCCTCTCGAAACTGTGTATCAGCACCAGTGTATGGAATGATTGTTGGTTCCAAGACTGTCACTATAGGAGGATCTACTGGTAGTCCCTGATCAACCATTTCTGGTGTCTGATCACTGCCCTAAAACTGGTAGACAACTGGAAGATGTCTCGGTGGCATGACTCTTCAAGTTCAAGCACACCCTTTAGCCCAAGATTATCAAGGATTGAAACTTAGAATTGTAAGAAGGGAATAAGGGAAAGAAAGTATTAATGTTTTTAAAAATGGGGATACACGATGTGTATAATGCATACACGTCATGTTCCCTTAATCATTCACATGTGTGTGTACTTCTACCAACCCAGGTTGTGTAACACCCCATACACACAACGTGTTGTCCTAACACACAGCATGTACTTGAATCCTCTTCCCCTGCCCGAGTTCTTCTACATGGCTAATCCACATGGTTTTACCTAGAACAAGACTACATGGCATGTTAGTGCTAGACATAGCATGTACTAAACGAACTTCACTGGCTCATGTTGTTAGTTACAAGGCCAGTTACACGAATTACTCTACACGACGTGTTTATGCCAGACACAGCGTGCACAAGAAGGA
Source organism: Viscum album (assembly GCA_963277665.1). Taxonomy (NCBI): domain Eukaryota; kingdom Viridiplantae; phylum Streptophyta; class Magnoliopsida; order Santalales; family Viscaceae; genus Viscum; species Viscum album. Next base: position 19,316,362 of record OY728124.1, read on the forward strand.
TTTCCACTGACCCATGATGTTCACTACATGACCGGATACATGGGTTACACTACACAGATTTTTCAATATTGACACGGTGTGTATAACTTATGTTTAATCCATCTGTGTTGTTAGTCACACGGGTAGACACATGGTCTAAACACATGACGTGTATGTTCGGTACACGGCGTGTCCCACCAAGATTTCATAACCCTGTGTCTCTACCCACACAGCTAGGGACACAGTTAGAGACTACACGACATGTACATACAATACACAGTGTGTACTCAAGAAAAATAGTTCCTTCTCGAAAATATGGACACACAGAATGTATTCATAATTACACGCTATGTATTCTGGGTTTTTCCAGATATTAAGCCTTAGAAACTACTATGAAACCCAAAAAAACATTGAAACGAACATTAAAGTCCCAAATTATGATCTGTGAGGGCTCATACTATCCATGAATCAAATATTGTCATCTTATACATTTCATACACAAGGAATAACAACACAATGATTCACCAAATTTTGATACATGAGGGCCCATAACACCTCAAGAACCAATGTTTAGCGTCCATTCAACAAAACCTTACACAAACTAATACCCTATCAAAATAAAGTATTCTATCAAGGCATCTATCCCAACAATATGTATATCTAGCACAAAATCTATCACAACAACATGAAATCACTAATGCACCCTAAATGGCATGACAAGAATGCATGACATGTGATCTCCAGAAAGTGCCTATATAATGCATGAGAAGGCATAACCTCATCTCATTGGGTTGAAACAGAAATAGAACCTCAATGATATCAACGATAATAGCACAAAGCATGTGAATCACCCAATGGTGAAATCAAATTAACTGTAAAATTGAAAAATTAGAAGAATCACAATATACGAGGTAAATTGGATTTTACCTATAAACGGGTTAGCTACTCCCAGGTACAATATATTACTATGTACCTAATTCGTCTTATCCCTAGCTAGAGGATCCAAATAGTAAGTCAAGAAGAAATAATTTCTCTGATACCACTTTGTAATGTCCCGGTTCCAGAAGCCACCTAGAGGTGCCCCATACCCAATTGTTCACATGGACTCAAGCGCATTTCCTCGAACTCCAGAGGCTGCCGACTAGCAGTGAGGGCCTTGTGTGTGATAGTGGGGAAACTATTCCCTTATTGGCAGAGTAACACAACAGAAGTGAAATAGATAACAATAACAGAATCAGTAAAACATGACATAAGTAAATAGTGAAAGTAAGAAACAACTGGAGCACACATATGTAAACGATGCATGATACATATGTCTAGAAATGCATCCAAACAAATCACAATGCTGGAATATAGTACTGAACCAATGTACAAAACAAAATCAAGTAAACAGCTCCACTGCATCGCAAGCCTCACCTTGGTCTAATGCTCTCCATCTCCAAAGCAATCAAGTACCTAAAGTAGAATGGCGCTTTCCCTTATCTATACCTGAAGAAATGTAATCTTTTTGGGCCCAAAAGCATTACCCAAATAGGGTGTGAGAAAAATCCCAGTAGGCAACCACCCAAAGATCTATGCCTAACAGTTAGTGAATATATATGGTAGGAAATAAGCAAAAAGATGCAAAAAACAAGGAAGTACTCAACAATAAACAATCCTACAATTAAATTGCATTCAATTTCATATATTAGTTAAGAAAATAATCAAAAATAGGTAAACCTCTGAGAATTAATCACAGCCTAACCCCTTTGGTTCAACCAAACAACACAAGAAACCCTCTGTGAAGTACTCACAGTCAAACCCTCTGATTCAACTTTAGAAAAGACTCTATGAGGAAGCACTCACCATCAATTCGCCCTGTGGTCTTGTATCGGCAAATAATAGGCACTCTGAGGAATCAATCAACATCAAATTACCCCTGTTTATTATATCCAGTAAACTAAAGACACTCTGAGGGAGCACAAAGTCCACCCCCCCTATGGTCTTATAACGTAAAGGTAAACAAACACTCTAGAGAAGCCCTCAACATAAATTCTATCTATGGTTTACTACACCAAGTTCTCACGGCCCTGTGTAAGTCAATCTTACAAAAATGATATATAGAAGACAATGTAAAAATAAAGAACTACTTGGATAAAAAATCTACAACATATCATAGCATGTCATATAACAAACAATCCACCCTAACAATACTAGGCATGGAAGGCTAAGTAGCCTAACAGCCAAACTAGACCAAACGGTCAAAAACAAGAAAACTTGGAAAAACATCCATATATTGGAAAAGATAACCCTATTCATAAACAATTAACCTCTATCCAAACAAACAGAGAATATCAAGCAATAACTGGGATAAAAACCATAAAAACGCAATACCCTAAATGAGGTTATTGGTCATTTTTTCACATAAAATTCAAAGACTATATACGGAAAGGCACAAAACACCAAACTTAGTATCTTGATATTGATATACATGAAAATCAGGCCTTGAATCTCCCTAGAACACTGTAGATTTACAAAAACATTAAAAAAATTCAACTGAAGATAACTTTTTAAAGAAGAGAAATCAAGAGGTGATGATCTAGAATAAGGAAGAACTCACTGATGAAATTCCAACGCAATCGACATAGTTCGAATTGGAGAACGGATAGTGAGTCAGGGGCTCGGTGAAGATTCGGTGGTCTCGTTCACTACTGGATGAAACAGAGGAAGAAGAAGATATTTATGTCCATCAGATGCAACCCCGATCTGTTTAGTGAAATAAAAAGAAAGAACACAGTGTGTTATTTAAAATTACACAGCGTGTACTTGACTTTTCCGGCCTCCGCTTTGGGTGGTCTCCAGGTTACCAAACACAGCCATGTACTCGACCATTACATAGCCAACACATGGCTACCTGTGGAAACTGAGTACAGGGCGTGTACTTATTAGTACATGGCATGTACTCCTGAAATTTTCAAAAACTCCTATTTTCCTAGAAAACACCAAAAAACAAGAACATACCTGAAAATAAGATCGAGGTTCTTACATAAACACACTTCTATCAAATTTTTAACAAACTTAACATTCTTTTGTATGGAGAACTACTGCCTCATGAAATGATAATGTTTGTTTTTTGTTTACCATACCTCGTGGTTGGGAATTATAATGTATAATTGATTTTTATATGATATATATGATATTTATGATGTATTTATTCTCCTTTAATTATTATATAACACATTCCATCATGTTGTTTGTTGTGTCTAAACATGATAACTTCATTTGTGGATGTGTGGACTAACACCTCCTCAAATAGATGTGATTCGTTCACACTTTACTGGGAATGTAGTAAGGATTGGTTTAGTAAAATTATATGATATATATGAAATAATAATTATAATTTAATGATATATATATACATATATTTCATTTACCTTATTTCTTTCAATAATATAATAAAATAGAAACATCGTTCATGCGTACGTAAGACCTATTGTCTCCATGAATGGTGTATTCCATTTAATATTTCTATACATTAATGATTATTATAAATATATATAAAATGTATAAATATGATATTTATATCATTTTTTACATTCTATAAATAATTAAATTGTTATCTAATTAATAGGGTCAAGAATAACAAGTCAAAACACATACGATAAAGAAGGTAGTTATCACCCAAAACGATACTTTAACAGAAAATGTTAAAAAGTAGGTAATATAAAGTAATAATTGAATCTTATAAGGTATGATAAATAGGAATATGGTTCCTTGTTTTATTTATAATAAAATTCTACTTATTATTCATGATTTTTTAACATGTATGAAGAAATTCAAGACTTATGGTAAGGGTTTTCTCGTCTCACATTTATTTATGTGAGACTTATGATTTATTCACCACTAATTAATTTTTTGTGGTGTATGTAATTAAAATGATTGAATTATATTATTATTATACTTAAATTTATGGATATTTAAATATACCTTTTATGAAATTTATTTTATGGGTTTTATGGTTCAAAATTTACCAAATTGATAAATTAATTTTGTCTTATTTTTCCTTCTTTGAGACATATGCCATGTTATGCACCTATAGTTCTCTATGATGTGTATATAATACCATTTTATAGGTTATATCATGAATATAATTATTTTCATTATATTATAAGCTTCATTTAATGTTATTATTTCTATAGTATTATAATTTAATGTTACCAAAGTGGTAATAGTTTATTCCTACAATCTCATCATTTATTTGGATTATTTATGAATATTCTACCATTGATAAAATTTAATAATCCATATCTTAAGAAATACCATATATTTTATTATACTCTTTTTATCCATTATGTCTCCATGTATTTTTACTATTTTCCATTCTTTGATACATAAGATAATTAAGAAAGTGTTCTTAAAAAAATATGACTTTATTTCCCCCTTTAGCCATAAATTTGTTTTATTCACAAAACCATGTTTTCAACCAAAAAGGTTTTCAAAAAACTTTTATATTTTAAATATTTTTTAATTTTTTTAAAATAATTACTTATAAGTTTTCAAATTAAATTAAAAAATGTTTTTGAAATATTTTAAAGCTTCTGTTATAAGATTTCAAGGAAAAATGTTATCAAAATCTCTTCAAGTTTTTTTCAAAGAAAATGGTTGTGAAAAGGTTTTTTGTTTCAATTTTTTTAAAAAATAAGAAATGATATTTTCCTAAAGAAATGTTTTCAATGATTTTAAATATTAATTTATATTTTTTAAATGTGTTATTTTAAATAAAAGGATTTCTAATATGTTCTTTGTTTTAAAAATTAAATTTAAAAAAGGTTGTTTTCAAAAAATAAATGATCTAAGTGATATTTCAAAATTCTTCTCCATATAAGATGGAATACTTTGATATATTTTATTATTTATTTGGTATATAATTGAATAATAACATTAATATTATTTCTTTAGTGGTTTATGTTTTGATGGAATGATATTTATGAAACTCGTTTCTCTTCCACAGGTTATATGATTTTGGAACCAACTTCTTTTAACAAATTATGATTTGATTAAATGATTACAAAATCTATCTCTATAACATAGGTTATGATGTGATCAAATTTTAATGATACCCATTTCATTTCATAGTTCATGATATGATTAATTTTTTGTTATCTTGTGGCATAAGAATGTATGATTTTATTATATTACATTTGGGACCTATATATCCCTCCAATGCATTGGGTAAATATTTATATCTCATAAAATAATTATGGGATACAAGTTGATGGTTTTTATACAAAAGGGTAAATATTTGTATCCTGATCCACAATGGGAAATAGGTGGGTCCTTATCCACTATGTGAAACAGGTGTCTCCTAATCCAAAAAGGTGAAACAATTGTGTCTTGATCTACTATGCTTATGGTATTAGTGGTTAACCTTGACACGTGAAAGAGTTTTCTATATTTATAATAGTTCAACATTTATATAACATGAGATTGTAGCTCATTTTTTTATAATGATGTATAACCCTTATGATTCATGTCATATGAACTTCAATATTTATGTGATGATTTGTGTTTATGATCTTTGATATCTAGGGTATGATCTTCAAATGTTATGATAAAATTATCATAGCCTTATTATTATGTTTATTCTTATAGATATCCCTTGTTTACCCTTACTAATAATATGATCTCACCCCTTTCTTATGTTTCCTCTCCATAGGTTAGGAATAATGGTTTTAAGTTTATGTACCAAAGGGAAAAATCTTGATGGGAAACATTGAATATGTTTCACCAAGTTAGAATATTTTTTTTAAGTTTCCAAAGACACTAAACTATTATAGTCCTTGGGAATGTACTTTTATAATGTGCTGAATATTCATCTAAATTGATTTAAAATCCATGTATGTTATGTTTGATTTGTTATAGTTGTTTTAAAAGGAAAGGTTTAGTAAACCTTTGTAAACTAGAATGAGAAAAGTTTATTGAAATACATAGGGATATTTATAAGGATATTTCTAGGGATGTCTCTACAGATAGGCCTATAGTTGAATATATTTAAAATAAGGTGTCTTGATTGAGACATCCTATAAGTATTTTTTCATGATTATGTGGTTTTATACTATGATAAGTGTGTATCACACTATACTTTGTAGTATTAGTCAATAGTGGGAGCCAAAAGGAATTGGGTTAGAATTGAATGTTTTATATTTGGAAAGTCTGGTAATTATACATTCGATGTATTAAGTGAAAATATCATGAAGAGAATTAGGAATGTGGTACGAGTATTGGTTATACTATTAAAGATAAAGATACTGAAAATAAAATGTTAAAGGAAGGGGATGTTATTCCAGTACTTTTTACAATAAATGTAATAATCATGATTAGATTAAGGTTTAGGAACCATAAAAATGATTAGTATTTCATATTCTAGTAAATAGATATTAAGGAATAAGTTGATGAAGCTTGATTAAGGTTTTAAGAATAAAGTTGGATGATTGAAGTGTATATGTTTTTGAATTCAAAGATTATGAATCATGAAATATATAAGGATTGTTTGTAGAATTTTTTCTTTAAGTATTTTCAATAATGTGTTAAATGATACAGATGGCCATAAAAACTGATTTAATTTAAATGTTAAATTAAGGGAAGGTAACCCTTAACTTGTTTTTTAGGATGATAAATTGATATTTTATATGGATAAAAAGATGATGATGTGGATAAAGTAAATTGGATAGTATTTATGACCTTATAAATTATAAAGGATATGTTGAGAATTTGGGATATGTTATCATGGATTAAGTTTAAAGCATTTATATTTAAGAAATATATCTAGTAATCTTTGGAATAAGGATGAATTCAAGTTTTCCAAAAGGATTTGTGGAAAATTCCTGTAATTACCATGTTTTAAGAAAATATACGATGAGGGTATTCACATGTTTGGAATGTGACAACCAAGATATACTTTATGATATATGGGGGGATCAATGTTAATCTAATTTAGTGACCCTATTTATAAATTTTTTCTTTTATTTTCTGGATGGGTTACAAGTTTGACCATTTATGGAATCATTTAAATTAAAAAATTTATGATGTTTTATAGATTAAATTATTATCTATATAAATGAGGATTTATGTATATTGAATAACTTATACAAACCTTTTTGTTATGATAAAACACATATAGAATAACCTATCAATATATTTATGGATCTCATGATCTTCTAATGGTTCATAAATTTAAAATTAACCTTTATTTCATAGATTAAGAGATAATGTGGAAATCAAGAAAGGAATAACCAAAGGGTGAGATTATTCATGTCAAATGGAATAAAATAATGTAAGTATATTTCCTTATGTACTTATATAGTAAAATAATTCCTCAAATATATGAAAAATATATTGAAAAAGTTTTTTCAAATACCCTCATTTCAATTGAACTGATGGTCTTATAAATCATCATAGATTTATAGTTTCGAGGCCATTAAATTTCCATTAATCAATAAATTTATTTTGATCAATTACCTAAATAATGCTCTATAAGTATGTATGTTTTTCTTCCATGTCAAATCTTCACTCCCAACCTATGTTCTCCTATGTGGAAACCTAGTTATGAGTTACTTTGGTAATCATTATGGTTCTAACATTTTTTAAAGGAAATTTTAGTATTCATTTTTAAGATATGGGTTTATGTGAAAGTAAATTTAAATTATTAAAAATTTGATAAATTAAATGAATTTTTAGGTGAAATTCATTTTAAGGGGGGTATAATGTAACACCACATGATTTTGTGAATTTTTTCGAATTAATTTAAAATGTTGATATTTTGTATTTCATGAAAAACTAAATATATATTGTTTTATATGAAAGAATAAAGTTATTCTTGATTTTTATTCTACACCAAGTTAATTTTTAATTATATGTTATACCAAGAAAAGCTTTCACTACACGCAACACTGAATTACCTTGTGTTAAATGGAAAACCGAGTTTTACCACCTTTTAATGGTGCACCTATTATAAAACTAAATATTGAAAATTATATAAATATTATTTGTAAATATGAACTTCATTTTTTAATTAATAATTTGAAAATTATCTTAGGACAATTTTTTTGTATTTTTTTGAGAAGTCTTTTCTTGATGAATAGTGAAAAATATTAGATTTTAGTTAAAAGATGCCTTTTTGTTTAAATAATTATTAATGATAAATAATATTTTAAATTGGTTTTTAAGTCAAAATAGTTCAATTATACATATAATAGTCTAATTTAGAACCTTGGAATCATTTTCATTTTGAATTTAGATATAAAAACTTATTGAACATTTGAACATTTTCACTTTAAAACCCCTTTTTATCACCACGTCTTTGGGGTTAGCATGATATTTTATTTTTCCACTTTTATGAATTGAAATTGAAAAAATGTAAATAAAAAATTTTAATCAGTTAAATATTTATATTCTAATAAGATCAACTTTATTTTTGACCAAAAACATTAGTTAAAGTTATTAAAACTAATTACAGTGATTAAGGTAAAATTAAGATTAACAAGGGACTAAACCTTAAACTTAAGTAAAAATGATGTAGAAACTTGTCCAAAAGCCATTTTATAACCATTTTTTTACCATATCCACCATTTTTTCAAAATATTTTGATTTTTTGGGATACATGTTCTTTAAAGTGACCCATATAATAAGGTAAGAAAATAAAAAGACAAAAAATGTACCTTCCTTGATCTTAATTCCTATAAAGATTTGGAATATCGAATAAGATAAATAGTTTTGGTAATAAACATTATTTTGAATTTAAAATGAGTTTATTTATCATGATAAATTAACTTTAATTTTTATAGATTATATAATTACATTAAAAGCTTACGAAATTCCAACACAGTGATTATTTTGGTCATAATGAAATAAAATAAATGATGTTAAAAACATTAAATGTAATTTAAATTTAAGGAATTATTGTGTTCCACAAATTTTTATATGAATATATCATTTTAAACATCTTTAAACCTAATAGATTCAAATTCCATCACTGTATTGATATGTGTTAAATTTAAATTAAGTAAATAATGTCAAAATTTACATTAATGTTATTTTATAATAAATGAAAATTTTATTAAAAGATTTAAAATTTACTAAAAATACTATATTCTTCCAATTTATTTTTATATGTTGATAAACATCAAATATTTTCCAATTATGGACCAATTTGTATTTTATAATTAGCATATTTACCTTTAAATAGAAAAACATCGTTATCCCGGTTGGGGTTAAAGTAGTGTTATTGCATATTACATGTATTTGTTTTAAAATTAATATTCAACATGTTACGCCTAGAACCTAGTTACATAGAGTCAGTTTATTATTACATCACATTGTCATGATCACAAGGGATAAAATCATGAAATACCAATCAGTTTAGTAGCCTTGGAAGTACCAGATACATTTATAAGTTTTACATTACATCATTAAATAAAAAACAAAAACATTGTGTCTTCATAGAACACACTCATATACCTTATCCTATCCCTGCAGGTCAATCATAATACACTTCTTCACATCTTGGTTAAAATAAAACACAGGAAAGGGGTGATCTCAGATTCTTGGTATGGATAATAATATAGCGGAAACTATCATAAATAAGAAAAAACATTTAAGGAAATGTATAAGACTAAAAAAAATCCTTTCAAACATAAACTTTAGCATAATATGTAAAAGATAAATAAAATAATTTCATTTACTTATTCACATGGATATTCTACTATTCGAATAATCACATGTAATATCAATAGTCAATATCATAATGATATAATGTATAACACCGAACATCATAACCACAAAGTCAAGGCCTCGTGCCAAGACAACAAATAAGATTTTTTCAAGGACTTATTCCAAGACACTATGTTTTATAATGATACCAACTGATGCATCGAGGAGCTATAGCAGGCTCCACCCATCACTTACTAAGTCCAATGCATTCCTCATATGAAAAGGTTGAAACAAAACATAAATATTCGTATTAAAACTAGCATACGAAATGTTAATACTTTAAACATAAAACATGAAGGGTATAAAAATAACACATCCATAGTCAAACATATCACAAAACCTTCAATACAATATGTAATATTGTATCATAATAAATCAACTTCAAATATGTGGAAAATCCATTAAAGGATGTTGACATAAATGAAATAAAAACTATTTGAAAGAAATATATATTTATATTTTGAAATAATTTAAAAGTCACCTGATTATAAAATAAAATATTTATTTAGAAAATATTCTTACAAGATTTTAAGGGAAGCTTCTAAGATTTTATAATGGTAGAAAATAGTTGCACCCTCCGTATACGTTGAAAAAAAACATCCTTACCTTAATTTGTTAAAAAGGTCACAAATTACCTTGTTTGGAAAATGATGGAAATATTCCTTTTGAAACATTTTATAAAATTAAAACAAGGTTATAAATTACTTTATCCCATATTCTAAAAAATATTAAATTTTATTTGAAATACATTTTTATGAAACACATATGTGGATGAAAAGGAAGTCCTAGTAGATACTCACGTATAAACAACCTCAGATAATATTGAGATTGTAAAATTAACCATTACCTTATACTTTTCCTTGGTCGAGGGTATGATGACTTCCTATATATTAGTTAAATAATTTTTATTAAATTATAAAATAACCACATACATAAATATGATATATATATGATCTTCTAATATTGCTTTGTTAATAATATTTCAGTAGTATCATTGTTTCGGGTGTTAACTGATTAAGTTTCCTTTATCTGTTTTGTTACATAAGTCATGTTTGTTATGAATAGAATTTATTTTATTCATATAAATAATGATATTAATTTCTTAAACAATACTTTTAATAATAATATGAAAATTATTCTTGAATGGTTACGATGGTGAATGAATCTCATCGCGTTCTTGGAGACGGTAATCGTTACGTACGCACGAGCGACAATATCATTCTATTAATGGTGAAATAATATGTAATTGGATGGTATATAATATATACAGAATAATTAACATGTTATATTTATTATTTACATCAATTATAGTCATTATTATACCCATCAAAATAATGATGTGTTGAATAACAAACTACACCACGACATGGAGACGGTAAGCTGTACGCACGCACGTATGGTTACTTTGTCATTCATATGATGAATAGAACAATGAATATGATTGTAACATATTTATAATAACATCACAATATGTATAAGGTACTATAGTTATTATTTTTTTTGGGAATAACAAAGAAAGAGGAGGTGGAGGAAAAAGAGTACTTGAAATAGGTGGTGAAATAATTACCTCTTCTTCGGGAGCTTCCTTTTGATTTGTTCAAAAGGGCTCCTTAGGTTGGATTTATGATCAAATTAAGGCTTATAGTATTACTTTAGGGTAGTTGGAAGGAAATTTGAGTAGATTTTGTCTAATACAAATGGATTTGGATATGCGATGTGGAGAGAAGGGGAAGTGCCCTTTTATAAGAGAGGTGAGGGTCACTTTTGGAAAAACATGAAATATTAGTTTATTATACAATCTTATTTGGATTATAATTTCCCCAAAAGAATTTATTTCTATGATAATATGGGTATGGGTCCCAATATTATAAACCAATAGGTTTTAGACAAGTTTAGGGAATCATATTAACCCTATCTTTTAGATTTAACTCTTAGTTAAATAGTTTAACTTTTACCATGTCTTCTTCTATTATTATAATAAATGGTTAATAAACTTACTATAAAAATCCAAGATAACCCCAAGTGGTTCATTATTGGCATATATATCCTTATCTAAGTTTCTTGTATTAACCTTATATTTTTAGGAATATTATATCATTTAATAATATTGTATTTGTTTTAAAAACTCTTTTATGTCAATTTGGACACTATTTAGTATTTGATTTTTGTGAAAGTCATAAAAACTTTTTCACTTAGAAAAAAATTATTTAATCAACCAAAACATGTAATATTAACCTATAAAATTCTTTGAATTCATTAAAAGTCTCAAATTACATTTATTTTAATATTTATAATATCAATTGACTTAATCTTTCATTAATAAGGTAATTACTGCATCATCATAGTGTCATAAATAAATTGAATTATTTAATGTCTAAAAATTATAAAAAAAATTCCCTGATGTATTAAATAATTGTATATTTCTAATTAATATTTATAGTCTAATTTATCTTATGTATTACACTATTTAATAAATGGTTTAGTTATTAAACAATGAATTTTACACTTTTAACTCTTTTTTAAATAAAATAATAATAAATGTACGAATATAATATAAGTGGATAAAAAGGTAAATATTTTATTCTTAAGGTGGATTTTGGTCTAAAATATATTATCCAATATAATTATGACATCTTTTAGGGTAATTATAAAATCATTTTTACCATTTATTACCCTATTTACTTTTAACCGTGGTAAACAAAATTCAAAAGTTACAATTCACCAAAAAATATTTTTCATCTTATTGAAGCACATTTTACTTACTAATGTCAACCGTGTCTTTAATATTTTTAAAATTCAATTCAAAGAAGCAGTAAAATTATGTTTTATGCAAATTTGCAAATGTGCCTAGAAGGTAAAAAGTTCAATAAAATTTTATAAATCGAATCTTATTATAAAATAACTCCAATGAAATAAATTGAAATTATATCGGTATTATGTATATATTTTGACTTAAAATAAATTTAAATAAAATAAATAATTATTTAAATAAAAAGTTGGTTTTAAACAACAATGTAATGTTTTTTACTATTCATCAAAAATTGAAAGTTTTCAGAAAAATACAAAAAATTTACCCTAAGATAATTTTGATATTCCAAATCCAAAAATAAAGTCCATTTTGAAAAATAAAATTTATAAAGTTTCATAAAGTGGGTATTACGATTCATAACTACTTTTTAGAGGTCTAGTTTGATTTTTCGTGATGTGCTAGAACTCAAAGTTGCGTACAACGCAAGCTATTACATTATTCAAAAAGAAGCATACCATAGAAGCTTGGGGTGTTACATTATACCCTACTTCAAATAATTTCTTCCTCAAAATTTCTATAATATTACTACATAAAAAGATTTCGGTGGTTCTTCATCATAAGTTCCTCAGGTTCCCACGTTTCATCTTCCATCTTATGATTTCTCCATAGAACTCTTACTAGATGAGTCGTTCGGTTTCTCAACACTTGTTCCCTGGTATCAAGAATCTTGAAAGGATCATCACAATAAGACAGATCAGGTTCATGTTTTATTTCTTTATAGGTGAGTGCATGCGTTGGGTCAGGCATGTATTTTATCAACAGTGGTATGTGGAGCACATCGTGATCTTGGGAGAGACTTGGCGGCATTGCCAAATGGTAAGCTACAACCCCAAAGAAAGAAATATTTCCTATAAGGAACTTATCCATTTCTCAACTTAAAATGGATTTTTAGTCCCATTGAATGTTTGTGGTTGTTTCCTCATGAAGCGGTCTAACATTGATCATCCACGTTGTGGATCAGGGTGCTCCATATGGGTAAGGTTATTATTCATAACCTGAGTGAGTTGTCCTAGTACGGTTATAAGATGATCAGCACATGTTGCATCACCAACTCCAATATAATTATCCTGAGTAGGAGGGAAATCCCGACATGGATTATGTGCATTTATACAGTTTCCATTCCTTCCACTAGGCACCATTTCTAAATAATTCCATACAGTATATTAGTTTATGAATCACAATACATAATTACAAACTAGTAAAATACCTAACATAAATTGAACAATTTATGCATATAATCCCTAATCATACAAAAATGTTTTCTTTGAGAAAGTATTTACTCATAAATCCTTCATAATGGTTTGTAAAAAATGTGAATTATCCTAAGTATATTCCATGGGAGTGTCGTAACCAAGAGTGCAGCAAGGCCCGTTGTCGTGTACTAGGATACCCCAGGTCAAGACCGAAACTACTTGTTGGAGTTTTCAATCATAGGTACATCTGTTCTAGAGCCACCTCTACCTACTCATATCTAGAAAGGGATGTATTTCTTGGAAAATACACAAAATCTCTACATTACCAAAATTCTTGGATATTCTTCTATACTAATCCTGAAATTCTATCTTAGGGAAATGTTCTCTAATCAGAGTTTTACTAAATCTAGTTTCAATGTTTTGTACTAAACTTCATCTGATACAAAATGTAACACCTCGAACCTAGTTACCCAGATTCGGTGCATTTTTATATCACATTGGCATGATCCTAAGGGATCAAATCTTGAAAGACCGATCAGTTTAGTATCCTTGTAAGTACTAGATACATTTATAAGTTTTACATTATATCATGAAAAAAAAAATTGTGTCTTCGTAGAACACACTCATATCCCTTAGCCTATCCCTACATTTCAATAATAATGTACTTCTTCACATCCTAGGAAAAATAAAACATAATAAAGGGGTGAGCTCCGATGATGAGTAAGGATAACAATATAGAAGAAACTCTTATAAATAAGCACAAACCTTTAAGGAAATGTATAAGACTAAAACTCAAGCCTTTTAAACATAAACTTTAGCATAATATAGAAAAGATAAATAAAATAATTCTATTTACTTATTAAAATGGATATTCTACTAGTCGAATAATCACATGCAATATCAATAGCTAATTTCATAATGATGGAATGCATAATTTTGGACATCATAACCACATAGTCAAGGCCTCGTGCCAAGACTACAAATAAGGTTTTGGCAAGGCCTTGTACCAAGACACTAGTTTTTCTCATGAGACCTACCGATGCATCAAGGGGCTATAGCAGGCTCCATCTGTCACTTACTAAGTCCAATGAATTCCTCATATGAAAAGGTTGAAACATAATGTAAACATTCGTATTAAAACTAGCATACAAAATGTTAATAATTTAACCTTTAACTATGAATGGTATAAAAATAATACATCAATAGTCAAGCATATCAAAAAACCTTCAATACAATATGGATGATTGTATAATAATAAATCAACTTCAAAAAAGTGTAAAATACATTAAAGGATGTTGACATAGATGAAATAAAAACTATTTGATAGAAATATATCTTTCTATTTTGGAATAATTTAAAAGTCACATAATTATAAAAAACATATTTTGAAAATATTCTTATAATATTGTAAGGTAAGTTTCAAAGATTTTTTAATGGAGGAAAATAGTTTCACCCACCATATTCGTTAAAAAAAACATTCTTACCATAATTTGTCGAAAAGGATATAAAGTACCTTGTTTGGAAAAAAGACGGAAATATTCCTTTCAAAACATTTTATAAAAGTAAAATAAGGGTATAGATGAATTTAACCCATATTCTAGGAAATATTAAAAATGTTTTGAAGTATATTTTTAAGAAACATAGATGTGGATGGTAGGGAAGTCCCAGTAGATGAAGGTTCCGGGCGCAGCGGAAGCGCGTGGGTGGATGTGCCCACTTGGCTTTTTGTCATTAGCAATGATCAATCCGGGATCAATACGACGATAAACGCCAGTCTCCACGGATCGAATCACCGAAAAAGACAAAGAAGATGGTTTTTCCCGGAACCACAAACAAGGATCGTTACAGGTTGATTATAATTAATTTAATTAATTATAAAGAAATACCTTTTGGGTGTTCTTTCTTCGTTGATGTTCTCAATCACGTTGTCGATGTGATCCGTCGTTGCGTCGCAGAAGCCAAGTGTAGACTCCCTCTAGCGGTGATCCACACGTGTACCTCGTATCTCTGGACGTCGCCAAAAGATTCTCCGGGTGCTAGCGTGGAGAAGCCTTTTCTTGCGTTGTCCGCCTTAGATTGTCTTGATCCGATGGAAGAGGATCTCTCTCGGTCTTGAGAGCATTCTTGGAAGAAGAGGTTCTTTCGGCCTTGAAAGAATTCTCCAGAGATGTTGTGCACAACGATTCTCTTGTGTCAGAAAAGAGTTGGGGTTGTAAGGATATTTATAATTGGGTGTGTGGGGTTATAGAGTTATGACAATAAATAAACGCGTTACGCGTTTTATTTATTTCATTGACTCTTTATTTAAAACCCCATGTCGAATAAATAATTCCTTGACATGCGCCCACGCTGATTATAATAAATATCATTTAAAACAATATTATATCCTCAAAATCCCAACTAAAAAAAACTACACGGAGTGTATTAATATATACACGGCGTGTACTTGTTTTTCATTGAAAACTACACGGCGTGTACATTAAATGTACACGGCGTGTATATCTTGTTTTCATTTATTCATTTCCTTTCCAAAATAAAACTACACGGCATGTAATAATAATACACGACGTGTACTTGTTTTATTTTCTTTTTCCTCCATCATTTAAAACAACTTAGGCTTCCTTGAATAATTATTAAACCACGTACGAGAATAATCTTTATTCAACTTGAGATACTTGGATACACTTAGTGTGTGACCCTCTAGGCCTCTTTCTCATTGGCATTAGGCGGGCTTGCCTAAAGTCCAAGATTACTGTCTAGCAACGGGTCAAGGCACCCAAGAGAAAGAAGTTGACGCCGCATTGACGTATCACCTCATACGAGCGCTTACTGTGTAATTTAATCCCTTTGTCTCAATATCTCATCAAGCAGGCTTCATGGCAGTGTCATAAACCTATATGCTTGATATGTCGTTCTTTGACTACCTGAAATAAACTCATTGTTTACACCATGGCCATGGAATTTAATGCGACAGTTCTATTTCAATCAAAGGGCCGAGATATCAACTTCCATAAATGGAAGGGACAAATCCTTCCTTGACTTATCCATTAACAACATGTCACTCATGACGCACCCAACGTACCCTACTTCCCGCCAACTATCTGCGTGACAGTTTTCGTCAGTAAATCTAAGTACGCGAGTCATGACATGAGTTAATGATAATCTTCCAGTCCAAGGACCATTACACACGCTCGTAGATAGCAATATCCGATGACACCAAGACATGCAGAATTACTACTGGCGGGTCTATTCTCATAATCTCCCATCTTAGAGATTACCAAGTGCGAACTCCATGAGAGAGAGTCTCGTCTTCTTATGAGTACTCGCACATGATGGTCTGTATACTATGTGTCCTATCATAGTATGTCATCCAACCGCAGAACTTTATTTAAGAATATTGTTATAGCATTTCAAGGTTCTCATCATAGCGGGGATCTGCTATGACCTTATTAATGCAACAAATATTTAAGGACATTATTATATTATAGTCATGCAGAACAATGAACAATATATAATAAGTGAACATTTATGTAATCAAAGTACAAAACAGTTGGTTCTGAGGACACCAACCCTTACAAACTCCCACTTGGACTAGAGCCAACTGCCTACGACTTTTAGTCCGCTAGACCTCACATGATGATCATGTTTCTGCTGAGTCAAGGCTTTAGTCAATGGGTCCGCCACGTTGTCTTCCGTGGAAATACTGCTCACTGCAACTTCACCTCTCTGAGAAAAATCCCTCAAGAGATGATACTTCCGAAGTATGTGCTTTGTCCGCTGATGTGACCTTGGCTCTTTTGCAAGTGCCACCGCTGCAGTATTATCACAATAGAGTGTGATAGGATCTTTACTGCTCGGTACAACATCCAGCTCTTGGACGAAGCTTCGCATCCATACTGCTTCTTTAGCTGCCTCAGAAGCTGCGATATACTCGGACTCCGCTGTAGAATATGCCACCACACTTTGTTTTGAGCTCTTCCAGCTCACTGCACCTCCATTCAAACTGAAGATGTATCCAGTCTTCGACTTCATGTCATCTTGATCAGTCTAGAAACTAGCATCTACATGTCCTCTGATGACTAGTTCCTCATCTCCTCCATAAACCAAGAACATATCCCTAGTACGCCTCAGATACTTAAGGATAGTCTTGACTACCATCCAATGGCGGTCTCCTGGATCAGCTTGATATCTGCCTACCGCACTTAATGCATAAGCAACATCTAGCCTCGTACATAGCATAGCATACATGACTGACCCAATCGCGGATGCATAAGGGATCCTTGCCATTCTTTTTCTTTCCTCATGTGTCTGAGGACACATTTTCTTGGAAAGATGAATGCCATGTGACACTGGCAACAATCCCCTCTTGGACTGTTCCATACTGAATCTCTTGAGTATCTTGTCAATGTATGTACTTTGACTTAGGCCCAACATTTTCTTGGATCTATCACGATGGATCTTGATCCCAAGAATATATGCCGCCTCGCCCAAGTCTTTCATGGAGAAGCATTTATTCAACCATGTCTTAACTGACTGTAAGACAGGTACTTCGTTTCCAATTAGCAATATGTCATCGACATATACTATTAGGAAAACGACTGCACTTCCACTAAACCTTTTGTAGACACAAGGCTCACATTCGTTCTTAACAAAGCCAAATTCTGTAACAGCTTCATCAAAACGAATCTTCCATGACCTTGATTCTTGCTTTAATCCATAAATGGATTTTTGCAACTTGCATACCTTGTTGGCATCCTTTGAAGTCACAAACCCTTCAGGTTGTGTCATGTAGACATCTTCCTGGAGGTTCCCGTTAAGGAAAGCTGTTTTGACATCCATTTTCCAAATTTCATAGTCATGGTAAATAGCAATGGCCAATAGGATTCTGATAGACTTCAGCATTGCAACTGGTGAAAAGGTTTCATCATAGTCAATTCCTTGACGCTGTCTAAAACCTTTTGCAACCAGTCGTGCCTTGTAGGTGCTGACTTGCCCCTCCACGTCCAGTTTCTTCTTGAATACCCATTTATTACCAATAGGCTTTACATCAACTGGAGGATCTACCAAAATCCAGACTTGGTTTTGGTACATGGAATCCATTTCAGAATTCATGGCTTCTTGCCACTTGGCAATGTCTGTGCCTTCAACTGCTTCCTTGTAGGTAAGAGGATCATCATTGTCAACCAATAATGAGTCACCATCCTCAGTGACAAGAAAACCATATCGTTCTGGTTCTCTCACCTCTCTCGTGCTCCTACGTAGTTCTTGTGTCTCTGTAACAGATTGTTCTTCCACGGGGCTTTGTGGAATCTGTTCTTGTACCAACTCATGTGTATCTTGAGCCTCGACTTCATCGAAGTCTATCTCGCTCCCACTATCTCTTCTGGAGATGTGCTCCCTCTCAAGGAATATGGCGTGTCTTGCCACTGTACCCTTTTTGTCTGAGGGGTTGTATAGGTAATATCCCCTTGTTTCCTTGGGATATCCTATAAAGATACACTTTGTGCCTCGGGGTGCAAGTTTGTTACCTGAAGAGGCCTTAACAAATGCTTTGCTACCCCACACGTGTAAATTCGATAACATGGCTTTGCGTCCACTCCATAACTCGTATGGAATACCATTTATCGATTTAGTTGGTACTTGGTTTAGTATGTGTGCTGCTGTTTGTAATGCATATCCCCAAAAGGATAATGGAAGACTCGCATGACTCATCATTGATCTCACCATGTCCAACAGGGTGCGGTTCCTCCTTTCACTTACACCATTCCACTGCGGTGTGTAAGGAGGAGTGAGTTGAGATAGAATCCCAAACTCCCGTAAGAAATCAATGAAGTCTTGATTAAGATATTCTCCTCCTCTGTCTGAGCAGAGTTTCTTAATCTTCTTACCAAGCTGGTTCTCAACTTCATTCTTGTATTCTTTGAACCGATCAAAAGAATCTGACTTATACCTCATTAAATAGATATATCCATATCTACTAAAATCATCAGTAAAAGTTATGAAGTACGAGAACCCACCCCTTGCTTCAACTGGAAATGGTCCACACACATCTGTGTGAACTAATTCTAGAAGCTCTTTAGCTCTTTCACCTTTCCCACTAAATGGGACTTTGGTCATTTTGCCTTGTAGACACGCATGACATACACCAAGTGGTTTTAGTTCGAAAGAATCTAAATACCCATCTTGATGTAATTTTGTCAAACGTTTCACATTGACATGACCTAGCCGGTGATGCCAAAGTTGGGTGTGGTATGAGTCATGTAAATTAACTTTGTTATCAATTGCCATTACTTGGTTTGTGTAGTCTAACACATAAAGGCCGTTATATAAATGTGCCCTACCAAAACAAATGCTATCTTTATAAAAGTAGCAACATTCATTTCCAAACTTGAATATGAATCCATCAGTATCTAATCTGGATACTGAAATAATGTTTTTGGTTACAGAGGGTACATAATAACATCCTTTCAAAACCAAGACCATCCCGGTAGGCAATGTGAGGTGGTAGTCCCCGACAGCTACAGCAGCAAGTCTGGCTCCGTTGGCTACTCGTAGATCTATCTCCCCTCGATCAATCTTCCTAAATCTACTTGGTTCCTGTATTTGGATATAGATGTGAGCACCACAAGCAGTATCTAATACCCAATTAGTAGAAACAGATAGATTGCATTCGATAACAAACGCACCTGAAGCTTCCCCTTGCTTCCTCAGCTGGGTGCAGTTTTTCTTCCAGTGACCCTTCTTGCCACATGCGAAACAAATAGCATCCTGTTCCTTTGCCTCCCCTTTGATCTTCCTTTTCTTGGAAGGCCTTGAAGAAGCTTTGGGCTTAAAGCTCTTCGCCTTCCCTTTCCTTTTATTCACCATAAGGACAGAAGGTTTTTCACGCTTCATGTCATTGTCCACTTGGCGAATGAGGATAAGAAGATCAGATAGAGACTTCTCAATATTGTTCATGTTGAAATTAACAACAAAGTTTGAGAAGCTCTGGGGGAGTGATGCGAGAATGAGATCGGTACCCAGTTCTTCAGGGAGTTTAAACCCTAGAACCTCCAAGCGCTCAATGTAGCCAATGAGCTTGACTACATGAGGCCCAGCTGGGGCACCCTCTCCAAGCTTGCTCTGAAACAGAGCCTTGGAGATCTCAAACCTTTCATGTCTTGCTCTCTCCTGGTATAAACCACGGAGGTGCTCGAGCATGCTGTAGGCATCCATGTCTTCATGAGACTTCATGATCTCACTAGACATAGATGACAGCATCAAACATTGAACGTCGAGAGCATCGTTCAAATGTTGATCATAGACTAGGAAATCTTCATCACTTGCCCCTGGGGCAGGAGAATCAGGAAGTGAGGACTCCAGCACATAAAACTTCCGTTCATGGCGTAGGATAACCCGAAGGCACCTAAACCATTCCTGAAAGTTACTGCCGGTGAGGATGTTGTCTTTATCCAGAATTGATCGCAGAGAAAATGTGGTTGATGTGTTTGTCATTTTGATTCTACAATTTAAAAGAGCAGATTCATCAGTACTTTCTTGATTACATTTTATGAGAAATAATAAATTTTATTAAGTCTCCCACTATTTTATCAATTCCCAATGGCCCTCACCATTGAACTCGGAATGTCTAGTTGCTTTGACATTCTAATGGAAAGGATCCATATTTCCCTTCGCATAACCCCAACAAGGGTTGGTCAAGCTATTTAAAGGTATTTAGGTAGGCGGGTCTTTGCCAACTGTGAGCTTACAGTTCCTTGATCTGTTGAGTGGACTCCCCAATCCTGAAATCCTGACTTGGATTTCCTCAACTCTTGCCTCCAATATTACATCAAGTCTAGCAAGGGCTACTTCTCTTGATGTAATATGGTTAAGTCAACCCTAAACCTTTCATAAGGGCTTCCTTTATAAAAGTAAGTGTCCCAACAAGGGTTGGTCAAACACATAGTTTTATTGAGTCTTGCCCTTAATCAAGTAACGGAAGGCTTGGTCTGACTTAATATGGTATTTGAGGGATTTTATTCTTTATGTGTATCTTTGCATTATCACATGCTTGTTAATATTAAGTGATGCTTGCTTAAGTGATTAACCATGTTCCGATAATGTATACGCATAGACCGGTTTTTATTTTATTCCATCTTTGCATGCTTGTTCATTTTATTAATTATGTGATCGCGACAACACATGCATAATATATAAACCATGCAATCAGACAGAAATAAAATAAGATGGCATGATCATGAGCTTCTATTTGGTTAGATTATCTAGTGGTTTTGATAAGCTTACCCTGACCTAGGGAAAACACCTTGAACCTGATGGTTCGTGTTTTGCAGCTCCCACCTGTCCACCTTTGTATCTTCTTGTGTCGGTTTCGCCTCGGCTTCGGGATTTGAACCGTCTCCTCTGGCTTGGGAGATCCTCCATTACATGGGTTTACATTAAAGAAACCATGGGCACGCAGGCCCTACATTTTATTGGAAGAAGGCTCGCAGGCCAACAAATTTAAATTAAATAAATTTAAATGAAACCATACACATACAAAGGGTCTTTGGTCTATCTCATGATCATCCATAGTATGCAACGACATTTACGCATATTTAGAATTCAAATTCTTTTAATCGTTCTTTTATTTAAGATAAGACGCGCTCGAATTCAATTAATTATGATCTTATAATTAATCAATTCTTTATCTTAAATTCCTTTCTGAATTTCCTTGAGATTCTTCTCATCCATATTCCTTGTACGGGTCTTTGTACATTGGAGGAAACCTGGTGAAATTCCATTTCTGGAAAGTACACGGCGTGTAGTTTATAATTACACGGCGTGTATTTTTCTTTTCACCTTTTGTCCAAAGTACACGCCGGGGCTTTGGCGTGTTTTTCTGTACTTTGGAAATTTTAGAGTACATGGCATGTAGATGAATCATACACGGCGTGTACTTACTTGTTACGCGGTAACCGGCCTGGCGATCCCGTATACGCGGTACGCGACTTATCTTTGTACACGGTTTCACCTGGGTCGGAATGGACTACACGGCGTGTTGTTCCAACATACACGTCATGTATTCCGGTTTCCACGCGCCGTTCTATTCTGGTCAACACGGTGTGATTAAAACTTAGGCATAATCAATTCACACGGCGTGGTTTGGCGGACCAGTGCCGGTTCGTTGAACCTAAGTACACGGCGTGTAGTTTTAATTACACGCCGTGTAATCCCGTGTTGTACAGACAGAAAGAGCGGCTCCTCCGGATGAGTTCCTCATTTTTATTTTAATCAAAATTAAAATTAAAAGGTCATTTCTGTGATATGAATCGAGAAACGAAGGAGGAAGAATAGATCTCGTTAATTCAGATTTATAGAATGATTTATTTCGAATTGAATCAAATATGAATGCGTAAATTATCAACGAAAATTAAATAACTATAATCAACGTTGTAACCTCCCTCTGATACCATTTGAAGGTTCCGGGCGCAGCGGAAGCACGTGGGTGGATGTGCCCACTTGGCTTTTTTTCATTAGCAATGATCAATCCGGGATCAATACGACGATAAACGCCAGTCTCCACGGATCGAATCACAGAAAAAGACAAAGAAGATGGTTTTTCCCGGAACCACAAACAAGGATCGTTACAGGTTGATTATAATTAATTTAATTAATTATAAAGAAATACCTTTTGGGTGTTCTTTCTTCGTTGATGTTCTCAATCACGTTGTCGATGTGATCCGTCGTTGCGTCGCAGAAGCCAAGTGTAGACTCCCTCTAGCGGTGATCCACACGTGTACCTCGTATCTCTGGACGTCGCCAAAAGATTCTCCGAGTGCTAGCGTGGAGAAGCCTTTTCTTGCGTTGTCCGCCTTAGATTGTCTTGATCCGATGGAAGAGGATCTCTCTCGGTCTTGAGAGCATTCTTGGAAGAAGAGGTTCTTTCGGCCTTGAAAGAATTCTCCAGAGATGTTGTGCACAACGATTCTCTTGTGTCAGAAAAGAGTTGGGGTTGTAAGGATATTTATAATTGGGTGTGTGGGGTTATAGAGTTATGACAATAAATAAACGCGTTCTATTTCAATCAAAGGGCCGAGATATCAACTTCCATAAATGGAAGGGACAAATCCTTCCTTGACTTATCCATTAACAACATGTCACTCGTGACGCACCCAACGTACCCTACTTCCCGCCAACTATCTGCGTGACAGTTTTCGTCAGTAAATCTAAGTGCGCGAGTCATGACATGAGTTAATGATAATCTTCCAGTCCAAGGACCATTACACACGCTCGTAGATAGCAATATCCGATGACACCAAGACATGCAGAATTACTACTGGCGGGTCTATTCTCATAATCTCCCATCTTGGAGATTACCAAGTGCGAACTCCATGAGAGAGAGTCTCGTCTTCTTATGAGTACTCGCACATGACGGTCTGTATACTATGTGTCCTATCATAGTATGTCATCCAACCGCAGAACTTTATTTAAGAATATTGTTATAGCATTTCAAGGTTCTCATCATAGCGGGGATCTGCTATGACCTTATTAATGCAACAAATATTTCAGGACATTATTATATTATAGTCATGCAGAACAATGAACAATATATAATAAGTGAACATTTATGTAATCAAAGTACAAAACAGTTGGTTCTGAGGACACCAACCCTTACAGTAGATACTCACATATAAGCAACCTCGGATAATAAAGAGATTGTAAAATTAACCCTTACCTTGTACTTTTCCTTGGGTGAGGGTAATTTAACCTCCTGTATAATAGTTAAATCATGGTTAATAAATTATAAAATATCCACATACATAAATATTATATATAATATGATTTTCTAATATTTATTTGTTAATAATATTTCAGTAATATCATTGTTTCGGGTGTTAACTGATTCATTTTGTTCTATATGTTTTGTTACATAAGTCATATTTTTATGGATAGTATGTATTTTATTCACATATATAATGATATTAAGTTCTTAAAAAAAATTTAATCATAAAATGAAATTTATTATTGAATGGTTACGATGGGGAATGAATTTCATCACATTCGTGGAGACGGTAATCTGTACGTACTCACGAGCGACAATATCATTCTATTGATGGTGAAATCATATGTAATTGGATGGTATATCATACATACAGAATAATTAACATTTTATATTTATTATTTACATCAATTATAGTCATTATTATACCCATCCAAATTATGAAGTGTTTAATAACAAACTACTCTGTGACATGGAAACGGTAAGCCGTACATATGCATGTATGGTGACTTTGTCATTCATAGGATGGATAGAATAATGAATATGGTTGTACGATATTTATAATAACATAAAAACATGTATAAGGTATTGTCGTTATTTTTTTGGTATTTTAATAACAAAGAAATAGGAATTGGAAAAAAACCACTTGAAAGAGGTGGTGAAATAGTTTCCTCTTCTTCGGGTGCTTCCTTTTTATTAAGTCAAAAGGGATCCTTATGTTGGCTTTATGATCAAAGGAAGGAATCTAGGATAAATTAAGGGTACTTTAAAGAATATTTGAGCAGATTTTGTCTGAGACAAATGGATTTGGATATGTGATTTTGAGAGAAGGGGGAGTGCCCTTTTATAAGAGAGGTGAGGGTCACTTTTGGAAAAGCTTAAAATATTAATTTATTATATAATCATATTCAGTTTCTAATGGATCAAAAAAGAATTTATTTTGAGGATAAGGTTGGTATGAGTCTAAATATTCTAAAACAATAGGTTTTAGACAAGTTTATGGAATCATATTAACCTTATATTTTATATTTAACTCTTGGTTAAATAGTTTAACTTTTACCATGTCTTCTTGTATTAATATAATAAATGGTTAATAAACATACTTTAAAAATACAGGAGAACCACAAGTAGTTAATTATTGACATATGTAACCTTATATAAGTCTTTTTTATGATCCTTATATTTTTATAAATATTATATCATTTAATAATATAGTATTTGTTTTAAAAACTCTTTTATGTCAATTTTGACACTATTTAGTATTTGATTTTTGTGAAAGTTATAACAACTTTATCACTTCAAAAAAAAATATTTAATCAACCATAACATGTAATATTAACCTTGAAAATTCTTTGAATTCATTAAAAGCCTAAAATTACATTTATTTTAATCTTTCATTAATAAGATAATTACTCCATCATCATTGTGTCATAAATAAATTGAATTATTTAATGTCTAAAAATAATAAATAAAATACCATGATGTATTAAATATTTTATATATTTCTATTGAATATTTATAGTCTAATTTATCTTATGTATAACACTATATTAAAAATGTTTTAGTTATTAAACATTGAATTTTACACTTTTAACTCTTCTTTAAATAAAATAATAATAAATATCCTATTATAATTCAAGTGGATCAAAAGGCTAATATTTTATTCCTAAGGATTATTTTAGTTGAAATAAACTTATCTAATAGAATTATAACATGTGTTAGGATAATTATAACATCATTTTTACAATTAATTACCCTATTTACTTTTAATCAGGGTAAATAAAATTAAAACGTTACTATTCACCAATAATTATTTTCATCTTATTGAACCTCATTTTACTTACTGATGTCAACCGTGTATCTAATATTTTTGAAATTCAATTCACAGAAGTGATAAAATTACATTTTATGCAAATTTTCTAATGTGCCAAGAAGGTGGGTAAAAGACGGTAAAAAGTTCAATAAAATTTTATACATCTAATATTATTATAAAATGAATCCAATGAATTAAATTAAACTTATATCGGTATTATTTTTCTATTTTGACTTCAAATAAATTTAAATAAAATAAATAATTATTTAAATAAAAAGTTGGTTTTAAACAATAACGGAGTTTTTTCACTATTCATCAAAAATTGAAATGTTTCAAAAAAATACAAAAAACTCACCCTAAGCTAATTTTGATATTCTGAATCCAAAAATAAAGTCCATTTTAAAAAATTAAATTTATAAAATTTGAAAAATTGGGTATTACTATTCATAACTGCTTTTTAAATGTCTAGTTTGATTTGTCGTGATGTGCTAGAACTCAAATTTTCTTATAGCGCAAGCTATTTCGATATTCAAAGAGAAGCCCATAGAAGCTTGGGGTGTAAGATTCTCCCCTCCTTTAAATAATTTCATCCTCTAAATTTCTAGAATATTACTACATAAAATGATTTGGGTGGTTCTTCATCATAAGTTCCTTGGGTTCCCATGTTGCCTCTTCCATCTTATGTTTTCTCCATAGAAATTTTACTAGGCGAGTCTTCCGGTTTCTCAACACTTGTTCTCTGGTATCATGAATCTTGACATGCTCTTCAAAATAATACGTATCAGGTTCAAGTTCTATTTCCTCATAGGTGAGTACATGCGTTGGGCCATGCATGTATTTTCTCAACAGTGATATGTGGAACACATCGTGAACTTGGGAGGGACTTGGCGGCATTGCCAAAAGGTAAGCTACAACCCCAAAGCAAGAAATATTTTCTCTAACAAACTTATCTATAGATCATCTAAAAATGGATTTATAATCCCATTGTATGTTTTTGGTTGTTTCCTCATGAAGCGGTCTAACATTGATCTTCCACATTATGGATCAGGGTGCTCCATACAGGTAAGGTTATTATTCATAACCTGAGTGAGTTTTCCCAGTATGGTTAAGATCTGATCCGCACCATTTTCATCACCAACTCCAATATAATTATCCTGATTAGGAGTACAATCCCTACATGGATTACGTGGATTGATACGGTTTCCATTCCTTCCCATCGGCTCCATTTCTAAACAATGTCATACACTAGATTAGTTTATGAATCACAGTACATAATTACAAACTAGTAAAATACCTAACATAAATTTAACAATTTATGCATATAATCCCTAATCATAAAAAAATGTTCTCTTTGAGGAATTATTTACTCATAAATCCTTCATAATGTTTTGTAAATAAAATGTGAATTATCCTAATCATACTCCTCAGGAGTGTCGTAACCAAGAGTGCAGCAAGTCCCGTAGTCGTATACCAGGATACCCTGGGTCAAGACTGAAACTCCTTGTCGGAGTTTTTACTCCTAGGTATATCTGTTCTAGAGCCAGTTCTACCTGATCGTATTCAGACATGGATGTATTGCATGGAAAATACACAAAATTTCTACATTACCAAAATTCTAGGATATTCTTTTATACTAATCCTGAAATTATATCTTAGGGTAATGTGCTCTAATAAAAGTTTTATAAATCTATTTTCTAAGGTTTATACTAAACTTCCTCTAATACCAACTGTAATTCCCTAAACCTAGTTACCTAGAGTCGGTGCATTATTACATCACATTGCTATGATCAGAAGGGATCAAATCCCAAAAGACTGATCAGTTTGGTAGCTTTGGAAGTACTAGATACATTCATAAGTTTTACATTACATCATGAAATAAAAATACAAAATGGTGTCTTCACAGAACACACTCATATCCCTTAGCCTATCCCTGCATGTCAATCATAATATACTTCTTCAAATCCGGGGAAAAATAAAACATAAGAAAGGGGTGAGCTCAGATGCTCAATAAGGATAACAATATAGAAGGAACTATCATAAATAAGAACAAAAATTTAAGGCAATGTATAAGACTAAAACACAAGAATTTTAAACATAAAATCCAGCATAATATGGAAAAGATAAATCATATAATTCCATTTACTTATTCACATTAATATTCTACTTGTCGAATAATCACATGAAATATCAATAGCCAATTTCATAATGATGGAATGCATAATGTTAGACATCATAACAACATAGTCAAGGCCTCGTTCCATGACTACAAATATGATTTTGTCAAGGAATTTTATCAAGACACTAGTTTGTCTCATGAGACATACCGATGCATTGAGGATCTATAGCAGGCTCCACCCGTCACTTACTAAGTCCAGTGCATTCCTCATATGAAAAGATTAAAACATAACATAAAAATTCATATTAAAACTAGCATACGAAATGTTAATACTTTAACCATAAAATATGAATTGTTTAAAAATAACACATCTATAGTAAATCATATTGCAAAACCTTCAAT
This sequence comes from Viscum album, assembly GCA_963277665.1. Classification (NCBI taxonomy): domain Eukaryota; kingdom Viridiplantae; phylum Streptophyta; class Magnoliopsida; order Santalales; family Viscaceae; genus Viscum; species Viscum album. The sequence goes on from OY728124.1 coordinate 19,345,180, forward strand.
ACAGTATGAATGATTGTATCGTAATAAATAAACTTCAAAAAAGTGTAAAATCCATTAAAGGATGTTAACATGGATGAAATCAAAACTATTTGAGAGAAATATATCTTTTTATTTTGAAATAATTTAAAAGCCACATAATTATAAAATAAAACATTTATTTTTAAAATATTCTTATAAGTTTGTAATGGAATAATCTAAGATGTTACAATGGAGGAAAATTGCTTCACCCACCGTATACGTTAAAAAAATATTCTTACCATAATTTTTCGAAAAGGTTATAAAGTACCTTGTTTGGAAAAAAGACAAAAATATTCCTTTAAAAACATTTTATAAAAGAAAAAAAATGTTATAAATGATTTGAATACATATTCTAGGAAATAGTAAAAAAAATTTGAAGTAGATTTTTAAGAAACACATATGTGGATGATAAGGAATTCCCAGTAGATACTCACGTATAAACAACCTTATATAACAAAGAGATTGTAAAATTAACCCTTAACATGTACTTTTACTTGGTAGAAGGTACATTAACCTCATATATAATAGATAAATCATTATTTTTAAATTATAAAATAACCACATACATAAATATGATATCATATATGATCTTCTAATATTGCTTTGTTAATGATATTTTAGTACTATCATTGTTTCAAGAGTTAACTGATTCATTTTCCTTTATATGTTTTGTTACATAAGTCATGTTTGTTATGGATAGGATATATTTTATTCAGATACAGAATGATATTAAGTTCATAAACATTATTTTTAATTATAAAATAAAAATTATTCTTGAATGGTTACGATGGGGAATGAATCTCATCGCATTCATGGAGACGGTAATCCGTACGTACGCACGAGCGAAAATGTCATTTATATTGATGGTGAAATAGTGTGTAATTGGATGGTATATCATACATAAAGAATAATTAACATGTTATATTTATTATATAAATCAATTATACTCATTATTATACCCATCCAAATAATTAAATGTTGGATAACAAACTAAACCATGACATGGAGACGGTAAGCCATACGTATGTACATATGTTGACTTTGTCATTAATAGGATGGATTGAATAATGAATATGGTTTTATCATATTTATAATAATATTACATAATTTATAAGGTACTGGAGTTATTATTTTGGTATGGGAATAACAAAGAAATAGGAAGAGGATGAAAAAAGAACTTGAAAGAGGTGGTGAAATAATTACCTCTTCTTAAGGTACTTCCTTTTGATTTGATCAAAATGGATCCTTAGGTTAGCTTTAGGATCAAAGTAATGCCTCTAGGATAAATTGATTGTAGTTGGGAGGATATTTGAGCCAATTTTGGTAGAGACAAAGGGCTTTGAATATGTGATTTTGAGAGAAGGGGAAGTGCCATTATATAAGAGATGTGGGGGACACTTTAGGAAAAGCTTGAAATATTAATTTATTATACTATAATATTAGGTTTCTAATGAATAAAAAAGGATTTATTTAGAGGATAAAGTGGGTATGGGTCTAAATATTCTCAACCAATAGGTTTTAGAAAAGTTTATAGAACCATATTTACCTTATCTTTTAGATTTAACTCTTAGTTAAATAGTTTAACATTTACCATGTCTTCATATATTATTATAATAAATGGTTAATAAAATTACTATAAAAATACAGGAGTACCCCAAGTGGTTAATTATTGATATATATAACCTTATCTAAGTCCCTTTTCTGAACCTTATATATTTATGAATATTATATCATTTAATAATATAGTATTTGTTTTAAAAACTCTTTTATGTCAATTTTGAAACTATTTAGTATTTGATTTTTGTGAAAGTCATAAAAACTTTATAACTTCGAAAAAAATTCTTTAATCAACCCTAAAATTTCATATTAAGCTATAAATTTTTTTAATGCATTAAAAGGCTCAAATTACCTTTATTTTAATATTTATAATATCAATTATTTTAATCTTTCATTAATAAGGTAATTACCACATCATAATTGTGTCATAAATATATTTAATTATTTAATGTCTAAAAATTAAAAATAAAATACCATTATGTAGGAAATATTTTTATCTTTCTAATTAATATTTATATTTTAATTTATATTATTTATAATCCTATATGAAAATTGGTATAGTTATTAAACATTGAATTTTACACTTTTAACTCTTCTTTAAAATAAAATAATAATAAATGTCTTAATCAAATCCAAGTGGATCAAAAGGATCATATTTTATTCCTATGGTTTATTTTGGTTGAAATACACTTATCCAATATAATTAATATATGTGTTAGGATAATTATAATAACATTTTTACAATTAATTAACCTATTTACTTTTAACCTTGGTAAATAAAATTCAAAAGTTAATATTCACCAAAAATTATTTTCATCTTATGGAACCACATTTTACTTACTAATGTCAATAATGTGTCTCAAATTTTTAAAATTAAATTTTTAGAAGTGGTAAAATTATGTTTTATGCAAATTTAAGAATGTCCCTAGAAGGTTGATAAAAGACGGTAAAAAGTTCAATAAAATTTCATTCATCTAATCTTATTCTAAAATGAATCCAATGAATTAAATTGAAATTATATAGGTATTATGTATCTATTTTCACTTAAAATAAATTTAAATAAAATAAACAATTATTTAAATAAAAAGTCAGTTTTAAATAATAACGTAATTTTTTACACTATTCATCAAAAATTGAAAGTTTTTAGAAAAATACCAAAAATTCACCCTAAGATAATTTTGATATTCCAAATCCAAAAATGAAATCCATTTTGAAAAATAAAATTTATAAAATTTCAAAAAGTGGGTATTACTATTCATAACTTCTTTTTAATCAACTAGTTTGATTTTTCGTGATGTGCTAGAACTCGAAGTTGCGTAAAACACAAGCTATTGCATTATTTAGAGAGAAGAATACCGTAGAATCTTGGGGTGTTACAAAACACACATAGGATTTAAGTTTTCTAAATTAGATATAATATTTATAATTATTTTTTATATATTTTATAATAAATACCACTTTAATTTATTCTTAATGGTAAAATTACTTAGGTTATAAAACTAGTTTCTTTAATAAAAATCAAAATGATTACAGTGAGAAAACATGGAATTTAAGGAATAAAATTATAAAAATACACTTATTTTCATGTGGTAAGGGTTTTTATCGACCCTAATTCCCATTTAACCCATTATGTTTGCATTTATAAGTAAATTACTAATTTAGACCCCTAAATAGTGTTCACCTTTTGGTATTTACAAGAATGCCACTCCTCCTCCTCTATGAAAAGGCATTCAATCCTCCAATTCCTTACAACTCTAAAAATGATTTTTTTTCAGCCAAGATCTACTCCAATATCCTACCAATATACCAAAATTATACTTATAATCCTCCATTTTGTAATAAATACAAACAACTAATCCCTTTGGTCCAACCAAAAGGAATTACCCAAAGAAGAGGTAACATCCTTCCTCATGCTCATTTGTTTTATTTGTATTATCCACCCCCTCAAAAAAATTACATTATTATATAATAACATAAGTATCATAAATATAATGATATGTTTTAATTATAATTTTTTCACCTACACTCACACACATATCCATAAACTGGGTAACGAACTTACCGTTCATGTGCATGGTGAACTACCGCCTCATGAAACGATGTTGTTTGCTTTTCCTTAACCACCTATAATGGTTGGGAATTATTATGTACAATATGTTTTTATATGATATATATGAAATTTATGATGTATTTACTCTCATGTAATTATTATATAACACATACCTTCATGATTTCCATTTTTTAAAATATGATAACTTCTTTTGGGGACGTGTGGACTACCGCCTCCTCAAAGTGATGTGATTCATTCACACTTTACATGGAATGTATTAAGGGTGGTTTTAGTAAAATTATATTATATATATTACATAATAATTAAAATTTAATAATATTATATATATACACACATATTTTTCATTTAATTTCTTTCTTTCAATATGATAATAAAACAGAAACAACATTCATGTGTACGTACGACCTACCATCTCCATGAACAGTGTATTCCATTTCATATTTATATACTTTATAGATTATTATAATTACATATATAAGTAATATATATAAAATTTATATCATTTTTTATATTATATAAATAATTAAATCATGATCAAATTAAGAGGATCAAGAATAACAAGTCAAAACACATACGAAAAACTAAGTGGTTATTACCTGAAACGTTACTTTAACATGGAACTATTAATAAATAGGTAATATAAAGTCATAAGTGAATATTAAAAGGTATCATATATAGTAATATATTTATTTGGTATATTTATAATAAACTTATACTTATTATACAGGAGGTTGGAATGTGTATGAAGAAAGTCAAGACCTAAGGTAAGGGTTTTCTCGTCTCACTTTTATTTCTCTGATATTTATCCTTTAATCACCACTCATTTATTTTTTTGTGGTTTCTATACTACACATTATTATATTATATTATTATTATTATTACATTTATTTGTATTTACATATCCCTTTTATGACCTTTATTTTATGGGTTATATGGTTCAGAATCTACCAAATCGATAAAGTAATTTTGTCTCAATTGTCCTTCTTTGAGAAACATATCATTTTATACACCTATATTTCTATATGAGGTGTATATAATACCTGTTGAAATGATATATCATGAATATACTTATTTTCTCTAAATTTTAAGCTTAATTTTTTGTTATTATTTTCTATATTATTATGATTTAAGGTCACCAAATTGGAAATAGTTTATTGCTACAATATAATCATTTATAGTTATTGTTTATGAATATGATAACATTGATGAAATATTATAATACATATCTTAATAAATATTGTGAATTTTCTTATCCCATTTTTATCCATTATTTCTCTATATATTGTTACAATTTTTCTACTCTTTGGTAACTAAGATAATTAAGAAAGTGTTTTTAAGAAAATCTAACTATATTTTCCTCTTTAGTTGGAAATTTATTTTATTAAGAAATCCAAGATTTAAAAGAAAAAGGCTTCAAAAAATGGTTAATATTTTAAAAGGTGTTTTAAAATGTTTTCAAGCCTTATTTATAAGTTTACAAATTAAATTCAAAACAATTAAAATGTTTTCAAGCTTCCATTACATGTTTTCAAGTAAAATGTTATAAAACTTTATTCATGGTTATTTTCAAATAAAATGGTTTTGAAAAGTTTTTATGTTTCAGAAATTATTTTTTAAAATTAATAAACAATATTTTCAACAAGAGGATTTTTAAATTATTTTAAATATTACTTTATATTTTTTCAAAGTGAATTTTTAAGAAAATTATTTTAAATATATTCTATATTTTAAGAAGTATATTTCAAAGAAAGTTTATTTTCATTAAGAAATTATCCACATGATCTCTAAAAATCATTGTCCATATAATATGGAATCCTTTGATATATTTTAAACTTTATTTGGGGACATTATCCAAGAATACCAGTCATATTATTTCTTGAGTGGTTTAGGTTTTTATGTAATTATGTTTATGAAACTTCTTTCTCTTCCATGGGTTACATGGTTTTAAAACCACTTATTTTAATAGGTTATTATTTGATGAAATGATTATAAATCCTAACTATTTACCATAGTTTATGATGTGATAAAACATTAATGATACCCATTTCATTTCATGGGTCATGATATGATGAATGTTTTTTTTATCTTGTGTAACATTCATGTATGATTTCATTATGTGATGGGTGGGACCTATATATCCCTACAATTCATTGGGTAAAGATTTATGTCTCATGATATAATGATTGGAAACAAGTCTACGAGCTTGATCCATAAGGGGAAATAGGTTTTTCTTAATCCAGAATGTGAAACAGGTGTGTCCAAATTCAAAATGGGAAAGAAGTGTGGCCTAATCCAAAATATGAAACCAATGTGTCCTGATCCACAATAGTAAAAAATCATGTACTAATCCAAAATGGGGAAACATGTGTGTCTGGATTCACTAAGTTTATGGCCTTGGTAGTTAACCTTGACACATGAATGGGTTTTTTATAGTTATAATTATTCCACACTTATATGACATTAGATCATGGTTAATGATATATTTTTTATTATTTATCACCCTTATGATTAATGTCTTATGAAATAACAATATCTATGTCATGATTCCTGTTTATGATCTCTGATATGTAGGATATAATCTTATAATGTTATTACCATGTTCTCATATCCTTATTCCCGTGTTTATGTTTATATATCTCCCTTTTTTACCCTTACTAAGCATCTGATCTCACCCCTTTCTTACAGTTCTTTTCAAGGGGTTATGAAGAAAGGTTTTATGTATAAGTACTAATGGGGAATATATTTTTTGGAAACATTGAAGATATTTATTTTCGTTATAAAATTTGGTTTCATGTTTCTAAAGACACTAAACTATTATAGTCCTTAGGTACATACTTTTGTAATGTTATGAATATACATCTAAATTAATCTAATATCTATTCATGGTAACGTTGAAATCCATGACTTATTTTAAAGGTAAATTTCATTTAATTTCCATTATTTATTTTTTGTGGGGGGTTTTCCATGCATTTTTTGAGGAAAGGGTGAGTTTTCATGATTTGGGCCAAACCGTGAGCCCATTTCCAGATTAAAAAACCAATTTTGTTTCTTTTATAACTATTTAAATTTTCAACTTTTTCACAAATTACACTAACAAAATGGCCTCCCCTAACCTATTAACACCAAAATATAAATTTGGCCCCTTTAGGAATCCATAATCATGGTGGATTTGGTTTTTTAATTAAGGAATTGAGCCAGCCAAAAATTCCATTTCTAGTTTTTCTAAAAATATTTTTTATTTAATATCTTACACACTTTTTATGATTTGTTTGTGATTCCAAGTCTCACCCTAGAAAACGGAACCCAAGAGTTCCCCATTCTATTTTCCCACTATTTGGAGCTCATATACATTACGAATTAGGGAAGAACTTATTTGGATTTCTCAAATAATCCAGATTTGAAGAGGTAACTTATTTCCTTCATAAATCCTTCAATTTTTACTCTCTTTACATCATTTCAGTTGTAAATTTACCTCCTAATCCTTATTCAAACCTTACTTTCATTTATGTATATTTTTAAATTCATCTACTGGTGTATTTGGGGTGATTTACTCAAGATCCCTCAAGTAAGTGAGTCTCATTTCTTCTTCTTTAAATTTGGTTAGAGTTCCTTCCTTTTTCATGGGGTTCCTCCATTATTCTAAAAGTTCCTTATGTCTAGAAATTATGGTTTATAAACTAGGGTTTTATCTTGGGTTTCATAGTATATTCTTCTGGTTTTATGCTTGACCTAAATTCCTTGTGGTGCGGCAGTGGTGCGGTTGAATTTTCCAAGAATGATTCAAGGGTTTTGATACTTATGGTAGGTGATTCTATGGGTAATCAATGATAGATGAGTTATATTTTCTTAATTGCTATTTTTATCACTATTATCATTCATTATCCTTACTGTGAAATTTGGTTTGGTGACATTTGTTAAGAAAATGATTTTTAGGTACCAATTTTCTGTTAAATTGGGTGTTTTACATGTATATTTTATGTTATCCCAATTGGGGTTGTTTTATAACTCATGTAATGGGTATATAGAAATGTTTGGGGTGCTGAAAATTCTGTTTTGGTAAATATGGGTATGCACATAGTGTTCAAAGTGGGGTTTTTAAGGGATTTTGTGTGAAAAACATGGTTAAATTTTGTGATGTTAATTTATTGAAATCCTAAAGGTTTTATTGGGTGGTGTAAGTGGTGAAAAGAATGTGTAGATACTGTTTTGAGTTTATTATGACCATAATTGATGTTTTTATTTGATAATGGATTTTTTTATCAAGTGAAAGTGGTTTGAGCACAAAGGGGTAAGCTCGGGTATCTAGGAGGGCAGATATGTACTAGTATGCTAGTGATCCGGAGCGGTTTTATCCATATTTGACTAAGAGAAATGGATAACGACAACACTATAAAAACTATATTGATGATGTTTTGGGACCAATAGTTTATGGGTATGTTCCCTACTAGTGGATCGTTCATGAGAATTTATTTTTTTCTATGGTTACTTTACACCGAGGTACGAGGTGCATGGGGCCCGAGACTAACTAGTTCCTAGGGGTGTTCACGATATTAGTGCATATTGAATCATTTGTAATTATATTTGTAATATTTTGATTTTTTAGGAAAAATAAATTATCTTACATGTTTTACTTAAATGTTCTCACTCATGGAAAATTCCCTTTGAAAACTATTTACATTTTCATTCTTTAGAAATTATTTCCACCACTTTCTACTTATCAAAAATGGCATGCTTTTTATCTTGTAATGTTTACTCTATGGAATCTCTTGGTGGTATACTATTGTTATTAGTACCACACCCTAATTACACCACTTGGGTGTAAGTATATTTGATCATGTTATACAAAGCTAAAGGCACAACCTTGGGTGATGGTGGTTCAGGTTGTTAGCTCCTATCAATGGTGTGGTGTTGTGGAGACAACTTGTTGGTGATGTCTTCTTGTCATTTAGAGTCCTTAGGGATATTTTGATGCTAATTGTATGTGTATTTGGACCTCTTTTTTTATATTTAAACCTATGTATTCAATTCTGGATTTTTTTCAAAGCTTGTTTCGCATGAATTTTCAGATTCAGTTTATTGATTTTTTTTATGTTTTATGTGTCCATACTCAGGTAAATCATTCACAAAAAATATATGATACCCAAGAACTTGTTCCAGCCTATGGGGATAGTTAACGCCCTTCGGGCCTTCTCATGGGATGGTTTTGGTGCCGGTTTTTATGGAGACCAGATTTAGTTCATGAAAAAATGGTATCAGAGGTGGTTAATGTTTTTGGACTATATTATTATTTTGGGATGAGTTGGGCTAGATAGAATCTAGGACTATCAGGACTTGGAGTTTTGGTCATGAGTAGGGTTCTTGGCCTGCACCTCTCTTGTAAGACCTCAATTAACCTTGGGACATTGGAATTGTTTGTTTTAATTAACTTCCAAGTAAGACGTGTGGGCTGCAGACTACACGTGGACATCAGGTGGGGGTGGGATAGTTGTTTCTTTTATCATTGTAATGTTTTTGGATTATTTATATTTGTTGTTATTGATGAAATTTTTATAATTTTTGTACTTATTTTTTCTCTTGTGACTATTTCCTTTTTGTAGCAACATGAATCCCTATAAAGCTCCCATGCTCCCAGAGGAGGATGCAGGAGAGAGTTCTCCCTCACTGCTTGATCAGAGGTTAGTAGAGGTTGTGGTTTGGGTTGTACAGGATCTAGGAAATGGACCAACATCGGTTCCAACTCCTATCAGAGAAGAAGAGACTGGTCCAAGGAAGGAAAAGGCCCAAGAGTTTATAAAAAATATTCCTCCTACTTTTGTAGGTATCATAGATCCCTAGGAAGCATAGGAATGGCTAGAAAAGATCGATCACATGTTCGAGTTCTTGTATACACCCAAGGATCTCAGGTTGAAGTGTGAATATTTTCAATTAGAGAATCCTAACTATAAGTTGTGGGAATCGGTACTTCAAACTGGGAAGAATAAGAAGATGCGCTAGGGATATTTCAAGTATGTCTTCAATGAAACGTACTACCCCGAAGTCTTGGAATATGCTAGATCCTGAGAGTTCATGGATTTTTTAGGGGGATATTTTTTTGATAGAGTAATCCAACTATTTTGCTAAGTTGGTTAATTATTCTCCTGAAATCATCTCTAATGAGCAAGAGAAGGCCCAGAGGTTTGAGAATGTCTTACAACTAGAGATGTACTCCTAGGGTTTCTTGTTTAAGCTAATGACCTATGCTGAGGTGGTTGACTGGGTGTGTGTGGTGGAGATTAACCGAAAAGGGAGGGATGGATTCTCTAGGACAGTATTATAAGTGGGTAGTGATAGTTCTTCAAAGAAGAAAAGTAAGTGGGGGAGCATGGGAAGAAGGGAGGTGGTAGTTCAGACCTCTCTTCCAGGTGCTTCTCATCAGTGGATTCTGATGTGAGATCGATCATCTTCCACCAGTGTGGGAGGTCGGGGCACATCCAACCGGCATGACCATTTCTTATGAATCCTTATTATCAATGTGGAAGTATGGGTTATTTGAAGTGATTTTTTGCAGGTGGCACGTCCACTTCAGAGTGGGGCAGGATCAGTGGCTTTAAGAAGAGTACTAGCTTAGTCAGAGCCATCAAGGACTGGGGGATCTTGATTTGGTGGTCGTGGTGGTAGGGTTAGGTCATCTTCTGGGGAGAACCATTTTAAGGAACAACCACATACTATCAGTAATCTTCAGGTAGAGACCAGACATATCCATGTGGTTGATCATGCACTAGCAGGATCAGAGGTAGGACCGTCGACTATTCAAGGTACCATTTTGATTGAATCATCTAAAGATGATGCTCTTTTTGATATTGGTGCCTCTATTTCATTCATTTTTTCCCATTTTTTGGACACGATGAATTTTTCAACCTAGTTTTTTCTTTTGTGATGGAGTTGGTGACGCCGCTGGGAAAGAAGGAGTAGGGTCTTAGGTACTCATCGTGTGTGCTTTCCGTGTTAGGGGTTGAGATAGAGTGGGACCTCTTTGTCTTAGATATATATGTATTTTACATAATACTTGGAATGTTTTGGCTAGTACACTTCTAGGTAACATAAATATTTATTGGTGGTGAGTCAGTTTCACGATACCTTATGGGAGTCGTCAAGTTTTTAATGGGGAATGGGATCCTTGGTCAAGTCGTGCGGGACCTCCACTCCAAAATATGGGAGATATTATTTTTCAGTTATCTTCGCTCGTGATAGAGGAAGATGTTCATTCTCTTGATGGTGGACTACCTCATGTAGTTGATGAGTTTTCATAGGTATTTCTATATGATTTCTCAGGTTTTACCCTAGAGAAGGATGTGGAGTTCTCGATTGATCTTGTTTCAGGAACACATCTGATTTCTCTTACCTCATATCACTTAGACTCCATTGAGATAATGGAATTAAAGATACAATTGGACAACTAAGAATACAAAGGATTCACTCGCCCGAGTATCTCTCCTTGGGATGCTCCTATGTTGTCCTCAAAAAAGGTGGATGGATCCCTACATTTGTGCATTGACTACCGAAATCTAAATAAGGTAACAATTAAGAACAAATTTCATTTTCACATAATAGATGACTTGTTAAATCAGTTTAAGGGGGAAAGGTGGGTTTATATAATCAAATTTCTTTAGGGCCAGAATCAACTCAAGGTGAAAGTGGAAGATATCCCAAAGATAGCCTTTCGAAGTAGGTACAACCACTTTGAGTACTTGGTCATCCCCTTCGGATTGACCAATGCACCAGCGGTCTTTATGGAACTCATGAATATAGTGTTCCATCAGTATCTAAATTTTTTTGTGGTATTTGTGGATTAAATCCTAGGTTATTCGGGATCTGAGGAGGAACATGAGCATCACTTGTAAATCATTAGGATCACTTTTCGAGAGAATAACCATTATGAAAAGTTTTCCAAATTCACTTTCTAGATCTGGGAGGTGAAATTTATGGGGCATGTGAACTCAGATCAAGGGTTTTCAGGGGACCTCAAGAAGATCAGTGTAGTTATGTAATGGGAGCATCTGAATAACGTGTTCGTGATCACTATTTTCCTCAGCCTGGCTGGTTATTACAAGTGTTTTCTTCGGGATTTCTCTCATTTTTCTTCACTGATAATCATTCTCACTTGGAAAGGGGTGAAGTTTTTATAGGGATGAGAATTTCTGGAATCCTTTAAAGAGCTAAATTGGCAGTTGACTACCACCCCTATTCTGATTTTTCCAAAGGCTGGAAAGGGGTATGTGGTGTATTGTGATGCTTCAAGTATTAATATTGGGTGTGTTCTTATGCAGGATGGTCACTTGGTGGCATATGGCACTCTCCAACTCTGACCATATGAAAAGAATTACCAGACCCATGACATAGAGTTAGCAGCTGTGATGCATGCTTTGAATACTTGTCATCACTACCTCTTTGGGGAGATGTTTGTGGTCTACTCTGATCACAATGGTTTAGCCTATATCTTCTCACAAAAAGACCTCAACATGAGGTAGCATAATTGGATTGAGTACTTTCAGGGGTTCAAGTTTGACATTATCTATACCCCAGGAAAGGGTGACATGGTGGTCGACGCCTTAAGCAGAAGATTCCCAGTGAAATATTTGAGGAAGTCTAGTGATGATTGGAATATGATGGCACTATTTTCTCAGATGAATGTGGAGACTAAAAGGAAATATGGTTGTGTGTTCTTGGAGAGATTTCAGTTGATTCCTTCTTTGGTGGGGTAATTCAGCGGGATCAGCCCGGTGATGAGCTTTGTCAGTGGTTGAACTAGTTTCTCCATGGTGGGTAGACATCTTCTGATTGGTTGACGTCTCCCAAGGGAGTACTATTCTTCAAGTTCCATTCAGTAGTGTCGTTATCTCTATGGAAGGTGGTGATGCAGGATAGCCACCAGTCTTAATGGGATGTCCAACTGGGTTCCACCAAGATGTATTATGATTTCTGTTGGTAGTTCTGGTGGCTGGGTATGATGTGAGACATTGCAGAATTCGTGGCAAGATGCCACACATTCCAGTAGGTGAATGCAGAGCATCAAAGGCCTGTTAATTTTCTCTAGCCATTACCTATTCCTACTTGGAAGTGGGATGAGGTTTCCATGGACTTCATTGTTGGATTTTCTCATACACCTCAGGGTAAGAATTCAATTTGGGTGGTAGTTGATCATCTAAACAAATAATATCACTTCATTCCGATTAGAGATATTTCTAAAGTATATGAGTTGGGTCGTTTGTATCTTTAGGAGGTGGTAAGACTCCATGGTGTTCTGTCAGCAGTTGTTTTAGATAGAGACCCCCATTTCACTTCTTGGTTTTGGGAAGGTCTTCAGAAGGACTTGGGGTCTCAGATTAAGATGATAATGACATTCCATCCTCAAATGGATGGTCAGACAGTGCGGGAAAATCATATTTTGGTGGACACGCTTCATGCATGTGTTTTGGAATTTGGATGTTCCTGGGATATCCATTTGGTATTGGTTTAGTTTTCTTATAATAACAGCTACCAGTCCTCAATTAAAATGGATCCTTTTTAGGTGCTCTATGGATAGCCTTATCTGTCCCCCTATGTTGGGATGAGGTAGGTGTGTTAGACCTTTTGAGATCACTAAGAATATTGGAAATGTGGAATATAGGTTGGCCTTACTTTCTCATTTGAAATCCATACATGACGTCTTCTATGTTCCCCAATTGAAGAAATATAACCCGGATCCATCTCATATACTGAATTGGGAGGAGTTGGATATAGAGCCTGATTTATCTGTTTTTGAGTGGCTGGTGCGAATAGTGGAATTCTAAGAAAAGTTGATTCTGGTAAATTCTATTCTACTGGTCTAGGTTATTTGGAAGTGTGGGAATGATACACAGGAGACATGGGAGCAGAATTTGTGGGTTGAGAAGGAGTACCCATTCTTGTTTTCTAATCAAGCTTCAGATTGACTTTTCCAAGGCATAATGTCTTTTATAGTGGGTAGAATTTTCACATTCATGACTTATTTTAAATGTAAATTTCATTTAATTTCTATTCATTCTTTGTTTTTGGGGGTTTCCCATACATTTTTTGAGGAAAGGGTGAGTTTTCATGATTTGTGCCAAACCATGAGCATGTTTCCATACTTAAAAACAAATTTTGTTTCTTTTATAACTCTAATTTTTGAACATTTTCCACTCATTCCACTTAAAAAATGTCCTCCCCTGACCTATTAATGCCAAAATATAAATTTTGACCCTTTATGAATCCATAATCATGGTGGATTAGGGTTTTTAATGAAGGAATTGGCCCAACCCAGAAGCCCATTTCCAGTTTTTAAAAAACATTGTTTATTTAATATCTTATTCAATTTTTATGATTTTTCAATGATTCTATGTCTCACCCATGCCCACTAAACCCAAGCGCACTTCCATTTTCTCCCCCCCCCCCTCTTTGGAGCTCATATGCATCATGAATTAGGTAAACACGTTTTAGGATTTCTCAAATCGTCTAGATTTGAAGAGGTAACTTATTTCCTTTATAACTCCTTCAATTTTTACTATTTCACCCTATTTCAGTTATCACTCGAACTTATCATCCTTAATTAAAACTTACATAAATTTTATGATATTCGTAAATTCAGTTACCGGTGTATTTGGGGTGATTAATTCATTATCCCCCAAGTAAGTGGGTCTCCTTCCTTCTTCATTCAATTTTCTTAGAGTTCCTTCCATTTTCATGGGGTTATTCCCTTATTATTTAAGTTACTTATTTATATAAATTAGCCTTTCAAAACTAGGGTTTTATCTTGGGATTAATAGTCTATTCTTATGGTTTTAGTCTTTATCTAAGTCCATTGTAGTGCGACGGTGGTGCGTTTAAATTTTCACACAATGATTCAAGGTTTCTGATACTTGTGGTAGGTGATTCCATGGGTAATCAATTATAAATGAGTTAGATTTGATGAATTTATATTTTAATCACACTTATCCTTCATTATACTTTCTTTAAAATCTGTTTTTGGTGATGTTTATTAAGCAAATGATTTTTAGGTGCCAATTCTATGTTAAATTGGGTATTTTACATGTCTATTTTATGTTATACCAATTGGGGTTGTTTTATAATTCATGTAATGGGTTTATGGAAATGTTTTGGGTGCTTTAAATTGTGTTTTGGTAAATATGGGTATGCAAATAGTGTTCAAAGTGGGGTTTTTAAGGGATTTTGTGAGCAAAACATTGTTAAATTTTATTATGTTATTTTATTGAAGTCCTAAAGGTTCTATTGGGTGGTGTAAGTGGTAAAAATCATGTGTAGCTACTGTTTTGAGTTGATTATGATCATGACTAATGTGTTTATGTGATAATGTCTTTTGGTATCTTGTGAAAGTGGTTTGATCATAAAGGTGGAAGCCCAGGTATCTAGGAGGGCGGATATGTACTTGTACGCTAGTGACCTAAAGCGGTTTTATCCCTATTTCACTAAGAACAATGGATAATAGCAACACTAGAAATACTATATTGATGATGTTTAGGGGAAAATAGGTTATGTATATGTTCTTTACTAGTGTTTCGTTCATGAGAATGTAATTTTTTCTATGGTTACTTTACACCGAGGTACGGGGTACATAGGGCCCGAGACTAACTAGTGCCTAGAGGTGTTCCTGAGATTAGTGCTCATTGAATATTTTTTAATTATCTTTGGAATATGGAAGTTTTTTTCTAGAAAATACACTAGCTTATATGTTTTAATTAAATTTTCTCACTCATGTAAAATTCCCTTTGAAAAATGTTTACATTTAAAAGTTTAATTCTTTAGAAACTATTTCCACCAGTTTCTACTTATCAAAACTAGCATGCTTTTTATCTTTTTTTTACTCTATAAAATATATTGGTGGTATCCTATTGGTATTAGGATCACACCCTACTTAGACCCATTGGGTGTAAGTATACTTGATCATGTTTTACATAGGTAAAGGCATGGACTTGGGTGATGGTGGTTCGGGTTGTTAGCTCACTTCCATGGTGCGGTCTTGTGGAGACGGTTTGTGGGTGATGTACCCTTATCATGCGGAGTACTTAGGGATGTTTTTATGATAATTTTATGTGTATTTTTACCTCTTGTTTTATGTTTAAACCTATATATTCAGTTCTATATTTTTTAATCTTGTTTGGCATGAATTTTCAGATTCATTTTATCGATTGTTTTTATGTTTTATGTATCCATACTCGGGTAAATCATTCCCAAATAAAAATCTATGATACTCAGGAACTTGTGATATCCCACGAGGATAGGTAACTCCCTTTGAGACTTTTCACAAGCTGGGTTTGGTATCTATTTTGATAAAAACTAGATTCAGTTCATGACATTAAGCATGGGTCGCTCTGGTAATCATGTGGTTCCCATGTGGATGGGGTTATCATTGTCATAAATCTATTTTTCAAATCTTCCTCAAGGTTTGAAAAAACATGCACATCTCTTCAGATTTCATACAGTTCATTCAGACCTAGGCAGTGGACAATGCATGGTTAGCACACGGTTTTGAAAACTGTGTATCCAAACCATGTAGCATGTATTGGTGTTAACATTTTGGGAATTTATAAAAATCACCTTATATATTAAAATGGTTTTCACCCCGATTATCCTAAATTTTCCTTATTTAACCATGTGGATCCTAAATAAAAGATAAAACTTACCCCCTCTCGATTCTGTTCATTCCTTTAGTGTTTTTCAAGTGATTCCAAGGTATTTCATCATCTATTTTTCCTCCACTTTTCCTTCTTCATTATTTATTAGGTTCCCCTTCCTCCAAAAAACCCTAGTTTGATGTGAAACACATGGATTGTGTTTAGGATAGTTCTAACCTAGAGATTTAGTCTCTTAAGGGTTATAGAGGAGGTCTTATTTCTTTCTTTTATGGTCGTCATTGAAGGTGATGTGTTTTTCTTGGTTTTCACTTCTTACAAGAACAAAATTCTATGAAATTATTTCATTTTGAAATTCAAAGTATGTTTATGCTTTTTAAATTCTGTTTTTATGAATGTTTTAACATATGTGATATCCTTGTGATGATTTAAAACCATTTCATTATGTTTTGTGGTTGTCATAAAGGGTGTATATTATAAATTTCTTATTTTCATATATGAAATGAAATGTTTTTTATGTGATAATATTTCATAAAATTCATATAATTGTAGTTCAAATGGTTTTAATGTTGTATGATATATTTTTTTACAAGTTTTGGTTTTCAAAGAGTGAAAAATATATTTTAATGATTGTTCAATTTTAAAGTGATGTGTTGGCCTAAAAAGTGATTTATAAAGGTTTTCTTTTATTAATTTCAAACAATGATTTAAATTGAGTGTGTGGTTTATCCCTTGTGATAAATTCCTTAATTGATATTTAAAAATGTGTTTGATGGAAATTGTAGGTCTTTGTCATTATTTTGGATTTCAAATAAGAAGACTAGTGTTTTAAGGGCATATTTGAAATTTTTAAATTTTGTGATTGATTTAATTGAACCATTAAAAATGATGAAAGTGGTTTTTGATGGAATATGGAAGAGTTATTAGAATTTCAAGCCATGTTTTGGTGTTAAATCCTCACACATTTGTTTAAAATTATTGATGTGAAAGATACCTGTTGATTTTACCCTTGATTTATTTACCCCTTTTGTGGTTATTTTATCACTATGTGGTATTTTTTATATCCTATTATTGGTATTTTTTATGTAAGGTATTATAATTTCTTGTTCCTTACTTGTTAATCTCAGATTAGATGTTATTTCACCTAAATTATTAATTTTTCATTGGAAATCAAGTATTAAGTGGAAGAACTATATCTATATTTCACTAGTTGGTTTACATGCCCTTAGTATCTATCTATTCATACTAAGGACAAGGTTTATGGGGTGTTTCATCGCAATGATTCTTATGTGGGATAGTTGGATGAATTTTGTTTTTGATTTTAGCATATGTTGGAATCTTATCTGTGAGTGAGAAAACTCTTAAAATATTAGATGTATCTCAGGTTAGGGATATAGGGTAGATCCCACGACACATTCTATTGTTTGATCGGTTGTTAATGTACTTGATTTTGATCTACTTATTGATTGTATCAATTCACATTATTTATATTTCTTTGGCATCCATATCCCACTTATGTATTTTATATGCCTTTTGATAATATTTTTCCTTCTTGGTTATGCTTAACCCATGTTCATGTTGGGTCATTACCTTTGGAAAATGAGATTTAAAAGATGTTGGAAAACCTTTTTTGAATTTAAATACTCTTTTTTGGGTTTTAAATGTGGATTTCAAAAGGGGTGTATTGGGTTAAAGAAGGATCTAGCTGGTAAAATATTTATAAAGTGACCATTTTCATTTAAAGAAATAAATGAATTGTTCTAATAAATGTTAGTGGGATTGTGGTTTTTAAATGACTTAGGATAGTGGAAATGTTTTCAATGCATGTGTTTTCGATTTAAGAAAACAATGTGGAATGTTTTGAAATGTTCTTATAAACATTTTTTGTTTTTTATATGTCATATTTGAAAAGAATACTTTATAGATTATTTTCCAACTAGAATTTATGAATTGATTTATGAAAATAATTTCATAGAATTAGTAGGATTTGGTGACTTACTAGGTGTTTTAGATCATGCCAATATCTATTTGGTTTAAGGATCTCATCCGAATTTAGTTTTTGTTCCTTGAGGATGAGTGCGGTGTATTGGGTGTTGGTGAGAAACTGAAGTTTTCATAGATATGTTTTAGGGCTCAACATGAACTAGTTTATTATTGTTTTATTTTGGTTAGTGTTGTTTCTATTATTCCATGATGTATCTTTATGTTTATGTATAATTATTATATTTAAGAAAATATTTTGGATTATGATGGTTGGTTATGAACTTTTTGGCATATTTATTTATTTTGGTTTATTATATGTTTGTATCACATATTCTTTTATCTCTGATTTGGGTGAAATCATTCGTAAATGGATTCCATTAATGACCAGGTTCAAGTTTTTAGCCTATGGGGATTGGTAATTCGCATTGGTCCTGGTGGAAAACTGATTTGTGTTTCAAGTGGATGGAATCTCGGGATGGTTTTCTATAGAATGGTAACAAATAAGGCAAGTAATTTTATGAGATCATTCTCTTCTTGAGTATCCCTTACATATTTTTAGATGTTCTTGCAGATAGGATATTAAGTTATCAGAGCTCAGGTGGTAATGGTGGGGGAGCCTAGCTTTCTCTTTGTCATTCTAAACCTCAAGATTCCAAGGGAAGTTAGGTTTTAAATTGTGAATTTGAGTTTTCTTAGGTTTTTTTCTGGATTTTGATGTGGATTAATATTTATTTGATCACATTTGATTTTGTACGTGATATTATGGTCATTTAATTTTTTTTGGTGACATTAGAGGAGAAAATATGTTACCCGATAAGATTTCATAGATTGGGATGTTTTGTGTGGCATGTGTGGTTGAGTCTGCCTTCATCATTGAGTGTGTTACATGGTTAGTGCAATGTTTCCCAACCCATGTAGAAAAACTGTTTATGAAATTGTTTCTCCAATGACTAAGATATTTTGATTCCTATTGATTATTTATTTATCCTAAATTGATTCTCACCTATTAGAGATGGATTAGGGACTATTTTATGCCCTTTGGATGTGGTTTCTATGGACCTTATTTGAATTTTGTGTATTGCTTTATGTTTGTTTTATTTTTAAATCCTTGTTTTGGAAAAAAATGGGATTTTTTGGATTTTTTTTAGAAAAATGGTTTTATAATATTTTGGGAAGAGGATATTCCCTTGGTTTTCATGAAATGATTTCAAAGGATATGTATTTTTCTATTCTAGATTTTGGATGGTGTAATTTTTCTAAATTTTATTTCTCGGGTATTTATAAAATAAATTGATTGAAAAAGGGATTTTTAAAGTGTTTTAGGATTAAAAAATTTATTTTATTCTGAAAAAAATTTATATATGTGTTTTAAAAAGGAAATTTATTTTTTATGATAATTATTTGGGTATATTGGTTTTTAAAATATAGTGGAATTTTGAAAGGGGTTTTTGTGAAATTATTTGATTGTATGATATGTGCTCCACTGAGGTTATTTTATTTTTAAGGAGTGGCTTTCCTTTATTTTGAATAACACACCTTGGTGGAGGGTGATTTCAAAATTCCTTGGTGAAATTTTATGGTTTCAAAATAAAGGTTTCTTTTCTTGGTGTGAATTTTGTATTCCTTTCATAATGGTTCGATATTTTTTATTTATTACTTGATTATGGTCATATTGTTTGGTTATTTTTTTAGGTTTGAATTGATTTTTTTAATTTCATCTTTTTTATTGAATGCCTCCTAGAATGGTTAAAAAGCTATCTTCAGATTTTGTAACTACCATGATTTTGAGTGGAATAGTGGATGTTGAACCTTCCTTATTCTCTAACCCCTTCCCATAATTCTTGATTTAGAATCCTCCTTCTTTCAATGGTGATCAAGGTTCAATAGAATTGGTGAGGTCATTAGAAGAGATTGATTTGATCCTTGATTATCTTAATATACTAGAAGATTCATAGTTAAGAGATATTGTGAGCTTTCTTGTTGGTTTTATCCAAGTTTTTTGGGGATCTATAGTGCCTTCCAGCAATGTGAATATATGTCAAGGGAATTTTTTAGGATAGAATTTATTTACTGGTTCTTTCCTAAGTCCATGAAAGTGGAGTTATAGCTTAATATTTTCAACCTTCATCAGGGGGATCAGTTGGTGAGGGAGTAAAACAATCAATTTTTAGACTTTATCATCTATTCTCCAAGGATGATCATAAATTATACTGATAAATCACATCTATTTATAGGTGTTCTTGGTCCAGTTATAATTGGGTATGTCCTGACATATTTTAATGATGTGGATAAGGACTTCATTTCATTATAAGATATAAAATTTAGTCATATAGTGGTTTGTGATTACTTGGTCCTGTTTGATGGGATTAATGGTAACCCAGTGAGTGAGGATAAAAATCAGGATGATCCAGAGCTAGAAGCAAAGGGTCTTTCTCATGGGAAGAAATGATCTCTTGTGAGCTTCCAGTTTAGGGATCTTGGGAATTATAATCCCTAATATCTTAAGTATCATATATTTTTATATATTTTAGCTATTTGGGACATCTTCAAAAGTTTTTTAAACTAGTTTTTCAAAACAGGTCTCAAGTTTAATCCATTTAGAATGGTTTGTTATGTTTTTGGGACCTTTTTTTTCAGGGTTGAAATCTGGATTAAGCTTTTAGAGATTCAGATATTATAGTTTGAAATCTTATGGGTTGTTCTTTTTTGAGAAGTTTTTTTATATGTAATTTTATGTTGACTTTTATATTTCTAAGTTTATTTTGTGGAATATACCTTATAGATGGATGTTGAGGTTGTTGATCTAGTTTTCCTCACTCTTTTCTGGTTTTTTGTGAGTTTTATTTTATTATGCCTCATTATTTGGGGGAACCTTCCTTGAGAGTTTTGGTTACATATGTTTGTTATGATATTACTTTTAGGTTCGCATTGTTTGGAAATGATAAATTACTTGGGTTCATGATTTTATAACCATGGTCTGTGGTCAACCAGTTCAGTTTTTATACTAGATGGTGTTTGGCTTATTCCACTTAGGATCCACCATGTGAGGGTGATTTGGTTATTTCCATTGGTTATTCAAGTGTATTGTTACATGAGGTGGTAGATTATGTCATTTATTTTAGGTTTCTTATGATTTTCCTTACTTTATATGGTTTCTAAGTTCTTTTGGTCTGAGAGAGATTTTATCATAGCTTCTTGGTTGTTTTAATGTTGTGTACCTCTTTATTTTTCATTGGTTACACCATTTTAGAGAAATTATAAATGGTGGGGATACTATGTTTAGTATCCCTTTATTTTTAGTACTTCTTATTTGTGGTTAGTGTTTCCTTTATGCTTGGAGATGATTTGATATCTTATAGATTATTAGTTTGATCATTTGTTAGGATCGTAGTTATTTTTTTCAAGGTTGAATCATGTTGAAAGGTTCTTATGGTAAGTTTCTCTTTTAATATTTCATTGTATCTCACCTTTTTCATTCAACCATGAGTTTTATGGTGATAAAAAGTAGCATGGTGGAGAAAATTGTGACACTCACATGTCATTGTATAGATTAAATTTCTCTATTTTATGTTATCTTGGGTTGATATGAGTTGTGGTGTTTTTTTGGATGAAATTATAAGAATTTTGAGGTTTTATCATAAGAGAATAATTAACCTTCATGTTTAGGTGTAACCATATAGTTACCATGAAAAGGGGTTATTCATGGTGATAGAGTCATTTTGTATGGATTCTGCAGTGCTTGAAAAACCGTGAGGAGATCCCAAGAAATGGTGTGGTTCATTTTGTCCTAGACATTGTCCAGTGCATAGTTTGACAAATTCATGTGGCTTCCCCAGGTGTTAAAATTTTGGCATATTAGAAAATTGACCTTGTTGAATTAAAAGGTATTTTACCTCTATTCTCATCCATTTCCATCAATTGACCCTTACAAACTCAAGTAGGATCTAAAACCTCCTCCCCTATTGATTCTTGGTGTAATGACCCGAATCTGGAGCCACTCAACTAGTGCCCATACCTAGTTCTCCACATGAACTTAAGAACATTTCCCCAAATGCCAGAGGCTGCCGACTAGCAGTGATGGCCTTGGTGAGTCATTGGGGAAACTATGCCCTCATTTTGTAAAGTATACAAGGGAAAGGAAATAACAGTAAATAGCAGAAGCAATAAACAACATACAATATCTGAAACTAAATAGCGCAAGAAATGAATATATAGAAATGATAATAATGATGCAGTAGGTACACGTATCTATGGAAAGCAGCGAACACAACAACGTGTTGAAATACAACTGAGAAACAAAGTATGAAAAGTAAACAGTATCTCCGGTAGCATCGCAAGCCTAAGCTCGGTCTTATGCTCTCTAGCTCCAACCAGAAATCATGTACCTGAAGTAGAAGGACCACAATCCCTATCCACACCTGCAACCATATAACCTATTTGGGCCGAAAAGAAAGACCCAAACAGGGTGTGAGACTAATCCTCATAGGCAACCACCACAATATTTGTTCCCTACTGTCAGTGAGTAATATAGCAGAAGTAATGAAAGTAAATGTAGTAATGAACTAGGAGTACACAAGTGAACAATCCTACCAATTACCATTCACATTCATTTAACAATTAATTGATTAATTTAATTAAACAACCAAGGAATCTATCAAAGCTCTTTATTCCAAGGTAAACAGGTAACACAGTAGGCATCAAAAGACTAACTAAACAAACAAGCAGGAAAATAGATCTGAGCTTGTGCTTTGGATTGGTAGACTCATCTAAACCAACCAAACAATCCACAATCACACTAACTTTCTGGGTGGCACAAACTAGTATACCCATATAGTCAAGTAAACATACAAAGGTACATACACTCTGGGAAGCACTCACGTCAGTTCTCTAGTGATCTTGCAACGATAGCTATAGACTCTTTGAGGAATCTCTTACGTCTTCCCCATGTGGTCTCGATATGTGCGTAAACTAAGGAAACTATTAGTTTAACACCCTGAGATTTTATGAAAAATATTCCTTTTTAATTTCATTAATGTCTTTTGTCGTACGCTACACCAAAAGGAGCTTTCACAACATGCAACCCTGACTTGGCTTGCATTACACACAATCGCGACCTTCATCGATAGCGTGTGTTGTATGCAATACCGGGTTTTACTAAACAACGATATATTATTATAATATTATTATGAACTAGATGTTATGAATAGTATTAACTAAATTTTGAATTTTATAACATTATTATTCATCTTACACATTTTCTAGAACAATGTATAAGAACAAAATAAATTTTTTGGGTAAAATAAGTATTTTTCAAAAAATGCAGTTTTGCCGCCTTTTGATGGCGCACCCACTTTAAATCTAGTTTTTGACATGTTTATAAGTTAAATTTTACAAAAAAAAAAAATTGGAATCAAGAAACAAAAATTTACTCTGGATAAATTTTTCATATTATTCTGGTAACTTTCATATTTTGATGAATAGTAAAAATACACTATATTTTAATTAAAAACAACTTTTTTCATCGCAATAATTTATATGGTTAAATTATAATATTGAATGGTTTTAAAGTATACATAGAATAAATTTTTATCATTTAATATAATTTATGTCATTAGCATTGATTTTACATTAAATTCGTAGGTTAAATCAATTAAATCTTTTGCAATGTTTTAAAGAAAAACTCGTTTTCTTTCGACAACGGGAATAATTTTAATTTAATTTCTGCAACTTTTGTGTATTGAATTTGGAAAAATGGATTCTATATTTGGAATCCGTGGGTCCAAATTATGTTAATAAGCTACTTTTCATTTTTGGGAATTATGAATAGTAACTACGGTAAATTTTATTTACCATAGTTAAAGGTAAATCTGGTAATTAAGGGTAAATATAATATTATAAAATTACCCTAACACATACCAAAATTCTATTGGATTGCTAAAAGTAGACCCATATAACCTAAGGGTCAGATTAGATTCATTTTATGGACTTTTGACCATGAAAATAATTTAATAATTATTAAAACCAAAGAAAGTGACAACATGTCACTCTCTTAAACCTTATAAGTATAATAATTTTAATTTAGTGACACAAATCATAAAACTTCGAACATGAATAGTCTCCAGAAATCTAATAAAAATATATACATCATGATAATTTATTTATAATTTTTAGGGATTAAATAATTGTCATTAATGGTGATACATTAATGATAGAGAAATTATTTATTAAGTGGAAAATAAGTAATATAGTTTTTATTGAAATAATAATACCCACTAAAAGGCCCAAAAATCTGACCAAAACTTATTGGAAGGGTATATCTACACCTTAATCATCCAATTACCTAATATATAACCGTTTGGAGCCTTATTAAAGTGATTATGACACTTATAGTATTTTATTTAAAATGATGCCAAAGTTGTCACCTTCATAATTTAATAAATATATCAATTTAAATATTGTTATTTTAAGATGATAAATTCCAGTAAAAGTATTATTTTGAAAGTAAATAGATTTATCTGCATTATCGGATTTTATTTTTTATTTTTATGAAACAAATAAGTATATTAAATAATTATACAAAAATGTTGTAGTAAGTATTTTATTAAGAGATAAACCAAATAAATGGTTTTAAAAATAATAAAATAAATATTATATGAACTATTTAATGTGATCCACTAATTTTATAGACACATATAAACTTTTATTAATCTATTACAGCTTTTAGTTCGAACATATCTTCTGTATATATTTTATTTAAATTCAAATAACTGAATCGTGTCAAAATTGACACTATTGTTATTTTATAAAAATAACATATTATAAATTTTTTTAAAAATAACAAAAATATTTAAAAATTATAAATTTAAATTTATATGGTCTATAATGTTATAAAGTAAAATATTATAGAAAATTCACAACAAATAAGTAATTATTTGTTATAATTTAAAATTTAGAATTTTATTACCACAAATAAACAAAAATAGATTAAATAAGGATAAATCAAAATGATAAGGTTTAAAAAAAGATCCAAACATGTATAAATTTGATTTTTTGATGAAATTACAACCCTATATCATCTAATATTTAAATATGAGTCGTTGTTGGTGGTTTTTAAGTGGGGTTATATTTATTATAAATTAATATTTTTAAGAATTCCAAAGGTGCCCCTCTCCTCCCTTATAAAAGGGCACCTCCTCCCTCTCTTCCACACACCACTTTGAGCCTTCAAGCTCGGCAAACCCCTGCCCAATTCCCTTCCCCACTTCCCTATAAACATCCTAGAGGTCCTTTTCTTCTTCAAAGACCAATTTTATTTCCCTAAGAGGATGTCTCAAAGAGGCGCTTCAAAGAAGAGGTAATGTCCGTTAACGATTCTTTAAACTTTATATCTTCTTCCACTTCTTATTATTAGGTTGTTTCATTATGAAGTAATAACATCAGTATCACTCATATACTGATATGTTATTATATGTATTAAACAACCCTATTTCACCATCTATCCATCCTATGGAAAAAGAAATCACCGCGCGTGCGTACGTACGGAATACCGTCTCCACGTCGTGGTGTAATCTATTTTGCACCACCACCTTACTTGGATGGTTATAATAGTGTAAATAATAACTATATATGATTATTATAAATTGATATTGATTCTGTAATAGTATACATACACTCCAATAAAATTCCACGATCATGGGAACGATATCATCGCTCGAGCGTACGTACGGAATACCGTCTCCACGACGTGATGAGATTCATTCTCAATGATTAACCATTCATAAATGATTATAAAGTATATATAATAAGTAATAATGAAATATATGACATAATAATAATGGATTTATGTATATATATATATATATATGTATTTCATCCAATTAATTCCATTCAATTCAATGAGGAAACGAAAACAACGTTCATGCGTACGTACGGCCTACCGTCTCCATGAACGGTGTATTTCTTTCCATTTATCGATCTATTATATATATGTATATTATGAATATATATTATATATAAATCATGTTTTACATTCTGTATGTAAGTAATCATGATCTATGTAATCATATGAATAATTACAAGTCAAAACACGGACGACAAATGAAACGATTTTACCCAAAACGCTCTTTAACATGGAATTTACAAAAGAACGGGTAATATAAAGTCATAAATGAACCATATATGATATAATAACAATTAATATGATTCTGTAATAAGTAAATAAGATTATTTAGATCATTATATAGGTGGTTCAGACACTTACGAAGAAAATCGGACCTAAGGTAAGGGATAATTTTGCAAATCTCATTTTTATCTGAGATTGCTTATTCGTAAGTATTTTCTTGGGTTTTTTCTATCATCCATGTCCATGTTTTTTTTAAAAGTGTTTTCATGTATTTTTTAAGTACTTTTTACCCATTTTGACTTTTACTACATGGTATGTAAGTAATATTTCTTTTTTTTTATGTTACGTGGTACTTTTTGACTTTTCCGGAAAAAGTACGAGAAGAATGTTTTTTTAACTTATACGGCATGAATGGATTTTTACAGTTTTATAAAGCCTTATTTTCATAACTCTCTCTCCAAAATATTTCATGACTATTTTCAACAAAATCCTTGTCTTTTAAAATTGCATGACATTTTGTGAAAAGAGAATGATTTTGAAGAAGAAATGATATTTTCCTCAAGAATTCTTTTCAAGTGTTTTATCAAAACCATTTTTCATATAAGATGAAATTATTTCATATGTGTATGTTTCAAGTATCATGTATCTATGATTTACATGGTTTAACTTTTCTTATTATTAAATGATATCCATTTATTTTATATGGATTTTGTGATGATGGGATGATGTTTATGAAACCCATTTTATTATTTGGGTTATGATGGATGTTTTAAGTTTATTTTGTGGCACAAGTAATAATGATTTCATTATGAGATGGGTGGGACCTATATCGACCTCCAATGCATTGGGTAAATATTTATATCTCATGAGATAGACATGGCTGTAATGGCAAGTTAAATTGGTTCAGTAATACAGGACTGGAACGAGGAGTGAACTCGATTCAGAAAGGGACTTTGTCCACTAATATGGTATTGGAAGCAATGCCTTGGCTATTATGGAAATCATATCATGTGCTTAATGGTTTCCACAATTACATGTTTTATTCCCATGAAATTTTATCATTCTTAATGTTTCTTTATGATATATTCCTTACGTACTTCCAAGTTGTATGTCATTGCTCAAGCTTTTGATGTTTAAACATTATGTTAAAGTTTTTAAGTTCCAATGTATATGGTATGTTTTATTTTATCCATGCTTACCCTTACTGAGCATTTGAGCTCACCCATTTTATGTTTTCTTTTCCCCAGGATATAAAGACTGGTTTTAGGTAAGAAAAAAAAGGGGAAGATCTTTATGGGAGATGTTGAAGATCTTTCACCATGATTAGAAGATTATATTCCGAGTTTCCAAAGACACTAAACTATTACGGTCCTTGTGTGTTTGTTTTTTTTATGTACTAAGTATTCCACAAAAGTAATGTAATGTCCATGTACGTTAAGCTTCGGGTCTCTATAGTTGGTATCAGAGGAAAGGTTTAGTCAACCTTTGGAAATTAGGATGCAAAAACATTAGTGAGATCCCTAGAGATATTTCTAAGGTATGTCTAGGGATGTCCCAAAGGATAAGTATACGTATAGGATATAGTCCTAGAACTACGGTAACGATCATAGAATTTAACCTAAGATGTTAGATATTGAGTTTACTCCCCCTTTACTATGTTGTTTTCCCTAGCATGATTTTTTCCTCTCACACTATTCTTTTTGGGTTTTAGAAAATGGCTGGAAACAGGAAGATTCACGATAATGGAGGATATGATAGACAATGGAATGATTTTCTTTATGAGAAACCAAATGAAACGATATTTGGAAGTCCAAACATCGTTATTATGACTAATCAGAAATCTCATAATATGATCAATAATCTCAACTTTGGTAAGTTCCCCGACTCAGATAATAAGAGAAAGATGGAGTTTCATGATGATCATAGAGGAAAGAAAGTTCAATTTCCCTCATGTAAATCATGTGGGAAGAGGTATCAGGGATATTGTTTCAAAGGAACTGGAAGATGCTTTGGTTGTGGAAAAGAAGGACACAAATCCAGTAAGTGTAAAGGAAAAGGTTTAGTTAACACCATGGACAAGGATAATGGTATTGCTACGACATCAACAACGATTAGATGTTTTAAATGTGGAATGTACGGGCATTATGCAAACCAATGCCCTAATGGAAAATCTCATGAAGAGAATTAGCATGGTCATATGGGTAGTATTTATGTGGATGATGATGAGGAGGCTACAAATGATATATGAGCTGAAAGAAGTATTGAAGCTCAGTCGGCTGTTTTAGAAGGTAAGGGAATGATTGTATGTTTATCGAGAGTTATGTTGTATAGTAAATGGTACAATGGAATAAAGAATCATCTAAGGATTGTTACACTATTGTTTTTCCTAAAAGTATTTGAAAGTATATGTTGAATGGTACAAGTAACCATGGAAGGTTATTCAGATATTTTTGTAAAGTATATGATATGCTCATAATGAAGGAATAAGAAGATAATGAGATGCTTGATTGTATTCATGATCTCATGATTGATATAAGGACTAAGTGATATCATGGTTTGAGTATATAGAATTTTGAGGATTTTGGTATGTGGAAAGTGTTAACTTTTAACTGCATTCATGTTTTTACTAAAGTTCAATGGGTATTCATTTTTCAAGAGAATACATGATTAAGGCCTTCGAATGTTTGGAATGTGACCAACAAGACATATCTTATGATATATGGGGATCAACGATGGTATTAAATCTCTGGTAATCATTTTCCCTATATTATGAGAGTGGACTGCAGTATTATGGATAAGCCTAAAGATTGGAATGGATTATGTTGGACATAAGTTAGTATTGTTTATGGATAGAAGTTTTTTCGATATTATTGATGGGATGTTATAGTAATATAGTTTTAGAAAAAGGACAACCTGCAAGACGGGCGACAGCCCATCGCGTCGGACAAGGCTGTGGGAATCGAACCCACAACTGAAGTGCGACTGGCCTTTAGCGCCTACCACTGGCTTACAGGAAGACCCTGGTTAGTAGAAACTAGTTTTATTTTATTAAGCGGTATGATATATGAAGTATAAGTTCATTTTTGGAACAATATACAATTAATCTAACCATAATATGGACTTATAAATTTTGCTAACCTTTTGTTTGAAAGAGATGGAATGACCCATCATTCTATCACATAACCTGCTAACACATCACGAATAACAAATTCAACTTCATTTCTTTAAGGGATGAAGTGGAAATTGTTCAATTCACGAACAACAGTGATATTGTACCAAAATCATGCAAGTATTTATTTTAATTCATCAACTTTAGGGAAATGATATTGAAAACAAAAAATGTTGTCCTAGTGCTCTTATATCTGATGAATCATATGGTACCTTAGATTGTCACAAATTTATGGCTTTGTTATTTCTGGCTTTTCCATAGCCTTGTTCTCTACCACTCTCCATCAGAACATGATGGATAGATTTCTCTTCCATATCCATATTTTCACCTATGTGGAAACCCAGTGATTAGTTTATTTGGGTAACCATTACGTTTCATACTTCTATTTTTAATGATTGGTTTTGGTATTCCTTTTTATGATGTGGGTTTCTATTAAAGAAACTTTTGAGTAGTAAACCATTTATAACCCCGACGAATTTCGAGGGCGGAATTCATTTTAAGGGGGGTAGAATGTAACACCCCAAGATTTTATGAAAAATATTCTTTTTAATTTCATTAGTGTCTTGTGTCGTACGCTACGCCAAAAGAAGCTTTCATAACACGCAACCCTGACTTGGCTTGCATTACACGCAATTGCAACCTTCCTCGATAGCGTGTGTTGTACGCAATACCGGGTTTTACTAAACAATGATATATTATTATAATATTATTATGAACTAGCTGTTATGAATAGTATTAACTAAATTTTGAATTTTATAACATTATTATTCATCTTACACATTTTCTAGAACATGGTATAAGAAGAAAATAAATTTTTCGGGTAAAATAAGTATTTTTCAAAAAATGCAGTTTTGCCGCCTTTTGATGGCGCACCCACTTTAAATCTAGTTTTTGACATGTTTATAATTTCAATTTGAAAAAATAAAATTATTCTTTGTAATCAAGAAATAAAAATTTACATTGGATAAATTTTTCATATTAGTCTGGTAACTTTCATATTTTGATGAATAGTAAAAACACGCTATATTTTAATTAAAAACAACTTTTTTCATCACAAAAATTTATATGGTTAAATTATAATATTGAACGGTTTTAAAGTATAAATAGAATATATTTTTACCATTAAATATAATTTATGTCATTAGCATTGATTTTACATTAAATTCGAAGGTTAAATCAATTCAATCTTTTGCAATGTTTTAAAGAAAAACCCATTTTCTTTCGACAACAGGATTAATTTTAATTTAATTTCTGCAACTTTTGTGTATTGAATTTGTAAAAATGGATTCCATATTTGGAATCAGTGGGTCCAAATTATTTTAATAAGATACTTTTCATTTTTGGGAGTTATGAATAGTAACTACAGTAAATTTTATTTACCATAGTTAAAGGTAAATCGGGTAATTAAGGGTAAATATAATATTATAAAATTACCCTAAGACATGCCAAAATTCTATTGGATGGATAAAAGTATACCCATATAACCTAAGGGTCGGATTAGATTCATTTTATGGTCTATTGACCACGAAAATAATTTAATTGTTATTAAAACCAAAGAAAGTGACAACATGTCACTCTCTTAAATATTATAAGTATAATAATTTTAATTTAGTGATAAACATCATAAAACATTGAACATGAATATTCTGAAGAAACCTAATAAAAGTATCTACATCATGATAATTTATTTAGAATTTTTAGGGATTAAATAGTTGTCATTAATGGTGATACATTAATGATACAGAAATTATTTATTAAGTGGAAAATAAGTAATATAGTTTTTATTGAAATAATAATACCCATTAAAAGGCCCCAAAACCTGAACAAACCTATTGGTAGTGTATATCTACACCTTAACCATATAATTACATAATATATAAACGTTTGGAGCCTTATAAAAGTGATTATGACACTTATATTATTTTATTTTAAATGATACCAAAGTTGTCACCTTCATAAGTTAATAAATATAAAATTTTAAATATTGTAATTTTAAGATTCTAAATTCGCGTAAAAGTATTATTGTTAAAGTTAATAGATGTATCTTCATCATAGGATTTTATTTTTAATTTTTATGCAACAAATAAGTATATTAAATAATTATACAAAAATGTTGTAGTAATTATTTTATTAAGAGATAAACCAAATAAATGGTTTTAAAAATAATAAAATAAATATTATATGAACTATTTAATGTGATCCACTAATTTTATAGATACATATGACCTATTATTAATCTATTAAAGCTTTTATTTTGAACATATCTTCTGTATATATTTTATTTAAATTCAAATAAATGAATAGTGTCAAAATTGACACTATTGTTATTTTATAAAAATAACATATTATAAAATTGTTTAAAAATCACAAAAATATTTAAAAATTATAAATTTAAATTTATATGGTTTATAATTTTATAAAGTAAACAATTATTGAAAATTAACAACAAATAAGTAATTATATGTTATAAATTAAAATTTAGAATTTTATTACCACAAATAAACTTAAATAGATTAAATAATGATAAATCAAAATGATAAGGTTTAAAATAAGATCCAAATATGTCTAAATTTGTTTTGTTGATGTGATTAAAATACTATCTCATCTAATCTTAGAATATGAGTCGTTTTTTGAGGATTTTAAGTGGGGTTAGATTTATTATAAATTAATATTTTTAAGAATTCCAAAGGTGCCCCTCTCCTCCCTTATAAAAGGGCACATCCTCCCTCTCTTCCACACACCAATTTGAGCCTTCAGGCTCGGCCAACCCCTGCCAAATTTTCTTCTCCACTTCCCTAGAAACATCCTAGAGGTACTGGTCTTCTTCAAAGACCAATTTTAGTGCCCTAATAGGAGGTCTCAAAGAGGCGCTTCAAAGAAGAGTTAATGTCCGTTACCGATTCTTTCAACTTTATTTATTCTTCCACTTCTTCTTCTTAGGTTTTTTCATTATGAAGTAATTACATCTGTATCACTCATATACTGATATGTTATTATATGTATGAAACAACCCTATTTCACCATCTATCCATACTACGGAAAAAGAAATCACCGCGCGTGCGTACGTACGGAATACTCTCTCCACGCCGTGGTGTAATCTATTTTCCACCACCACCTTACTTGGATGGGTATAATGGTGTAAATAATAACTATATATGATTATTATAAAGTGATATTGATTCTCTAATAGTATACATACACTCCAATAAAATTCCACGATCATGGGAATGATATCATCGCTCGTGCGTACGTACGGAATACCGTCTCCACGACGCGATGAGATTCATTCTCAGTGATTAACCATTCATAAATGATTATAAAGTATATATAATAAGTAATCATGAAATATATGACATAATAATACTGGATTTATGTATATATATATATATTTCATCCAATTAATTCCATTAAATTCAATGAGGAAACGAAAACAATGTTCATTTATACGTACGGCCTACCATCTCCATGAACAGTGTATTTCTTTCCATTTATCAATCTATTATATATATGTATATTCTGAATATATATTATATATAAATCCTTTTTTACATTTTGTATGTAAGTAATCATGATCTAAGTAATCATATTAATAATTACAAGTCAAAACACGGATGACAAATGAAACAATTTTACCCAAAACCCTCTTTAACATGGAATTTACAAAAGAACGGGTAATATAAAGTCATAAGTGAGCCATATATGATATCATAAAAATTAATATGATTCTTTAATAAGTCAATAACATTATTTAAATCATTATACAGGAGGTTCGGACACTTACGAAGAAAATCAGACCTATGGTAAGGGATAATTTTGCAAATATCATTTTTATTCGAGATTGCTTATTCGTAAGTATTTACTAGGGTTATTTCTATCATCCATGTCCATGTATTTTTTTAAAGTGTTTTCATGTATGTTTGAAGTCCTTTTTATCCATTTTGACTTTTACTACATGGTATGTAAGGAATATTTCTTTTGTTTACGTTATGAGGTACGCTTTGATTTTTCCGGAAAAAGTACGAGAAGAATGTTTTTTTAACTTATACGGCACGAATGGATTTTTACGGTTTTATAAAGCCTTATTTTCATAAAGCTCTATCCAAAAGATTTCATGACTATTTTCAACAAAATCCTTTTCGTTTAAAATTTCATGACATTTTGTGAAAAGATAATGATTTTGAAGAAGAAAGGATATTTTCCTCAAGAATTCTTTTCAAGTGTTTTATCAAAACCATTTTTCATCTAAGATGACATTATTTCATATGTGTATGTTTCAAGTATCATGTATCTCTGATTTACATGGTTTCAATTTTCTTATTATGAAATGATATCCATTTATTTTATATGGATTATGTGATGATGGGATGATGTTTATGAAACCCATTTTATTCTTTGGGTTATGATGAATGTTTTAAGTTTATTTTGTGGCACACGTAAGAATGATTTCATTATGAGATGGGTGGGACCTATATATCCCTCCAATGCATTGGGTAAAGATTTATATCTCATGAGATAGACATGGCTGGAACGGAAAGTTAAACCAGTTCAGTAATACAGGACTAGAACGAGGAGTGAACTCAATTCAGAAAGGGACTTTGTCCACTAAGATGGTATTGGTAGTAATGCCTTGGCTACTATGGAAATCATATCATGTGCTTAATGGTTTCCACAATTACATGTTTTATTCCCATGATATTTTATCATTCTTAATGTTTCTTTATGATATATTCCTTACGTACTTCCATGTTTTATGTCATTGCTCAAGCTTTTGATGTTTAAACATTATGTTCATGTTTTTAAGTTCAAATGTATATGGTATGTTTTATTTTATCCATGCTTACCCTTACTGAGAATTTGAGCTCACCCATTTTATGTTTTCTTTTTCCCAGGATATAAAGAAAGGTTTTAGGTTAGAAAAAAAGGGGAAGATCTTTATGGGAGATGTTGAAGATCTTTCACCGTGATTAGAAGATTATATTCCGAGTTTTCAAAGACACTAAACTATTACGGTCCTTGTGTGTGTGTTTTTGTTATGTACTAAGTATTCCGCAAAAGTAATGTAATTTCCATGTACGTTAAGCTTTGGGTCTCTACAATTAGGAATCACAAAGTCCAATTCCCATAGGTCCTGCATACAAAACTAATTCCAATAGACCCCCTAGGGAAGCACTTAATCGTCTATTCCCTCTTTGGTCTCCCACACCAGGTTCTCACAGCCATGAGCAGTCTAGTTGCACGTAATAGACTGTTAGAATCCCAAAGAAAGTTGATCAACTACTTGGCTAAAATCTGAAATGCATCAAAATCATTAAAACAGTAAACAACACATGCAATCAGTTATAACAAGCAAACTAGAAATTTCAATAGGGTTTTCCTTGCAGGACACTGTGCCAAACGGTGGTAAACATCCAAATAGGGATAACACCCATGGGGTGATCCTCAAACATAAAAACAAGCATATATTATTATCTATTAACCTTAATATAACAAGCAATCTAAGGAAATTAAACAATAGGACCAAAATATCTAACCCGGTGTACCCGAAACATGGGAATCCGACACTTTTGCACAACAACTCAAAGACATTCAACGTAAGGAAAAAAACCACCTACCTCGATCCTAAGAGATCTATATACTAGAATATCGGCCCATGAATTGGCCTAGAATGGAGTAGATCTGAAAAAACATCTAAAACATTCAAACTATGATAACTCTCATAAGAGAAGGAATCAGGAAACGTGGAAAAAGAGGAACCAAGAACTCACCGATGCTATTCTATTGTAACTGACGGTGTTCGATTCAGATAACCGGTGATGTATTGGAGGCTCAGAGAAGATTCGACGTCCTCAGACGCTCTGGATGTAATTAGTTGAAGAAGAATATATAAATAATGACTAGACGTGACCCTGGTCCGTTTAACAAAAAAAAGAAAGTACACGGCGTGTACTTCTGGAGTAAACGACATGTACTTGCCTTTTCTGTACTCTGATTTAGGTGACCTCCAAGTCACACTTATACAGCCATGTGTGTGACCATGACACGGCCAGCACATGGCTTCTATAGGCATCAAAGTACTCGACATGTACTTATAAATTATATGGCGTGTACTCCGAAAATTCCCAGATTTTCCTCCTTTTCTCAAAAACTACCAGAAAAGGAAAAACATACCTGAAAATGAGATATATGTTCTTACAAACATCCCCCTTAAATAAATTTGTCCCCAAATTTCCCTAAAAAGGTGGTAAAGAAGAAACCTCGAATAACTCTAGCCACTATGATCGCATATCAGCCTCCCTCTCCCAAGTTTCGTCCTGTACACGGTCGTACTGCCATAGCACCCATACCAGAGGAACAGACCGACTCCAAAGTACCTTTTCACTACAATCAAAAATACTGATAGTATTCTCCTCGAATGATTCATCCTACTCCAGCTCAACCTCCTTGGGTTGAAAAACATGAGACAGGTCTGAGAAATAGTGTCGAAGCTGAGAAACATGGAAGACATCATGCATAGCCTAGTACCTCTGAGGTAACTGCAACCTATATGAAACCAGCCCGACTCTCTCCAGAACCTCAAATAGCCCCACATATCTCGGTGAAAGCTTACCCTATATCATAATCCTCTTGTGTCCCAACCTTTGGGTAACATGTAGGAAAACTTGATCTCTAGCCTTGAACTCCAAAGGTCATCTCCGCTGATCATCATAAGATTTCTGCTGATATTGTACAATAGCCATCCTTTTCCGGATCAACTCCACTTGTTCTATGGTCTCATGAACAAGATGAGGTCCCAGCATAGCTACCTCTCCTTCCTCCAGCCAACACAAGGGTGATCGACATAGCCTACCGTACAAATCCTCGTAAGGTGTCATCTGAATAGTTGCTTGAAAACTATTATTGTAGGTAAACTCCACTAGAGGTATATGTCTCTCCCAAGAACCTCCAGAATCAAGGACGCAAGCTTGTAGCATGTCCTCTAGCACCTGAATCGTGTGCTCTGACTGGCCATCTGTCTGGGGATGGTAATTTGTACTCAAAAGTACCTGTGTTCCCAAATCCCTCTATAGCCCTTACCAGAAATGTGAAGTAAAGTGGGCATCCCTATCTGAAATGATAGTACTCGGAACCCCATGAAAGCGTACAATCTCACTGATGTACAACCTTCCAATATCATCAACACTGAAGGTCTCCTTAATCGGTAAGAAGTGAGCAACCTTCGTGACCTTGTAAATGACAACCCATACCATGTCATTACCTCGAGGAGATCTTGGTAACCCTGTCACGAAATCCATCATGAGATCATTCCACTTCCACTCGGGAATGGGTAGCTACTGTAAAATCCCTACTAGTCGCTGGTGATCTGCCTTCACCTGCTGACAGGTGGAACACCTCATGACAAAACTAGCAACACCCCTCTTCATACCTGGCCACCAATACTGGAGGTGTAGATCACGATACATCTTGGTGACGCCAGGATAAACTGCCCAAACTGAGAAATGAAAGTCTCGCATCAGCTCCTCGCGTATATCTGCTGGCACCCATACACATCCCTAGAAACTCAAGATCTCATCCTCGCCTGTGGTCCGTCCAGGAAGAGGGTCCTCTCCTGACATGCCTTCCCGTAGGACTAGACGTTCAGAATCTGATAGCTGCCTCATTCGAACTCGGTTAAGAAGGGTAGAGGTAACAACTACAGAAGAACGAAAAGTCTGACCCTATCTGTCGTGAACCTCCAAATTCATTTCAGATAATAGATCCATAAGCTTCCACACATTGTTGGCCTCCTAAACTACTTGTATCTATGTCATCTTGCTCAGTGCATCTTCCACGACATTGCCTTTCCCATGCGTATAAGCAAGCTCGAAATCGAAAGACTATAGGTACTCAACCCACCTGTTCTATCTCAGATTCATGTCACACTACGTGAAGATATACTTGAGACTCTTGTGGTCATTATATAACACAAAATGCTCTCCCAGAAGATAATTCCTCCAACAACGCAAAGCATGAACAACTGCAGCAAACTCTAGGTCATGCGTTGGATAGTTCTTCTCGTGTAGCCTCAACAGCCGAGATCCATATGCAACAACATGATCATCCTGCATAAGCATTCCTCCAAGACTGATTCCAGATGAATCATAGAAAACTATACAACTCTTTCCCAGCTCTGGAAAAACTAGAATCGGTGCTAAAGTCAATATCCCCTTCAGCTCCTGAATGGATGAATTGCAGGCTTCTGACCAAACATACTTCATCCCCTTCTTAGTCAAGCCCATCAATGGAACTACTAAGCATGAGAAGTCCTGTATAAACCACCTATAGTAACCAAACAGCCCTAAGAAACTTCATACCTCAAAGACATTCTTCGGATACTCCCAGGTAACTAATGCTCTCACCTTCTCTGGGTATACTGATACTCCTGTCTCTGAGATGACAGGACCCAGGAAGTGAATCTCATCCATCGAAAAGTAGAAATTTGAGAGCTTAGCATATAACTGATGCTCCCTCAGTGTACTCAAAATGATCTAAAGATGGGTATCATGGTCGTGTCGAGTGTGAGAGTACACAAAGATATCATCCATGAAAACCACCATGAAATAATCCATGTAAGGATGAAAAACTCTGTTCATCAGCTCCATGAAGACTATTGGTGCATTCATGAGACCGAACAGAATAACGAAATACTCATACAGACCATACCTGCTCTGGAAGGCTGTAAGAGGTATATCAGATGGTCTGACATACAACTGATAATAGCCAGATCTCGTGTCGAACTTTGAGAACACTATGGCTCCTCGAATCTGAGCGAAGAGATCATCTATCCCTGGAAATTGATATCAGTTCTTGACCATCAACTAGTTTAGCTTCTGATAATCCCCAAAAATACGTAAAGTACCATGTGCCTTCTTTGCAAACAGAAGGGGCAAACCCCAAGGAGAAGTATTGGGTCAGATAAAACCCTTTGCCTGCAACTCCTCCAACTGCTTCTTGAGCTCCTATAACTCAAGTGTAGCTATCCTATAAGGAGGTATGAATACTGATGCTGCTCTTGGAACAAGCTCAATAGATAAGTCTACCTCTCGCTTCGAAGGAAATCCTAAAAATTCATCTGGAAAGACATCTGGAAAGAGATAAACCGCTGGAGGAAAATATATCTGAGAAGTCCCCTGGTTATCCAGAGATAATCTAGCAATGTGAGCCATAACCCACAGGTCGGAGGATCGAACCACTTTGTAACGACCTGAATCCGGCGCCACTCAATTGGTGCCCCATACCCGATTCGCCACATGACCCCAAGCGCATTTCCCCAAACTCCAGAGGCTACTGATTAGTTGCGAGGGCCTTGAAGAGTCGTTGGGGAAACTATTCACTCATTTGGTAAAGTATACAAGGGAAAGGAAATAACAGTCATTAGTGGAAGCAGTAAACAGCATACAATATATGAAACTAAATATCAAAAGAAATGAATATATAATAATGATGATAATGATGCAGTAGGTAAAAGTATCTAAGGAAATCATCTAACACAACAACGTGCTGAAATATAAATGAGAAACAAAGTACGAAAAGTAAATAGTAACTATAGCATCATTGCAAGCCTAAACTCCGTCCTATGCTCTCCAGCTCCAACCAGAAATCATGTACCTGGAGTAGAATGGCCACAATACCTATGCACACCTGAAACCATATAACCTGTTTGGGCTGAAAAGTAGGACCCAAAAAGGGTGTTAAGATAATACCGGCAAGCAACAACCACAAGATTTGTGCCCTACTGTCAGTGATTAATGTAGCAGAAGTAATGAAAGTAAATGTAGTAATGAACTAGGAGTACACAAGTAAACAATCCTACCAATTACCATTCACATTCATTTAAAAATTAATTCATTCATTTAATTAAACAACCAAGTAATCTAGCAAAGCTCTCAATTCAAAGGTAAACAGGTAACACAGCAGGCATCAAAAGACTACCTAAAAAAACAAGCAGGTTAATACATCCAAGCTTGTGCTTTGGATTGGTAGACTCATCTAAACCAACCAAACAATCCACAATCACACTGACTCTCTGGGTAGCTCAAACTAGCTGACCCCTATAGTCATGTAAACATACAAAGGAATAAACACTCTGGGAAGCACTCACATTGACTCCCTTATGGTCTTGCAATGATAGCTACAGACTCTCTGAGGAAGCTATTACGTCTAATTCCTATTGTGGTTTAGATACATGTGTAAACTAAGGACACCCTTAGGAAGCACAAATTCCAATTCCCATATGTCCTTTATATGAAACTAATTCCAAAATACCCCCTTGGAAAGCACTTAATCGTCTATTACCTCTTTGATCTCCCACACCAGGTTCTCACTGCCCTGAGCAATCCAGTCATGCATAATCGACTGTCAATAGACCTAAGTAAGTTGAGAAACTTCTTGGATAAAATATATAATGCATCCAAAGCATTAAAACAACAGAAAACACATGTAATTAGTTATAACAAAGAAACTAGCAATTACAATCGGGTTTGCCTTGAAAACAACTGTGTCGAACAGTGATAAACAGCAAAACAGAGATAACACCCATGGGGTGATCCTCAAACATGAAAACAAGAATATATTATTATCAATTAACCTTAAGCTAACAAGAAATATAATGAAATTAAACAATAGGACCAAAATCCCTAACCTGAGATACCCGAAACACGGGAATCCATCACTTTTTCACAAAAACTCAAAGACATTCAACGTAAGGCAACAAACCACCTACCTCGATCCTAGGAGATCGATATAATTGAACCTCGGCCTGTGAATTGGCCTAGAATAGAGTGGATCTGCAAAAAAATCTAAAAAGTTCAACCTACAATAACTCTCATAAGTAAAGGAATCAGAAAATGTGGAAAAAGAAGAACCAAGAACTCATCAATGCAATTCTATTACAACTAATGGTGTTCAATTCAGATAACTGGTGACGGATCAATGACTCGGAGAATATTCGGCCTCCTCGAACACTCTAGACGGAATTAGGCGAAGAAGAATATGTAAATAAGTATTATATGCAACCCCAGTCCATTTAACGAAAAAAAAAGTGCACAACATGTACTTCTAGAGTACACGGCGTGTACTTACCTTTTCTGCACTCCAATTTAGGTGGCCTCCAAGTCACCCTTACATGGCCATGTGTGTGGCCTTGACACGACCAGCACACAGATTCTAGAGGCATCGAAGTACATGGCGCGTACTTATAAAGTACATGATGTGTACTCCAAAAATTCCCATATTTTCTTGTTTTTATCAAAAACTACCAAAAAAGGAAAAACATACCTGAAAAGAAGATCCGGGTTCTTACACTTGGCCTTACTTTTGGTGTTTTTCAAAAAATTCCATGGTATTTATTATAATCTTTATACTATACTCTATCTTCTTTTATATTTCCTAGGTTTCCCCTTCCTCCTGGAACCCTAGTTCAATGTGAAATATATCTATTGGATTTGGGATGGTTCTAGCCTGTGGCTTTGGTCTCTTATGGCTTGTAGAGTATGTATACCTGCTTGTTTGGGTGGTCATCATAGAAGGTGACATATTTTTACATGGATTCCACTTTTTCCAAGTAGGTGTTTCTATGTAATTGTTTTATTTTATAATTCAAATTATTCATATTCTTTTTTAATTCATTTTTTGGAAAGTATAAATATATTTTATGTCTTTATGATGATTTTAAACCATTTCATAGTGTCTAAAGATTTGTAGAAAGGGTTTATTTTTTAAATTAAATGCAATCATGTTTGAAATGGAATGTTTTTATGTGATAAGATTTTGTGAAATGCCTATGAACCTTATTGAAATTTTTTTAATGGTGCATGTTGGATTTGTATCCAGTTCTGGTTTTCAAGGTGTGAAAACTATGTTTTAAAGATATTTTTATTTTAATGTGAGGTGTTGACCTCCAAATTATTTACAAAGAGGTTATTTTAAGAATTTTAAAAGGTGATTTTGATTGAGTGTGTGGTTTACCCATTGTTATAAATTTCTTAATGAATCTTTAAAAATGTGATTTATGGAAATGGTAGTCCTTTGGACTTATTTTGGATTTCAAATAAGAAGACCCATGTTTTAAGGGTATATTTGAAATTTTTAAATTTTGTGAGTGATTTTGTTAAACCTTTTAAAAAATTAAAATGGTGTTTGATGAAATGTGAAAGAGGGGTCCATATTTCAAGCCATTTTTGTAGGTTAAAGTATCATTTGGAACCTTAGTTTAAAATTTTTTATGTGAATGACACCCCTTGGTTTTCCCATTAACTTATTTACCCCTTATGTGGGTTTTTTATTACTATGTGGTATTTTTATCCCCTTGTGTGGGAATTTGTTTGTTAATTTCATGGGTTCACAGGATATATGTGGGGGTATTAATTATGAGGGTGTTGGGGATTAGGGATTATCATTTCTTATGCCTTATGTGTTAATCATAACTTGCATGTTCTTTCTCCTCGCTTCTTTATTGGTCATTGTAAATTAACTAATATGTGTGGAATATATATCTATATTGAATTAGTTGATTCACACACCACTAGTGACTCTATATTCATGCTAGACACAAGTTCTAGGAGGGGTTGTCATTATAACGATTCTTGTGTGGGATAGTTAAATAAATTGTGGTTTGGATTTCAACATATGTTGGTACCAGATCTGCAAGTGGTAAAACGATTAAAGAATTATATGCATCTCACATTAGTAATCCATGGTAGAGTCCATGGAACATTTTATTTATTGAACAGTTGTTGATGTAGGGGGTTTTGATATAGTGCTTGATTGTATCACTTCCCTTTGCTTATATTGTTGTGGAATCCATATCTTTATTTATTTTAATATTCCTTGTGATATATGGTGTCTTATTTTCTATGTTTGAATTGTGTGTGTGTTGGGTTATTTTCATTGGAAAATGAGTTTTTAAAGATTTTGGAAACCCTTTTTTGAATCTAATGACTATTTTGTGGGTTTTTAAAGTGGATTTAATTTTTTTTTTGGTTTTAGGTTAAAGTAGTCTTCTTCAGGTTAATGTTTTTTAAAGTGACCATTTTCATTTAAATAAAACAAATGATATGTTTTGAGAAATGTTAGTGGTTGTGTGGTTTTGAAATGGATTACGCTGATGGAAATGTTTTCAAGGAATGTGGTTTTAGTTTATTAAAATAATGTTGAATGTTTTAAAAGGTTATTATAGAATCGTTTGGTTTTTTTCATTGGTTATTTATGAGAATCCTACTTTAAAGTTTATTGTAAAACTATCATTTATGAATTTCTATATAAAAAATTTCATATTATCAGTGGGTCATGGTGAAATACTGGGATTTTTATCTCTTACCTATATCATTTAGATTATATGTTATCATTGGGATTTGGTTTTCACTCATTGAGGCTGACGTGGGGTGAGTTGGGTGGTAGTGAAAAATTGAAGGTTTTATTGAGATAGTTTCAAGATCAGGTCAATTTGGTTTGTAGTTATTATTGTATCAATTATTACATGATGTATCTTTATATATATGGATTAATCTTATATTTATTCAAATGGCTTTTACCATTCTAGTTTCTTATGAACTGTGTGGTGTATTTATTTATTTTGGTTTCTTATATTTCTATTTTACATTATATTTTATCTTTGATTAGGGTGAAATAATTCCCAAATGTATTCCTGTAATTCCATGACACTAGTTTCCATACGAAGGGGATCATGATTTCACTTTGAGAATCCAATTCCGGTTTCAACTGGATGGAAGTTTGGGTATGTTTTCTATAGAACCAAAGGGAAAATCACAGTACAAAGGTGAACACAACTATGAAAAACAATAAACACTAGTTTAAATAAGTGAACACTATGTTTGGGAACCTAGGTTAAAAAGATATTAAACCCTTGAGAGCCTCCCCTAGTGA
Organism: Viscum album; assembly: GCA_963277665.1. Lineage (NCBI taxonomy): Eukaryota > Viridiplantae > Streptophyta > Magnoliopsida > Santalales > Viscaceae > Viscum > Viscum album. The sequence continues at coordinate 19,388,646 of OY728124.1, forward strand.
CAGATAACTCTACAAGGGCTTGTATATACCTAGTTTTTTAACATACCCCATGGTCTACCCAATGTGATATTACATCATTATTATGTTCAAGAAATCAATTCATATTTCATAAACATTTTCCATGGAAAATGATATTTAATTTCCAAGACTGTATTTCCATAAAAAAAATTATATTGTGATACCATGCTACTTTCATTTTTTAAAACACATTTCCATTTTAAAATCGTCTTTGAGAAAGTTTATCAAACACATCATCTATATTAATGCGATTTTCAATAAAACCCACTTTCCAAAAAAATTCCCATAACCCTCAAAGATTAATTATCCTCTCATGGATTTAAAATCATTAATTTCATCAATTTAAAGAAAAGGAAATTATAATAACATAAGGAATGAAAATGAATAAACCATATGATAAATACGCATACCTCAAGATCAAGGAAAACCTCATTTTCTTAAAAAACTGATAATGGGAAACAAATGGATCTAATCCTCAAGATCCTAGATCTAAAAATAACATCATAAATTCTATAAATATAACCATAGAACTGATAATTACATCCCAATTAATTTCTAATGGATCAAGGAAAAGAGAGATCAAGTATAGATCTAGGAAAAAGTGGATAAATTGAGAGAGAAATCAAATTTACCTTGATGAGACCCACCCAAAAGGATTAGGGATCACAAAATAATCAAAGGGAGAAGCCTCTAGATAATCATGGAGGTTATGGTTCAATATAGTTGGGAGTTGGGTGGATATTTTAGTTAGAAAATCAATGGAATTTGGGTAATATCATATTTTAGGAAGTTTGTATTGGGTCGCACTATTAAGACACAGGGTTAGACAAATTGCGATAGCCTCCAACCCACGCTCTTGGATCTAGTGCTAAAAAACATAAAATTTAAATTTTTATAATTGGTACTGATAAAAATTACCCAATTTAAAACATCTTAAAGTTATAAAATCAAAAGGGAATATTTTATCACTTACTAACCCAAGGACCTTTTAGGTTTATAGTTTTAGAGAATTAGTTCAAACACTTATATAAATGAATTATATTCATAAATAACTGGATAATAAAAAAATACATCATCAACAACTATTTTCTTTATATATAGTAACCTTTTTAGGCATAATATACTTAAAACCTTTCTTTACAACCTGGGGAAAAGGAAAAATAAGAAGGGTGAGCTCAAAAGCTATGTAAGTCTATACATAAGCATTAACAATTCAATTTCATCAGCAACTATAATATGAACATAATGGTATGATGAAATAATAAAAGTTCATGAGCATAACATAATAAGATTCATACCCATAAAAATATGGATCATAAAACATGATACATAGAATATAGATTTAACAAAGTAAAGAGACATAAGAATCAATAATCATTAGATATGTGATGTCAATCTTTATCAAAGGACCCATTGAAAACACATATAAAGAATAAATAAATCCTTTTCTATCTTAGGACATTATCTTCATAACCTGTGTTTACTCATATCAAAAATAAATGGATCCTAGTTAAATCTATATGAGAATCCACCAAGGTAAAATCCCTCCTTCTTTGGGTAATTTTATATAAAATTTTATAATATATTGGGAAAAAGATTTTATTTGAAAATAACCTAAAAAACATATAAATGATTCTTCAAATAAAATAATTTTCATGATGTTGGGAAAATCCATTCAAGTTTTAAATGTTAAAAATAAATATTCTTTTCAAACATTTGTAAATAGAGTAAAAATATAACCATGCTGAAATCATCAAGAAATTTCATTTTAAATACTTTTAAAGAAATAAAAATATCTATAAAATAACTTTTAGAAATAATTAATGTTTATAAATTAAAATTCATGAGAACATTTTCAAAAACATGTTTATAGAAGATAAACATTCCTTGTCTAAAATAATATACATGATTGGTATCACTAACAAACAAACGTCATGATGTTTATTTAATAAATAAATGAGGAAATGAAAATTAAAAATGTAAAATAAAGTTGTAAGTAGAGGTAAATAAAATAGTTTTTATTTAAGAAAATATGAGTATATTATTTCCTCTAAAGGAACCTTGAACATAAACAATCTCAAAAATAAAGGAGATTGTAACATAAGGCATTTACTTATTTAGTAATTTTTGAATCAAAAGTAATTAAAAGAAATAATATTATATATATCTATAAAAACCAAAAATTATATGGATTAATATTTTAAAATTTATTCAAAAATTATTTGGTACAACATAAAATAAATTCATAGTGAATGACATGAATTATGTCTCATGAAAATGAGATTCCGAGAAAGAAAAACCTTGAAGAGAACATAACTTTTGAGGTGATAAATAATACAAAAAGTTATTATTTAAACCTATGAAAATCCACATAAAACAAAATAAAATACAAAATAAAACAATTTATATATAAATCCACATATAATAATGGAATAACAAATTCAATGAATTAGAATTATAACCTAGTTAATAGATATTTAGTTAAGAAACCTCTTAAAACTTAGTAACTTTAATGTTAAATCCCCTTAGATGAAATAATTTTAATTGATACTTAAAATTACATGAAGTATAAATTATTCATTATATAACAATTAAAATTGTATTACATACACCATATTAATGAAATTAGGTGTATAACATTAAAATATACCTCAATGAAAATAAATTTAGGTGAAATCTCTTACCTCATGTCCAAAGTTTCCATATATGTCATTTAAATCCCATATAATAAAATTATATCAATTATTTACTTGTATAATAAAATTTTATATATTAATTACTAAATTATTGAACCATTTTTTCATTTTTTTCAAATTAATATTTAATTACTTAATCAGGTTAGCCATATCATGTATTTTGAGGATGTTTGGTTCATAATTTTAAAAACGGTTTTGGTGTGTTGATCGTGGTAAAAGAGGGTATTATTCCATAATATCCAGAATTACTTTCATGAAATAATTATCATTTTTATACATCAATTATAAATTTAAAATAAACCAAGAAAGATATTTATGAAAAATGAATAACTTTACAATCATGGAAATGGTATGTCGATGTATGCATGTGTAATGTTTCTATTTTTCAAAGATCATGATGGAAAGAAGGTAAATATTATTTTATATTTATATAAGTACAATTATATAATAAATTTAAAATTATCTATTTAAATAAACTTATATATATCATTCATAATATTAGATTATGAAAAATTAATATCATTACTTCGTAGAGGTGGTAATCCATACGCTCACGTGAACAACGTTATCATTTTTCAATTGATGGAAAAGTAAGAAAATATATGAAATATTATATTTACAAAATGATAATTTTGAAATGAATAATATATATATATATATGTATTAAATTAATCATTATAACTTTCTATGATAGGTGATGATGGAAAATAAATTACATTGGTTCGCGAGGCGTTTGTCTTCTATACACATGAATGATGGTTTTATTTCTCATTTTATATAAGAGTATATGAAATATATGTGATGAAATTAACATAAAAACATATAAGTATATTTAATATAATGATTTTATTATTTCATCATGTTTGAATAATATTTTATGTAGGTAGAATAAAATATAAGACTAAAACCTTTGGTTAAAAGTTATACCTCTACTTAAGACAACCTCTATTGTTCTAAACCTCAATCAATTTAAGGATGATATAATAATAATAAAATACCTCTAGTATATGGGAATTAATTCAAGTAATGGGTTTATGTAGGTATTTAATAACTTATTGTGCCTAAAAGGTGTGATTAAGAGAGGATAGGAGCCTCCCTTTTATAAGTGAGGGAAGGGGCATTCTAGAAATTTCTTAAAAGATTAAATTAAATATATATATATATATATATATATATATATCGTAATCACCTCAAGTGGAACCAATTCACCAAAAATTCATACATATTTTCTAATAGGGTTTGAATAAACTCATCCATTCACATTTAAACATGATTTGTGTACATTTTAGGCCTTATATCCTATTTAAACCACTTTAAATTCATTTTAACCTTAATTGTGACAGTTTAACTTTTTTACTATAATAACATAATTATAAGAGAAAAAAATAAGCCTTCTAAATTTTTTTAAGTGATGGTTCCAAAATTTTAATTTATTTTATCACACTAAATTTATATTTTTGGTATAAAATATTTTTAATATTATAACATAAAAATCATGAAAAACAATATTTTGGAAAATACCAGATTTAATAATAAATATAATTTTACCTTAAAATGAAATAATAAATTAGTTTCCATGAACTTTTTTGGTTAAATAATAAAAAAGGAAAGTTTTAAAAGTTTTTAATTAATCCAAAATAAAAAGAAATATTTCAACCTTTCCATTAAATGCAATGATACAAAAAATAGTTTTAAATTTGAATAAATTGCAACTTATCTTCTCAAAAGTCAAGCTTGGGTTCCAAAATTAAAAATATGTTTTAAAATAAATTATTTATCTATTTTAACTTATATTGGGACAAGAAAAATCATAAAAATGATAAATACAAGTTTTTGGGTTATTTTAAAGTTCTACCTGATAGTTTTAACCCTATTTATCCCATTTTACCTTTTAATAAGAAGATAAATTATACCACAATTACTTTTCATAATGCCTAAAAATTAAATGAAACTATATAATTTTTTTAACTCATGATTCCAAATATTTATTATATTTTCAAGAATCAATTTCTATAAGTGGAATAAATTAATATCATATTAAAATAAAAAGTTGAATGAGAGACTGTTTGTAAAGAAATGGGCTTTTTGATCCCAAAAATGAACTTATACCAAAATAAGGTATATTTAAAATTCCAATGTGATTAATTTGATTATTTATAATGAAATAATATTTATGTTACTTTAATATCACATTTTATTTTTAAATTACTTTATTTTATAAAAATCAATGAAATTTTTACAAAAAATGGTATTTTTCAATATTCACATAAAAATAAATCTTTTCAGAAATGTCCAAATCTTTCACCCTATGAAAATTTTGATATTCTGATTTATTAATTAATTTTATTTTATTAAATAAATTTTCTAAAAGTTCTAGAAAATAATTATAATATTCTCTTATGAAAAGAAATGATAAGCATAATTCATATGCTAACTTTGTTGTCGTTTTCCCATCGCTTTCATTAAAATATGTGATAATGCACATGGTATGTGTCTATGTTTTGTAGGAATAAGAGATTTATAGGTTTTCAAGAAATAAAATCTAGAATATTTGTAAAACTAGCCATGTAATCATTGTGATTCCACCATACACGTCATGAACCCGAAGCTCAAGGCCTGATTCCAAGTCGTGAATCTAGTCATGAACAAGCCACTAGAAAAAGCAACTAAATGGTTGGATTTATATATACATGATATGATGACTAGTCAAAGCCTCGTATGAGAATACCGTGAGGAATCCATGCTAAAACTGAATGGACACAGGGTACATATCGTGAACAACAGTTACACATCATGTACCTGGTCAACTCCTTGATGTGTGAGACCCACGTGCCATGTTAGAGATCTATAGGAAAGTGACACGGATCAAGGGTACACATCATCTACCACAGGTTAACGTCATGAGAAAAAACACATATATATGTAGAGCTTTGGTAGAGCATTCGATATACTTGGAGATAGGCCTTTGTCTTCTTCTTCTCGACCCTTTTCAAACTCTTTCATCTAATTTCATCTCAAACTCTCAATTCCTACATATTTATTTTGTTTTTATTAATTCAAGACATGTGGAGATTCTTTTCTTCAACACATTCAATTTCCTCCACCACATTTATATTTGAGTTCCATTCCTCTTTCTCAAGTAAGTATTATTTATAATTGTGAATCGCTTCATGCAAGTTTATTATTTTTCCCAAACCCATTCCATGATTCTGATTCCATTAATGTTTATCGATCCATTAAATATGATATCTCTCATTTTTTTTAATTGTATTCTACCCCGCCATGAGTATCTAAATCTAGAGGGTTAGGTATCAATAGACGTATATGAATAATCTTCAATTCACTTTAAATCTAAACTTGGAAGTCTAATTTAAGTAGTAATTAGGATATTAATTTACGGTCTATCCCATTTGTGTGAGCATCCTTGACCACAAGACAATAAAATAAATGAACTTATCCTAATTGGAGTAGAATGAGCTATGACCACTAGCTTAAGAAGCTTTTTGCCTAAAGAATCCAAACTCAATACACCCAGGATGTTGTTATTTCCTAGCCATGGAATAACTACTCCCTAGGAAGAGCTAGGAGACTAAGAACAAAGTCAACTAGTGACCCTCGTTTTCTTTGTAGAATAATTCATAAGATCTCTCTAAGGTTAGACTTAAAGGAAATCCTTCACCCGAATAATATAATTGATCTTGATCCCTCTTATTTTAATTAAATTCATCCCAATTGGAACTCACAAAAAGAATTCCCAAACAATGGACTTCTAGAAAGGCCTTTTTTTTAGGAACTGAAACCCGGTTTCTTTGATCAAAATAGCAGTCTCCCTATGGATTTGACCCTGCCCTACCACTACAGTAAACTCTTTTAGTTAGTGAAATTTTGGAAAAAAAAATATAAATTATAAATTGGATCCATTTCGGAGGAAGTAATGACACCATCGTGGATGAGTACATCAAATATTTGGCGCCGTTGTTGGGGAGGTAATGCCCTCATTGAAGAAATATGGTTTTTGACCAAGGATTTCCTTTTTCTCATCCTATTTCTTCTTTTGCGAAGCGTCTTTAATTCTTATTAAGTGCATATACTAAGGTCCCTTGACCCAATCAAGGAAGCTTCAAAAACAAGAACCGTTGGTCTTTTCCCCTGAGATCAAAAGGCATCTACTCTCACTTCATCGGTCAACAATGGCCAAGAAACATCAAAATACATGTCCTAACCTTCTGAATCATCAAGTTATAAAACACCCAATGAAACTAGAGAAGAACATCATGGATTATGGTTTACCATTATTCCATGGGGCTACACCAAGTATCATTCTCCCACCAATCCAAGAACACACATTTTAAATTAAACATGGACTCATCCATATGATCCAAAACACGGGGCAATTTAGTGGTCTTCAGAGCAAAGATCTCCCTGAACATATTTCCAACTTCTTAGAAGTTTGAGATACCTTTCACAACCAATGTGTATCATCTGATGCCATAATACCTCATATATTCCCCTTTTCACTTAGAGACCGAGAAAAATATTGGCTCAAAAACCAAGCCCCCCGAATCCATTATGACTTGGGAATAGCTCGTGAAAAAGTTTATTGATAAATACTTTCCACCAATCTGCACTTGGAAACATTGAAATAACATTCTGAATTTTTCAAAAACAGATAGAGAATCCACATGGGATATATAGAATCGATTTAAAGAACTCATTTGGAAATTTCCAATTCATGGACTTGACACCTGGATAAAAATGAAATTTTTCTATCAAGGACTTCATCCAGCAACAAGAACAGTGGTTGATAGTGCCACTGATGAAGGTCTGATGTTTAAAACCATTGAAGTATGAAGAGCTATTCTGGAAGGTGTATCCCACAATACTAGTCTGTGGAAAAGTGACTGAAGACCACCATGGTGTGGAATCCACCATGTATGTGAGACCACCATATTAGCAGCGCAAGTTGAAGAACTAACCAAAAATATTGAGTCATTTCAAATACCTCCCCCCTACCCTAGTCATGGAGATCCCATCATGTGAGAAGTGTGGTGGGCCACACCAGTATCAAGACTGAAAATCTAGATATGAGAAACACAATATTATAATTACATTAATTACAATAAACAGAATCAACCATTTCAGCAGCAAAAACAATAACCATTTTATCAGAAGAGGCCTACTCAATAGCATCCTTAGAACAATCAGTGATATTTTAAGCAGCGTAATGGTCAAGCTCAGTTTCGCAATCAGGGACCACCAGGATATCCACCAATAAACCATATCATGAGACCACAACAGTAGACATATCCACAACAAACCTTTCTCAAACCCCAAAAAAAATTCATCCCACCCAACCAAGATCAAAACCGACACCTCCACCACTCCAAATAAACTTGGAAAGTCTCATAACATCATTTGTTCAAAAATCTGATCAACGGATGTCTACATAGGAAACTATAATGAAAAATCAGTGAGAAAATTTGAGAAATTTGGAGATTCAAATGGGTCAAATACCAAAACAATATCTGAGAGATTAACATGTACCCTACTAGGTAAAAATAAAACATAACTACGAGAGGAGGCTAAGGCTTTGGTGTTTAGGAGAGAAAAAGTTTTGAAATTCCAACAACTAAATGAAACAGTATCATATGAAGAACCTAAGAAACCATCAAAAAAATTAAATAATTCATCCCTATATCACAACCAGAAACACATCCATTTGAGAAGGAGAAAGCCCCAAAAAAACATAAGGAACCCGTTTACATAGCCTCACCTCCATATAAGCCACCTCTCCCATTTTGAAAAAGAGAAAAGATAGGTAGCAAGGAGGCTCAGTACAAAAAGTTACTTGAAATATTCAAGAAATTTCATATCAATATTCCTTTCTCTATTAAAATCATACAGATACCAATGTATGAAAAATTTATCAAGTATTTTACATTAAATAAGATAAAGATAGAATATTTAGGATTTGTCTTGTTAAATGAAGAATGCTATGATATTATACAACAAAAAATTCAACCTAAGATGATAGATCCGAGAAGCATTTAAATTCCTTGTACAATAGGAGAGTGCAAATTTGGAAGAGAACTCCGGGATCTTGGATCCAACATTAACCTAATGTCGACGAGTTTCCACAAACTCAGAATCCAATAGATTAAGGAAAAAATAGTAGCACTGCAATTACCTGATTGTTCAATTAAATACCCATGCGGTATTCTTGAATATGTTCTGGTTAAAGTTGGAAAATTCATTTGTCTAGAATGCTTTAGAGTTTTCGACATGGAAGAGGATAGAGATATCCGAATCATTATCAGAAGACCTTTACTAGAAATAGGGAATTCCTTGATTGATGTTAATCAAGGATGCCTCATATTTAGAGTCGGAAAAAAACAAGTGGTGATTAATTTGATAAATTCTCCACAACATCCAGATGACCTGATCGACTGTCACACCATCTCTATTGCTCATGACCGGAAGTACATGGCCATTGAGAAAGATGCCAGTGATTAAGGATTAGACAAGGAAAAAGGTTACGACGTAAAGGAAGTCAATTTTATTGAACCACTTAATAGAGACACCATACCACCATTCATCCTATCTATCATTCATCCAACCAAGTTTGATTTAAAACCTCTACCCAGTATGTAGATGTACACATACCTAGGGGAGTCATACTCTTTACCTATCATTATCAACGCTGATCTATATCAGGCATAAGAAGAAAATCTGGTTGATGTCCTAAAAATACATAATTAATCAATTTCTTGTGGAGTGGTGGATATTAATAGAATCAATCCTTTAGAATGCACCCACCGAATCTTTCATAAAGAAAATTAAAAACCAAAAAGCCAACCTTAGAGGTGGCTCACTCCACCAATGAAGGAGGTTGTCTAGCAGGAAGTGTTGAAGATTATGTATGATGGTATAATATTTCCTATCTCAAATAGTGAATGGGTAAGCCCCTTATTGGTCATTCCAAAAAAGGGAATACTCACTATCATAAGAACAAAGGACAATGAACTCATTTCAACACACACTGTCACTAGATGGAGAGTTTTCGTGGATTATAGATGTTCGAACACAGTGATAAGGAAATATCATTTTACCTTACCTTTTATGGATCAAATTCTTGAGAGGCTAGAAGGACAAGATTTATATTATTTCTTGGATGGATATTCAGGATACAATTAACATTAATTAGACCCCATTAACTGTCCCAAAACCATATTCACATGACCCTTCGGTACTTTTGCATATCGACACAAGTCATTTGGTATGTGAAACACACCAGAAACCTTCCAAAGATGCATGACACACATTTTTCATGATATGGATGAAGAATTTATTGAAATATTCATGGATGATTTCTCTATATATGGGAGATCATTTGATGTTTGTCTAAGAAATCTAGAACAGGTTCTCTAACACTATGATGAGAAATGATTAGTGTTGAATTGGGAAAAATGTCACTTCATGGTGCAACGAGAAATTTTTCTTGGGAAAAAATATCTAAAGACGGTATTGAGGTTTATCCCACAAAGATAAAGGTCATCAAGGATCTTATGGAACCATCAACTATAAAAGGGATTAGAAGTTTCCTTGTGCATGCTAGATTCTACAGACGCTTCATAAAATATTTTTATAAAGTCATACATCCATTGACACACTTGATGTCAAAGGAAATTCCTTTAAAATTTAATGAGGAATTCTGAAAAACATTTGAAATACTAAAACATAGTCTGATTGCGTCTCTCAGTATGATTTCACTAGATTGGGGAAAAATTGAGCTTATGTGTGACGCCAGCAACCTTGTTGTAGGAGCTGTGCTCGGATAACATATAGACACCACATTTAACCCAATCCATTATTCCATACACACATTGAATGAAGCCAAAATAAATTATATGAATACAGAGAAGGATATCTTAGATGTTTTATATGCCTCTGAAAAGTTTCGTTCATACCTCGTTCTATCCAAAGTTATTGTCCATACAGTTCATGCTGCCCTTCGATACTGGATGAGCAACAAAGATGAAAACCCAATATTGATACACTGGATTATTTTGTTAAAATAATTTGATATCGAAATAAAGGACACTAAAGGAATAGTAAATTTCATTGTTGACCACCTCACACAGTTACCCCTAACCATCATTAAATCAGACAGCGAGACTGATATTGAAGTAGATTTTCCAAATGAGACCTTGTTTAGTGTCACAACCCAACCTTGGTTTTCTGATATGACCAACTATCTTGCCACCTTGTATCTCCATCATGAACTCTCATATAATCAACACAATAAGTTTCTATCTGATTCCAAACACTAATTTTTGGACAAACCGTTGCTATTTAAGTATTGTACATATGGTCTGTTACGACACTATATCCCAAATGAAAAAATACAAAATGGGATCGACATGTGCCACACATCACCAACTGGAGGCCAACATGGAATAGAGCGCACAATGTAAAAGATCCTACAAAGTGTATTTTTCTAGACCTCAATACATCACGAAGCTATGATATTCTGTCATCAATGTGATAGATGTCAAAGAATGGGAAACATCAGTAAAAGAAATTAACTTCCACAAAACTTCATTCTGTAGGTTAAAGTTGTTAACGTATGGGGCCTTGATTTTATGGGACAATTACCTTTCTTCATTTGGTAGGAATTACACTCTAGTGGAATTATAATATGTTTCCTAATGGATTGAAGTCGAAGACACAACAAATGAAACAACAAAAGTCATCATGAGTTTTCTACAAAATAATGTGTTCACACGATTAGTATTTATGCGGTTACTCATTAGTGATCGTAGAACTCATTTATCAAATCATACAGTCTGCAAAATTCTTGAAAAATAAAGAATTCTCTACAAAACTGGAACTCCCTATCACCCACAAACAAGTGGGAAAGTTGAATTTTCAAATAAAGAGGTGAAATAAATTTAAGAAAAGACCGTCAACACAAGAAGAAGTTATTGGAGCTTGAAACTAGACGATGTATTATGGGTGTATCGAACTGTGCACAAAACACCCATAGGCACCACCCCATTTAGACTGGTTCATGGTAAACCATGTCATCTACCAGTGGAATTGGAACATCATTCATTCTGGGAAATTAAGAAAATGAATCTGAATCTAGAAAAGGCTAGAGAGTAATGTTTATTGTAATTGACCACATTAGAAGAAATCAATAAAGAAGCATATAAAAATGAAAGTATTTACAAGGGAAAAACGAAATTGGAACAACCAATGAATTACATGACATACTTTCAGCCTAGAAAACAAGTTTTTGCTATTAAATTCAATATTAAAACTGTTCCTAGGAATGTTGACGTCACGTTGGTCTGGTCCTTTTACGGTCATCTATGTTTTCCCATAAGGCACAATTAAAATTCAATGATATGGAGTACCACCATTCATGGTAAATGGTTAATGATTAGAGATATTTCAAGAGCCATTCCATTAATGTTGTTTTCTTAGCCTCACGTTCAACTGAGCATTACAAGCATCAAGCTCGCAATGTTAAAGGAAGTGCTGACTGAGAGGAAACCTAGGGTTCGAAGATTATATATGTTATTTTAGTATAGTCATCCAGAAATCTCATGAGTAAAAAATGGTGAGATGTGGAAGGATCCGAAAAATTGGTCTAAGCACTCATCAGTACACATCATATACCTAGGGTACAAGTCGTGACTCGTTTTTTGCCCCACAAATGAATTTCTCCCCATACATGATGTGACTCCTCTATACACATCGTGTAGAGTGGAAGATTGTTTTTTTAAAAATTGTAGGTTGTGACCCAAGTAGTCAATGCCAAGATCACCTAAAAACCCCACCCCTCATCTACCCTAACCTCCATTTCCATTTCAACCATCTGAATTTTCACACCCCCTCCTCTTTCACTACCTCACTAAAACCATCCTCTTCTGCCCTCCATTATCACCGCCCTGCCCCTCTGCCCTAGAGACACATAACCATATCTTATATTTGTTTACCACACCACCTACCCTGTAACACCCCAAGCTTCCACGGTACGCTTCCCTTTTATTAATATAGTAGCATGTGTTGTACGCAACTTCGAGTTCTAACACACACCATAACCAATCAAACTAGCCGTTATGAATAGTATTACCCACTTTTTGAAATTTTATAAATTTTATCTCTTAAAATTAACTTCGTTTTTGGATTCGGAATATCAAAATTATCCTAGGGTGAAATTTTGGAACTTTTCAAATAACGTTTATATTTTGATGAATAGTGAAAATTAATATATTTTAATTAAAAACAACTTTTTTAATCAAAATAATTAATAGTGATAAATTATTAATTTGAGTGCTTTTAAAGTATATTTAGAATATGTTTTTACCATTTAATATTATTTTGGTCATTGGATATAATTTCACAATTAAACTGGACACTAACAAGTGTCAATCTTTTGATAGTTATTATATCTTAAAAGCACGCTTTTTGTTTTAACAACGGGAATTAATTTTAAATTAATTTCTGCCACTTATATGTTTTCAATTTGGAAAAATTGATTCCATATTTTGAATCAGGATGTTCAAATTTTTTAAATAGGTAACTTTTATTTTTAGACATTTTGAATAATTCGGTAAAAAATTTATTTACCATGGTTAAAGGGTAAATCCGGTAAATAAGGGTAAACAAATAATATTATAATAATAGTAAATTACCCTAAAACGTGTTCTAACCTTATTGGTTGATACATGTCTGATAATGGGAATCTTTGGGTCGCCCCCATGGAGCAACTTGTAAGTGATAATGACACTTTATATTAATTAAGTTAAAATAAATACAAAAATGATATAAGCATATATCTTTTAGCAAAAACTTTTTTACATAGGTTTATATATGTTGGGTTTTAGACTATAAATTTTCATTAGAAAGCTAAAAGTATTTCCTACATAATGGTATTTTATTTATAATTTTTAGAAATTTAATAATTAATATTATTTATGGCACAATAATGATGCAGTATTTTCCTTATTAATGAAAGAATCAAATAATTGGTATTATAAATGTTAAAATTAAACTAATTTGAACGTTTTGATGACATCCACGACTTTTATTGCTTAATATGACATTATAGGATTTCTTAAATGAATTTGGTTCGAATTAAATAAGTTTTTAAGACTTTAACAAAAATCAATTATTGAATAGTGTCAAAATTGACATAAAAGAGTTTTTAAAACTAATATTATATTATTAATTTATATTCAATTACTAAAAATATAAGGTTCGGTCAAGAGACTTATATCATGATATGTGTATCATTAATGGACCACTTGGGGGTCTCTTTGAGGTATATAGTATGTTTATTAACTATATAATATAAAAATACAAAGTGACATGGTAAGTGTCAAACTAATTAACTAAGAGTTAAAACTAAAAGATAAGGTTAATATAATGACCCAAACCTGTCTAAATTATATTTGTTGAGTGTTTTTAGACTCATCCCCACCTTAAACTTTAAATAATGCACTTTATATCCATTATGAACCTAATATGAATTTATTATAAAATAATATTTCTAGCTTTTCCAAAGGAGCCCCTCACCCCTCTTATAAAAGGGCACTCCCCCCTTCTCACTAATTCACACAATCAAAGCCTTTTGTCTCGGCCAACCCCTGCCCTAATACTCTATAAACTTCCCTCACTTCAACCTAGAGTCCTTAGTTTTATCATAAATATAACCTAAAGAGCCCTTTTGATCAAATCAAAAGGAAGAACCCGAAGAAGAGGTAATGTTTTCACCACCCTCTTTCAAGTTCCTTTCTTCTTAAACTTCTTCTTTCTTTGTTATTCCCATTCTAAAATAATAACTCCAGTATATTATATATAATGTGATGTTATTATAAATATTGTACAACCATATTCAGTATTCTATCCATCCTTTGAATGAAATGTCACCATACATGCGTATGTACGGCTTACCGTCTCCACGTTGTGGTGTAATTGTTATTCAATAAATTATTATTTTGATGGGTATAATAATGATGTGTAATTCATGTAAATAATAAATATAACATGATAATGATTATGTATATATGATATACCATCCAATTATATATTATTTTAATATCAAAAGAATGATATTGTCGCTCGTGCATACGTACGGACTACCGTCTCCACGAACGCAATGAGATTCATTCACATAGAATCCATTCAAGACTAATTATCATTTAATGATTAAAAATAATGTTTAGGGACTTGATATCATTCTGGATATGAATAAGATACAACATATTCATAACAAACATGGCTTACGTAACAAAACATATAAAATAAAACGAGTAAGTTAACACCCGAAACAACGATAATACTAAGATATTATTAACAAATCAATGTTAAAAGATCATATATGATATCATATTAATGTATATGATTCTTGTATAATTTAATAAAAATTATTTCACCATTATACAGGAGGTTAACCTACCATCAACCAAGAAAAGTACAAGGTAAGGGTTTATTTCACAATCTCTTCATTATCTGGTGTTGTTTATACGTAATTATCTATTGGGACCTCTTTATCATCCACATCCATGTTTCTTAAAAATGTATTTCAAAACATTATTACTATTTTACATAATATGGGTTAATGTCATTTATACCCTTTTTTGAAATTTTATAAGAAGTTTATAAAGGAATCTTTCCACCATTTTCCAAACAATGACATTTTTAACCTTTTCGACAGAATTAAGGTAAGAATGTATTTTTTTTAACTTATATGGCAGGTGCGGCTATTTTCTGCCATTATAAAATTTTAGAAGCTTCCGTTACAAGATTTTAAGGATATTTTCAAAGTAAATGTTTTCTTTTATAATTATGTCACTTTTAAATGATTTAAAAAAAGAGATATTTCTCTCAAATAGTTTTGATTTCATTTATGTCAACATCCTTTGATGGATTTTAAGCTTATTTGAAGTTTATTTATTATGATACAAAACTTCCATATTGTATTGATAGTTTTGTGATATGTTTGACTGTGGATGTGATATTCTTATACCATTCATGGTTTATGGAGAAATTATTGACATTTCGTATGCTAGTTTTAATATGAATGTTTATGTTATGTTTAAACATCTTCATATGAGAAATGCATTGGACTTAATAAGTGACGGGTGGAGCCCGCTATAGCTCCTTGATGCATCGGTAGGTCTCATGAGACAAACTAGTGTCTTGGAACAAGGCTTGACAAAATCTTATTTGTAGTCTTGGCACGAGGTCTTGGCTATGTGGTTATGATAGTCTGGCATTATGCATTCCATCATTATGAAAGTGGTTATTGATATTGCATGTGATTATTAGACTAGTAGAATATCCATGTGAATAAGTATATGGAATTAGTTCATTTTATTTCTGTCATATTATGCTGAAGTTCAAGTTTGAGAAGGCTTTTGTTTTATTTATACATTTCCTTAAATGTTTATTCTTATTTATGAAAGTTTCCTCTATATTGTTATCCTTACTGGGCATTTGTGCTCACCGCTTTCTATGTTTTATTTTTCCCAGGATGTGAAGAATTATTTTATGAATGACCTTTAGGGATAGTATGAGGGGATAAGATTGTGGACTATGGAGACTATATTGTTGTAGTTTTTCATTTTATTATGTAATGTAAACTCTATGAATGTATCAAGTTATTCCAAGGCTACTAAACTAATCATTATTTCGAGACTTGATCTTTCTTGTGATCATGACAATGTTATGTACTAATGCAACGACTCTGCGTAACTGGGGTTGGGGCATTACAATTGGTATCAGAGGAAGTTTAGTCCAAACCATGGAAGCTAGATTTAGATAAACTTTGATTAGAGCACAAAGATCTAAGATGGAATTTGAGGATTAGTATAGAAGAACTTCCTAGAATTTTGGTATTGTAGAGATTTTGTGAGTTTTCAGAGAAATAAATCCCAGTCTGGATACGAACAGGTAGAGGCGGATATGGAACAGATGTACCTAGGGGTAAAACCTGAAAACACCGTTTTGAGCTAGACTCGAACGGGAACTGATGCACGACAACGGGCCTTGCTTCACTCTTGGTTTCGATACTTCTGAGGGATATGCTTAGGATAACTCTCATTTTATTTACAAATCAGTATGAAGGGTTTATGAGTATATACATCCTCAAAGAAAACATTTTTATGATTATGGATTATATCCATAAATAGTTCAATTTATGTTAAGTATTTTATAAGTATGGAATTATGTATTTTGATTCATAAACCGATCTAGTTTATGCCGTTGTTTATAAATGTTGCCTACTGAAAGAAATGGAAATTGTATCAATGCACGCAATCCATGTAGGGACTGCCCTCCTGCCCAAGATAATTATAGTGGAGCTGGTGATACAACTGGTGGTGATCAACTAATCACCATACTAGGGCAACTCACTCAGGTTATGAATAATAACCTTACCCGTATGGAGCACCCTGATCCACAGCGTGGATGATCAATTTTAGATCGCTTCATGAGGTAGAAACCACCAACATTCAATGGGAGTAAAAATCCATTAGTAGTTGAGCAATGGATAAGTTCCCTAGAGAAAAAATTTCATGCTTTGGGGAGTAGTAAAAGGGAAAAAGTTGTCATGGCAGTTTATCACCTCACTGGAGATGTTGATCAATGGAGGTCATTGATTCAAAACACGAAGTAAGATGATGAAGTATCAAATATTGAATGGAGGGAGTTAAAAGATCTGTTTTTAGAAAAATACTTTCCTCATGACCATCGAGAAGATATGGAAATGCAATTTTTGAGGCTGAGACAAAACGGGGATGAGAATGTCGCAAAGTATGAGGCTAACTTTATGAGGTTAGCAAGGTATTCCAGAGATTATATACGTAACCCAAGAAGTAATATTGATCGTTTCTTTGATGGGTTAAAACCATTTCTCTGTCGAGTATTTGTCTCGCAATCCTTCTCCTCGTACGAAGACATTGTCTCATGTGCTATCAAGACATAAAAGGAATTCTCTAAGTCTTATGAATTTAAAGAAAAGAAAGAGAAGAATATATTTGCTGATCAATCTAGGAATGGAAATAAGGGGAGGAAGGGAAAATTTGAATATCCATCCTGCAGTAAATGTGCGAAGAAACACCCCGGTATTAGCTTAAAAGGAATGGGAGTCTGTTACAAGTGTGGGGAAAAAGGCCACCGAGCTCGTGATTTCAAGGGGAATAAGGAAGCTACCAAGGTCCAATACTACAATTTCATGGAGATGGGACATTATCCAAATGAATGTCCTAAGCGTCAGGGGAAATTACTTCAGAAAAGGCCAAGGGATCAAGTCCAAGATTATGCAATCACTACTGCTGAGGTAAAAGCTCTGAAAGACGTGGTGGTAGGTAATTTAATGGTTTCATAAAGTTTATCAAATGCATTATTTGATTCTGGATCATCGCATTATTTCATATCTTCCATGTTTTCTATGAAAAGTAGATATTTACAATTTGATTTAACAAGAGAGTAGTCAGTTAAAACTCCTAAGGGAAGTATCATTGCAACAAAGTTTTGTGAATCAGTCCTCATTAGAGCACATAAATGTTCTTTATCCGTTGATATCATCGTCATACCTATGATTGAGTTTGATATAATCCTCGGTATGGATTGGCTTTCGGACCATGATGTAAAGATTTATTGTAAGAAGAAGAAGGTTACAATTTTTGATGATGATGATATGGAACACCTTATCTTTAGATAAGAATCGTCACCACTTAATTCTTATCTAGATCCACCCCAAGTAGCTCAACTAAATTCAATTATTGGGGAGGAAGAGAATGAAATGATTCTGGGTGAGGAAAGGAATGTTCAAATAGAGGATGTACCTATTGTGAAAGAATATGTAGATGTGTTTCTGGAATATTTACCTAGACATCCTTCAGAATGAGAAGTTGAGTTTTCCATTGATTTAATTCTTGGATCAAGGCCTATATCAAAGACCCCTTATAGAATGTCCACTATGGAATTAGTTGAACTAAAGAAACAA
Source organism: Viscum album (assembly GCA_963277665.1). NCBI lineage: Eukaryota > Viridiplantae > Streptophyta > Magnoliopsida > Santalales > Viscaceae > Viscum > Viscum album. Next base: position 19,407,381 of record OY728124.1, read on the forward strand.
CTAGAGGAATTGAGTAATAATGGATTTATTCTCCCTAGTGTTTCTTCATGGGGAGCCCCCATTCTTTTTGTTAAAAAGAAAGATGGATCTATGGGGTTATGTATCGACTACAGGGAGATCAATGCTATAAAAATAAAGAAAAAGTATCCCCTACCTCGCATTGATGATTTATTTGACCAACTGTATGGAGCTCAATAATTTTCAAATATTGACCTTTGATCTGGATACCATCAATTGTGTGTGAATAAGGAAGACATTCCAAAGACAGCATTACGAGTTTACAGTAATGCCTTTTGGGCTGACTAATTCACCCTCTGTATTAATGGATCTAATGAATAGATTTTTCAAGGAATATCTCGATGATTTTGTGGTGGTATTTATTGATGATATCTTGGTATAATCAAAATGCTACGAAGATCATGAAAATCACTTGTGTATTATCCTGAAGACTCTGAGAAGACATGAATTATATGGGAAGTTTAGCAAGTGTGAATTCTGGCTTCAGGAGATTTCTTTTCTTGGCCATATTGTCTCTAAATATGGAATCTCTGTTGATCCTTCTAAGACCAGGGAAATCCAAGAATGTCCTGCACCGACGAGTATAACTGAGGTACGTATTTTTATTGGTTTATCGGGTTATTATCGACGTTTTGTCCAGAAGTTTTCCCAATTGGCTAACCCATTAACAAATCTCACACGTAAGGGGGTTAAATTTGTTTGGACGAAAGAATGTGAAGAATGTTTTGAAGAAATGAAGAGAATATTAGTCAATGCTCCTATATTGACTCTACCATCGGGGAATGATGGGTTCGTTATTTATATTGATGCATCGAAGAAAGGACTTGGTTGTGTTTTTATGCAGAATGATAGGGTTACTGCCTATGCATCTTGACAGTTGAAAATTCATGACCAAAACTATCCTACTCATGATCTCGAGTTAGCAGTTGTGATCTTTGCTTTGAAGATATGGAGGCACTACCTCGATGTTGAAAAATGTGAGATTTATACTGATCACAAGAGTTTGAAGTATATTTTATCACAAAAATAACTCAACATGAGGAAAAGGAGATGACTTTAATTACTCAAGGATTATGATTGTACGATCCACTACCACCCAGGGAAGGAAAATAAGGTGGAAGATGCTTTGAGCAGAAAATATCATGGAGTTTTGAACAATATGTGAATTTAAAGGGATCCAATTTTCATGGATCTAGTGAAGATTGACATGGGAATAACCATGGAAGGTTAAACATCGGTGCTTTTTCAAATGGTTTCCAAACCATCTTTACTAGAAAGGATTAAGAGTTCTCAGACCGATATTCCTTTCGCTAATCAAATCATGTAGATACCTATGTATGAAAAATTTATCAAGTATTTGACATAAAATAAGATAAAGATAGAAGATCTAGGATTTGTCTTGTTAAATGAAGAATGATCTGATATTATACAATAAAAAATCCCACCTAAGATGATAGATCCGATAAGCATTCAAATTCCTTGTACAATAGGAGAGTGAAAATTTGGAAGAGCACTCTAGGATCTTGGATCCATCCTTAACCTAATGTCGATGAGTTTCCACAAACTCAGAATCCAATAGATTAAGGAAAAAATAGTAGCACTACAGTTGTCCGATTGTTCAGTTAAATACCCATGCGGTATTCTTGGAGATGTTCTGGTTAATGTTGGAAAATTCATTTTTCTAGAATGCTTTAGAGTTTTAGACATGGAAGAGGACAGAGATATCTGAATCATTATCTGAAGACCTTTACTAGCAATAGGGAATTCCTTGATTGATGTTAATCAAGGATGCCTCATATTTAGAGTTGGCGAAAACAAGTGGTGATTAATTTGATAAATGCTCCACAACATCCAAATGACCTGATCGACTGTCACGCCATCTCTATTGCTCATGACCGGGAGTACATGGCCCTTGAGAAAGATGAAAGTGATTAAGGATTAGACAAGGAAAAAGGTTATGACTTCAAGGAAGTAAATTTTATTGAACCACTTAATAGAGACACCATACCACCATTCGTCCTATCTATCATTCATCCACCCAAGTTTGATTTAAAACCTCTACCTAGTATGTAGAAGTACTCATACTTAGGGGAGTCATACTCTTTACCTATCATTATCAACGCTGATCTATATCAGGCATAAGAATAAAATCTGGTTGATGTCCTAAAAATACATAATTAATCAATTTCTTATGGAGTGGTGGATATTAATAGAATCAATCCTTTAGAATGCACCCACCGAATCTTTCATAAAGAAAATGAAAAACCAATAATCCAACCTTAGAGGTGGATCACTCCACCAATGAAGGAGGTTGTCTAATAGGAAGTGTTGAAGATTATGTATGATAGTATAATATTTCCTATCTCAAATAGTGAATGGGTAAGCCCCTTATTGGTCATTCCAAAAAAGGGAATACTCACTGTCACAAGAACAAAGGACAATGAACTCATTTCAACACACACTCTCACTAGATGGAGAGTTTTCGTGGATTATAGATGTTCGAACACAGTGATAAGGAAAGATCATTTTACCTTACCTTTTATGGATCAAATTCTTGAGAGGCTAGCAGGACAAGATTTATACTATTTCTTGGATGGATATTCAGGATACAATCAAATTTAAGTAGACCCCATTGACTGGCCCAAAACCATATTCACATGACCCTTCGGTACTTTTTCATATCGACGCAAGTCATTCGGTATGTGAAACACACTAGAAACCTTCCAAAGATGCATGACAGACATTTTTCATGATATGGATGAAGAATTTATTGAAATATTCATGGATGATTTCTCTCTATATGGGAGATCATTTGATGTATGTCTATGAAATCTAGAACAGGTTCTCTAATGCTATGATGAGAAATGATTAGTGCTGAATTGGGAAACATGTCACTTCATGGTGCAAGGAGAAATATTTCTAGGGAAAAAAATATCTAAAGAAGGTATTGAGGTTTATCCCGCAAAGATGAAGGTCATCAAGGATCTTCTGGAACCATCAACCGTAAAAGGGATTAGAAGTTTCCTTGGGCATTCTAGATTCTACAGAATCTTCATAAAATATTTTTATAAAGTCATACATCCATTGACACACTTGATGTCAAAGGAAATTCCTTTCAAATTTACTGAGGAATTCTGAAAAAAATTTGAAATACTAAAACATAGTCTGATTGTGTCTCTGAGTGTCATTTCACTAGATTGGGGAAAAAATTGAGCTTATGTGTGACGCCAGCGACCTTGTTGTAGGATCTATGCTTGGACAATATATAGACACCACATTTAACCCAATCCATTATTCCATACACACATTAAATGAAGCCAAAATCAATTATACGAATACAAAGAAGGATCTCCTAGAATTTTTATATGACTTTGAAAAGTTTCATTCATACATCGTTCTATCCAAAGTTATTGTCCATACAGTTCATGCTACCCTTTGATACAGTATGAGCAACAAATATGAAAACCCAATATTGATACACTGGATTATTTTGTTAAAATAATTTGATATCAAAATCAAGGACACTAAAGGAACAGAAAATTTTATTGTTGACCACCTCACACAGTTACCCCTAACCATTATTAAATCAGACAGTGAGACTAATATTGAAGTAGATTTTCCAAATGAGACCTTGTTTAGTGTCACAACCCAACCTTGGTTTTTTTATATGACCAACTATCTTTCCACGTTGTATCTCCATCATGAACTCTCATATAATCAACACAATAAGTTTCTATCTGATTCCAAACACTAATTTTGGGACAAACCGTTTCTATTTAAGCATTGTACATATGGTCTGTTATGACACTATATCCCAAATGCAAAAATACAAAATGGGATCGACATGTGCCACACTTCACCAACTGGAGGCCAACATGGAATAGAGCGCACAATGTAAAAGATCCTACAAAGTGTATTTTTCTAAACCTCAATACATCACGAAGCTATGATATTCTGTCATCAATGTGAAAGATGTCAAAGAACAGGAAACATCAGTAAAAGAAATTAAATTCCACAAAACTTTATTCTGTAGGTTGAAGTTTTTAACGTATGGGGCCATGATTTTATGGGACAATTACCTTCTTCATTTGGTAGGAATTATACTCTAGTGGAATTATAATATGTTTCCTAATGGATTGAAGTCGAATCCACAACACATGAAACAACAAAAGTCATCATGAATTTTATACAAAATAATGTGTTCACGGGATTAGGATTTATGTGGTTACTCATTAGTGATCGTAGAACTCATTTATCAAATCATACAGTCTGCAAAATTCTTGAAAAATATAGAATTATCTACAAAAATGGAACTCCCTATCAACCCACAAACAAGTGGGAAAGTTGAATTGTCAAATAAAGAGGTGAAATAAAATTAAGAAAATACTGTCAACACAAGAAGAAGTTATTAGAGCTTGAAACTAGACGATGCATTATGGGTGTATCGAACTGTGCACAAAACACCCATAGGCACCACCCCATTTAGACTAGTTCATGGTAAACCATTTCATCTACCAGTGGAATTGGAACATCATTCATTCTAGGAAATTAAGAAAATGAATCTGAATCTAGAAAAGGCTAGAGAGGAATGTTTATTGTAATTGACCACATTAGAAGAAATCGAGAAAGATGCATATGAAAATGAAAGTATTTACAAGGGAAAAATGAAATTGGAACAACCAATGAATTACATGACATACTTTAAGCCCAAAAAACAAGTTTTTTCTATTAAATTCAATATTAAAACTGTTTCTAGGAATGTCGATGTCATGTTGGTCTGGTCCTTTTACGGTCATCCAAGTTTTCCCGTAAGGCACAATTAAAATTCAATGAGATGTAGAACCATCGTTCATGGAAAATGGTTAATGATTAAAGATATTTCAAGAACCATTCCATGAATGTTGTTTTCTTAGCCTCATGTTCAACTGAGCATTACAAGCATCAAGCTCGCAATGTTAAAGGAAGTGCTGACTGAGAGGCAACCTAGGGTACGAAGATTAGATATGTTATTTTAGTATAGTCATCCAGAAATCCCATGAGTAACAAATGGTAAGATGTGGAAGGATCCGAAAAATTGGTCTAAGCACTCATCAGTACACATCGTGTACCTAGGGTACAATTCGTGACTCGTTTTTGGCCCTGCAAATGAATTTCTCCCCATAAATGATGTGACTCCTCTGTACACATCGTGTAGAGTGGAAGATTGTTTTTTAAAAATTGTAGGTTGTGACCCAAGTAGTCATGACCCAAATCACCTAAAAACCCCACCCCTCATCTACCCTAACCTCCATTTCCATTTCACCCATCTGAATTTTCACACCCCCTCCTCTTTCACTACCTCACTGAAACCATCCTCTTCTGCCCTCCATTATCACCGCCCTGCCCCTCTGCCCTAGAGACACATAACCCTATCTTATATTTTTTTACCGCACCACCTACCCTGTAACACCCCAAGCTTCCACGGTATGCTTCCCTTTGATTAATACAGTAGCGTGTGTGTAGACGCCGGAAAAGTCCGTTGTTCCCAAACGAAGCTCTGGATGCGGGAAGCGAGGTCATATTTGGAGTCGGAAGCATGTTTCGGAGGGCCCGAAGGCCTTGCGCGGAATTTTGGAGGCCCGCGTGCAAAGTTGACGAGCCGCGCGCAAACCTCCCGGGATGCGCGCAATGCGCTGGGCCGGTGCGCAATTTTGCGCGCCCGTTGCCCGCGCGAGTCCCTTGCGCGCCGGGCCCGATTCCGCGCCCGCGAAGGGAATTCCGCGCCCGCGAACCAGATTCCGCGCCCGGGGTTGCCTATAAATATAAGGCGACCCCCGACGTTTTGAAGGTTGCCGGAATTCAAAAGGTCTCTCGTGCGCGCAATCCAACCCCTTCCGCGCGAAATGCTGATCTTCAGGTAACCTCCTTTCTTTCGCGCAAGAAAGCCTCGGGGTTCGCCTTCGCGCGCAATCCCTTTGGCTCCTTTCCTTTGAACTAATTCTTCACCCAAAGGTCTTCGCGCACAAAAGAAGCCTCTTGCGCGCAATTGCCCCCGGGGTGCGCGCAATCCGGCCCGATTGCGCGCACCCCCTTTTTTAAAGTGGCCATTCGATTAAAGAATGAGTCGTTGCCCCCGCGCGCTATCCGAAGCCCGGTGCGCGCAATCTCTATCTTCCGCGCGCAAAGCGCTGGCCCAATTGCGCGCCAGCCCGCCCATTTGCGCGCCGACCCGCGGTATTGCGCGCCATGCTTCTCTTTTGCGCGCAATCCGCCGAGGTCGCCCCCTTTGACCCCCTGAGGGTACCCGCCTGCGTGGCGCCCGATGATCTTCATCCCGGGTGCCCGCACCGTGCGTTGTCTTCCCGTGCGGCCCTCCAGGCTCGCGCGACGTGACACGGACCCATCGGCGGCACCATTTTTCGTCCGAGCTACAAGACGTTAAACTGTTCAGCATTCGTCCTGCATGACGCTAAACTGCACCACGTCCAAGCTGCACGACGTTAAACTGCCTAGCATATCGTCCGAGCTACAAGACGTTAAACTGTTCAGCATTCGTCCTGCATGACGCTAAACTGCACCACGTCCAAGCTGCACGACGTTAAACTGCCTAGCATATCGTCCGAGCTACAAGACGTTAAACTGTTCAGCATTCGTCCTGCATGACGCTAAACTGCACCACGTCCAAGCTGCACGACGTTAAACTGCCTAGCATATCGTCTGAGCTACAAGACGTTAAATTGTTCAGCATTCGTCCTGCATGACGCTAAACTGCACCACGTCCAAGCTGCACGACGTTAAACTGCCTAGCATATCGTCCGAGCTACAAGACGTTAAACTGTTCAGCATTCGTCCTGCATGACGCTAAACTGCACCACGTCCAAGCTGCACGACGTTAAACTGCCTAGCATATCGTCCGCGCTGCAAGACGTTAAACTGCCAATCATCTTCGTCCTCAACACACGACGTTAAACTGTACTTCGTCCGGCAAGACGTTAAACCATCCTCTTCGTCCTCAACACACGACGTTAAATTGTACTTCGTCCGGCAAGACGTTAAACCGTCCGCATCACCTGATCCCGGGCCCCGTACGCAGGGTCCTCCCGGTTTGGATGTGGCCCCCACCCGCTCGTCTCTGCAGGGATGTCGGGATTGGAGTGGCCTTCGCCCACGGGGGTAGAGTGCTACAAACCGAACGAACTCAGTGGACTTTGATCCCTGTCTCCTAAAAAGGGTACGTAGGAAGCCTCTCCGAGGTTCAAGCCCACCACCTAGTCGTCCCGGTCGTATTCACGTCGGTTCGTCCATCAGTGGACCCCTCCCGGGTTCACACTTGCGTTGATTCACCTATGAATCCGCTCTTGTGGGGGATTGCACATGTGTATCTCCATTTCACTTCCCCACTGCCTTTTTCTATTTCTATCTTCAACATCCAGCATGACGTGAAACTATGATCCACCCGGCCGTTCCATCCCCCTCTGTGCGAGGTGGTTCGGTTCAATCCTCCGTTCAGCAGCCTCGATCTCCTCGTGATTCGGCTTTCCAACGTCCAGCATGACGTGAAACTGTGATCCACCCGGCCGTTCCATCCCCCTCTGTGCGAGGTGGTTCGGTTCAACCCTTCGCGCGGCAGCCTCGATCTCTTCGTGAGTCAGCTTGCCGATGTCCAGCATGACGTTAAACTGTATATCCGAACTACGCTGACTTTGATCCGCGCTAACGCGCGGTACGTAGGAAGCCCCTACAGGGTCCAAGCTCTTCACTCCATCATCCATCCTGATCCTTACCCGGGCCGGCACATCCCGGTGGGGTCATGCCACTTCATTCCACTCCACTTCACTCGGGAAGCCGCCCATGTGATGGCCCCAGCGTCGGAGGTTCCTCGCAAGGGGTTCTGTCATCTGATCCACTTCTCGTGTTGATCAGTCCGATGACGTCCCCGCTGGACGTTAAACTCGCGGCCTACCCCGTGTTAAACATGGGAAGCTGAGGAAAACCTCAGGTAACACAGTTCCCCGCACCCAGCGCGGGATGCCTCAGGCCATCACGCCTTCGAGAAGCCCTATTTGGGACGGAAGGCAGACATGCAGAGTCGCAGTGTTAAGACACGCCCCCAACACCCAGAGCCACCCGGTCTCCTCACCGCAGGTTGCTGCCCCGACCAGACCCCTTGGAGCGTCCGGGCGGAAGAAGCGTAATTAACCGGTGTCCATGAAGATATGGCGCCGGGAATGAGATTCACGAACATTCTTAAATCTATGAGGGAGACCCGGATTAGGCGACGAGTTCCGAGGAGACGTCCACGGAAGGAGGAGCCGACATCCCATCATCCCGGTTTCGATCAAGGAGCAGACGCCCCTGAACAAGGGAAGGATGTCGCCCGCCTTTGGAAAGCGGGACTGCGGGGCCACAAGCCGCGCGCCCATCCCCTCGGGTCGACGGGTGCACGCGCGAATGCGTCCTGGCGGAACAGCGTCGGAACAGAAACCCGACGCACATCCGCACCGAAACAGAAAAATGGTGAACCCGACGTGAATCTCTTCTCCTCGATACGAAGACTGATGGCTTTCAGAGGTGTTGGAAGACCAGCATGCTGCTCGACCGAGCATTCAACACTGGAGCACAGAACCCGCCAGGGGCTGGGGAAGGGAAATCGGGCACTCCGTCTCACGACGTCGAGGGCCTGGGTTCCCCCCATGGAAGGCGCCGTGGCACTAATGGTAGGTTGTCGATTCCTTTTCCTGTCAGTGTTAATGGGTTTTTCTCCCTGCTTTCAGGAATCAAGTCGCCCAATCCAGTGCCCGATCGCCACCCGCCCACTGGCGCAGGGGTAGGGGAAACACCGACACGGCTACTCCGCGCGGTGCCGCCCGTTCCACAGCCGTCCCAGCAGCCGCCGCTGCGGGGCAACCACACCCTCTCTCCCCCTCGGAGGTCATCCAGAGAAGGGTGATCAACAACTTGGTGCAGAGATATGAGGAAGAGGGAGTCATCCCCACCAGGGACATGGCTCGCCTAGACCTCGAGGAAGCTGCACCTCGCCACCAACGCCGCCCCCGAGGGCCGCGCAGGGAGGCACCGCTTCCTACCTCGACGTCCAACCGCTTCGGGAGCTTATCCCCGGAGCGCTCCGACAACTCCTTCCCCTATGCGGATGAGGTGGAAGATGTCCGGGACCACCCTATCTGAGATTCGTTCCAGGGATCCGCGATAAGGGCTCCTGTCAGGCCACGGTGACATCGCCGCCAGGCCCCTCAAGTCGAAGAACGGACTCTCCACCTGCCCGCGCCGCTCATCCCGACTCGTTTGTCCCGACGCCAACATCGGGCACGAGCGGAAGAGGATGCCCACCTTGGGGCCCTAGCAACCGCGACCGCGTTGGCTCAAGCCACTGCTGGCTCCAGTCACCAGGCCTCTGCGCATCCTGAGCAGGGGCACTTCTATGCCCGACCTGGATCGAGGCCCCGACCTCCCCAAAGGCAGGTTGGGTTGACTCTCCCGGTTGCTGGTACAGGCAATAGCCACCGCGGACCACCTCGCGGTAGCGCTATTCACCAATAGGGTCTACTCCGCGTGGCCGATCCAAGAGGCATGGGTCACACCACCTTTCGATCCCGGCCAGGAGGCCTGCCCGGAATCATCTCTCCCCGCGTCCCCTTTGATATCTGTCCCGGTGCTCCTCGCACCTTGGTTTCCAGTCCTCTTGGCCCCAGCACCAGTGCGGCCGGAGGACGCCAGGATAGAGATCAGCCATGCCCCGAAGAACCACCCAGGGGCAGTAAGGCGAGGCGTCGACGCCGAGGGAAGAATGTTACAGAATTCCGGACAGAGATCTGACCGGTTCGTTTCTCTGATACAGAGGCGGAGTATGATTCGGCGACGGAGCCCTCCCCCCGATCCCGCCAGTTAGGGGAAGGGGTAGGAATGCGGCACGTCAGCCTCGTACTTCCCGAGAGCGAGATCGATACGATACCCGCTTCTCTCTGAAGGTATATCCGGAGTAGTGAGGGCATGGTAGACCCCCAAGGATCAAGCTTGCGGTTGGTACCGGCCCCTCCGGAAGCGCCTTCCGCCTCGATCGGAGAAGCCGGAGACTTTTTTTGGGGACCGACGGTCGAACCACGATCTAGTGCACCCTCGGCGAGCACCGACGCTACGTCAGGATATTCGCTCGCCGGCCCGTCCTATCGTGATGTGGTAGCTGGGGCACCGCCACCCTCAGAGGGCGGCCCGGGATATGGAGGCCAATCGGCCTGCTCGCCGTATTCACCGCCGGCCAGCCCGTCGGCCCGGCGGCCCGCCTCGGCACCACTGCCGGTTCCCCGTCCATTCCCAGTCATTGAAGAGGACCAAGGAGATCTGGGTCCCGAGTTTGAGTCGTGGAGCTTCTGGACCGTCCTTGCAGAGGGCCACTTCCCTGAGAAGTTTTGGCCAGTCGCAGGACCGGACTTTGATGCACCCGAATCACTCACCCCGGATGAGTTCGAATGCTTCCGCCGAACTCTCCGAGAGACTCACTCCCATATTCACCGCCTACAAATGCCATATCCCGGGAGTCAAGTGCACCTGGAGGATATTGGTGAGCAGTGCCGTCAAATTGACCTGGCCACGCTCCCCGCGGTTCGGCACCCCGGGTCATTTGGGCACCACGAGGCCCTCCAACAACGATGCGTTGAGTGTTTTCAAGTACTCCGCAAGGTTATCGAGGGGGCCACCCCCCACGTGTATATCTGTGGATGGGGGCAGTACGCTGCCCTACGCTTCAGTGCGATTCGCCGACTGCCTGATTTACTGGGTGGCCCTAAGGGTACATCCCCGGGGACGGAAACGGTCAATATGGCTGACCTGTCGGGGGAGGGGAACGACTTGGAACTTCTCGACGGGGGCTCTCCCCCCGAAGAAAAGCCGTTGTTGGATCCATCGGCGAGAGTTACTCGTCACCAGAGGAACCTCCTGGGTCTCCCCACACCCACTGAAGCACTGACGTTGAGCCGAAACGTCAGCAAAGGTAAAGAGCACAGCGGGGCTATGAAGCCCGCCGACCCATCTGCCTCCACACAGAGGGCGGATGAGGATCCCGAGAAGGCTATGCTACGTCAACAGCTCGCCGAGCAGAAGAAGCTAGTTGACCAGCTCCTCGCCGAGCGCGCTGCAGAGCAGCGGCCTGACTACGGTGATCCTAGGCCAGGACAGCAGGGACAGGAACAACCACCCCTCGATGAGGCTCTCCCGGGCAACCGTGATTATGCCGTGTTTGCCGACAGGGGAGAGGCCATTGCCTATGGAAAGAGGGCGCGGTATGTTTCACCGCACCCTCCCGAGCGGCATGACTACCTGAGAGACCCCGCTCGGATTCCTCCTGCTGCCCCAAGGGCCGCTCCACCCGCCATCCCACGAGCCGTCGAGTTCGACGACCCGGTCGACGACCCGATTGAAGGGCCATGCAATGCGCTCGTGGTTAGAGATCCTCGCCAGGACTGGAACCCATGTCCGGACGATCCGATGGCGGCACTCATCGCCCGCTTGGAATCCTTGGAGACTCGGCAAGTGGCGATCCCACCGGATGGGAAGCCATACCCAGCATGGGTGGATGACATGCCGGCACCTCCGGGATTCGGGAATCCCACCTTCGCCCCCTTCAACGGGACTGGAGATCCGCCACAACATTTGGCCCATTTCAACTCGAGGTGCGGGCCTATGTTGGGAACTCCAGCGCAGCAGGAGGCCGCTAAGCTTCGCTGCTTTGTCCAGACACTAGAGGGGCCAGCATTTGTCTGGTACAGCCAGCTCCCCGTCGGGTCGATAACTAGGTGGGAGGACCTTCGTAGACAATTCCTCTACCAGTTCAGTTCCACGACCCGGAAGACGAGTATCGCAGACCTCTTCAAGTGAAAACAGAGGCCTGATGAGCGAGTCACGGATTTCGTCGCCCGATGGAAAGGTCTCACGTATTCCCTTGACATGCCATTGACTCAGGAGCAGTTGCTGACAATGTGCGTCGGGAACGTCAAGACCGAGCTGGTCCCTTCCCTGATCACTCAGAATTACCCCAGAGGGTTCAGGGACTTCTCAGACAAAGCTCAACGTCTTGAGGAAGCCCTGCAACAGGCCAGCCAGGCACACCCGCTGCCTCCTATGATTCCTGCAAGGAGAGCCAGCAGGGCTGAGCCCGCTGCTGTTGCCCAGATAGAGGCCCCCAGGCCGTTGGAGCTGCTGCCGGTGAGGCCAGCTCCACAGCCTCACAGGAATCCGCCTCCACGGGCTCAGTTCCCGGCCCAGAAGCGGCAGCCTCAGAACCGGCCGGCCCCTCCGCGTAATGTACCGCCACAACCCAGGCGAGATAATCAGGGTCCACCTCCTCGGCAGGCCCCTCTAGCCCCTCGTCAAGACCACGCTCCTAGGGTCCCGCGATACCTGACTTACTCATTTCACGAGGATCAGGTCCCCGGTTATTTCCGGAGCGCCCGGGAGCAGAGGATTGTGCGACTGCCTGAGTGTTGGAGGCCAGAGGAGGCACATCTCACGGATAACCCCCGCTACTGCCCTTACCATCGGGCCCTGGGGCACACCATCCGGCGGTGCTACGTGTTTAAGGACTGGCTCCAAGACCAGATTAACAACAATGTAATCAGGTTGGGCCCAGCTCCAGCACAAGTGGCGGGCGTGTTCGTGGGATCAGATGACGATAGCGGCAATGAGGACGAATGGCAGCTGGTCTCCGACCGTGGATCCCAGAAGTATAAAAACTGGATGGACCGCAAGACGATCATTCGCGCCCATGGAATCATCCGTGCGCGCTTGAATCAGCCTGAGCCCCCAGAATCTGCGGGTGCTGCTTCGGCATCGTCATCCCAGCCTGCCTCTTCCGAGAAGATCAAACGGCGGCGACGCAAGAAGGAAGAGCGCGCCCCGCCAGTTCCGCCACCATCCCGCACTCTCGGCGATTTCATGCCCCCGGAGATGGGGATCCCTCCCCGGATCCGCCCAGTGGTGGATGATTCGTACGATGACAGTATTGGGTACGCTTCGGTTAATACCGTCGAGCTGGTAAATCCCTTTTCGGTTCCCGACGTTGAAGAACACCAGGTGGACCTCCCTAGTGCCCCCGGTCGTCGCCACCGTCGGAGGAACCGCAACAACAGGAGTCGCCGGGGCACAGTAGTTGGTACCTCCAGCCAGGACATGCACTCCACTGAGACTAGGCAGCAGGCTGAAAACCGAGTTCAGCGCGCGCGGCCCCCCTATCCGGGGATGACGGATTCGCCTCCGCCACTGTTTGTGGTGTGGGACCAGGCAGAACCGCTTCAGCCGCGTCGTGATCAGCTCCGCCCTGCCGCAAGTCTGTCCCGGCCTCCTGACCCCAGCACGGTGACTACTTCCCGGGCTTCAACCAATGAACAACGGGATACGCCAAGCACCAATCGGCCGCCAGTCCAATCAGCAAGGCCCGTCATGCCTCCAACCGCAGAGCAACCTCCTGCAACCAGGGGCTCGCGCTTGGCCAAAAAGTATGATGTCCTGAAGCACTTGGCCGACATCCCAGCAAGGCTCTCCATCCTTGAGGCTCTGCGCATGTCATATGAGATGCGTGAGGCACTCGTTGAAGCCCTGAAAAGTCCCCTCCAGTTTGAGACAGAGGTTGCGGCTGCAGAGGCCTTTCACGCCGAAACGATTGAGGACGCCGAATGTCATGAAATTATCTCGTTCTCTAGCAAGGATGAAGACCCTCCTATACAGGGGCACATTCGTCCGCTGTATGTTACTGGCCAGTTCAATGGCCTTGAAGTCCGGCGTTGTCTTGTCGACACGGGGTCCGGGATTAACCTGATTCCAACTCGGACGCTCCGGAGATTGGGGTTGTCTGAGGATGACTTGATCCCCTCCGACCTCAGGATCCAGGGGTACGACCGCACCGAGCAAACCCCGGTCGGCAAGATACGCTTGAAGACCCAGTTCGGTGACTTGGTTGCCAACACCAAATTCATGGTAGTCTCTCAAGACACTGCGTACAACGCATTGATGGGCAGGCCATGGCTCCACCTTCATGCGGCGGTTCCCTCATCATACCACCAATGCCTTAAATACTCCCTCAATGGTCGAGTAGGCGTGCTTCAGGGAGATGCCTCTCCTTTTGCCTCATGTGAAGCCCGCTATCTAGACGCGGACTATTACAAGAGCAAGGATAAGCAGATCCTGGCAGGTGAGGTTGAGCCTGTCGCTGTTGCAAGTGATCCCTGGGCAAGTTTGGATAACGCTTACATCCTCCTGATCCAACGGTTGGATGTAGCCATGGTCTCGACGACCTATGAGTCTCCTGATGAGATGACCGCAACCGCCCGTGCCAGCACCAGCGGCCCAGCAGGATCTGGTAGCCCCGATGCAGTTTCCAACACAGTCTCTCCCGTGGACGATCCCTCCCCGAGTGGAGAGGACGTGGAAGATGCACCCCCAGCCTTTGAGGAGGGCGTCTCCGCCACAGTCGATGAGTTAGTACAGGTGAACCTTGGAACCGAAGCAGATCCAAGACCCACATTGGTCAGTGCCGCCATGCCCTCTGAAGAGCGGCAGCAGTACGTGGACTTCCTCAGACAGCACCGTGATGTGTTCGCTTGGGGCTATGACGAGATGTCGGGGCAAGATCCTCAGGTAGCCGTCCACCGCCTTGGTCTCCCGGCGAACCATCGCGGGTTCCAGCAGCCTCCTAGGAAGATGCACCCATTCCACGGTTCCATGGTTGAGGCCGAAGTTGACAAGCTTATCAAAGCCAACTTCGTGAGGGAAGTTCAGTACCCCAAATGGCTGGCCAACATTGTGTCGGTCAGGAAGAAGAACGGGCAGATCAGAGTCTGCATCGACTTCCGCGATCTCAACCGCCACTGTCCGAAGGATGATTTTCCCCTTCCGGTGACAGAGCTGTTGATTGACGCCACGTTAGGGTTCCAAGCCCTCTACTTCATGGATGGATACTCCGGATACAACCAAATCCGGATGGCCCCTGAGAATGAGGAGTTCACTGCCTTCAGGGCCCCCCAAGGTATCTTTTGTTACCAGGTCATGCCCTTCGTCCTGAAGAATGCAGGTGCCACCTACCAACGGGCGATGCAACGCATATTCAAGCCAATCCTCGGCACACTGGTGGAATGCTACGTCGACGACTTGGTGGTCAAATCGCGCCAGCGTCAGGACCATCTCAAAGATCTTGAGAAAGTGTTCGGCTTCCTCCGGTCTCGCTGCCTGAAGATGAACCCGTTGAAGTGTGACTTCGGGGTAACCTCCGGAAAGTTCCTTGGATTTGTGGTAAGATACCGGGGTATTGAGATCGACCCGGAGAAGATCAGGGCGATTAGCCAGATGCCTCCCCCAGGTAACATCCGGGAACTGCAAGGGTTCCAAGGCCACTTAGCCTATATACGCTGATTCATCGCGAATCTGGCCGGCAAGTGTAATCCCTTTTCTCGTCTCATGAAGAAAGGTGCCACCTATGTATGGGATAAAGAGTGTCATACCGCTTTCGAGGAAATAAAGCAGTATCTGCTTCAACCTCTGGTTCTGATGCCTCCTGTATCCGGGAAGCCGCTGGTCCTTTATGTGACCGCCCTAGAACGGTCCCTGGGTGCCCTTCTCGCCCAGAAGAACAACGAGGGAACAGAGAATAGCCTCTATTACCTCAGTCGCATGCTCCTCGATGCGGAAGTCAGGTATTCCCCCATCGAGAAGAGCTGCCTGGCGCTCGTATTTGCCGTACAGAAATTACGGCACTACTTGCAGCACCATGAGGTACAGTTGGTTTCTCGGGTAGACCCGTTGAAATATATCCTGAGCCGGCCTATGTTGACTGGCCGTCTAGCGCGGTGGGCTATGATTCTCCAGCAGTTCGACATCAGGTATGTGTCTCAGAAGGCCATCAAAGGGCAAGAATTGGCAGACTTTCTGGCTGCTCACCCGACCTCCGCGGATCAGCCGCTGGATCTAGGCTTTCCTGATGAGGCCATTCCCTCGGTCGATCATGCCGATCCGTGCTGGCAGATGCACTTTGACGGTGCCTCCCAGAGCCCCACCGGTAGAAGGCTCGATAATCATAAGCTCAACAGAGTGGGCTTGGGTATCATCTTCATTACCCCGGAGCAAGCCGTGCTGCCATACTCTTTCCTGTTGTCAGAGGGCTGTACCAACAATGAGGCGGAATACCATGCCCTCATCACCGGCCTCGAGTTAGCTCTCGAGATCGACGTGCCCCATCTGTGTGTGAAAGGGGACTCTAAGCTGGTCGTTAAGCAGATCAATGGCGACTATGTTGTCAGGAAGCCGGAACTTGTGTTGTTGCTGGAGTGCACCCCCCTTCTGATGGCCCAGTTCCCTTCTCGGCCAGAAATTGTCCATATTCCCCGGTCGCAGAACGGTCGAGCAGATGCTTTGGCCAGCCTTGCTGCGTCACTTGCGGAGCCTGAACAGGATAACCTGATCGTCCGCGTGACGCACCGCAGGCTCATCGCTCCCGTTATCCTGGAGGGAGATCGCGGCCCGTCGGTAAGTAATCTCACCACGGTTGCCCCTATGCCCGGAGCCCCGAGTACCCCAGATATGGCAGTCGAACCAGCCCCTGATTGGAGGACGCCTTTGGTTGAGTACCTCCAACATGGCATTCTCCCGTCAGATCGGGCCGAGCGCGAGCGAGTTCGACGCCGTGCATCGCAGTTTGTCCTCCAGAGCAGTCCCGGCCTGGAGCAGATCCTCTATAGACGCGGATTTGATGGTGTTCTCCTCCGTTGCCTTCATGGAGTTGAGATCCCGCGAGTCATGCAAGAGGTTCATGCTGGTTCATGCGGTGTCCATCAGACTGGGCCGAAGCTGTCCCACCAGATTCGGAGGTTGGGATACTTCTGGCCCTCCATGATCCACGACTGCATCGAGTATGCCAGGAGGTACCATGTGTGCCAGGTTCATGCGAACTTTGTGCATCGGCCGCCGGAGCTTCTCCATACCACTAGGTATTCTTGGCCCTTTGCAGTCTGGGGGATGGACGTTGTGGGACCTTACCTGCCGGTGACGGCTCGCCAGTGTCGGTTCATTCTGACCGCCACAGACTTTTTCTCCAAATGGGCAGAGGCGATTCCGCTCAGAGAGGTCAAATCCTATTCGATCTCTGACTTCGTGACCTCCAACATCATTCATCGATTTGGAGTGCCTCACGCTATCCTCACGGATAACGGAGCCAATTTCCGAGCAGCCGAGTTGAAGAGGTTGTACGCCAAGTACAACATTCGCTCGAACCATACATCTCGCTATCATGCGCAGGCGAATGGACAGATTGAGGCGTTTAACAAAACCCTCTCTAACATTCTGCAAAAAATGGTTGGTCAGAACAAGAAGAGTTGGCCGAACAAGCTCCCCAACACCCTCTGGGCTTATCGGACGACGAATCGCAATTCCACCCAGATGACCCCTTATTCCCTGGTGTATGGAGTTGAGGCCGTCCTGCCCATCGAGATCCATTTACCGTCCTTGCGCACTGCGGTCTACGACCAGCAAGTGCCGGACAGAGCTGCTGAAGCCCGTCTAGTCGAGCTGGAAGCACTGGATGAGAATAGGCTTCGCGCCTTGCACAACTTGGAGAGGCATCAAAGCAGAATGGCTCGAGCTTTCAATAAGAAGGTTCGCCTCCGCTCCTTCCTGCAGGGTGACCAGGTATTAGCCCTAAGAGCACCGATGATCCCCGGCAGGAAGCCGTCCAAGTTGGAGCCCAAGTGGGAGGGACCTCTTGTCGTCCACAAAGTCTATCCCAATGGCGCGTACTCCCTAGCAACTATGGATGGTGAGCGTGTCACTCCTCCCACCAACGCTAGGTTCCTCAAGCAGTACTTTGCCTGAGTGCATTTCGTCCGCGCGGCAAGACGTTAAACTGCCAAGCATCTTCGTCTGCGCGGCAAGACGTTAAACTGCCAAGCATCTTCGTCCGCGCGGCAAGACGTTAAACTGCCAAGCATCTTCGTCCAACACGACGTTAAACTGTATTTCGTCCCGCACGACGTTAAACTGCAGTTCGTCCCGCACGACGTTAAACTGCATTCGTCCTGCATGACGCTAAACTGCACCACGTCCGAGCTACAAGACGTTAAACTGTTCAGCATCCGTCCCGCATGACATTAAACTGCACTTCAAGAACTACGTACGGCTTGATTCCCATCCTTATGGGATACGTAGGACCGCCTGAACATCCATGTTTCAGGCCCAGCCCCATCCTTCGGGAATTTACATCCCATCTCGGGCCCTTGGCCCAGTTGCCTCCGGGTGTGCGGCGTATGGTGTGAACGCGGGGTTATTCCCTCATTCACGTCGGTTTGCTCGCCACGCTGTACGCCCCCCACGTTTGGGGATGCCTTCTGCTCCCCCCTTTTTTCCTTTTTCATCCTGCATGATGTTAAACTGCACTTCAAGAACTACGTGTGGCTTGATTCCCATCCTTATGGGATACGTAGGACCGCCTGGACGCTTGTGTCTCAGGTCCAGCCCCGTCTCTTGGTTGATCATGGGGATCTGCCGTCTTTTGGTTGCTCTCAGGGTGAGTCCCCCGACCCTTTCCGGTGATCTGTTAACATGTTTTGGGTACTCAGGTCTATGACCCGTGGCGTCGGATTCAATCCCGACAAGTCCTGTGTTGCTTGTCGGACCTTGCGCTTCCTCTTGTTTGAGCCTTCACTCAAAGGGATCCTCGTTATCGGTTTGGGTACGATGCCTCAGTGCTCTCCTACCGCTTCGGGTCGATTTACCGGCGGGTCCTGGGCCGCAAATCGATATGAATCCTGCGCTTGAGCGGTTGATGCTCGTTTTCTTGCCCCGTCCTAGGCTGACGCGATCGGATGTTGTGTTGCGAATATGGTCAGCGACATCCTTGATCGCCATGTCTGCTCTTTCAGGCTCTAAACATTGGTTGCACAGTCCTCATCACACTCCGCCTTTGTGCGTTGTAGTGGAATCTCGACACTCTCTTCATACTGACCTTCAGTACACCTTTACACGTTAGGCAGGCCAACCAGGGTAATGGTGTCTTTCGAGGCTCCCACGATCTGAGCACCAAGGATATATGTTGATGTCCTCCCTAAGGGCCATGTGTATCTGGACCCTCGTCCCCATAAGGAGGAAGGAGTCGCCCGAACAATCGCGTTCTGGGCCCAGTATAGCTGGAGGCTAGCATCTCTGCCCCTCGGGTGATGGACATACGCAGGCCCCTATCCCAGGATTCTTCTCCTGGAATCGTGCGTGACCGCAGGGCTGGGTATGTTCCCACCTCTGCTGAGTCCGCCATATCGCAATAAGCGGGTTCCTCCATGGTCTGAACCACACGACCTTAAACTGTGTTGTCTGGTCCTACCACACGACCGTAAACTGTGATCGTCTTAGCCGCCCGACAAGAAACGGCACTGCATCGTGATGTTCTCCTCAGAGGACACTCACGTTGGGCGCTGGTTAATAACCACGCCATTTATCAATGCCTTTCATGGATTGATTATTGTAGCGACTCCAGGGATTCCCTAATCACAGGCATGTCACTGCACAAAGAAAAACCATTCATCTTTAAGGACAAACAAGAAATATCAAATGCCGCTTCTTCTGGGTGCGAGGGCCAGACCCGCACCCCTCCCCGCGCTGGTGCCCGATTGTGTTGCGCCGCGCTTCAAGAACTACGTATGGCTTGATTCCCATCCTTATGGGATACGTAGGAACGCCCAGATGTTTGAAACTTCGGGTCTAGCCCCCACCTCTTAGAGATTACCCCTTCTCTGGGGAATCCGCCGCCTTCAGGTCACCCTCAAGGCGTGTCCCTCGACCCCTTACAGTGGTCCACCGGTGTCAAGAGTACTCTGGTTTATTTCCGGGAGGGTCAGGTTCAGCTTGGTCAGGTTCCTTCCACTTTTCAGGCTTCGTGCTCCCTTTCATTCGGACCCATCGCCTACGCCCTGGGTGGAGCCCCCGTGATCGGTCTGGACACAATGCCTCAGAGCTCTCCCACCGACTCGGGCTGGTGCCCCCAAGGGCCTCGGGCAGCAAATCGATATGAATCCTGCGCTTGAGCGGTTGATGCTCATTTGCTGCCTCATTCCATCAACGGTCAGTGCGATATGGATGCTTCTTTTCCGCCACGGTCGGCAGTACTCCCATATCGTTACGCCGGTGCCCCCAGTCCTTGAGTGAATGGCCGCATGATTCACATTACATTTTCCACCCCCCATTCTGACCAGGAAAAATCTCGGCACTCTTGACACTATCCCTCAGTGAATCTTTGCATATCCAGGGGATGGGACCACGATGCGGCGTGCTTTGAGGTTCTTATGGTCCGAGCTCTAAGACCTTAAACTAAGATCTGCCCCTTTGGTCCAAGCTCTACGACCTTAAACTAAGATCTCCCCAAACGGGGTTCTACGTCCCGCATGACGTTAAAACTGCACTTTTAGAACTACGTGTGGCTTGATCTCCAGCCTGATGAAGTACGTAGGAACGCCCGGGCATCTCGACTCGGGTCCAGCCTCAGGGATCGCTAAGTCCCGCCCCTCCTTGTCGCCGGCCGTCTGGCCTGGCTTCTGGTAGAGTGGTGCGATTGTGATATTTTCCCCGATTCAGCTCGGGATGCCCCATTTCAATGATGGGAAGCGACAGTTTCCTCGTCAAAGAGGTTCTGTCTGAGAATTGAGGTGATTCACGGCCAGATTAGTGCATCCGCCTAATACACTTTCCTCACGGTGGCGCAATTTTGAGAGCGTTGGATTCTGTCCGAACAAATCATCACTTCGCCCCACGCTTCGCATGCCCTGTTGATCTGGATTTCCACCCTTGTGCCTGAAGGAACCCCCAAAGCGGCATTGATGATGACATGTGATCCGCCTCCTGCAAATATGACCTTCGTTCCGTCTATTGCAGTAGTATGGTCGATTGATCCATTCTCCGCTTGCCGTCTTGGGAATTTCCTGGAAGGCCGACCGTCGTGGATTTCTGAATCCGGGACATGCGATTCACCCTCTCTCATTTTCCTATGTTCGGATAAAATCTCAACGCCCCTAGCGTTGTCCCGCTCGTGTGTCGGAACAAGTTGGGGGATGATACATTGATTAGGTCTGAGGTCTCCTTTCCTAGGAATAATCTCCCTCTTTTCTTTAGAAATCCAGGCCCAATTACGGGTGCCTGAAGCTTGGTTAACGCTCCCACGAGACAATTTGTGGTTGAGCATGTTAAGCCAAAAGATGAAGATAAATATATTGATTCGTACAAATGGATAGAAATATTGAGTAGCGGAAGCAAATGTTCTGGGAGTGGCAAAAACAAAGCCCCTAGGGATTAGCGTGCTGAATAAGTCTTTCTAATGCCGCTACCCTTTGGCTGGTGGCCTCCAGAGCTGCCTCTCGCTCTCTGCGTGCCCTCTCCTCGTCGGCGGTCGCAGCGCGCAGTTCGTCGATCCTGGCCTGTGCGCGCTCCCGCTCGACTTGAAGTGTGACCATCTGTTGGCCCGCCTCCGTCAGCTGTACCTGGGCGTCAACCAGCTGGGCCGCTAGTTGCTCCACAAGCTCAGTGCACGCTGCGACGAAGGCCTCCTTCTCTGCCGCCTGCCCTTCGAGGCGCCGGAGTTCCTGCTCCACCACGAGGAGCGCCCGCGTGCTCTCTGACATGTCCCGACATTGTGCGACGTCGGCACGCCGGCGGCTCTCACGCATCTTTTCGGCCATGAAATCACGTACCGTCAGATGGAGGCGTTGAGAATCAGCTCCCCCGGCACACAGGAAGCGCAGCCAGGTTTGAAGGGATCCCATGCACCCCAGCCACTCCGATGGGTCTCGCTTGAGGAAGCGCTGGATGCACTTCCACCCCCTACGACGTGTTATCCGGCTCTCCTCGACCGCCTCCGCATCCGAGTCATCCATCTCCTCAGGGTCGGCAGGCCGGTAGGCAGGGAAGGCAGCCAGCAGGTCTGCTGCAGGGTCCGCCCCTGGGATGTCCTCACGGGGGATAGGTTCCCCAACATTTGGGCGACCTTCTTCTCCCGCCCCAGTGGCATTGACACCCTCGTCAGCCCCCGACCTCTCTCCGATGTCAGCATCGCCGGCGTCCGCAGCCCCTTGATCAGCAGTTGGTGGGGCCGGCTCGGTGTGGGAAGTCTGTTCCGGAGCAGGCGGCATGTCTGCCACCGGTCCACTCGTGGATGGCCCGGGTTCGACAGCCCGACGAGCCTCCAGTGTTGAGATCACTGCGCAGGGCATGCCGTGGTTAGTCACGGATCGTCAATGGCAAGCACCAGCAGTAAAGTAAGGAGACTTACGGGAGTTCAGAGCGTCATCTTCCGCTGCCCCGGCCGCCGCAGGAACAATTGCAGCAGGGGACCCTTCCGCGCTTGTCAATTCAATGATGGGTGTCTGGCCCCCGCCTTGTCCTGCTGGCGCCTCTCCTACTCCCGCTGAGGACGCCTGACCAACATCCGTGCGCTCCTGAGAAAGGTGGAGAAATGGGTTAGAAGATGCATAAGAGAATGGATGAAGCAGGTTGAGTAGGGATAGAAGCGGACCTCGAGGAGCTCAGTGACATCAACATTGTCAGAGCCGGCCACCTCGCCGCTCTCCCGCGGGCTCCCCTGATGGGACCTTCCCTCGGAGCCTTCATCCTCCCCCGTCTCCTCCTCTTCCTTGGAGTCGTTGCTACTATCGTCTTCCCCCGGCGGCATCTGTTCTGGAGCGGGCTCTAGACCGAGCATCACCTTCACCAGAAGGGACGGCTCCGCACGCTGACCACGTTAGCGCGCGTACTCGTCCATGGCCGTCAGATACGCATACTGCCGGTTGAAGTCCACCCTGTCGGCGATCTGGAGGCGCCCGACCTCTGGAAGATGGATTCCTTCTCTGAGTATCTTTCTCCAGATGGCGTCGGTCCCCAGTGACTGCCGCAGGGTCATCCAGGCCGACCACAGCGCCGGGAAGACCGCATCATGGGAGGGTTCGAGCAGACGCCTTACCTGCTTCCCGGGCCGCTCTTCGACCACCGCACGTGCCCCCTCTCTGGGCGCCGAGGTCGTAGCGGCAGCCTGCGATGTGCCTGCCGCCGAAGTCCCTGCTCGCGCCGGCTCCACTGCTTGGCGCGCCTCCGTTCTCCCCCGTGTGGCGGTGCCTCGCCTCCTTCCTTGACGCCCGGTCTCCACACGGGTGACCTCGAGCCGCCGAACTGGCTTCCGTAGAAGCCCCTCGGGGTACGCGATGGCCCAGTGTTCGGCGTACTCGGTTGCCAAGCCTGCGTCGACCCCGGTAGGAGGGAGAGTGATGACGTCGCTGGAGCCGAAAGCGGCGAACATCAGCCACATCTGGCGAAGGACGCCAGGGTTCGTCTCCTCCCGGACAGCAATGAATACCCTCTTCGGCATCCGTTGAAGGCACCCGAACTGCCTGGCGAACCGGGTTGGCACGTAGGGCTCGCAGATCACCTTCCCGTCGATCCGATCCACGAGCACCCCGCCCCCAATGTTCAGGAAGTACTCGTGCTGCTCCAGCGGACCCTGCCCGTTGTCGATCATTTGGCCAACGGGAGTGGGGAACGGGCTGAAGTTGAAATTGGCATGATTGCCAATCCGAATCCTCACGCCCTCCTCATTTAGGGTCATCGGAGCGACCCCCGCAATGTTCAGCAGGGAGGGTCGCAGGCCGTTGCCCGGAGGAATGACGGCGTTTGGAAACGTGTACCCACCAAGGTGAGCAGCCACCCAGCCGTGGAAGAATTGGAAGGGCCCACAGATCCTTTGTGGTGACCCCCCTCGCGAGATGCGTCCCAGGATTGCGTACAGCTTATCCAGCACCGGGACCCCGAGGTTGTATCTTTTGTTGGCAGCCATGGCGCCCGCCATCGCCAGTGTCGTCGGGCGGACACCCATTCTCGCGTCCCGCACTGGCAGGAGCCACCCACTTAGAAAGGCGCCCAGGAACGCCGCATACCAGACATTTGGGTCCCGGGCCTCGATGACGCGGTACCCCCATGAGTGGTAGTCGCCCGTCTCCAGGACCCTCCAGTACGACCCGTTCCGGCTCCTCTGAGCCGCGGTCGGGCACCGCTTCCCCCTGCCTGGCATCTTGACCGCCGGGTCATGCTCCAAGAACTGGCTGAACCACTCCTTGTAGGCTATGTCCTTGTGGAAGTCCTTCATCCCGAGCCGCTGCGTAGCCAGGTCAAGCAGATTCCATGTCAGAATGGGAGTCCGTGACCTGTCTTCCCAGATGTTCTTCGGAGGCAGGAACTCATCGTATTGGTAACCCTCCAGCGGGATACCTCCGATGCAGTGGATGTCCCAGAGGCCGATGCTAACCTCCCCATGGTGAAGATGGAAGGTGTTGGTATCCGGGGACCAGCGGGTGAACAGTTCCGGCCCGAGCTCGGACTACTGGTAGAAGTGGAACTGCGACGTCCACACCGCCTCAAACAGGCCGATGTACCGCAGCTCCTCCGCGAAGTGATCGCAAGTGTGGCGTACCCAGAACGCCCATGCCCACTCACTGGTGAAATTGCCCCCAGACCGCAAGTCTCAGTCCTTCAGCCAGCCCTTGGTGTCGTCAGTGACACTCTGGCGATATGTGCTCGAGTAGAGGGCTAGAGAGTTCTCCGCAGTAGGCTCACTTCCGACGATGGTTCGCGTCCTCGGGTTCAGGACATAGACATCTAAGTGTCTGGTCTCCCTGGCAGGATGCCCATTGTTGGTGATGTTATAGCGGGGAAGCTCGTCCTCCCGAGTCACCCAGGTCCGTGGCGCATCAACCTCGAACCCTGGCACCGGAACCTCATCTAGGATGCCAAAGTTCCAGAGCGGCAGGTTGTCCGACAGCGGATATGTCTTCTGGGCCGGCGTCAGCAAGTCGAACAAGGATTGATTGTTGGAAACAATCTCCTTGGCTCCGTAGACCTCCTCGTTCGTCGTCATCTCAGCTCTGCGAGTGGCGGCATCCCCCTCATTTCCTTGATTCGCGGCCATCTCAGAAGCTCCGGGAGTCGTGCGGGTTAAGGGATGAAGCGTGCGGAATCTGACGAGGCTGGTAGAGAAGTTTGAGAGTTGGCGCGCAATCCTAGTGGACGACGCGCAATCGGGAAGTCCGTCGCGTAAAACCCCGGGTGTTCGCGCAAAATCAGGCCGAAATCCGGAGAGGTTTGCACGACGAACGGGTGAATTCCGCGCCGGAAAGGGCAATTTCGCGCACGAGAGATCGAATTCTTATCGCGCGGAAGGCCGATGTACGGTGCGGGGGACCCAGGGCCGCTATTTATAGGCGAGTCCGGGAGTCCGCGCCGCGCGGAAAGCGCTTTGCGCGACCGCACCAGCGAATTTCGCGCCCGATGCCCTTTTTTGCGCGCCACAGTCCCGCGCCACCCAGGACTTCGGCATTCCGGCGTCTCCCTCAGAACCCGATCGTTGCGACCTCTCGCCGATCAGATTCCTAGGGGGGGGCTTTTGTAGACGCCGGAAAAGTCCGTTGTTCCCAAACGAAGCTCCGGATGCGGGAAGCGAGGTCATATTTGGAGTCGGAAGCATGTTTCGGAGGGCCCGGAGGCCTTGCGCGGAATTTTGGAGGCCCGCGCGCAAAGTTGACGAGCCGCGCGCAAACCTCCCGGGATGCGCGCAATGCGCTGGGCCGGCGCGCAATTTTGCGCGACCATTGCCCACGCGACTCCCTTGCGCACCGGGCCCGATTCCGCGCCCGCGAAGGGAATTCCGCGCCCGCGAACCGGATTCCGCGCCTGGGGTTGCCTATAAATATAAGGCGACCCCCGATGTTTTGAAGGTTTCTGGAATTCGAAAGGTCTCTCGTGCGCGCAATCCAACCCCTTCCGCGCGAAATGATGATCTTCAGGTAACCTCCTTTCTTTCACGCAAGAAAGCCTCGGGGTTCGCCTTCGCGCGCAATCCCTTTGGCTCCTTTCCTTTGAACTAATTCTTCACCGAAAGGCCTTCGCGCGCAAAAGAAGCCTCTTGCGCGCAATTGCCCCCGGGGTGCGCGCAATCCGGCCCGATTGCGCGCACCCCCTTTTTTAAAGTGGCCATTCGATTAAAGAATGAGTCGTTGCCCCCGCGCGCTATCCGAAGCCCGGTGCGCGCAATCTCTATCTTCCGCATGCAAAGCGCTGGCCCAATTGCGCGCCAGCCCGCCCATTTGCGCACCCACCCGTGGTATTGCGCGCCATGCTTCTCTTTTGCGCGCAATCCGCCGAGGTCGCCCCCTTTGACCCCCTGAGGGTACCCGCCTGCGTGGCGCCCGATGATCTTCATCCCGGGTGCCCGCACCGTGCGTTGTCTTCCCGTGCGGCCCTCCAGGCTCGCGCGACGTGACACGGACCCATCGGCGGCACCATTTTTCGTCCGAGCTACAAGACGTTAAACTGTTCAGCATTCGTCCTGCATGACGCTAAACTGCACCACGTCCAAGCTGCACGACGTTAAACAGCCTAGCATATCGTCCAAGCTACAAGACGTTAAACTGTTCAGCATTCATCCTGCATGACGCTAAACTGCACCACGTCCAAGCTGCACGACGTTAAACTGCATAGCATATCGTCCGAGCTACAAGACATTAAACTATTCAGCATTCGTCCTGCATGACGCTAAATTGCACCACGTCCAAGCTGCACGACGTTAAACTGCCTAGCATATCGTCCGAGCTACAAGACGTTAAACTGTTCAGCATTCGTCCTGCATGACGCTAAACTGCACCACGTCCAAGCTGCACGACGTTAAACTGCCTAGCATATCGTCCGAGCTACAAGATGTTAAACTGTTCAGCATTCGTCCTGCATGACGCTAAACTGCACCACGTCCAAGCTGCACGACGTTAAACTGCCTAGCATATCGTCCGCGCTGCAAGACGTTAAACTGCCAAGCATCTTCATCCTCAACACACGACGTTAAACTGTACTTCGTCCGGCAAGACGTTAAACCGTCCGCTTCTTCCTCAACACACGACGTTAAACTGTACTTCGTCCGGCAAGACGTTAAACCGTCCGCATCACCTGATCCCGTGCCCCGCACGCAGGGTCCTCCCGGTTTGGATGTGGCCCCCACCCGCTCGTCTCTGCAGGTATGTCGGGATTGGAGTGGCCTTCGCCCACGGGGGTAGAGTGCTACAAACCGAATGAACTACGTGGACTTTGATCCCTGTCTCCTAAACAGGGTACGTAGGAAGCCTCTCCGAGGTTCAAGCCCACCACCTGGTCGTCCCGGTCGTATTCACATCGGTTCTTCCATCAGTGGACCCCTCCCGGGTTCACACTTGCGTCGATTCACCTATGAATCCGCTCTTGTGGGGGACTGCACATGTGTATCTCCATTGCACTTCCCCACTTCCTTTTTCTATTTCTCTCTTCAACGTCCAGCATGACGTGAAACTGTGATCCACCCGGCCGTTCCATCCCCCTCTGTGCGAGGTGGTTCGGTTCAATCCTTCGTTCAGGAGCCTCGATCTCCTCGTGAGTCGGCTTGCCAACGTCCAGCATGACGTGAAACTGTGATCCACCCGGCCGTTCCATCCCCCTCTGTGCGAGGTGGTTCGGTTCAACCCTTCGCCCAGCAGCCTCGATCTCTTCGTGAGTCGGCTTGCCGATGTCCAGCATGACGTTAAACTATATATCCGAACTATGATGACTTTGATCCACGCTAACGTGCGGTACGTAGGAAGCCCCTACAGGGTCCAAGCTCTTCACTCCATCATCCATCCTGATCCTTACCCAGGCCGCCACATCCCGGTGGGGTCATGCCACTTCATTCCACTCCACTTCACTCGGGAAGCCGCCAATGTGCTGGCCCCAGCGTCGGAGGTTCCTCGCAAGGGGTTCTGTCATCTGATCCACTTCTCGTGTTGATCAGTCCGATGCCGTCCCCGCTGGACGTTAAACTCGCGGCCTACCCCGTGTTAAACATGGGAAGCTGAGGAAAACCTCAGGTAACACAGTTCCCCGCACCCAGCGCGGGATGCCTCAGGCCATCACGCCTTTGAGAAGCCCTATTAGGGACGGAAGGCAGACATGCAGAGTCGCAGTGTTAAGACACGCCCCCAACACCCAGAGCCACCCGGTCTCCTCACCGCAGGTTGCTGCCCCGACCAGACCCCTTGGAGCGTCCGGGCGGAAGCAGCGTAATTAACCGGTGCCCATGAAGATATGGCGCCGGGAACGAGATTCACGAACATTCTTAAATCTATGAGGGAGACCCGGATTAGGCGACGAGTTCCGAGGAGACGTCCACTGAAGGAGGAGCCGACATCCCATCATCCCGATTTCAATCAAGGAGCAAACGCCCCTGAACAAGGGACGGATGCCGCCCGCCTTTGGAAAGCGGGACTGCGGGGCCACAAGCCGTGCGCCCATCCCCTCGGGTCGACGGGTGCACGCGCGAACGCGTCCTGGCGGAACAGCGTCGGAACAGAAACCCGACGCACATCCGCACCGAAACAGTGTGTTGTACGCAACTTCGAGTTCTAACACACACCACAACCAATCAAACTAGCCGTTATGAATAGTAATAGCCACTTTTTGAAATTTTATAAATTTTATCTGTCAAAATTAACTTCGTTTTTGGATTTGGAATATCTAAATTAGCCTAGGGTAAAATTTTGAAACTTTTCAGATAACATTTATATTTTGATGAATAGTGAAAATTACTATATTTTAATTTAAAAAACTTTTTTAATCAAAATAATTAATAGTGATAAATTATGAATTTGAGTGGTTTTAAAGTATATTTAGAATATATTTTTACCATTTAATACAATTTTGGTCATTGGATATAATTTCACAATTAAAATGGACATGAACAAGTGTCAATCTTTTGATAGTTATTATCTCTTAAAATCACGCTTTTTGTTTTAACAACGGGAATTGATTTTAAATTAATTTCTGCCACTTCTATGTTTTGAATTTGGAAAAATGGATTCCATATTTTGAATCAGGATGTTCAAATTGTTTAAATAGGTAACTATTATTCTTAGAAATTTTGAATAATTGCTTCGGTAAAAATTGTATTTACCATGGTTAAAGGGTAAATCCGGTAAATAAGGGTAAACAAATAATATTATAATAATAGTAAATTACCTTAAAACGTGTTCTAACCTTATTGGTTGATACATGTCAGACCATGGGCATCTTTGGGTGATTTTGGGACCCCATGGAGCCACTTTTAAGTGATAATGACACTTTATATTAATTAAGTTAAAATAAATACAAAAATGACATAAGCATATATCTTTTAGCAAAAACTTTTTTACATAGGTTTATATGTGTTGGGTTTTAGACGATAAATTTTAATTTGAAATATAAAATTATTTCCTACATAATGGTATTTTATTTATAATTTTTAGAAATTTAATAATTAATATTATTTATGACACAATAATGATGTTGTATTTTCCTTATTAATGAAAGAATCAAATAATTGGTATTATAAATGTTAAAATTAATATAATTTGAAAGTTTTGATGACATAAACAACTTTTATTGCTTAATATGACATTATAGTATTTCTTAAATGAATTTGGTTCGAATTAAAAAATTTGTTAAGACTTTAACAAAAATCAATTATTGAATAGTGTCAAAATTGACATAAAAGAGTTTTTAAAACTAATATTATATTATTAATTTATATTCAATTCCTAAAAATCTAATTTTCGGCCAAGAGACTTATATAATGATAGGTGTATCATTAATGGACCACTTTGGGGTCTCTTGGAGGTATATAGTATGGTTATTAACTATATAATATAAAAATACAAATTGACATGGTAAGTGTCAAACTAATTAACTAAGAGTTAAAACTAAAAGATAAGGTTAATATAACAACCCAAACCTGTCTAAATTATATTGGTTGAGTGGTTTTAGACTCATACCCACCTTAAACTTTAAATAATCCACTTTAGAGACATTATAAACCTAATATGAATTTATTATAAAATAATATTTCAAGCTTTTCCAAAGGAGGCCCTCACCCCTCTTATAAATGAGCACTTCCCCTTCTCACTAATTCACACATTTAAAGACTTTTGGATCGGCCAAACCCTACCCAAATACTCTATCAACTTCCCTCAATTCAACCTAGTGGCCTTAGTTTGATCATAAATCCAACCTAAAGAGCCCTTTTGATCAAATCAAAAGGAAGAACCCGAAGAAGAGGTAATGTTTTCACCACCCTCTTTCAAGTTCCTTTCTTCTTCAACTTCTTATTTCTTTGTTATTCCCATTATAAAATAATAACTCCAGTATCTTATATATAATTTTATATTATTATAAATATTTTACAACCATATTCAGTATTTTATCCATCCTTTGAATGAAATGTCACCATACGTGCATACGTACGGCTTACCGTCTCCACGTTGTGGTGTAATTGTTATTCAATAAATTATTATTTGGATGGGTATAATAATGATGTGTAATTCATGTAAATAATAAATATAACATGATAATTATTCTGTATATATGATATACCATCCAATTATAAATTATTTTAATATCAAAAGAATGATATTGTCGCTCGTGCGTACGTACGGACTACCGTCTCCATGAACGCGATGAGATTCATTCCCCATCGAATCCATTCAAGAATAATTCTCATTTAATGATTAAAAATAATGTTTAAGTACATTATATCATTCTGGATATAAATAAGATACAACATATTCATAACAAACATGGCTTACGTAACAAATCATATAAAAGAAAACGAGTAAGTTAACACCCGAAACAACGATAATACTAAGATATTATTAACAAATCAATGTTAAAAGATCATATATGATATCCTATTAATGTATATGATTCTTGTATAATTTAAGAACAATTATTTCACCATTATACATGAGGTTATCCTACCATCAACCAAGAAAAGTACAAGGTAAGGGTTTATTTCACAATCTCTTCATTATCCGATGTTGTTTATACGTAATTATCTACGGGGTCCTCTTTATCATCCACATCTGTGTTTCTTAAAAATGTATTTCAAAACATTCTTAATATTTTACATAATATGGGATAAAGTCATTTATACCCTTGTTTGAAATTTTATAAGGAGTTCATAAAGGAATCTTTCCATCATTTTCCAAACAATGACATTTTTAACCTTTTCGACAGAATTAAGGTAAGAATGTATTTTTTTAACTTATATAGCGGGTGTGGCTATTTTCTGCCATTATAAAATTTTAGAAGCTTACCTTACAATATTATAAGGATATTTTCAAAGTAAATGTTTTCTTTTATAATTATGTGACTTTTAAATGATTTAAAAAAAAGAGATATTTCTCTCAAGTAGTTTTGATTTCATTTATGTCAACATCCTTTGATGGATTTTAAGCTTATTTGAAGTTTATTTATTATGAAACAAAACTTCCATATTGTATTGATGGTTTTGTGATATGTTTGACTGTGGATGTGATATTCTTATACCATTCATGGTTTATGGAGAAATTATTGACAATTCGTATGATAGTTTTAATATGAATGTTTATGTTATGTTTAAACCTATCCATATGAGGAATGCATTGGACTTAATAAATGAAGGGTGGAGCCCTCTATAGCTCCTCGATGCATCAGTAGGTCTCATGAGACAAACTAGTGTCTTGGCACAAGGCCTTGACAAAATCTTATTTGTAGTCTTGGCACGAGGCCTTGGCTATGTGGTTATGATAGTCTGGCATTATGTATTCCATCATTATGAAAGTGGTTATTGATATTGCATGTGATTATTCGACTAGTAGAATATCCATGTGAATAAGTATATGGAATTAGTTCATTTTATTTTTGCCATATTATGCTGAATTTTAAGTTTTAAAAGGATTTTGTTTTAATTATACATTGCCTTAAATGTTTATGCTTATTTATGAAAGTTTCTGCTATATTGTTATCCTTACGGGGCATTTGAGCTCACCCCTTTCTATGTTTTATTTTTCCTAGGATGTGAAGAAGTATTTTATGAATGACCTTCAGGGATAGTATGAGGGGATAAGATTGTGGACTATGGAGACTATATTGTTGTAGTTTTTCATCTTATTATTTAATGTAAACTTTATGAATGTATCAAGTTATTCCAAGGCTACTAACCTAATAGGTCTTTCGAGACTTGATCTTTCTTGTGATCATACCAATGTTATGTAATTATGCACTGAATCTGGGTAACTGGGGTCGGGGCGTTACAGTTGGTATCAGAGGAAGTTTTGTACAATCCTTGGAAGTTATATTTAGATAAACTCTGATTAGAGCACAAAGATCTAAGATGGAATTTGAGGATTAGTATAGAAGAACTTCCAAGAATTTTGGTATTGTAGAGATTTTGTGAGTTTTCCGAGAAATACATCACAGTCTAGATATGAACAGGTAGAGGCAGATCTGGCACAGATGTACCTAGGGGTAAAACCTGAAAACACCTCTTTGAGCTAGACTCGAACGGGAACTGGTGCACGACAACGGGCCTTGCTTCACTCTTGGTTACGACACTTCCGGGGGATATTCTTAGGATAAATTTCATTTTTTTTTAAAAATAAGTATGAAGGGTTTATGAGTACATACATCCTCAAAGAAAAAAAATTTATGATTATGGATTATATCCATAAATAGTTCAATTTATGTTAAGTTTTTTATAAGTATGGAATTATGTATTTTGATTCATAAACTGATCTAGTTTATGCCATTGTTTATAAATGGCTCCTAGTGGAGGAAATGGAAACCGTATCAATAAATGCAATCCATGTAGGGACTGCCCTCCTACACAAGATAATTATAGTGGAGCTGGTGATAAAACTGGTGGTGATCAACTAATCACCATACTAGGACAACTCACTCAGGTTATGAATAATATCCTTACCCGTATGGATCACCCTGATCCACAGCTTGGACGATCAATTTTAGATCACTTCATGAGGCAGAAACCACAAACATTCAATGGGAGTAAAAATCCATTAGTAGCTTAGAAATGGATAAGTTCCCTAGAGAAAATATTTCATGCTTTGGGGAGTAGTAAAAGGGAAAAATTTGTTATGGCAGTTTATCGCCTCACTGGAGATGTTGATCAATGGTGGTCATTGATTCAAAACACAAAGGAAGATGATGAAGTATCAAATATGGAATGGAGGGAGTTAAAATATCTGTTTTTAGAAAAATATTTTCCTCATGACCATCGAGCAGATATGGAAAGGAAATTTTTGAGTATGAGACAAAATGAGGATGAGAATGTCGCAAAGTATGAGGCTAACTTTACAAGGTTATCAAGGAATGCTAGAGATTATATACGTAACCCAAGAATTAAGATTGATCGTTTCTTTGATGGGTTAAAACCCTTTCTCTGTCGAGCATTAGTCTCACAATCCTTCTCGTCGTACGAAGATATTGTCTCGTGTGCTATCAAGAAATAAAAGGAATTCTCTAAGTCTTATGACTTTAAAGAAAAGAAATAGAAGAAGATATCTAATGATCAATCTAGGAATGGAAATGAGGGGAAGAAGGGAAAATTTGAATATCCATCCTTCAGTAAATGTGGGAAGAAACACCTCGGTACTTTCTTAAAATGAATGGGAGTCTGTTATAAGTGTGGTGAAAAAGGCCACCAATCTCGTGATTGCAAGGGGAAGAAGGAAGCTACTGATGTCCAATACTACAATTGAAGGGAGATGAGACATTATCCAAATGAATTTCCTAAGAGTCAGGGGAACTTACCTGAGAAAAGGCCAAGGGATCAAGGCCAAGCTTATGCTATCACTACTGCTGAGGTAGAAGCTCCGAAAGACGTGGTGTCAGGTAATTTAATGGTTTCCTCAAGTTTATCAAATGCATTATTTGATTCTGGATCATCGCATTGTTTCATATCTTCCCAGTTTTCTAAGAAAAGTTGATATTTCCAATTTGATTTAAAAAGGGAGTTGTCAGTTAAAACTCTTAAGGGAAGTATCATTGCAACAAAGTTTTGTGAATAAGTCCTCATTAGAGCATATAAATGTTCTTTATCCGTTGATCTCATCGTCATACCTATGATTGAGTTTGATATAATCCTTGGTATGGATTGTCTTTCAGACTATGATGTGAAGATTTATTGTAAGAAGAAGGAGGTTACGATTTTTGATGATGATGATAAGGAACACCTTATCTTTAGAGAAGAATCGTCACCACCTAATTCTTATCTAGAACCACCCCAAGTAGCTCAACTAAATTCAATTGTTGGGGAGGAAGAGAATGAAACGATTGTGGGTGAGGAAAGGAATGTTCAAATAGAGGATGTACCTATTGTGAAATAATATGTAGATGTGTTTCTGGAAGATTTACCTGGACATCCTTCAGAACGAGAAGTTGAGTTTTCCATTGATTTAATTCTTGGATCAAGGCCTATATCAAAGACCCCTTATATAATGGCCACTATGGAATTAGTTGAGCTAAAGAAACAACTAGATGAATTAAGTAATAATGGATTTATTCTCCCTAGTGTTTCTTCATGGGGATCCCCTATTCTTTTTGTTAAAAAGAAAGATGGATCTATGGGGTTGTGTATCGACTATAGGGAGATAAATGCTATAAAAATAAAGAACAAGTATCATCTACCTCGCATTGATGATTTATTTGACCAATGGCATGGAGCTCAATACTTTTCAAATATGGAACTTTGATCTGGATACCATCAGTTGTGTCTGAAGAAGGAAGACATTCCGAAGACAGCATTTCGAACAAGGTACGGGCATTACGAGTTTACAGTAATGCCTTTTGGGCTGACTAATTCACCCTCTGTATTCATGGATCTAATGTATAGAGTTTTCAAGGAATATCTCGATGATTGTTTGGTGGTATTTATTGATGATATCTTGGTATACTCCAAATGCTGCGAAGATCATGAAAATCACTTGCGCATTATCCTGAAGACTCTGAGAAGACATGAATTATATGGGAAGTTTAGCAAGTGTGAATTCTGGATTCAGGAGATTTCATTTCTTGTCCATATTGTCTCTAAAGATGGAATCTCTGTTGATCCTTCTATGAAAATGGAAATCAAAGAATGTCCTTCACCGACGAGTATAACTGAGGTACGTAGTTTTATTGGTTTAGTGGGTTATTATCGATGTTTTATCTAGAATTTTTCACGATTGGCTAACTCATTAACAAAGCTCACACGTAAGGGGGTTAAATTTGTTTGGAAGAAAGTGTGTGAAGAATGTTTTGAAGAACTGAAGAGAATATTAGTCAATGCTCCTATATTGAATCTACCATCGGGGAATGATGGGTTTGTTATTTATAGTGATGCATTGAAGAAAGGACATGGTTGTGTTCTTATGCAGAATGATAGGGTTACTGCCTATGCATCGCAACAGTTGAAAATTCATGACCAAAACTATCCTACTCATGATCTCGAGTTAGCTGTTGTGATCTTTGCTTTGAAGATATGGAGGCACTACCTCTATGGTGAAAAATGTGAGATTTATACTGATCACAAGAATTTGAAGTATATTTTATCACAAAAATAACTCAACATGAGGCAAAGGAGATGACTTTAATTACTCAAGGATTATGATTGTACGATACACTACCACCTGGGGAAGGAAAATAAGGTGGCAGATGCTTTGAGCAGAAAATATCATGGAGTTTTGAATAATATGAGAATTGAAAGGGATCCAATTTTCAGGGATCTAGTGAAGATTGACATGGGAATAACCATGGAAGGTGAAACATCAGTGCTTTTTCAAATGGTTTCCAAACCATCTTTACTAGAAAGGATTAAGAGTTCTCATACTGATGATTAATAATTTCAAAAGAATATTAAAGCTGGGAATGATGGGAGATTGAATGAATTTGGGTATGAAGACGGAATTTTGAAATTTGGGAAGAAAATTTTTGTTCCCAATATACCTAATCTAAAAAGGGAATTGTTGGACGATGCTCATAGTTACAATTTCTCTATACACCTTGGGAGCACCAAAATGTATAGATACTTGAAGGAACATTTTTGGTTGGACAACATGAAGAGGGAGATTGCTAATTTTGTGTCAAGATGTTTGGTTTTTCAACAAGATAAAGCTGGAAGGCAACAGCCTGGAGGGGTCATGCAACCTCTTCCTATAACGGAGTGTAAATGGGACAATATTACGATGGACTTTGTCATGGGGATACCAAAGACTCCTAGAAGGAACGATGCAATATGGGTTATTGTTGATCGTCTTACCAATTCATCACATTTTAATGCTATAAGAGAAGATCTACCACTAGAATGTATAGCAAGACCATATATTAATGAAGTGGTGAGACTTCGTGGAGTACCCCTATCGATTGTTTCTGATCGTGATCCCCATTTTACTTCCAGATTCTGGAAGAGTCTTCAAAAAGCCTTGGATACTGAACTTCATTTGAGCACTGCTTACCACCCTCAAACAGATGGACAATCAGAACGGACTATTCAAACCTTAGAAGACATGTTGATATCATGCCCACTTGACTTTTAGCGTATGTGGGATCAATATTTACCTCTGGTGGAATTTTCTGATAATAATAGCTTTTATTCAAGTATTCATATGGCACCATATGAAGAGTTATACGGAAAGAGATGTCGTACACCAACCTTTTGGGATGATGTTGGTGAAAGAAAACTTGTAGGCCCAGAACTGGTGGAGGAAATGATGGAAAAGGTGAAGGTAATCCAAAACCACATTAAAGCTGCTCAAAGTAGGCAGAAGAGCAATGCTGACAACTGAAGAAAGGATTTGTAATTTTAGGTGGGAGATCATGTTTTCTTAAAGGTATCTCAATGGAAGGGAGTTTTACATTTTGGAAAGAAAGGTAAATTGAGTCCCAGGTACATCGGTCCTTTTGAAATTCTAGAACGAATTGGGGATGTAGCTTACCGTTTGGCAATGCCTCCAAATCTCTCCAAAGATCACGATGTGTTCCACGTATCACTATTGAGAAAATACATGCCTGACCCAACGCATGTACTCTCCTATGAGGAATTAGAACTGGAACCTGATCTGTCTTACTGCGAAGTGCCCGTCAGGATTGTTGATACGAGAGAACAAGTACTGAGAAACCGGACGACTTGTTTGGTAAAACATTTGTGGAGAAACAATAAATTTTATCTCTCAAAATTGACTTCATTTTTGGATTCATAATATCAAAATTATCCTAGGTTAAAATTTTGTAACTTTTCAGATAACATTTATATTTGATGAATAGTGAAAATTACTAAATTTTAATTAAAAACAACTTTTATAATTGAAATAATTAATAGTGATAAATTATGAATGTGAGTGGTTTTAAAGTATATTTAGAATATATTTTTACCATTCAATACAATTTTGGTCATTGGACATAATTTCACAATTAAACTGGACATGAACAAGTGTCAGTCTTTTGATAGTTATTATCTCTTAAAAACAAGCTTTTTGTTTTAACAACGAGATTTAATTTACAATTAATTTATGCCACTTCTTTGTTTTGAATTTGTAAAAATGGATTCCATATTTTCAATCAGGATGTCCAAAATGTGTAAATAGGTAACTATTATTTTTAGACATTTTCAATAATTATTTCGGTAAAAATTTTATTTACCATGATTAAAGGGTAAATCCGGTAAATAAGGGTAATAAAATAATATTATTATAATATTAAATTACCCTAAAACGTTTCCTAACCTTATTGGTTGATACATTTCCGACCATGGGCATCTTTGGGTAGATTTTGGGACCCCATGGAGCCACTTGTAAGTGATAATGACAATTTATATTAATTAAGTTAAAATAAATACAAAAATGACATAAGCATATATCTTTTAGAAAAACAATTTTTAGATAGGGTTATATATGTTGGATTTTGGACTATAAATATTAATTATAAAGCTAAAAAGATTTCATACATAATGGTATTTTATTTATAATTTTTAAAAATTTAATAATTAATATTATTTATGACACAATAATGATGCAGTATTTTTTTATTAATGAAAGAATCAAATAATTGGTATTATAAATGTTATAATTAATATAATTTGAAAGTTTTGATGACATACATGACTTTTATTACTTAATATTACATTATAGTATTTCTTCAATGAATTTGTTTCGAATTAATAAATTTGTTAAAACTTTAACAAAAATCAATTATTGAATAGTGTCAAAATTGACATAAAAGAGTTTTTAAAACAAATATTATATTATTAATTTATATTCATTTCCTAAAAATATAAGGTTCGGACAAGAGGCCTATATCATGATATTTTTATCATTAATGGACCACTTGGGGGTCTCTTGGAGGTATATAGTAAGTTTATTAACTATATAATATAAAAATACAAAGTGACATGGTAAATGTCAAACTAATTAACTAAGAGTTAAAACTAAAAGATAAGGTTAATATAATGACACAAACCAGTCTAAATTCTATTTTTTGAGTGGTTTTAGACCCATACCCACCTTAACCTTTAAATAATCTAACTTGGAGCCATTAGAAACCTAATATGAATTTATTATAAAATAATATTTCTAGCTTTTCCAAAGGTTCCCCTCACCCATCTTATAAAAGGGAACTCCACCTTCTCACTAATTCACACATTAACAGCCTTTTGGATTGACCAAACCCTACCCAAATACTCTCTAAACTTCCATAAATTCAACCTAGAGGCTTTATTTTGATCATAAATCCATCCTAAGGAGCCATTTTGATCAAATCAAAAAGAAGAACTCGAAGAAGAGGTAATGTTTTCACCACCCTCTTTCAAGTTCCTTTCTTCTTCAACTTCTTCTTTCTATGTTATTAAAATTATAAAATAATATATCCAGTATCTTATATATACTGTGATGTTATTATAAATATGTTGCAACCATATTCAGTATTCTATCCATCCCTTGAATGACATGTCACCATGCGTGCGTATATACGGCTTACCGTCTCCACGTCGTGCTGTAATTGTTATTCAATAAATTATTATTTGGATGGGTATAATAATGATGTGTAATTCATGTAAATAATAAATATAACATGATAATGATTTTGTATATATGATATACCATCCAATTATATATTATTTTAATATCAAAATAATGATATTGTCGCTCGTGCGTACGTACGGACTACCGTCTCCACGAACGCGATGAGATTCATTCCCCATCATATCCATTCAAGACTAATTCTCATTTAATGATTAAAAATAATGATTAAGGACTTGATATCATTTTGGATATGAATAAAATACAACATATCCATAAAAAATACAGCTTACGTAACAAAACATATAAAAGAAAACGAGTAAGTTAACACCCGAAACAATGATAATACTAAGATATTATTAACAAATCAATGTTAAAAGATCATATATGATA
Organism: Viscum album; assembly: GCA_963277665.1. Classification (NCBI taxonomy): domain Eukaryota; kingdom Viridiplantae; phylum Streptophyta; class Magnoliopsida; order Santalales; family Viscaceae; genus Viscum; species Viscum album. The sequence goes on from OY728124.1 coordinate 19,446,698, forward strand.
TCATATTAATGTATATGATTATTGTATAATTTAATAACAATTATTTCACCATTATACAAGATTTTAACCTACCCTCAACCAAGGGAAAGTACAAGGTAAGGGTTTATTTCACAATCTCTTCATTATCCGAGGTTGTTTATACGTAATTATCTACTAGTGGCATCAGTGGGCCAACGGGTAACGGTACTGCTGGTGCCTTTGCTGGTGCCTCTACTAGAAGAGGGCCTTGCACCGAGGCCTTGTTGCTCGGTGGGATATCAGTGCATACTATACCCAAAACCCTAGATAGATGTTTGTGTGGAGGAATCCTGAAAACAAATATGTGCGCCATGGTCAATAAGTTATACCTGGTGAGATTACTGAAAATATCACAAAGAAAATTCTCGAAAACACACACAATTAGTGTTTTCATGCACTAAGTCAGAAATTAGAAGTCAGGGTCCTGGTGTATGGATATGTCGGTTGCCGCACAACACTGCATTCCCTAAACTGATAACCACACTCATAGAACTCAAATCTATTACTATTAAGAAGATCAAAGTCCTATGTTCTATGGTATCACAGACTCCTGTGATACCAATTCGTCACGAATCGTCGCCCAGGGCCCGTGTTGTGACTACCCCAAGCCCACCTTCCATACACTAGGGGCTAACGACTAGCACTGAAAAGAGTATTCCCTGAAACCGAGAAGGAATTGACTTAATATACTGTAAACACATGCAACCAAGCACACAACAAGGTACAAACACGAGTAAAATGAATAGTAAAAAAGAGTGTGTACAATAAGTTAAAGGGGTCAGAATACAAGCCCAACTAGAAAGTACATGAAAACTGGAAAGTACAAGTAAACTAAAACAGCTCCTGTGAACACTCACCAAGGATCCTACCTGAAGGTTAGGTACAGCTCTCGAATGGTCTTATCTATGGTACACCTCGTCTAAGGTCCACCTCCAAGTTACCTCCATTCTAGGTACTCTCATCCTCAATCAGTGTTGTCCATCATCTGTACCAAACACAATAAGGTTGCGGCATAGCACATGCAGGGGTGAGTATAACGATACTCATTAGGGACCCTTAGACCCTCAAGGTCACACAAAATCAACAAAAAATAATCCACACATAAATAATTCAACTAAAAACTCTACTTAGGTATATTCCCTTACATTTACCTAAGTTATCAAATAAACCCATCTCAATCATGAGGAAACACAAGGTCCAACTCAAAATCCCAAAGCTCAACTGTTCCACAAAGGAAGGAATACCACAAAGGTAGGTACCACACAGGTATGCCACATAGAAAAATACCACCAAGGTATTACCACAAAGGAAAGTACCACACATGTACAGACTCAGCTCACACCAGGTATATATTCGGTATAGTAGTAGAGATGATTAGATGTAACTACTGAATCATCTTACTCTGTTAATAGGAATACCTAGATAGGATCCTAAATCATCATCATACCCATAGAGGATCATAGTACATCGTCAGACCCACACAGGATCCTAGTACCTCGTCAGTCCCACACAGGATCCTAGTACATCTTCAGACCAACATAGGATCCTAGTACCTCGTCAAACCCCCAAAGGATCCTAGTACATTGTAAGACCCACACAAAATCCTAGTACCTCGTCAGACCCACACAGGATCCTAGTACATCGTCAGACCCTCACAGGACCCTAGTACCTCGTCAGACCCACACAGGATCCTAGTACATCGTCCGACCCATGTAGGATCCCAGTACCTTGTCAGACCAACACATGATCCTAGTACATTGTCTGTCCCACACAGGATCCTAGTACCTTGTCATACTCACACAAGATCCTAGTAAATTGTCAGCCCCACACAAGATCCTAGTACCTTTTCAAACCAACACAGGATCCTAGTACATCGTCAGACCCACACAGGATCCTAGTACATCGTCAGACTCACACAGGATCCTAGTACATCGTCAGACCCACACAACATCCTAGTACATCTTCATACCCCCACAAGATCCAAGTACAACATCCCTACATGGATTCCTAGAGCGGATCCATGTGGTATCCTCAAATACAGACCCATGAAGGATCCCTTTCTCATGATACAACCATCTACATGGTTCCTACACTAAGCTCGATTGTCTCCAGGAGGGTCCGCTCCTCAAGACACTAATCGATACGCCAACTTCCACGAAGTCCTATGAAGATGTATCCCAAAGTACTGTCATGTAATATGGGTCTCAACGCAATAGAAGGTGCATCAATCAGACGCCCAGTTTGTAAGTTATTATCCTTTTAGTTCTGAGGGCTCGGTTGGATTCGTGCTCGATCCAACCAGACCATACCCAAATTTATCCAAATCTCAATTGGGGTATACCAAAAGGACCATCTCGCTCAAAGGTTTTCGGCTCCACAGATGGTTCGTCAAACGGATCCCCGGTGCCAAAGTTATGGCCAAAAGAACGTATACGGTTGAAACTAGATATATCATATTTTCATTTATAAGATATAGATATATCATATTTTCATTTATAAGATACCCAAATTTTATTTATACTTTTATAGGTGAGGTTATTATTCATTTTTCCAGTTTATTATTCATCCATGTCATGTTACTATTCCAAAGGTCAAGTTACTATTCCTTTAGTATAGGTTCTTTAACTTCTAGAAATACATCTAAGTTAATCCATTATTTATTTATAAAGATTTTATTGAATTCTTAATTTTATTTTATGTGAATATATTGTAAGAAATAATTACAAGAATGGAATTTCCATTGATTGAATTCAGGGTCATTATATTCTCTCCCCTTATGAAATTTCACCATAAAAATTTTGTTTTACACACTAAGGTGAAAATAGGTGAGGGTACTTATCCTTCACCACTTCCTATGGTTCCCATGTTGCCTCTGCATACTTATGGTTCCACCATAGTACATTGACCAAGTGATTGGTCCTGTTTCTTAGAAAATTATCTCTATGATCCAAAATCTTCACCAGCTTCTCACCATAAGAAAGATCGTTCTCAAACTGTACCACCTCTAAATTTATTATATGTGAAAGATTCGGTATGTAATTCCTTAATAGGTATAAATGGAATATATTGTGTACTTGAGACATGGTATGTGGAAGTCTTAGTCGATAGTCCATAGCTCCAACATGATCAAAAATGTCAAAGGGGTCTATGTACCTGGGACATAGATTTACTTTCTTCCCAAATCTCATGAACTTATTCCATGGAGATATTTGGAGGAATACCATGTATCAAAATTTAAACTCAAAGTCTCATCGATGATTGTCTACATAAATATTTTGTTGACTTTGGGTTTCCTTGATGTGCTTCTGAATGGTTTTCACCTTTTCCAGCATTTATTCAACCATTTCAAGTCCTAGTAGATTAGATTCACTAAATTCATCCCAATATTCTAGTGTTTTTAACCTTTTCTCATTAAGTTATTCATATGGATCCATTTGTATTCTTTATTGGAAACTATTGTTATAAGAGAACTCAACCAGAAGAGGATGTTGGTCACATCTTCCTTTGAATTCCATAGAACATGACCTCAACATATCATCAAGTGTTTGAATAGTTCATGCATATTGACCATCAGTTTGAGGCTGATAAGCCGTTTTGAAATTCAACTCAATGTTCAGAGCATGTAGAAGACTTTTTGAGAACTTAGAGGTGAATATGTAATCTCGATTAGACACAATCGATAGTGGTAGTCTATGAAATCTTACCACTTATTTGATATATATCCATGAAAGTTGATCCATTGAGAATTCCTATGGAATTTGGATAAAGTGATCTGTCTTTATAAGATGATTCACAATCACCCATATAGCATTTTTCCCTCTAGATGTCTTTGGAAGTCCAGTGACAATGTCTATGGTGATGTTTTCCCACTTCCATGTTGGTATGGATAATGGTTTCATCATCCCCTTATACCTTTTTATTTTAGCCTTCACTTTTCGACACACCAGGAACCTTGCTGTATATTTAATTATCTCATTCTTCATATCATGTCACCAATAGTTCTCTTGGTGATCTTGATACATCTTTATGCTATCTGGGTTAATAGAGAAAGTCTACTAATGTGCATCATTAATAATCTCATTCTTTATCTATGGATATAATGATACACATAATCTTGAGTCAAATCTTATGACTCCATACTTATCAATCTTGAACTAAGAGGATTTACCATTTCTGATAGCTTCCACCATTTTATGAATTTCCACATCATTTATTTGAGCATCATATATTTTCTCCATAAGGGGTGGTTGAGAAATCATTTGAGAAAGGATTGATGATTTTACTCCCTTAATGATTACCACGTCCATCCTTTTCAAGTATAAGAAGATTGGATCCTTCTCAATTATCATCATTGATAAAGATTCGGGATCCTTTCTACTTAGAACATCCACCACCTTATTTTCTTTACTGGGATGTTAGTGGTTTGAGCAGTCATAATCCTTAATGTGATCTAACCATATTCACTAGTTTATATTAAGCTCATTATATGTCAATATATATTTTAGGCTCTTATTATCAAAATATATATCACACTTCTCTCCATAGAGATAATGCTACTATATTTTTAGAGAAAAGATCACAACTACCAACTCCAGATCATGTGTACGATAATTTCACTCACGAATTTTCAACTTCCTTAAATCATAGGATATCACTTTATCATTTTTCATTAGTACACTTCCTAAACCATTCTTTGAAGAATTTTTGTATACCAAAAATATTTCCCCGCTTTTCAAGAGTGTGAGTATCGGTTTAGTGATAAGCCTCTTTTTTATAACCTTAAATACTTTCTCATATTCTTGAGTCCAAAAACACTTCACTCCCTTCCATGTCATCTTGTTTATTAGGTTTTAAAATCATTATAATTTCTTTAGAAATCAGCGATAATACCTGTCTAGACTAAGGAAACTATAGATCTATGTTAAATATGTTGGCCTTGTCAACTCTTTGATTGCCTTTGTCTTGGAAGGGTCCACAAATATCCATTTTCTAGCGATTACATGCCCCAATAATACTACCTCCATCTAGAACTCATATTTATTTTACTCTTCATAAAGGTTATCCTTTAGAAAAGTCTTCAACACAATATTCAAATACCCCACATGTTTCTCTTTGATCTTAGAGTTTATCAGAATATCATTGATAAATACTACCAAAAATTTGTCGAGGTAATATCTAAAGACTCTATTCATTTAAGTCCGTGAATATTTCTGGAGTATTAGTGAGTCCGAAGGGAATCACTATTAGCTCATAATGTCCATACCTCATTCAAAAGGTAGTATTGGAAATATCTTCCTTCCTCACCTTTAATTGGTGATATCATGACTGAAGGTCCACCTTAGAGAAATAACTAGCCCCATATAGCTGATCAAACAAGCCGTCTATCCATGTACGGGGATACTTGTTCTTTATCATGATTTTATTGAGTTAATGATAATTGATGCACAGGTTAATTGATCTATCCTTCTTCTTGAAAAATAGAATTGGTGCACCCCACGGTGAATCACTCAGGCATATAAAACCATTGTATAGATTCTCCTATAACTGATTATTTAGTCCTTCCAGCTCAACGATGTCCATTCTATAAGGTTTATTTGATATAGGGAGAGATCCAAGAATGATTTCAATTGTGAATTCAACTTCTTGGTCACAAGGAAGAGAAGGAAATTATTTAGGGAATACATAAATATAGTCCCTCCCAATATAAATGTCTTTGAGAATGATCCTAATCTTTTTCTCAATCATTTTAGCTAGATATTCTTGCTCATAAGGCAATAATATCCACACTTGATATGATGGTTCTAAAAGAGATTCATCCTCATCCTAACACTTGTACAGAATTGGATAATCCTTCGATATGTGAAGAGTGATCTACCTTTCCATATATTTGATGTTTGATTTATATGAAGATATAAAATTCATTCCCAATATAACATCAAACTCTACCCAAGGGATTATGACAAGATTTTTTGGGAGGTTTAGTCTATAAACATTAACTAAGGATGAGATATAAACTTTGGATGCAATAATTTCCCCATTTTTTATTCTCATAGATATCTCAACTTCCAGATTTTACGGTGGTGATTGAATAGTTCTAATAAATTTGAAATATATGAAAGAATGCATAGAACCAAAATCAAATACAACATTCACTATTCTTGAATGAATAACCAGTGTACCTGTCACCATATCATTTTTAGGATCCACCTTAGTAATAGTGATAGCATATTCCCTTCCATGCTTACTTGGAGGTTGTTGTTGTTGATTGCCTCCCACAACCTTGGGCTTAGGTAATTATTTTTCAAAATTCCCATGTTCATTACAGTTGAAATAATGCACTGCCTAGTGAGTTTTGATTTTTTCCTTCCTTAATTCTTCTATATTAGTGGGATTCTTTATATCCCTTCCACAATTTTGAGCAAGATACCCCATTCTTCCAAATTTGAAGCATTTCCTAGTTCTTTTTAGATATTTCCTAGGATACTTTTTCCCATAATTTTGACACATGGTATATTATTTATTCTTTCCATCATGGTATTTATCTGCTAATCCACCCATATTAAACTCAATTTTCAACTTTTTTCACCAGGCACATGAGACCATCGAGAGTACCGGGTATCCATTTCAACCTTAAGGGAACAATAGAAAATATTCTCATAGCTATAAAAGTCTTGAATCTCCAATGTTTTTTGTATACTCAACTTTAGTCTTTTAATGAAGTGATCCACATTGATTTTGGTATCATAAAAAATCCAGAGGTGTATCTTGCAATCCTTGTTAATTTTTATTCATACGCCCCGATGGTCTCATATTAATTTTTATCCAATTTGAGGAATTTCATTTCCATCATAAGATGGAGGGTTCAGGGAAAATATTTATTGAAAAAAAATTCTTAAAATATTCACATTCCATGGAATCAATTCTTCCTTGAAATTTGTGTTATTGATCAGTGTCCACAACTGATCAGCTACTCCATTAAAACGATAGTTTTCCAACACAAATTTCTCTTCTTTTAAGAACTGAAGGACATAAAATATCTTATCAATGGTGTTAATCCATTTTTCTATGAGGAGGGGATCATAAGATCTACAAAACATGGGAGTCCTTTATCATATAAATAATTTAATGGGAACTTGACCTCTCTTAGGATAATGAGTTAGTTCCAAGAAATTAAAGTTATTATTGATAACCTGATCCAATTGAGAAAGTACTATAATGATGTTTTGAGCACCTGATCCCATCATATTTGGAATATCATTAGAGAAATCATCACATTGCCTATCTCATTTATTGTTGGAATGAGTTATTATATTCCACTCTATTAACTAAGAAAAAGAAATTGAAATTATGGGGCTTGAATATTTAGCTAATAATCATAATAAAAGGAAACGTTCAATATAAAAGGATAAAATTTTAAAGGAAAAGTATATCCTAACTTGTGATTCTAGGGTTTCAATCTAAGTTATCTAAGATTTATTTTCTAACTTATAATTGTATGGTCATTGTTTCCCTTAATAATGTTTCAAAATTAGAATATGAATTTACTAAAGCATATCCCTTGGGAGTGTCAAACCAAGTGTATAGTAAGACCCATTATCATGTACCAGGTTACCCTAAGTCAAGCCCAGAACACCCTGTCAAAGTTTTTAATTTTTAGTACATCTAATCCAGAACCACATCCACTAGTGATAGCCAAATAGAGATGCACTTTCTTTATAAACCACTTACTCTATAATTACCAAAATTTAGGGATGGTTTCTTATTCGTAGTTTTATCCATAAGGTTATTACTAAAGTTATCTAGTCTTAATATCCAAAAAAAATATATTGTGCTCTGATACAAACTATAGTGACCCTATCCTTTTACACAGAATATTACATGATTTTAAAAAAAATTAATTATCAAATTACAATCCAAGGATCACAAAGTTAGTGTCTTTGGAAGACTAGGTACAAAAAAAACATCAGACTAGAACAATTTTCTTTATTTATCATCCATTATGAACTCCTAACATTATTTAAGACCTTACATCTAGATAGGATAACCTGGGGATAACATGAATAAAGGGATGAGATAAAAATCCCAGTATGAGAATAAACATAATAATGAACATAACACATGGGTAAGAAGTCATAATAAGATGACATAAAAGGTATGAATGTAAATAGGAAATAATAAAATATGAAATCATGTTATCATAGGATATGTGTAAAAAACATGCAACATGACATATGGATGATTTGAAGCTCATTCCACATGAATTAGCATGAGTCAAGGTTAACCACCAAGACTGTTTCACATGGAACACGAGTCAAGGATAATTACCAAGACCATTGCACATGACGTATCATGATACTAGACATTACCAAATTAATTAGAGTTATATCTGGGCACACCCATTATAACAAGTTCATGAATATATGTGCGACATGAAAAATAAACATAAGGGTTACCTATGGAAAGAAATGAGTATCATAATCATGTCATAAAGCATAATAAATGGGAATATCATAAAAGCATTCATGAAAGAAAGGAATTAAATAATAAATGGAAATTTATAAAGTAAAATAGGGATAGACCAAGATAAGTGGTGTTATGATGACGTGATAACATGTAAAGAGAGTATTTAAAAAACTTTAGAATTAAAATATTTTAGTATAGTTTAAGGAAAATATTAAAGAGAATTTAAAGAAGAAAAGGGAATAATATTTTATATGAAACCTCAAGTGAACCAAGAATGTATTAATTAAAAAATGAGTTATTTTATAAAAAAATAAATAATACTTAAAACATATTATGGAGTGAACTTAAAAATGGGTAAGAATTTGGGAAGTTCCCTTCAATCAGGCTTGCTTATTGGGAATAATTGAGAAGTGAACCTTTGAAAAACATGTATATCCCTAAAAAGGATGAATGAAATGATCTTGATACATGATTTTGAAACATATAAATATTATTTGGATTATTAAATAAAAATAATATATAATTTCATTTGGGTAAAGATAGAGAAAGAGTAACCCGAAGGAATAATAGAGGTTTAGGTAGAATCCCTTACCTTATGTCTGAAAAAGTTCCGAAAATGATCTTAATGACCTAGATAATCAAATATATTCATTAATTAATAATTAAAGAACATTGTTTACATGTATTTTATTTATTATTATTTTATTTTGATCATTTATGGTCTTTTTATGGGTTATAGAGTCCAGTTTCATTGTTTTGGAGTGTTCATTTTTTTCATGATCGGTTCACTTGTATAAGATTATAAAAGTTCATAAAAAATGGGAATTATTTTATAGAAGTGAAATTATATTTTATTAATGAAATTAAAGAAGATAAAATTTTAATATAATTAATTTTATTATACGGAATGAGGGTGAATCATTAGATATAAATTTAATGATAATTGCTTGGTTTAATTTGGCGGGTTTTTGATCATCACATACTAGTTTTGTTTCATTATTTAATATAATGTATATATATACTGGTTCTAGAACAATATATAGGTTTTAAAACATGTATTATAATTTTTTTTAACCATAAAAATGGTTTTTGAGCATTATTTAAGGAGGTAATGTAAATTGAAAACTCGTCATCCTGGAATGTGATAAATTAACACATCATGAATGATGTTTTTTTAGTAATACATAGAAAGGAAAGAGGGATGATGATGAATTATTCCATTGTAATAATAAAATTTCGTTATATTTAATTTACTAGAGTTATTATATTGTTTTTATGATGGTGTTTTAGGAGATAAAATTAAAATAAAGAAACTTGAAAAGAAATTAAAAGAAAATCAAGAGGGTATACCTCTTGATTCTTTCTTCTTGAGAACCACATTAAGGGATTGGTTTTGGTATTTTGTTAAGAAAAAAAGATCTTGGATGTGGTGGAGGATCTTGGGAAGATATTTGAGTTGAATTTGGACAAGTCTCATGGCTTTACAGGTGTGAAGAGAAGAGGTTGTGAGGGGTGATATTTATAGTGGAGGAGAGGGGGTGTTTTCTTGTTATTTTATTCATTAGTTTATTATTTTGGCTCAATAATATGAATATCTTGAGAATTATAAACAAATATATTAAAATAATTAAGGATAGTTCAAGATTAAGGTGCTTAAATCATTTATTACTTAAGGAATAATGTATAAATATTGCAAATTACCGTATTTCACTATTTAGAAAAAAATCAACTATTTTAGAAAAATCCTATAAATTTACCCTAACCATAAATGAATGTTTATAATACAAATATAAATTACATTTTATGAAACTAATTTTTGAAATATGAGAAATTTAATTTTTAATTAAAATCATCATTTACATGAAAAATACTGATTTTAAAATTATAACTAATTTTATAACACCTTGAAAAACTAATTAAGGTGTCATAAAATTAAATTATAATCATGAGACAACAAAATATTAATTTATGAATAAATTTTATGAAAATAAATTTTCTTTTAAATCATTATATTTATTATAAAAATGCAATTAACTATTTATAACTTACAAAAACACCAACACTTAATTTATCATTTCTAAAAAAATTATTTACATATTCCAAGATATATATATATATATATATCCTATTTTCATTTATAAGATACCAAAATGTTATTTATAATTTCATATGTGATGTTACTATTCATTTGTCCAATTTACTATTCATAAGGGTCATGTTACTATTCCAAAGTTCAAGTTATTATTTCTTTAGTATATGTTCCTTAACTTCTAGAAATGCCTATTATTTCATTAATTATTCATTTATAAATCTAGTATCTCATTATTAATGTTATTTTATGTTATTATACTATATTACATAATTACAAGAAGATAATTTTCATTGATATAATTCATGGTCGTTATAAATACTACATACTATTTTCAGAATGTTCATTAAATATCACTATGATCCATGTTATAACTATAAAGGTTTAGTGTATTTGGAAACATGGATACATAAACAACTATTTTATGTTAGAATTTGTAATGTAAAATTCATGTATGAAATCTATTTTCCAAGACTACTAAATTGATCTGTCCTTCGGGACTTGATTCCTTGTAATCATGCCAATGTGTTAAAATAATGCACTGGATGTGGGCTTCTAGGGTCGAGGGGTTACAAGGTCATTGAATCAGATAATGACCATATTATTCACATATAATAAATTGAACAACAACAGGTTAATAGGATGAAATTTATTCCCCTCCATTATACTCTTTTTTTATTTTATTTTGACAAATAACTACTATATGCATTTTTTCCAAACTTAAAATTTATCTGATTTCATTTACGAAATATCCCTTGGAAATTATTTCCACATTTTTGACACATAGGAAATTGAATATTCTTTCCATTATCAATTTTATCAGATGAACTTTCTTGAGATGTTATCCTCCTCTTCTTTGACGCCTTTAAACATTCAACTATGTTCTAGTTGTTAATTGTATGTTTAATAGCCAGTTTAGAATAATCAAAATATGTCTTACTTGATCTCCCATCATGTTGGAATTACATTTTTTCAATCATCGCATTTCCCACCACTTAGGTTTTTGAATTTGTTCTTCTTATTACCAACCATTGACTAAAATAAAGGGAAAATTAGGGATGAGTAATTTTAAACTATTTAACACATAACTAGGAATAAAATAACATTAAATGGATAACCTACAAATTACATGTTTTTCCTTAACTTATGAATTTCAAGGAATCAATATATGTTATACATGATATATTTATTAACATATACTCTTATATGAATTATTGATCCATTAATAATGGTTTATAATGAGCTTGTGAATTTACCAAAGAATATCCCATAAGAGTTTCAAACTTGGTGTGTAGTAAGGCTCGTTACATGCACCAGTTCCCAATTAAGTTTAGCTCAATGTTGTGTTTATAGGTTTTACTCATAGGTATATATGTTTTAGAGACACATCCACTTGTAGTATCCAGAAAGGTATTTATTTTCTTAGAAAACACTTAATCTATTCTTTACCAAAAACTTAGGGATGTTTTCCTATACTTTTTATTATCCATAAGGATTCTTCTATATTTTTTTAATCCTAATCCTAAAAATAACTAAACTTTGCTTTGATACCAACTATTAAAATCATTCCCTTTATTTAACATTAATTCATGATTTATTATATAATATTACAGATAATACATCCCATAAGATCAAGAAGTATAATTTCTTTAGGATTTAGGTACATATAATAACATCTTGAACATGGGATACAACAACATTATTGAAAACTTCCTTAACATGATTATAAAATTCCTTAGCTTTTAAAACTATATGGGATAATCTAGGGACATACATAAGAAATGGGTGATCTATAAAGGCCAGTAAGGGAATAAAAAAACATAACATGAAGAATGTATCAAATTTTAGACAATAATAATTTTAATGGTAAATAAAAGGGGTGAGAATCATAAATATGAAAAATTATTAATGATATAGCATGATAACATAAAGGCAACTTGAAAATGTGGAAAAAAATCTAAAAATTACATTATAAACATGGGTCAAGGTTAAACAAAAAGAAATCATAACATAATATTCTTAGGATAACCTCTCGTACATTAAACATGGCATCTCATGAGATGAAAACATTACCCAATGTATTAGAACGCCATCTGGGAACACCCATCATAATCATATCATGTAAATACATAAGTGTTCCACATAGATCATATAAATAAGAAACTATTTCATCACATTAAATCCCATGATAATATATTGTGGATTTCATGAATTTAAGTACCCAATCAAATACTTAGAAGTGCATAATGTTTAACACCCTTAATATGAAATATTTATGGTTACTCACTACATAATTGTTTGTCATGGAAGATCGCAATGAAATTCCGATGGCATAACGGGGTAACACAAATGTTCATGGGAGGGATAAATGAGAGTTAAATGGTTCTATCATAATTTATTAATCGTAAATAAATAAGGTGGATATGGAATAACATATCCCAATAATAGGAATTGGAGAAAATATGATGAAGGTTCTTGAAAGGGAAAGTAGAGAGAAATATGTTACTAAATTTCGGCATGGTAACGGCTTAGGTAAAAGTTAAAATGATATATCATTAAGATAGAATAAAGTGTATAGTAAGTTGATTTTCATAAATTAATTAAAATATAACCAATTTTTATTCAAATGGACAATTACAAATAAGTTACTTGAGTGGAAGATAAGATAGGAAGGTATGAAAAATCATAGGATAATTTCAGCAGCATAACGGGTGTACATAAAGGTTCACGGGAGGGATTAATGAGAGTGAAAGAATTTTATAATTACATGGAAATAAAATTTTATGTAATAGGGATATATAGAAACATACTCAAACAATAATAAATGTAAATTAAGAGGCACAATATAAAATAGGTTCTTGAATAAAAAGAATAGAGGGAGATCCCTTACCTTGAGAGGGTGATTCTAAAAGATTGGGAGGATATTATTGAGAGATTTGGGACACCTTGAGAGGAATATAGAATGGGTAGGGTAGATTAAGGAGTTTATCCATGATTTCTTAGTGAATATTAATGTGATATTTGGTGGTTTTATATAGGAAAAGAGAGGGGAGTTCTTTATTATTTTCCAAACTTAGGTATTGAAATCTATATAATAAAATAATCAAAATAAAAAACCTTCACATGGTTTTCCCTTGATTTATAAAAATTGGTAGGTTTTTTTATTTTATTATAAATAAAATTTTCTAAATCATTAAAATATTATCCTTGTTGATGTAGAATTTGGTCATGTTTATAAAGAAATGATTTTAAAACCTAAAAATATAATATAGGTTTTCTAGGATTTATAAAGGCCTTATAAAATTTATAAAATAACCACAAAAACACAATGTTTTAAATTTAAAACATATATTTGATCTTTTATACAATTTATGGTATTTATTACATCTCTTTTGGGTCATTACGATGTCATAATACACACCATATACTAATATTGTGTTTAATTTTTACCCAAAAATTTGAATCTCTCAGAAAATTATGAAAAAATAACCATTGGATAATTTTGACATGATGATTCAAAAAATGATATAGATTTTATCAAAATAATTCTATAAATATTAAAACTTAAACATTTAATTTAAAATCCACATTTATTGAAAAATAATGTTTTTTTGACAATAACAGTTTTTCAACACTAATAAAAATTTATTTTCACTTCATAAAACTATATATATTTAATATATACTATTTAATAATAATAGTTTTATAAAAATACTATTTATTTAAAAATTATTTAATTAATCAAAAAAGTGTTTCTTTATTAGAACGATATTTTACCCCAAAAATGATTTATGTTTTAACGTATCAAAAATCTAATTTTTATCAAAATCATTATTTAATCATTTATAAAGTAAAAAATAAATATAATTATTATTATATTTAAATGAATATATATATATATATTAGGGTTACTTTGTTTCAAGTCCTTGTTAAAGTATTTTTACCCTTAAATAACCTATTTTCCTTTTACCATGATAATCAATATTTACTATGGTTATTATTCATATTATTCAAAAAATATGTTGAAAATGTTACCTAATATTAATTATGATGATTCCAAATATGGAACATGTTTTATCAAAGTCAATTAAAAAACATTTAATTTAAATTTAAATTAATCAAGATAGATATATAATAAAAACATTTAATTTAAATTTTTTCTCATTAAAATGTTATTTTAATTAATTATAATGGATAAAATTTATGCATTTTAAAATAATTTCCAGAAAAATGAATTTTTATTCCTAAAAATAAACTTATAACAAAATCCAATATAATAAAAATTTAAATGTAATTAATTGAATTAAATGTTACTAAATAATAATTATGTTTCCTTGAAATCAAATTAAAATAATATTGGGACTTTTATATTACTTAATTTAGCAAAATAAATGACAATTTTACTTAAAAATAGTATTTTCACTATTCACTAAAAAAATCTATATTTTCAAAAAAAACCTAAAATTTCACCATAAGTTAATTTTATAATAATTATATAAAAAATAGAACTAATTTTATCGAACACATTTTCTAAATGTTCTATAAATTAGTTATAACATTTTTTTATAGAAATAAATAAAAATAATTTTTGAAGAAAAGATATTTAAAAGAATTAAATGTCATTACTAAAAATTGATTGATCATTTCCTAAGAATTTATCAGTAAATTTTTTTGAGTAAGAAATATATTTATATATATATTATAATTTAGTTAATTATATTCTTATCCAAAATTTAATGGTTAAGTTAAAATGGTCATATTTAAATAATCATTGTTTGTTTGGGTTTAGTGTTGTGTATCACATACGCTTTCAAACATAGTTTGTATTTTAAAAATACAGGATTTTACACATGTAATGCCCCATCCCAGTGTACTGGGTTTGATATGGAGTTACATATAACCTCTTGAGCTTCCCTCTATATGCAATAGGTTTTCGACTAGCAGTGAGGGCATAAACTATACATTAGGGTGACTATAACCTTGAAATTAGATAACCATGAACAATATAATTAGTGGAATTGGTAAAATAAAGATAATATGAAATCATAGAAATAATCCAACCATATAAATAACACTAGTTGTAATATAAAAATTAATCCATTTCATACATTAGTAAAAAAATTACCCCAAATGTTGGTGGATCAATACAATTGATATACAGAAAGGAAAAAAAGATAATACACATGTCATGTTATAATAAGATCCTAGATTATATCATAGTATCACCTTTATCCATATACATTTACACCTACTCAAGTTCCTAACATATAGGCCTTCCTCTTACCTAGCCCCCTGATAAAACATTCTGCATGTGTACCGGGGTTCCTGTGGAGGGTGTTAGTAATAAAACATAGTAGAATACAACCAATGATTCCTTATCATAGATACATTATATATATATATATATGAGTGCATTATTAGATAGGAAATAATCACAATAAGAAAGTATTCACCCATATTATATTATCATGAACTAACCAATCTGCCACAAACCCAGACTATACTTGATGTAATCAATATTGATAAAAGTGGATTATCTCATAATAATAACCCTGCATAAAAATCATATAAAGTGATCTGAGTAGGTCATAATGTATCCAAATTATCACACTTTTCAAACTACCCCAATATATTGGGTAGGTCCCCATGACTATATCTAATAGACACTAATAACATATGAAGTAATATGATGAAGGTATAATATAGTTTACTTCCCACACATGACTAACCAACATAGTCCTCAGCGGTAAGGTCCAATGTAAATATACAAAATGTCAAAGGAAAAAATCCATGCATGGAATAATATAGAAAACCTACCATGAAATCTGAACTAACACCCTCATTAGAGGTGAGGTCCCATAGATAAATTCATTATAACATAACAAACATTTGGTAGCTGTATCACCATGACCAACACCCCAAACATCATGGGATACACCACTCACACTAACACATCAGCTCCACCAAAAACCCTGAGGATCCATCCAATTTCCTAATAATTTATCTCAAACAATTCCAATAACTCATACTATCTATTACATAATCTATATCCCTTATCAATTTAAGGTGGTTATAACCCAGCTCACATTATAATCTATAAGCATTATGGTGTTGTGACCAAGCCTAAGAAACTATTATTGTTCCTAGTTAAACAAGTTTGAAGACCCTTTAAACCATTATATAATACATACAACTAAGTCAAACTCACCTTATAAGACTTTTATTTATCCCCCATAGGTTAAATTACATCTATTCACACCCACCTAGTCACTTAGATGCCTTAGATAAAATCATAACAAGAAAACACACACACCCACATGCATGATAGTTCATGAAATCCCTTACCAACACTGAATCATGTTATGGAATTCCTAACTCAATATTCTAGGATCCAACTCACTAAGAGATGTTATCCAATTTGATCCAGATACATCAGAATACAAAAAGAAAAAAAACCAAACTTCAATTTAGGTATTTCACTTGAGGGATCATAAATAGTGATAAAACGTAGGTATAAGGCTCCCATGGAGTTAGACTTACCAACAAAGGATGATCAAAATATACCAAACATTAAATAATCAATACATGTGGAATATATGGATTTGAAAATTCAATATGAGAGTCCAAAATGGCGAGGTTCATTTTAGGGTAAAGGGGGGACAGAAACCCCTTAATAAGTTAACCCCTCCTTAATTAATTTTAAATGATTATAAAAAAATACTGAGGGAGGCCATTGCAGTGTGGTCCTATTGGGCATGGTGTAATTACCTTATCTAGGGGTTGTGATACCACTTAATCAAAGAGGTCATGGTGAAACACCACCTTCTATAGTAGTAACCAAATAACGAGGTCACTCATTGTAGTGTGAACGAGGCCTTCATGATGCAATAAAATCCTTTATTCTAGAGTTATCAATACCTTGAGGCAATCCATTGTGGTGTGACCAAAAGATTCATGTCGTAATGATAAGCTTCATGACACAAACACAACTATTTAATCATGACCGACAATATTCTTATGCAATGATTCCCTTCATGATTTATTATTTTATTCGAAAACAATGACTAAATCTTTAATTTTTGACCCTTGGTCCACTGTCAATACCTACAATATAAAAACCCATTGAAATGCACATGGTTCAAATAAATTTAAATAAAAAATAACTTAAAATTTAAGGGTTGTTACAACTTGATTCAAGCAAAAAATATAGAGTTACCCCCTAAGGTGTAGGTTTGATTATTTTTTTGATAAACTAAAAATTAGAATAAATATCACAATCATTCACATTTATTTATCATTTTGTGGTTAATTTTTTGATTTGATTATGATAACATAGTTAGGATAATTAAGAAGTAGACTTAGATAAAATAAACATATGTATAATGAATTTTTTTGTGCATATAGTTAATTTTTTATGCAAGGTGATAACATAGAATAATTAATAATCATACTCAGTAAAACTGGATTTCATTTGAAAATATAAAAACATTACTTAATATATAATTATTAAATAAATTACTTCTATTAATTGATTTATAATATAACCATGGTTTTAAGTGATGACCAAGCCATATTCAAGAGCATTTCTATCTATCTGGAAGTTCTAGTAATGGTGATGGTTCAAATTAACAAAATTGGAATTAAGAGAAGTGTATATGGATTGTTTTGTGAAATTTAGAATCAAGTATTGAGTAAATTTGAATAAAATATTTAAAGATTAGGGAGACCACTCAACAGATGAAGGATATATGAGTTAATGTAGTGAAAAAGAGTAAATCCTACTTTAATATCTTCGAGTAGCAGCATGAATGTATTTTGGGTTTCAATAACATAAATATACATCCTTGACACTAGAATATACTAGAAAATTATATTATGAATCTAATAATGAGGTATAATTTTATTTGATAAAATAGTGCGAGATATAAATGATTTAATAATTAATAATTTATAAATTTTAAATCAAAATAAATTATTAAAACAACTGTTATTTTGTTTATTTATAGAAAATGGAAATAAATATGATGAAGTCACTATCACTGTGATTTATTTTATACGTTGAGAATGACCTTATAATTCAAAAATTTTAGGAGTGGTGTAGGTTCATGTGTATCATAATATGAAAAGAAAAGAGATATTTTGTACTATAATCTCCAATACCTATCAAGCCTCCTTAGGAAGTCAACGAGGATAAGAAAAATGTATAATAAAGACATGTGGACGATTTATTAGATATATAATAAATTTTCTTATCAAAAATTTCAATTGAGCTATAAAAACACGAAGAGAAAGGTGTACACTTAGGATGTCTCAACTTTAGAAGCTTTACTAAGAGAGAGACAAATAGGATAGTTACAAATCTCCAAAGCACTCTTCACTTACAAGTTAGGAGAGAGATTCCCTTTTTAAATTCATATAATCAATATGATAGGGTACATAAGTAATTTGGAAAATTTGGCATTCAATATGGACAATGAGTTGTCTATAAATTACATTAACTCTTCCCTAACTCAAAATTTCTCAAGTTTTATTTTCAATTGTTAAATAAAAATCATTCAAAACTTTATTCTATATATTATATCAATGGTTCTTAAATCAAATAAATAAAATAAAAAATAATTATTCATTATTTATGGTGGATATAAATAATGGTAAGGCTAAGAGATAAGTATTAGAGTCAATATCAAAGGGTTTTATGTAACATTACATGAAATAAAAGGGATATAAATGAGTAAGAATCTATTTTTTCATGTGTAAATAAATTTCACTAGAGGAATAACTACAATATAATGAATAAGCAAGACGAAGCTTTAGGTATATTCAAAAATTAAATAAAAACATTCTAATTTTAAAATTTTGGTATTAGAAACAATTTTTGATTCATACATATGTATCAATATATAGGAACCAAGTATATTTTTAAATAATATGATAAGTGATGTGGATATTCAAGCTATTAATAAAGAATGTCTTGCTGCATTAATATTGAAAGATTCGCCTTTTCATATTGCCCAATAAAATAATTCATTTATTTATAAATTTTTATTATTTTTTTCATCATAATAATAACATTATTTATTTATTTTGGTTAGAAAAAGTGTACTTATATCAACTATATAATAAAATATCATCTTATGTTATGTTAAAACAAATTTGAATAATAATGGTTTTAATATATACTTAAATTAGTAAATCATAAGTCAACAATAAATTATGAAGTAAATTCAAAAGACTCGGTGGGAGTGATTATTATATATATTTACTTTTACCAAATGAATTAGTAGATAAATATATATCTATTTGATGAGGTATAAATAATATTGTTTTAATTTATTAAGTAATATAAAATTAAATTAGAGTATCAATTTTGTAGGTAGATAAAGAAACTTCAATTAGAGTTAAGTAAATGGTATCTTAACCAAGTCATAATTGATTTGGAGTCATATAATTCTTCTATAATCCTATTAAGAACATGCATTACAAATATTGGCACAAAAATTTAACCTATTTTCTAACCAAATAAGTAAACATGATCTCATATGAGTTAGATTATGAGAGTGAAAGCTGTATTATCTTATTGTCATGTATGGGGATATGATGAATTTTTTATGGATAATATTTGAAACAAATTCCTCATGATTCATGAAGTGTATATTTATAGGATATCCTAAGGATATAAAATTATATTTTCTATATAATCTCTCATATTTAAATGGAATAGTTAAAATTTTGACATATTTCTATAGATGGTATGCATCTCAAAAAGAGATACTAGGAGAAAGATAAATTTTGATGAAGTAAAGGATCAAGATACATAACAGTTAGAATAGTAACAAATACACAAGACCCAATAGAAGTATTTATTCCAGAGACTCAAGTAATACATATATTAACTAGGGAATAAATTGAATATGATAGATATGGGTTCATTATGATTGAGGAAGGTGACACATTACTCATTGATAATTATGAACCCCTGTCATATGAAGGATAACTAAATAGCTTAGATGATTTCAAACAGAAATAATATGTGAATTTTGAAATATATTCCATATACTAATGTAAATATTGGAATTTGGTAGATCCTATAGTTAGTATGAATCCCATTGGCTATAAATGATCATTCAAGAAGAAACTAGAGATAGATGATAAATTTTGTACTTATATGGAATAATTGGTTGATAAAGGTTTCATGAAATGTTAAGGAATTGATTATGATTAAAGTTCCCAGATCAATGTAAGATCACCAAGAGGGGGAGGGGTGAATAAGTGATCTGTCTATTTTGTGAATTATTCTCTGAAATATTCAACCTCGGGAATTTTTTAGAGTTCAGGATCCACTCAAAGATATCTCACAACCACACCTAATATATAATAAATATAAAGAGGTATCAATAAACCATATTTACAAGGTTCAAACTCAATTTGAGAACTTACTCCTTATCATTGTGGTTATACCCTCCAATATGTATTCTTCACTAACTTTAATAGGATTACAAATTCAGATGAAAAAAATAGTTATACCCCTAGTAATAATTCCTCTAGTTGAAACTAGTTATACACCCTAGTGACCAACTATTTTGTCATAGTTTTTTATACCTATAGAGACCTAGTTTTTTCTTAATAATAGTTTTAAATATTTATAAATATTATTCTATATATATACACCGAGACGGTGTGTAATTTTGAGGCCCTGTGTTCCCGAAATTAATTTTATAAAAATATTAAATATGTTTTATATTAAACACATACAAATAATTAAAGAAAACTGGATAAATCTTAAATGGTTTATTGGACTAGAAATATGAGACCATGATTGGGTCTGAAATTTGGTGTTTACCCTAAGTGTGACATAAAATGAGTCAGTGCGGGACATTCATACCCCTCGATCGATGTCAGTATGTTAAATGGATGAATTAAAATTTTAATTTATTCATTTAATAGCTCAAATATAAATAACTATAGACAGGGACTCTAATGAGAAATATGAGGTTGTCGTTGAGTTCAGAACATGGGTTTTACCCTATGCAGAGTATAACCTTTTTCGGCATTGGGAGATCGGCTTATGTGGCATCATGGTTGAGTAATTAAATAATTAAATAATTATTTATTTAATTATTAGATTTATATATCTAAAAAGTTTCGGGTTATAACTTCTCATTTTAGAGAATTCCCTCATTATTCTGTTTTGACAACGGTGACAACCCTCTCCTCTCCTCTCCTTCCCGTTGATGAATGGATAATGAAGAACAATGACAAACCCCTGGATATAGATGGAAAAAAGTGCATCAGATCCTCTTCCTTGGTCAAAGAACACATTCTACATCAATAAAGAGAAATCCAATCCAGGTAGGACTCATCTTTGGTTTTTTTACGCCTTGGATTAAGCTTTGAGCATGTTGATAATTAGTTCTTCAATTTGTTCACTTGATTTTAAACCTTACATGAGTCCAAGTACCAAATTTCATATTGTTTAGTCTATGTTCTATCCTTGGTGTCCCATCCTAGTTCACCAACCAAGAACGCTTGGCTGGTGATGTTCAAGACTTTGGTTTTTGGTGCATTCCTCCCATTTTTCTTCATGTTCCTCACCACGGATTCCATGCGGATCCTGGTTCGACAATTTCTGGGCAGCCCAAACCCGTTTGACTACCTGGATTCATGGTGAATCGAAGAAACCTGGATGATTTGTTGATCCATGCATAGATCTAGAAATTTTGCAAGACAAGGATGACCCATCGAGTGTTTATATATCAAAATCGTGAAGAATGAAGATGTGATGGATCACCAAAGGTGAAACGATGCATGTGATGCATTCTAGTGAGTCCAAGGCATCACACGAAAGTGGCGTTCTAGCAAGGTTCCAATACGAATCCGATAAGGCTCTTCAGATAGGGAAGGCTGAGGTGGCCGACGACTGAGGCAGGCAAAGGCCACAAGTGTGGGTCGTGCGGAGCAACCTCATGAGGCGGTGGAGCCGGGACCTGGCAGTGCAGTTGGAGGCCACAGGAATGATGCCGGTGAGGGAGGATAGTGCGGAAGTAGGTTGGCGGTGCGCAGGAGTAGCGGTGCCACGTGAAGGGAGTATGAAGGGGGAGGGGGTACCCTAATTGGTAAAAGAAAAATAAAAATAATAATAATTTTATTATTATTATGTACTTAAACCCCCGTAACTTCATTGTTTGACGTCCAATTCATGAAAAGTCAGTGGCAATGCGACCCTGACTCCAAGATAGACATTTTGAGTCTGATATTGGATGTCTTTTTCGAGTTTTCGGATTGGGTACCCGAAGTGCTAAAATAATAAGAATATATTATTATTATTATTAAATATTTGACCCTCCATAACTCCTCCGCGCGACGTATGATTGAGGTTCTGCTAGCAGAATTGTGGCCATGTCTTTAAGATGGCCAATTCAATACCGATATTGGATATTAAATTCAGGTTCATGAATCGGGTCCAAGAAGAACCCCATATTATTATTATTATTATTATTATTGTTGCAGAATCTTACATCTGCCATAACTTTTCCATACGACATTGGATTGGAGATCTGTAAGAGTCTTTGTAACCCAGAAATTGAAGTGGAATTTTCAAGACCAATTATAGGTGGTTAAACCATAGATAATGTGTGGGGCCTATGAGGCCTGGTTCTCATGTGTTACGGTGAAATGAAACCTTTCCATCAGGTATCTGTTTTGGATGAATGAGTTGCCTATCTCATGTGTTTTCCTTGAGGATCATAATGGAATTATCCATATAATTTGTTTCATGACCGAGGTATGGGTCCCACGGGATGCCTCTCATGTGCAATGCAGTGACTTATGACTTTTAATTCTGATGACCGTTTAGAACGAGTGGATAGTCTACATCACATGTTTTCCGACAAGGATCAAAATGGTGTGATCTATTTGGTTGCGTGGAGCCTTATTCATGATCTCATTAAATGTGGACTAACACACCATGTACTAAAGTACATGGACATAGAGTTCAAGTACACGGACATGGCCAGTGGATACAGCCTGGTCCCCGGATGGGCAAGGCATTCCATGTATCCCACCTACACAACATGTTCCCATACATGGGATGAGAACCTTGTTCCAACCACACATGGCCAGGTAACAAAGAGTGACCACACATTGTGTGGCCACCTCACATGCCATGTACTTCTTGAGATCAGCTGAGCAATCTTAAAATCTATATGTCTCCTTTGTTTAAACTCATATTTCGGACCACGAGATGCCTATCCTGAGTGTTTTTTCATAGAACGTGATGGTTTCCTCAAAGGCGGATTTCATGATATTATGTGAGTGTTATGGGTTAGTAAAACCAAATATGACACTTGATGATAGTAGTGTCTTGACTTTTCCTAGTACTATGGTGTGGCTTGACTTTTCCCAGTAGGGTAGAGTGGTTTGACTTTTACCAGTAGCGTGGTGTGGCGTGAATTTTCCTAGTAG
Source organism: Viscum album (assembly GCA_963277665.1). Lineage (NCBI taxonomy): Eukaryota > Viridiplantae > Streptophyta > Magnoliopsida > Santalales > Viscaceae > Viscum > Viscum album. The sequence continues at coordinate 19,470,729 of OY728124.1, forward strand.
TGTATCCTAGCTTGACTTTTCCTAGTGGAATGATGTTGCTTTAATTTTCCTAGAAGTGTGGCATGACTTTGACTTTTCCAATGTCATGACGTGGGTTTACTTATCTAAGGACTCACGAGGAAGAGGGGCACTTTCCCCACCAAGACGTGTCCTTGTGACGTGAACTAAAAACTATGCAGGTGAGTCATTGTTGCCTATAGAAGATAGTATCGAGGTGTGGTGATTTGATCCCCTTTTACTTGTGCCTTTTAGGTAGATGCGACAAGATTCGGGGCATCATAAATGGGTTTTACCTCAGAAATGGTGGCTACTCACATTCTTGGACTAAGTAGTGAGATGGAGATCCCCTTACTCTCTCGTTTGGTTTTATTTGACTAAGCATATATATATATATATATTCTATTTGTATTACCAAATACTTGGGTTTTAGTAACTCTCCTTCTAGGAGAGTCAAATACACACAAATTATTCCATGTGATTTCTATGTCCAGCTTCTCGTGGTTGGGCGAGTATAACCTCCTACTATAGGTAGTGAAGACTTGAAGAGAAGTTCATCTTCTCACCATTTATGGGACCGTATGTTTATATGATCTTACTTCACCCTCTTGTTAGGTTGAGCTACACTCCTTTTACTATACCTTGTCCTATATAATTATTTCATTTTTATAGTATCTCTTATGGCTCCCCCTTCTCCTTTTTGAGGTTTCCTACTGAGTATTTTTATACTCACCCCTACATGGGATTTTCCCGCATGTGTCATGCCTTTTACAGATGATGGACAGGTTGATCATGACTTCAGAAAAGCATAAGGATTTGGGTTCTTGGTCCATGCATGATGGTCGTAGCTTGGGATTCAGGAGTGGAGATATATTAGTTATTTTACCTTTTTCAGTTACTGCTAGGTTGTGGTACTTTTCTGGTGAGGCATGTATTTTTTCCCTTTTTCCCATCAACTTACTCTACTATACTTGTACTATTTAGAAGTTCATGCATGCTTGGTTTATTTATAGAATTGTTACATCTTTTGTTCCTTTCCCTATGTACTTTTTGAATTGATTTTTCTATGTGTGTGTATAGGTTCTTAGGCAAAGGCTTTCTTGAGTTTGTTGTGCCTTCAGTGTTAGTCGTCATCCCCTAGCTTATGGTGGTGAGATTGGGGTAGTTGCAGCTCGATCCCAGGCATGGGTCGGGTCCTGAAAAAGTGGTATCATAGTTGGTTTTAACCTTGGGATATTTTTCAGATGTTTCCCTAAAATGTTCTTATTTGGGTTTAGGTAAATAGTGTTAAAGTGTCTCAAGAGTGGCTCTCAGGCTCAGGAGTCTGGTGATGGTACGGATGGTCGACGTATCCATTCACTAGGATCCTAATTAACTTCTTGTCGACTCGGCACCATGAGACACTTACTGTAGGGAACAATGGTACATACATCATATAGTATTGTGTATTTGGTTGTCCTTCTTGAGTCATCTCTCCATTATTGGTGATATATATATATGCTCATCTGACCATGGTACTCCTTGATAACGTTCAGGATGTCTCCAAGATGATACCCAGGCAAGATGCTAGATCCAGTTTGTGCTGATGATTACATGATCAATGAGGCCCCGGTTTAGGACCCAAAATATGATCCCCTTCCTTCAGGTGGGTAGGTAGCAGCACCTCCACCTGTTGAGTAGGAGACAGCCCCAACATAGTAGGCTGAGGGCGTGCACAGGCTAAGCACACTTCACGAGTTCTAGCGACAGAGACTGCTGAGGTTTTATGGTGATCCTTACACTCAGATAGTAGAGGTTTGGTTAGAGTTGGTGGTCTACCTCTTTAGGCTTGTACAAAGACTGGTAGATCATATAGTGGCTTTGGCAACTAGCCTTTTCCATGGAGTAGCTGGTCGTTGGTGGAGATCGGTTATTCAGATACTCGATGAGTCGACACTTTCATGGGACGAATTCTAGTAATTATTTCGTGAGGAGTAATACCCATCCATCTTGTGCTCTATTAAACTTTAGGAGCTCCTATAGTTTTATAAGGGAGGGATAATGTTGACTGATTATTCTACTAGGTTCACAGACCTTGCATTCTATTATCTAGACAAGATCCATGATGGATACTTTTGAGAATGTTAGTTTGATCAGGGAATCCTTAGAGAGATATATGCAATAATAATTCCCTTGTGCATCCCCACATATTTTAGGGTACTGTAGAAAGAACTTGTGGTTGATATCTTCCCATCACACCATATAGATGGTTATGATAGTGAGTGCAACGGAGCTGAGACGCATGCTTCTACTAGAAGACTCCAGTCGATAAGATATCGATGTAGAAGGCCTACCCATAATTGGTATCAGGCATGTTTTCATATGATAATAAGGAAGAATAGAGCATGGGTAAAGCCTAGGTAGGGACGGTTTTATGCTTGTGATAAGTGAGGTCACATGGCATAAGACTTCCCAAACATACGTGATGAGAACACCAGGAAGTTAGCAGGTGGACCACTATGGGAGAGACAACACCATGATTAGGGTGGTTCCGAGGGAAGTGGTGATGGAAGAGGATAGGAAGAATCTATAGGTGGGGGACGATGTTATGAGGTCTTTACACCACCACTAGGTGGCCCACATCAGGCTCTGAATGCTGTCAGATGGGTCCATAGACAATCGAAAGCTTTGGATGTCCACGATTCTAAAAATCATGAGATGACAAGAGGTACGACTTGAATCCCTTTCTAGTTTTTTTCATTATAAATTGTTAGGAACTATGTGAAATACTATTTTATCCATGCTCCTTGCTTGAGGTTTTATCAGGGTGATGCAGGGTGTCATTTTAACCATGTGTCGGTGTTGTTCGACGTAGCTTTGAATGTGCGAATAAGAGGGGTCCTTCCCCCACAAATATGTGTTTTTGGGACGTGATAAAAACCTTGAAAGAGATTTAGTTACACCCAAAGAGGATAATATTAAGGTGTGGTGGATGTGTCCCTATGCCATGTGTGTTTAGGGAGAGTTTGTGCGATGGAGTTTTAGAGTAGGTCCTGACATTACTAGTGGAGTTTTTCTGATTGACCTCCTTTCTCTTGGAATGCAATTAGTGGGTGTGATAGAGTGTCTGGTTTGGGGATAATCTCCTTACAAGAGTGGAAATGACATGATGTGTATTCCACATGCTTTTTGTGTCTAGAATCTTGTGGTTGGATGAGTTTACTTACCTTCCATGTTTATTCGTACCTTGCATGCTCAACGTCAATTCTTGATACTACATCTATCAAGTAAAGGTCAAGGTGATGGAGATCCCCTAAACAGAATGATGTGACTCACTATCTGGTGCTTGCAGCAGTAGTCTTCACCTTGAGAATGTGGATACACTATCTTCTGGAAGAGTGTCTTGTGGTTTATTTAAACCACCAGAGTCCAAGGTACGTCTCCACTCAAGGAGACTTGGACCTGAGATAACGATGCTGGTTGAACTTCCTATAGTACTACAACTTCAAGATAGTCTATACTCTTAGAAATGGAAATGTTGTAGCATATTACCTTAGTGCTAAGTCCCAGGATCACCTAGTAAAGGATGTTTCAGAGTAGTTAATTTCCCTATAGCTGACCCTGGTGGAGCAGGAGGGTACATTTTTCTTCAATTGATGGTGATGAATCCTTCGCTTCCCAAGCATGTAAGAAAGTATTGGTTGTGATGCATCGACTGTAAAATATTGTGTGACTATATACCCTTAGGAGTTTCACCAGATAGATATTCTGAAATATGGAATCACAAGACCATGTTCCAAGAGAAAACCTTATGAGGACACACCATCCCTTTGGTTCACATGTTGTGCCAGTACAAAAAATGTACGGGTGTTCCTGGGAGCGGGATAGGTAGGTGTGATCTCAATATCCCAAGTTTTTTGTTTAGTTTTTCTTTTCAAAGATGAAAATATTGAAGGAGGGAATTATGTAGAGACCAGGTTTTTTCCTAATAAGACTTTGAAAATTTTCTAAATATTTTTCTAGAGTTAGGAGCTGAGACAACCTGCAATTCTAGGGCTCATTGTACCCAGAATTAATTCTATAAAAATATTAAATATCTTTTATATTATGCACACACATTTAATTAAAGAAAATAGGATAACTCTTAAATCGTTAATCAGATCGAAAATCTAAGGCCGTGGTAGGTTACAGAATGTGGTTTTTACCTTAGGCATGTCATAAAATGAGTCAGTGTGGGACGTTCAGACCCCTCGCTCGATGGAGGTATGTTAAATGGATTAATTAAATAATTAATTTATTCATTTAAAATCTCAAACCAAATTAAATCACAAACATGGACTCAGATGATAAATTTGATTCCACTGTTGAGTTCAGAACATGGTTTTTACCTTGGGTAGGGTATAACCTTCGTCGGCGTCAGGAGATCGGCTTATGTGCCGTCATGGTTGAGTAATTAAATAATTAAAAAATTATTTGATTTATATGTTGACTTAATTTAGGGTTATAAATTATCATTTTAGATTATTCCCTCATAATGTTGTTTTGCCAATGACGAAAACCCTCTCCTGTCCTCTCCTCATTGAAAAACGATGAATGAAAAATGATGACGACCCCCTAGATCTAGACATATCAATGCGCAACAGATCCTCCTCCTTATTCGATGAACACATTATACATCAACAATGAGAAATACAATCTAGGTAGGACTAGTATTTGGTGTTTTTATGCCCTAGATTAAAATTTGAGTATGTTGATAATTAGTTCTTCAATTTGCGCCCTTGATTTAAAACCTTACATGAGTCTAAGTACTGAATTTTATATTGTTTAATCTATATTCTATCCTCGATGCCGAATCACATTTCACCGGCTAAGAATCCTTGGCCGGTGATGTTCAAGAATTTGTTTTTGGGGCATTCTTCCCACTTTTATTTGCATTCCTCACCGTGGATCCCGGTTTGACAATTGTCGAGCATCCCAAACCCATTTTGTTGCTCGGATTCATGGTGAATCGATGAAACCTGGATGGTTCGTTGATCCAAGCATAGATCTGGAAAGGTTGTGAGACAAGGATGACCCATCCATCATTTATACATCAAAATCATGAAGAAAGAAGATGTTGTAGCTCTCCAAAGGTGTAGAGGTGCGTGTGAGGAGTTATGGAAAGTCCAAGGTAGCACACGACGATGGTGATCCGGCGCAGTTCCAACAGGTGTTCGACAAGGCGGTTCAGACTGTGGGGGCCACTCCAATTTGGGTGGCTTTGGTTGGCAGCAGCTTCTTCCTTGGTCGGCAACAACCACAGAAGCATGGTGGAGTTCTCCTTGGTTTGGTGGGCAGCATGATGGACAACAGCCGGCAGGAGAATTTTCAAGGGTTGATGCACCAACCCTTGACGTTGCAGAATTTGTTTCCTTTATAAACAGAACGGAAGAGTTCTGCTGTGTATGTGTAATTTTGGTATCCTCCGTGATTATCCGGAGAGAAGGGAATATAGAAGTGTCTCTGATTCTCCCGTGGATGTAGGTCATACGACCGAACCACGTTAAAAATTCCCGTGTTGCTCCGTTTGATCCTCGTTCTGTGTGTTTGAGGTACCACGCACCTCCGCTGCGCCCCAACAAGTGGTATCAGAGGTGAGGAGAAGCAAACGGAGGTGAACTGACGGGACGACGTCAAATTTTCCGGTGGCCGGAAAATTGAAAGTGTTCGGAAAATTTTTCGGAGGCCAGATTCGAGAAGAGGGCGGCGAGACGATTCCAACGGCGCAAACGGTGAGGAAAACGGAGTTGAAACGAAGAAGATATGGCCGGTCAAAGTTTGGTCAAACCCGCGGGTGAACAGTAACCCCGTGCCGGAGGAGAAGGAATTGTTCACACTGCCGGCGACAATTCTGGCAAGATTCCGGCAAGAGCACCGGCGTGCCACGTCAGCGCCACGTCAGCGGGTGATCTGGACCGTTGAACGTGTTTTGACCATATCTCGGTTAATTGGTGTCCGATTTCGGCGATCCAGGAGTCAATTCTAACTATTTCGACCGTTCCGGACACATCCATACGGTTAGTTTTTGAAAATTCGAACTCTATCAGGTGGTGATTAAAGGGTGTGACATCGACGGTGGTGATCGCGTTTTGCGACGACGACGATGGCTGGTGGCGGAGCACTACCAAAATTTGACATCGAGAAGTTCGAAGGTCGAAACAATTTCGGCTTGTGGAAGAGCACGGTGAAGGATCTTTTGGTGCAGCAGGGCCTGATAAGACCGTTGATCGGAGAAAAGCCCGAGACAACCAGTGCCAATAATTGGGAAGAGCTCGAGATGCGGGTCGTCAGCACAATTCGACTGTGTTTGGCGAATGAGGTAAAATACTCGGTGTTGGATGAGACATCACCGAAAGAGATCTGGAAGAAGTTGGAGCAGTGGTATATGGCGAAGTCGCTCACCAAAAAATTGTTCCTGAAGAAGAAACTGTACCAATTGCGCATGGATGAGGGAGCAAATTTGTTGGATCATACCAATGAATTCAACAAGATCCTGATGCAGTTATTGGGGCTCGGTGTGAAGGTTGAAGAGGAAGACAAAGCACTTTTGCTTTTGTCATCACTACCAAGCTCATTTGATGGTCTTGTGACTGCATTGCTCGTGGGGAAGGAGACATTGAAGCTGGACGATGTGATGGCGTCGCTTCAAGATTCGGAAGCATTTCGAAGACCCACGACGCATTCAGGTGATCAAATCATGGCGATGCGAGATGATCAGCGTGGGAGGAGCCGACATCAACAGTCAAGAGGTAAAGAATGGCGGCCAAAATCCAGGGGACGTGATCCGAGCGAAATCACGTGTTTCTGGTGCGAGAAGAAGGGTCACTATAAAAGTGATTGTGGAGAGCGCAAACGGTATGTTGCTGGGAAGAAGAAAGTCAAAGAGGAGGATGTGAACATCACAGGATTATCAGCAGATGATGAAATATGCGTGACAACGGGAAGCTCATACTCAGATGAGCGAGTTGAACGGGGAGAAGTGCAGTGTCATTACTGCAAAAGATTCGGGCACATGAAGCGGGAATGCCGATTTCTAAAAAGGAAGAACGAGCGGGCTCAAAATCCAAAAGAAGACGGATGGGTTCTGGATTCGGGGAGCTCGACACACATATGTACGACGAGAGGTACATTTGATACTTTTCAGCAGGTGCGAGACTCGGTGCGACTTGGTGATGGGTCAACATGCGAGGTTCGAGGAGTCGGGACAGTGAAATTGATGACACCCGATGGAGGAATTCGTACACTGGCTGATGTGAAATTCGTTCCGAGGATGAGACAGAACTTGATATCATTGAGTAGGCTCGATGCGAGAGGGTTCAAGATTTCCATAGTAGGTGGAGCGTTGGAAGTCTCACGTGGGGATGCAACGATATTTACAGGGAAGGAGTCTCAAGGGTTGTATCATTTGATGGGGACCACAGTCAGCCCGAGCTCGAGTGAAGATGGTGGAAGTGTCACGTCATCTGGCGTGAAGAAGTGTGTTCGATTTGCTGATGAAGTTTTCAACACTTGCAAGGAGACCGCAGGTCAAGCTTCTATCCCAAATTGGTCGTGAGGGGGAGATTTGTGGGGGCCACTCCAATTTGGGTGGCTTTGGTCGGCAGCAGCTTCTTCCTTGGTCGGCAACAACCACAGTAGCATGGTGGAGTTCTCCTTGGTTTGGTGGGCAGCATGATGGACAACAGCCGGCGGGAGAATTTTCAAGGGTTGATGCACCAACCCTTGACGTTGCAGAATTTGTTTCCTTTATAAACAGAACGGAAGAGTTCTGCTGTGTATGTGTAATTTTGGTATCCTCCGTGATTATCCGGAGAGAAGGGAATATAGAAGTGTCTATGATTCTCCTGTGGATGTAGGTCATACGACCGAACCACGTTAAAAATTCCCGTGTTGCTCCGTTTGATCCTCGTTCTGTGTGTTTGAGGTACCACGCACCTCCGTTGCGCCCCAACACAGACAAGGCAAGTCGAGGCGGCTGACGACTGAGGTAGGATGACGGATGAGACAGGAGAAGGCAGCTGGTGTGGGTCATGCAGAGCAGTCGCGTGAGGCAGTGGAGTCGAGAGCTAGCGGTGTGACTGGAGGTCGCGGGTACGACGGAGGCCGGTAAGGAAGTAGGCCAGAGATGCGCAGGGGAGGTAGTGCCACGTGAAGGGAGTAAAAAGGGGGTGGGCTAACGGGTAAACCGAAAAAAGAGAATAATAATAAGTAATACTAATAGTAATACTAATAGTAATACTAATAGTAATAGTAATAGTAATAGTAATAGTAATAATAATAATAATAATACTATTAATAATAAAAATAATAAAAATAATAAAAATAATAATAATAATAATAATAATAATAATAATACTAATAGTAATACTAATAGTAATAGTAATAGTAATAGTAATAGTAATAGTAATTGTAATACTAATACTAATAGTAATAGTAATAGTAATAGTAATAGTAATAGTAATAGTAATAGTAATACTAATAGTAATAGTAATAGTAATAGTAATAATAATAATAATAATAATAATAATAATAATAATAATAATAATAATAATACTAATACTAATAGTAATACTAATACTAATAGTAATAGTAATTGTAATACTAATATTAATAGTAATAGTAATACTAATACTAATATTAACAGTAATAGTAATAGTAATAATAATAATAATAATACTAATAATAATAATAATAATAATAATAATAATAATAATAATAATAATAATACTAATACTAATACTAATAGTAATACTAATAATAATAGTAATAGTAATTGTAATACTAATACTAATAGTAATACTAATAGTAATAGTAATAGTAATACTAATACTAATAGTAATAGTAATAGTAATAGTAATAGTAATACTAATACTAATACTAATACTAATAGTAATAGTAATAGTAATAGTAATAGTAATACTAATAGTAATAGTAATAGTAATAGTAATAGTAATAGTAATAGTAATAGTAATAGTAATAGTAATAGTAATAATAATAATAATAATAATAATAATAATAATAATAATAATACTAATATTAATAGTAATACTAATATTAATAGTAATAGTAATAGTAATAATAATAATAATACTAATAATAATAAAAAAAATAATAATAATAATAATAATAATAATAATAATAATAATACTAATACTAATACTAATAGTAATACTAATACTAATAGTAATAGTAATTGTAATACTAATACTAATAGTAATACTAATAGTAATAGTAATAGTAATAGTAATAGTAATAGTAATAGTAATACTAATAGTAATACTAATAGTAATAGTAATAGTAATAGTAATAATAATAATAATAATAATAATAATAATAATACAATTTAATTAAACCTCCGTAACTTACTTGTTCGACGTCCAATTCACGTACTGTCAGCGACAATGTGACCTTGAATCTGAGACAGACATTCCGAGTCATATATTGGATGTATTTTTTGGGTTTTTGGATCGGGTACCCGAAATGCTAAAATAATAATAATATATTATTATTATTAAATCTTTGACCTGCCATAACTCATATGTGTGATGTCCGATTGAGGTGTCGTCAGTGGCATATTGACCATGTATTTAAGATGGAAGATTAAATACCAATATTTTATATTAAATCCAAGTTCATGAATTGGGCCCATGAAATACCAAATAATAATATTATTATTATTATTACAAAATCTTGAATCTGTCTTAACTCTTCCACACAAAAATGGATTGGCGAGCTGTCATGTAACACCCCGAGCTTCCACGATACGCTTCTCTTTCAATAATGCAATAGCTTGCATTGTACGCAAGTTTGAGATTCTAACGCACCGCAACCAATCAAAGTAGTCGTTATGAATAGTAATACCCACTTTTTGAAATTAAATAAAAATTATATTTTAAAATGGACTTCATTTTTTTATTCGGAATATCGAAATTAACCTATGTTGAATTTTTTGTAATTTTCTTAGAACTTCCAATTTTTTATGAATAGTGAAAAATACTTAAAAACAACTTTTTTAATCAAAATAATTTATAGTGATAAATTATACTATTGAGTGGTTTTAAAGTATAATTAGAATATATTTTTACCATTTTATCCAATGGTGTTCATTAGAATTAATTTCACTTTGAAATTGTACATAAACAATTGTCAATCTTTTGAAATATATCCTTTCTTAAAAACACGCTATTTGTTGTGACAGCAGGAATTAATTATAAAATTAATTAATGCAACTTATATGTTTGTAATTTCATAAAATATACATCATTTTTGAATTCGGAATATCAATTATAGCTTAGGGTGAAATTTTGGCATTGTTCTGAAAAACATCAATTTTTGATGAATAGTGAAACCACTAAGTGGTAGTTAAAAAACTGATTTTTCATTTAAATGAAACATTACCACTTATGTGATTTGATTTTCAAAAATCCTACATACATGGTTGTCATTAGGAAGTAAAATTTGTTTCAATAGGATTAAAATAATTTTTTGGTGAATACTAACCATTAAGTTTAATTAATCGCGATTAAAAGTAATTAGTGAAATTTAAGGTAAAAATGATATTATAAAAATATGAAAATACCTTTACACTTGTCCTACCCCTATTGGATGAGTCATGACCGACCAAGACAATCCATTTGTCAACTTGGGGACCCCATGGAGCCACTTTGGTAGGAAAATGACATTAAAAACTTTTTATTTAATGTTAAAATAAAAATGTCACAAACATGAGTTGTTTTAGTAAAAGAATTTTTAAATGGGGTTATACAAGTTATATTTTTGACTATAAATATTAATTAGAAATCTAAAAAGATTTCAAATGTCATGATAATTTTTTTATAATTTTTAGACATCAAATAAATTAAATTATTTTTGACACCATGATGATGCAGCGATTACCTCATTAATTAACGATTTAAATAAAATAAAAAGATAATGTAAAATATAAGAATTACACTTGTCCAAAGCCTATTGGATGAGTATATTTATAACCCTTGTCACCTTATCCTCAAAATATATAAGTGTGAGACCTTTAAAATCCGAAACTCATTATATAATAAAGTAATATTTCATTACTTTCCAAGAGTGACCCTCCTCTCCTCTTATAAAAGGCCCCCACCACTACCACCTTAATCACACCTTCAAAACCTTTTGGATCGGCCAACCTCTGCCAAAATACTCTCTCAACTTCCCTCTCTTACTCCTAGAAGCCTCACTTTGAGTGGAATTCTTCCCAAGGAAGCCTTTGCCTCAAATCAAAAAGAGTTACCCAATTTTAAGGTAATGTCTTCTTTTATGTTCTTTTGTTTTATTTTGCTTCTCCAACCCCCTAAACTCTTTTTATTAATTTTCTTTTATAACAACATCAGTATCTAAAATATACTAGGATGTTTTTATTATAAGGATTTGATTTACACTTACACACACCTTCGTCTAATGGTTAAAGAACATATTGTTTCTGTGGGTGGCGAAATACTACCTCACGAAACGATGATTGTTCAATATTCTTTTACCACCTCTAATGGTGGAAATTTTGATGACACTATTTTCATATATGATATATATATATTATGTTTATGTTTTCCTTATGATTCTGTATTTTTCATTTATGGCATACCTTTAATATTTCCATTAAGGGTAAACACGATATTTTCATTGTAGGAAGTGCGGACTACCGCCCCCTCAAAGTGATTTGAATCATTAATGCCATATGTGGGATGTATAAAGGATGGAGTAAATGGTATTATACATTATATTATACTGTAATTATATTATACCTTTATATAATTATAACTTTATTCCATTAAATACGAAATAGAAATGAAAGTAGCGTTCATGCGTACGTACGACTTACCGTCTCCATGAACGGTGCATTTCATTTCTTACCTCTAAATGTTATGTAATATTATAAATGAATGTATATACTGGATATATATGATGTATATGATATCTACATCATGAATATAATTATGGATATAATGTATATTTTACCACATGAACAAAGTGTAATTATAAGAAGTTTTTTTTTACTCAAGTACCTAAGATCGACAAAACGACCGTTATTAACTTAAATAATTACATAATTTTAATAACATGGTAATAAGTGATATAAAAGGAATAATGAACTTGAAAAATGTTATTAAGTAGGTAGATATTAACTCTAGTTTATTATTCAGGAGGTTAAAGAGCGGTCGAGTCAAGTCGGACACGAGGTAAGGGAACTTCTTAACCCAATTTCCATTATTTGGGTTAATATCCTACTTTCAAATTATGTCATGATATTATTATGTCCTATCTTGTATTTGTACTTTATTTATGTGTACTTATAGTGAATACACATAATAGATATACTTTATTTAAAAATTGATCTTGGTAAGGGTCTTCGTCTGGATCTCCTTTCATTGAGGCAGATTTTGTTTTATACACAACTTTCTTTTATACGGTGTATAAACCCCTTTGACTTTTACTTTTATTCAAAAGGAATCTTTTTTACAAAGAATTTTACTAAACTAAAAAAGGAATGTTTTTGTCTTACGTATGCGGTGACAACGACTTCTCTGCCTCCGTGACCATTATTTGTGTTTCGGCTTCCTCTACAAGCCATAAATTTTTTTAAAATGAAAAATAAATACAAAGTTTTAATTTTCTTTTATTTTGGTATTGAAAATGGTTTTGAAAGTGTTTTTTATTATATCAATGTGTTGTATTGATATCTTGTGATTGAAATGCATAAAGTTTATGTTTCCTTTATGCATGTCTTATGTGATACGATTATGTTATGGTTTATGATATGTTTAAACCTGTTCATATGAGGAATGCATTGGACTTAATAAGTGACTGGTGGAGCCCGCTATAGCTCCTCGATGCATCGGCAGGTCTCATGAGACAAACTAGTGTCTTGCCACGAGGCCTTGACAAAATCTTATTTGTAGTCTTGGCACGAGGCCTTGGCTACGTGGTTATGATAGTCTGGCATTATGCATTCCATCATTATGAAAGTGGTTATTGATATTGCATGTGATTATTCGACTAGTAGAATATCCATGTGAATAAGTAAATGGTATTATTTAATTTTATTTTTTCTATATTATGCTGAAGTTCAAGTTTAAAAAGGCTTTTGTTTTAGTTATACACTGCCTTAAATGTTAATGTTTATTTATGAAATCTTTGGCGATATTGTTATCCTTACTGAGCATATGAGCTCACCCCTTTCATTGTTTTAATATTTTCCAGGATGTGAAGAAGTATTTTATAAATAACCTGTAGGGATAGTTAGAAGAGGATATGAGTGTGGAATATAGAGACTTTGTTATTGTAGTTTTTCACTTTATGATGTAATGTAACATTTATGAATGTATCTAGTGTTTCCAAGGCTACTAAACTAATCAGTCTTTCGAGACTTGATCTTTTGTGATCATGCCAATGTTACACAATAATGTACCGACTCTGGGTAACTAGGGTCGGGGCGTTACATGTAAGTGGAGTTGTGACCCTAAAATTGGGGTGGAAATTTCAAGACCAATCCCTTGTTTTTAAAACAAAGATGAGGTGTGGGCCCCATTAGGCCCGGTTCTCATGCGTTAGGATGAAATGAAACCTTTTCATCGGGTATCCATTTTTAATGAATGAGTAGTCCATCTCGTGTGTTTTTCCTGAGGATCGAAATGGCGTGATCCATATAATTTGTTTCATGATCGAGGCGCGGGTCCCACAGGATGCCTCTCACTCACAATGCGGTGAATTAAGACTTTTCTTTCTGATGAACGTTTAGCGTGAGTGGATAGTCTACCTAACATGTTTTCCCACAAGGATCACAATAGTGTGATCCATTTGGATGTGTGGAGCCTTATTCGTGATCTAATTAAATGTGGACCAACATATTGTGTACTGAAGTACATGAACATAGAAATAACCAGTAGACATGGATTGGACCCCAAATGGGTAGGGCATGCCGTGTATCCCACCTACACGGCGTGTTCCCTCACATGGTATGAGAATCGTGTACCGACCAGACACAACCAAACAATGAATAGGGAACACACACCATGTGACCACCTCACATGCCATGTATTTCTTGAGCTCAACTAAGAAGTCTTAAAATATTCATATTTCCTTCATTTGAAATCAGATTATGGCCCCCCAAGATGCTTATCCTGAGTGTTTTTTTTGTGTGTAGAACGTGATGAGACCCTCGAAGGTGAATTTTGAGATACAGTTTGACTGTTTTGGGTTGACACACGCATAGATGACACCTGATGATAGTTGTGGCTTGACTTTACCTAAAAGAATGGCATGGCTTGACTTTACCCAGTAGAGTGCCATGGCTTGAATTTTCCTTGTAGCATGGAGTGGCTTGAATTTTCACATTAGCATGGGGAGGCTTTACATTTCCCAGTGGCATGGCGTGTCTTGAAGTTTCCAAGTAATGTTGTGTGACTATAAATTTTCCCAGTGGTGTGGTGTAGTTTGATTTACCTAAGGAATCACGAGGAAGAGGGGATCTTTCCCCACTGAGAATCATCCTTGTGACGTGACCTAAAAATCGTGCAGGCAAGTTAATGCCACCCAAATAAGATAGTATTGAGGTGCAGTGATTTGATCCCCTTTGACTTGTGTGTCATGGTCAGATGCGATGAGATACAGGGCATTAAAGATGGTTTTTACCTTGGAACTGGTGGCTACTCACTTTCCTGGTCTGATCTATGAGGTTGATATCCCCTTACTCTATTATTTGGGTTTCTTTGACTGAGAATATATATATATATATATATATTTTCTATTTATAGTACCCACTAACTAGGTTTTAGTTACTCTTCTTCTAGGAGAGGTGAATATGCGTAGGGTATGCCACATTCTTTTTGTGGCTAGCTTCTTGTGGTTGGGTGAATCTACTCTCCTACTATAGGTAGCGAAGACTCAACAATAAGTTCATCTTTTCACCATTTCTAGCTCCTTGTATTTGGATGAGCTTACATCACTCTCTTGTTGGGTTAAGATTCGCTATTTTTACTGAACCTTGTCCTATATACTTCTTTATTTTTCAGAGTATCTCTTATGGCTCCCCCTTCTCCTTTTTGGGGTTTCTTACTGAGTATTTTTATACTCACCCTTGCATGGGATTTTCCTTCACATGTCGTACCTTATATAGATGACTGACCGGTTGATCATGACTTCATAGGAGCATAAGGATATGGGTGCTTGGACCACATATGATGGTTGTAGATTGGGATTCAAGAGTAGGTATCTCTTAGTTGTTTTACCTTTTTCAATTACTGCTAGGATATGGAAATTTTATGGTTGGTTGTGTATTTTTTCACTTTTCCCTTTAGTTTACTCTACTGTACTTGTACTATTTAGCAGTTTATGCATGTTTGGTTTATTTATAGAAATGTTACATATTTTGTTCCTTTCCCTATGCACGTTTTGCATTGAGTTGGCTGCTTGTGTTTACAGGTTCTTAGCCAAAGGCCTCCCCGAGTTTGTTGTGCCTTCGGCGCTAGTTGATAGTCCCTAAACTATGGATTCAGGCTTGGGGTAGTTATGGTTCGAGCCCTGGCCTGGGTCAAGTCGTGACAATACCATCAACTATACTTTTTCTCTCCTATTCCCTTTTGACTAGTAATACCACCAGGAATGGGCCTCTTTTACTACTGGTTATATCAATATCTATAAGATCTTTATTCTTTTTTATTGATCTAGTGTAGAAATCCTCCTTTTTTCAAATACTATTCCTACATAAGTAAGTTATATTTCCTTTTATAGTATATAACTTTTTCAAGATCTACAACTGATCTGTGAAAATATTTTTGGTCTCGAAACTTCCTATTGATCTTAAATGACCAAAATATGATCAAATATTAACTTTTTAGAACTTTGTTCAAAAATATTCCATAAAAAAGTCCTTTTGGAAACACTCAATCAGATTTGTTGTGGCCGATTCTCCTCAGTCCAATGTAATCTATCTAATTTACCTCTTTCCAGTACTCCTTTATCATATGTTCTTTGTCTGATACACTTCCATTTGGTACTCCTCAGTCTGATGTGCTCTATCTGATACACCTCAGTCTGATACTCCTTGGTATGATTCTCCTCTATCTGATGTAGATCAGTCCAATGGTCCTTTTTTATGTAATCTATCTTTCTAATACTTCTATATTTGGTGGATCTTTATCTAGACCTCTTATATCCAATTATTCTCTTCTACAACCAATTATAATCTTAGTCAAATATAAATATATTATCTCTAAAAAACATCAAGAATTTTACTCTCTAGATACACTAGTAACAAAAACAACTCTAAAAAGTCAGTACCCCTTTATATATACGCACTTCATCTAAAAATCAAGGAGGAAGAACTTTCTCTAATTTTGAAATTCCCACTGAACTCAATTTTATTTTTACTACCTTCAAATATTATAAAACTTAAAATTCAACATTCTTTGTCAAATTTTCCTCAAATACTGGCATCATCGATATCTTAAAATCTTCATTAAATTTCAGTTATATTTATGAATATTGAAAGAAAAACTCAGAATCCTCATAATTAATGACTTTAAAAAGTTTTTTTATATCTCATTAAATCTCTGTTTCTCACATTTTCCCTATTTGGTAGTGTTGAAAAAATTTCCTTTGTATGAAACTTCTAAAAAACATATCTGTTTAAACATTTTCATCAAATAAAATTGGTCCGGTAAACTCAGGATTCATCCATATAGTTCTCTTCACATGTTCCTCTATATAATGATATTTTCATAGGTCTATCTAATAAAATTTGTAAATGACTCCATATAATGAACTTTTCAAATGTATCCATCCAATGATCATTGTAAAATAATGTCTGGTGGACTTCAACTTTCTCTGTCTGGTGAGATTCACAAAGTTTGTCTGATATAAATGGATTTCCCTATCTGGAACAACTTCATAGATTTTAAATCTAGTAAAAATGCATTGATTTATTCATTAAAAATTTTCTTCTACTAGATTTACAAATTATTTTTCCAATAATTTTGTATCTTATGGGATCTTTCAATAGACTCATCTTTATAAGTTCTAAATAAATAATCCAATGGTCTCATTTTGATAACTTCCCAATCCTCCATCTAATGAAAAATTCCCTATAACCTTCATACTTACCTGCCTGACCATTAACTATACCTCCACCACTTAATAGATTGAAACTTGTATATTTTTAACTCCAAATTGGTAACACAATCTTTATATATAATTAAAAATTTGAACTTTTTATAACTTCATCCTTTTTACAGAATCAACTAGAATCATTAATATATTTATGATATTTAGTACTTTTAGGATCAATAAAGCATTATATAACTTTATAATATTGATCTAAACATAGAAACAACTCTTCTATCTTAATTTTTTGGAGCTTATCCAATAAACGTGTATTGACTTATTGGAAATAAATTTTGGAAACAATAATTGGGAATAACGTTCTACCCTTTTTTTTTCTCAATATACACACATATATTAGAAGTTAATATGTGTTCTCAATTATTTCCCCCTCATATATGGGTGAATTTTATTTCTCCCCCTTACTAACAATCAAATGAGAAGGGAAACATAGGGTTCATCTCAAATCATCTTCCTTAATTTCAAAATCTTTAAAACTTTACATAAGATGAGAATATTATAATATTAATATCTATACATAGATCCTTTAATTAGGCATGTATCACCCATAGTTTCAAGTAGTTAAGCCTTATTTTATGTTTTTTAGTTTTATTAAGTGTTTGGGTGAAGTTTGGGAGGGTTTAGAGACTTTTTTGAAATGTTTTTGGGTATTTTATAAAGGATTAGAGTTGGTTCATGGTTAGTGGAAACCATGTAAACACTCTAGGAAACTTTGCACAATGAGACAGAGGCTAAGAGGAAGGTGCATTAGAAAGCGCACAGTTTTTCAAACTGTGTGGCTACCTAGGAGAAACCATGAAACTTGGTACAATGGAATTTTGTATAGATATAACATAGTTTTATAACCATATGAGACAACTGTATGAGGTACCCCCTTGAGATAGAATCCGGTGCACATTTAGCCCACGATTTTTCTAACCATGAAACTAATTGTGCACAGTTTAAAAATGAGACCCACAAATTCTTGATCGAGGACATGATCAACTATTATCCCCTCATTTTCCCTTAAAATGACCCAAACTCAATATTTTTACACTATAAGGCTAGGGAACCCTTCTCTATCAATTTGGAAGCAATACAGAGGCATTTCTTGGTGCGTTGAAGCTAGATTATCACGGTGAGTCATCATTTATGGAGATTTTTCTTATTTTTACTTAGATCTACTTCCTCTACCTCTTCATTTCATATATATACTTCTTATGTGGATATATATAACGTATTTTATAGAAGATATAATAATATTTTCCTTCATTGATGTTAGGGGAAGAGATCTAAGGTGGGTTTTTGGTGTTTCAACCCAGATCCATGGATCTTTTTTGTACTGTTGTTTGTTTTTACCATAAAACCTGAGGTAGGTGGCTTCGATCTCAACTACTCTATTTATAATATGAAGACTTGATTTAAAGTTTATTATTTTACATTAGTTTTTTTGTGAAATTGGTGTTCAAGCATGGTGGAAACCCTCTTTAGTGATGGATTACAGTTTTTGTAGAAATTTTAGAATAGTTGTGAAAATGATTTGTGGTTCAATTTTAAAATAATGATTTTAAAATAATTTGTTTGAGTTTTTTATAAAAAAAAGTTTTATGGAATGGTTTTCAATAAAAATTTTGTTTTATTGAAATGGGTTCAATACACTTGGGGTTGGCATATGTTTATATGAATTGGGGTGGAAAAGGTCGTGAAGTGCCCCATCAAAAGGTTGGTATGAATAAAGGTGTGAAGTAACCTTATAAAAATGGCTCACTAAGTGATGGCTCAGTGAAAGGATGAATCACCTCTCATGTGTATAGGGAGGTCTAGGTTTCATGCATGGTTGGATGTGTGGTTATGTGGAAAGGAATGGACTATGCCAAAATAGAATTTGGTGAAAAGGTTTAGATCATTGTTTTGTTTCTTTCCCTCGAACTTGGATTATTTGAGAAAAATATTTTATTATGGAAGTAGTTTATATTTCCATGTAAACTATTGTAGAAATTGTTTTATATAAATAGTTTTTATAATTGTGCTAACATGTTCTATCCTAGTGGTGTGAGTAGGGAAGTATTTTGTGGAAAACCTACTAAGTTTCATTACTCCCCCCTACTTTGTCACTTTGGTTCTTGTACATATATAATTTCTTGGTACATAGGAAAAGGTAAAATATCACACTACTCTAGTGGTTCTTAGTGATACTTAGACTATTTATTGGAGTTAGATAATGGAGTAGTATGGATCTTTAGAGTTGTGGTTATCAATGATGTTTTTAGTTTTTTAGACTTCTATTGTGTACTTGGGTTGTTTTGTAGTCTTCCACTATGGTACTCTTATGTAGTTTAATTTTGATATAAATGGTATACTTTGAGTAGTCTTTCATTGATATCATTCATCATGTAGTGGTTTATTTGGTTATGACTTTTTTGGTTGGTTGTGTTTTTCCTAAAGGGAAAATAATCGCCTACATGTTCATGAAGCACTTGGCATTTATTGCGAGCATTTGGAATCATGGGGATGTATCTTAAGGCCAAGTAATGTTTCACATACTTTTAAATCCAATGAGAAGGGGAAGGATGTTATAATTGGTATCACCTTGTTCGGTCCCTACCTAACAAGTGGTATTCCATTACCTTGGTCTTGGAGTTGATATTGATTATGGTCTATTCCTTGTGTCATATTGGTAGAAAGGAGTATAATTGCAAGGACATGAAATATATAGTATAAAAAGACATATCTAACCTTTTTATGATGAACTTGAAGTTACTAAGGGTTTGAGTACATAATTAGTTTAGAGATACCTATAGGATTTGGAATCTCATTTTCATGAGTTTATCCAATGAGATTATCATGACATGCATTATAGAAATGAATTTCCCTTGGAGTGCATAGTTAATTTTGAGTAATGATTTGGTGAACATTGTTTATTTTTGAAAAAAATGTTGATTTTTTTTAAGTGGGAGATTTTAGGAAAGTGCATGGTTTAGGTATTCAAAAAATGGTTTGATTTTTTAAAAGAAAGTTGAAATTTATAAAAAATGGCTGAACATGGTAAAAGTGGATTTTAGAAAGAATTGTTGTGATAATTATGATGTGATAAAACAAAATTTTAATGTAAATCCATCAGCTCAAAGAGATTGAGACCTATGGTATTTGTTTTATGTTTAGAAAATGGAACCTGGTAGGCATTGTAGGAACCAACTAGAAGAAGATACTAAAAATTTGGTTGTAACTAATCCATAGGTGAACAAAAAACTAATTCAGAGTATTGTCCAAGTATTTCAAGATATGTAAAGAGGGAACATGAGGGATAAACCAAGGTAAGTGGATCATTACACCCAATTATAGAATCATAATCCACCCATCTTTTAGGGTGATTCTGAACTAGATAATTAAGAGGTGTGGCTGAAAAGGATAAATCAAATCATTTACTTCATTAGAATACCAGCATAGTTGAAGTCAATATGATGATGTATATGCTGAAGGATATTGCACGCCAGTGGTGGGATTTAGTTGTTTAGGCTAAATTGGATGAAGTCCTAGCATGGGAGGTTTTTTAAGAATTGTTCAACAAATAATTATATCCTCACATGTTCAGAATTCAAATAATGATGGACTTATTCAACTTGAAGTAGGAAAATATTTCTATCATAGAGTGTACATCTAAATTCGTGAATTTAGTGCACTTTTCACCCAAAGGTTTTGCTAGTTCATCCTTGAAGGAACATATATTCGAATCAGGGATGAGGAAAGAGATTAAATCAATAATTAATATGATCTGTATCAAATATTATACAAAGATGGTCAATAGAGTGATGTTAGATGAAAGAGACATCTCGGGAGATATGGGAGGAGGAAGTATGTTCATGCCCAATGGAAACAATGGGAACTCTAATGCTGGGAGAAAGAAAAAGAGGGAAACATATTTCTAAGGTGAGAGTATGAATCAAAATCAAACAGTGGGATCAATAAACCTTCCTACATGACCCAAGAGCAAAGAGGGATATTTCCAATGTGGTTCTCCTGACCAAATTAAGTGAGAGTGTACGACACAACCTAGAGCATGCCAAAACTACAATAAAATGGGGCATCTTCAGTGCTATTATCAATGTGATCCAAGATCAGTTGTTCATGACACTTCCCCGGAATCACAGGTATCATATGCTTCGACATGATGAGGATAAAAGAATACCTATCTTTATTAGAACATATCTACCCATGGTGCTTCTAGGAATACCATGACTCCTCAGGTAGTGAAATCTAAATAGGGAAATAAGGAAAAAAGCATGGTGAGAAAGCAAGGATATAGAGCCAAGAAGGTTATGGAGAATGATCATTCTGGACCATCAACCATATTAGGTATACTTATTTTGAATTATACCCTTATGAAATCTTCGTTTGATATGGTTGAATCCCATTCCTTTATTTCTTCTCGTGTGGTAGAATTTCTAGGTTTAAAAGTTGAGAAGATTCCTTCTATGTTAAAACATCAAACTTCTCTTGGTCAAAGACAATGTCAAGCCTTTGTGTGTAGATAATTTCTTATAATTTTTGATGGATCCATGTTGATATAGGACTTTTTTTATTTATATAGATGTCTATGATATTATCTTGGGTATGTATTGGTTGAAAATGTTCAAGGATCACATTGACTATTATACCACAATGGTCAGTTTTACAATAGGTGATGGCATCATGCATCTATTTCAAGGCTACTAGAATATAAAGGAATGTGAAACATGATTTTTGTCACAAGCAGTTGTAATGATATCATATCATTAGGAAACATTAAATTTGGAATTTATGGAATATATCGAGAATAATAGTTTTCTAGTAGTGGTCGATCAGTTTCCTGATGTTTTTTATGAGAATTTCTCAAGGTTACCATCTATAAGGGAAGTGGAGTTTATGATCGATATCCTACCAGAGAACAGTCCTATTACACTTATATCTTATCCTATTGAACCAATAGAATCAAGGGAATTAAAATTTTAGTTAGAGGATATAGAAAGTAAAGGTTTCATTTGGTCGAGAACATTTTTGTGGGAAGCACCTGTCTTGTTTTCAAAAATAAAAAAGGAAACATTATCCTTTGTGTGGATTATCATAATCTTAAACAAATTATGATAAAGAAAAGGTATCCAATACCACACATTTATGATCTGTTTGATCAATTTATGGGTGCTTAGTGGTTCTCCAAAATTGACTTATGATCAGGGTATCACCAATTGTGGGTTTGGAAGGAGGATATCCCAATGACAGCTTTTAGAAGTTGATATAACCATTATGAATATGTGGTAATGCCTTTTAGTCTTATGAATGAACCAGTAGACTTTATGTCATTAATTAATTTTAAATTTAAGTGATATCTAGATTCTTTTTTGGTGGTGATTGTGAATTACATATTGGTGTATTCAAGGACAAGGGCTGAGCATGAACAACACTTGGTGACAGTGTTGGGAATCTTGAGGGATCATCATCTATATGATAAATTATCAAAGTTTGATTTTTGGATATAGGAGGTACATTTTCGTGGCTATGTAATCACTGAAAAAGGTGTTTCTATCGATCCAAAAAAATAGATGTTTTTATCTCTTGAAAACTGCTAAATATTGTATTTGATATATGATGTTTCCTTGGTATAAATGGTTATTATTGATGCTTTGTTTAATATTTTTCATGACTAACATCACTTATGATATCTCAAAAAAAAATTGTCCCATTATAATGGGACAAGTAATTCTAGAAGTATTTTCAAGAGCTAAAACTTCACCTTATATCAGCACCAATCTTGATTTTTTTGGAATCTAGATAAGGCTATATGGTGTATTGTGATGCTTCAGGAATAGGGTTGGCATGTGTTCTCATGCAAGGAGACCGTGTTTTTTCATAAGGATAAATATAGTTAAGGTTGCATGAGAATAACTACCCAACAAAAAATTTGGAGTTTTCTGTCATAGTCCATGTTTTGAAGACTTGGAATCATTACCTCTTTAGTGAGAAATTCACTATGTTTATAGATCATAATAGTTTGAATAATATTTTCTCACAAAGGGATTTGAATCTGAGACAAATAAGATGGATGAATTACCTCTAAATGTTTGACTTTAACTTAATATATACACCAGGAAAGGGAAATTCGGTGGCAGATGCATTAATTATAAATTCATATGATTATTCGGTGAAAGAAGCTTCATATGAGTGGTAGTTTATATCAGTCCTAACCGACATGCACTTGGAATGTAAAGATCGAGGTGAAGTTATATCCTTCTTTCTAGTTTCATTAATTCTTAATTTGTTTTAAATAGTTAAAGAGGCATAGGTATTTGATTTATAATGTGTGTATATGTGGTCAAAACTCAATGGCAGTGAGATCGTTGAGGATGGGAGGCTAGATGAGAGTTTATTGTTATGGTTCAGAAATTGGATGGTTGTACCTATTTATTTTTAGGAACAACCTATTCATGATTACCACCATTCAAGATGAGATATTTATCCTAGAATAAAAAATATGTAGAAGGTGTTGAAAGAACAATTTTATTGGATCAGTATGAAAAGTAAGGTGGATAATTTTGTTTTGAAATTCTTAACTTGTTAGCAAGTTAAGGTAGATCATTACCGACTGAAAGGTATGTTGTAGTATTTAACTATTTCTATTTAAAAATGGGAGTATATATCCAGGGATTTTGTAACAGTTATCCCAAGAATAGTTCATAAAAATTATTCCATATGGGTGATAATGGATGATCTCACAAAGTTAGATCATTTCATACCTATTCTTGAATCTCATACAGTGAAGGACTTGTCAAAAATATATATATGAGAAGTGGTAAAGAGGAATGGAATACCAGTTTCAATAGTGTTAGATAGAGATCTGAGTTTTAAGTCTCGTTTATGGAAATACTTATAGAAATCCCTTGGAACTTAGTTGACTATGAGTATGATGTATCATCCTGAGATAGACGGCCAATCTGAATGGATAATACAAACATTGGAAGACATATTGTGGGCTTGTGTAATGAATTTTAGTGTCTCATGGGAGGATCACATGTTATTGGTGTAGTTATCATATAAAAACAATTATCAATACTCGATACATATAGATACTTTTGAAGCATTGTATAGGTGTTCTTTTTATTCTCCACTTTATTGGGTGGAAACAAGTGAGACTTCACTGTTTGGGTTGATCCTTGTCTAAGAAACTATAGAGAATATTCAGTTAAATAGTAAATGGATGAAGATAGATCAAAGTCATCAAAAATATTATGTGGATCATTGTTGACAAACATTTTCATTAAAGTTGAGTAATCATGTGTTCTTAAATATCTTTCCAAGGATTGGACATTTTTGTTTTGGGATGTTGGGAAAGTTATCTCCTCAATATATTGTCTCTTTTGAGATACCGGAACAAGTTAGTGAGGTGGAATATCAGTTAGAATTTCCACCATGGTTTAGTGCTTCGCATAATGTGTTTCATGTATCTTAGTTGAAAAATTATATGTATGATTCTGACCATGTGATTTGATAGGATCATGTTGACCTAGATCCGGATGCTTCATTGGTGCACATTCCAGCTCAGATTTTGGATAGGCAAGAGAAAGTATTTCATGAGAAATGTGTTGTTCTTCTGCGGTTTTTTGGGAAACATGGTCCGATCCAAGAACAGACTTCGGAAATGAGAAGGAGATGATAGACAAATGGACAAAACTATTTTAGAGAAATTATGTTTTTCTAATTCATGGGGATGGAAAGGCCACTAGTGGGGAGAATATAGAACCCCCCATTTTCATGTAAGTAACCCTTATTTTATGCTTTTTAAGTATATAAAGAGTTTAGGAAATGTTGGGAGGGTTTAAATATTTTTGAATTTATTTGGGATTTTATAAAGGTGAATGATTTTTTCACATTTATTGAAAACCATGCAACTCCTCTAGGAAACCATGCACAATGAGATAGAGGCTAAGGAGAAGGCACCCAGGCAGTTGCACAGTTTATGTAAAGGATGCGGCCGCCTAGGAGAATAAATGAAACTTGGAATAGTTGGATTTTTAATGGATAGATAATGGTTTTATAATAATTTTAAATAACCATGAAATACCCCCCCCCCCCATGAGATATAATTTGGTTCACAGTTTTTCTAACTGTCCGACTAACCATGCACAGTTTAAAAACAAGATCCAAAAATTGTGGATCTATGTTGGGATCAACCTTTAACCCTTAAGTTTTTCCCCAAACTAACCCTAACTCAATATTTATCCCTCTAAAAGTATAGGGAACCCTTATGCATTTATTTATAAGTAATAAAGAGGCGTTTCTTGGTGGGTTGAAGACCGTATATCACAGAAAGGCATCATTTATAGTGTTTTTGCTTGGTTTTCCTTAGATATAATTCTCCCTCTCTCTCTGTTTCTTAGAAATACCTCTACTATGGATATATATATAATGTATTTTATGTCAAATATGATGAGATTTGGATCTTTTATGTTACAGGAAGATATCTAAGGTGGGATTTTGGAGTTCTAACCCAGTTTTGTGGATGTTTTTCATGCCATTCTCCATTTTCACTATAAAACCCAAGGTATGTGGCTTCAATCTAAAATCTTATATTTAGAATATAAAAGACTAATTTCAATCTCAAATCCTATATTTTTTTATTTAAAAATGTTTGTGAAATTGGTTGTCAAGCATGGTAGAAACCCACTTTAGTGATGGTTTGTTATTTTTTGTGGAAATTGTTAAATTATTGTGCAAATTATTTGTGGTTTGATTTTAAAATCATGATTTTAAAATCATTGGTTTTGGTTAATTTATAAAAAAATGTTTTTATGGAATGATTTTAAATAAAAATGTTGTTTTATTGAAATGGTTTTGACACACTTGGGTTTGGCATGTGTTCATATGCATTAGAATGGATAAGGGTGTGAAGTAACCCCATCAAAAGGTTGGGATGGATAAGGGCGGGAAGTAACCCCATAAAAATGGTTCACTAAGTGATGGATTAGTGAAAGGATGACTCACCACTCATGATTATATGGAGTTCTAGGTTTCATTAATGGTTAGATTTGTGGTTATTTAGAAAGGAATAGACAATTCCAAAATGAATTTTGTGAAATGGTTTAGATCATTGTTTGGTTACTTTCCTTAAAACATGGATTATTTGAGAAAAATATTTTACTAGGGCACTTGTTTATATTTCGATATAAACTGTTGTAGAAATTGTTTTATATAAACAGTTCATATAATTGTTCTAACATGTTCTATCCTAGTGGTGTGAGTAGGGAAGTCTTTTATCTAAAATAGACTGAGGTTCATTAATCACCCCTGCTTTGTCACTTTTCTTATTTTGCAGATATCGTTTATTGGGACATAGGAAAAGGTAAAGTATCATGATTCTCTAGTGGCACATAGTGATACTTGGACTATTTTTTAGAGTTGGAGCACGGATTAGGTTAGAGCTTTGGATTTGTGGTTGTCATTGAGTTTTGTTGGTTTTTTAGTATTCCTCTGTGTACTTGATTGTTTTGTAGTCTCTCACTATGGTACTCTTGTGTAGTTTTATTTTGATATAAATGGTATTATTTGAGTTGTCTTTCATTGATATCATGCATCATGTATTTGTTTATTTGTTTATGAATTGTTTGGTTGGTTGTGTTTTTTCAAAAGGGGAAATCATACCCCACATGTTCATGAAGCTGTTAGCATTTATTTCTAGCCTTTTGCATCTTTGGGATGTCACTTAAGGCTAAGTAATGTTTCACTGCCTTCTGAAGCCAATGAGGAGGGGCGGGATATTACAAGAAAACTCTAAGTCTGCATAGAAAAAATCAATATATAAAAACAAGATTGTATAATAAAGGTGATCAATGTTGTCCATAATACTTCTTTTATGTGATACTTTCCTTAAGATTATTCCATTGTCTTTATATCAGGGGAAATCTAAGTATGTTTTTTAAGATAAAACATACACCTATCTCAACAAACACATCAAAAAAATTCATGTGTATAAACAGAACTCCAACCACATATTATCATTCTCAACAATCATAAATACAACTGCATGATTAGTTTGATTCAACTAAGGAATGTATGATAGTTATACCTCAACTTTAGTTTTACCCCATCCTAAGGGTTTCATAACAACTTTAATCATGGTGATCATAATGTTCCATGATGGATACCAATTATTGATATAATACTAGTACAAAACCTAGCCATCTCATCTACTTCCTCACCTTCAATTACCTATAAGTTAGTTCAAATAAACAAGAATAATGGGAATAATAAGGAACCTAAATAGTTAATCAATTAGACAATAGGTCAGAGAAGTGTTTCCCAACCCAAAACTCCCTTTACTTTAGCTTCATAAATCACCATTCATTCACCCTTGAATTTCCATGTACTAATTTCTTTGGGATGCATGGAGATCTTTCCAATTATTTCATTCTTCACTTTATGTAGAGTATTTTTCTTAATTTATTCTAGCAAGGTGAATGCATTAATTTTTTTACGATACATAAAATATATTTACTTATTATTGAGATTTATTTTTTTCGTCAACCATAGTTTCTTCTGATGTATTCTTCCTTTGATTTATTAGTTCCTTCTACTCAAGTACCTCGGTCATATATCATTTTAGGAGTGTGGACAGTATTTTTAAATATTCCACCCATATTTTTTTGTAAGGATACCCTTCTATGGTTAATCACTCTGACCATTAACTTCTTATTTGTATATTTATTCAACCAATCCAATATTATTATTTATTTCAAGGATTTATTTCCTATCTTATTTCAAAATATTTTTGGATTGTTTACATCTATACATGAGTGTTACTATCCTTCCATAATATAATCATATATTATTTAAATTAAAATATTCCTTTTATTTATTCATGGGTGTGCCGAGTTTTGTATCCTCTATTTTTATACACTCCAATTAAGATTTCCCATTTATTTTCTATTCATATTTTATTTTAATACCTCTTAATGTAAGAATTCTCTATTTTCTGGTGGTTGTAAAATTATACCAACAATCAATTTCCACGTGTCCAAACATTCCTCAACTCTAGTATTATCATACAAATACAATTTTCTTCCATTATGAATACTTTTTTATGATGGATGACTATTTCAGTTCATGACTGTATTTCTTGGAAGAAATTTGATGGTAAATTCTCTTCATACATCTTTTCTAACCCTCCCTTGATGTGGTGGGTTTATCATTATTTTTCACTATCTATACTAACCCATTATTTGATTTTAAACCTATACTATCAGGTTAATAAGTATAAGTACAATAATAAATAGTTGGGTTTTGGGTTACCTTCTACTTGGATGTTACTTCTACTTTATAATAGAATGATCTCATGCTCTTGTTTCTACTAGTATGAGTCCCCCTAGATCCATAGTTCTCTATTTATTTTTAGATTATTTTTTTATAATTAATTGCTTCTCTTTTCTTAATATTTTTCTTAATCTTGGTATAAAACTCTAGATTTTTATCCTTCGGAGTAACTTTATTTTTCTCTATTTGGGTAAACTTTAACACTTAAAATATAGACTTTATAAAAGCAAAAAAATCAAGAAAAATCGTTGGAACATTAGAGGGAACCTGATATTATACTAATTGAAGTTCCCATATCAGTGTAAGATCACTTAAAGGGAGATGGGTGAATCCATGACACATTTATTTTATGAATTATTCTCTAAAAAATGTAACCTATTAAACTTGTTATAGTTCATGATCCACCTAAAGATATCTCACAACTATACATCATATGTAGTAAATATAAAGAGATATCAGTACATGATATTTACAAGGTTCAACCTTAATGTGAGAACCCGCTTCTTTCCATGTAAGTTATAACCACAACATGGATTCTTTACTAACTTTAATAAGATTACAAAGGCACATAAAAAACTAGTTACACCCCCTTATAATAATTCATCTAATTTACCCTTCTTATAAACCCTAATGACAAAATATTTTGTTGTATTTGTTTATACCCCCAATTATCATTCTTCTCCCTTCTTCCTTCTCAAATGGTTACACCCCTAGCCATGATCCTCTTCAACAATATTTTATATCCCCCAGCTAACAAATATTTATTCTTCTTTGTCAATATAGTTTATAATTTCCTCCTTATTCAGATGAAATTCCACCACAGTCATGTTGGATCTCATTTTAACATGTACAAATTCTTCAAGATCTTCCACAACTCTCTAAAAAGACTACTTGTCTCAAAACTTCCCCCTGATCTTGAAATATCTACACATACTCAAATATAAAAATTCCATAATTTTTTTCCAGAAATATTCCTTATAAAAATTGCATCTGGTAAAACACCTTCTTTTAGGTTGTGGTCAATTCTACTCAGTTTTGTGTGCTCTAGCTAATGTGCCTTCATGTGATACTCCATGGTCTGATGTGCCTTGTCCAATTCTCCTCTACCTGATACTCCTCAGCTCAAAGTGCTTTGTCTGATGCACCTCTGTTTGATAATCCTCAGTCTGATGATCCTCTATTCAATGCAAGCCAGTTTGATACTTCTTCTTCATCTAGTAATCTATCCATATGGTACATCTCTATCCTATGGATATTTATCCATAAATATTTTATCTAATTATTCTCTTCTTAAAACAAGTAGAATAGTAATTGCAAACTCACACTGTGATCTATCAAAAAAAATCAACAATTACCCTCTCCAACAACTCTAAAATAGTATCAACCCATTAATATAGGGATACTTCCCCCAAAAATAAAGGAGTAAGTACATGTGATAATTTTAATTTACTACTCAAATCAACTATTACTTGACCTCCTTAATATATTATGAAACTTCATAGTCAAGAATATTTATCAAAGTTTCATCAAATCTCAGTGGCAATGATCTATTCAAATATCCCATAAATCCTAGTAATATTTATGAACACTAAAACAATATATCAATATTATCACAATTAATGACATTATATAGTTTTTTAAATCTCATCAAATCTCCACCCTTTATAAAAAATGTCATATATTATTCATTTGGTAGTATTGAAAACTTTCATTCATCTAAAACATACATAACAGTTATATTTATGAAACTATTTGTTTGGTCATATCAGTCTAGTAAACTCAAGTTTCCCTTATCCAATGATAGTTGTACCAGTCTTTTCTTTAGACTTTATAAATGTCTCTATCCAACGGAATTTTTAAATGTCTCTATATGATAATCACTATAAAAACTTCCTGATGGACTTAAAATTTTTCCATCTTATGGGATTTATAATTTTTTTGATATAAATTTATTTCTCTATTCGATATAACTTCATATATTTATTTTTTAGGTAAAAAATTATATATTTCTCTATCTGAATAATTATTTTTATAGAGTTAAAAAGTCTCTATAAGTTCCTTCTATGTATGATGGAATCATTTTATAGAGTCATTCCAGTAACCTAACATGTCCATATCTAATCATTATCTATAATTACACCACTTCATAGATTGAAATTACAACAACCCAAACTCTAATTTTAAAAGTAAAACTTTTTTATGGACTTAATAACTTGTGTTTTGTACAACTTAAAACTTTGAAAAAACTCAGATAGAAACATGAATATCTCCATGATGTTTAGTTCTTTGAGGATTAGAAAAGTATCATCTAACATTATACTGTTACTATAAACATAGAAACAAATTTTCTCTCTAACTTTTCTAGAAGTTATCTGACAAATGCATATTAACTTATTGACATAAAATACAACAAATAGTACATAGGAAAAACAATGATGAAACATTTTCACCCCTTTTAATGCTTAAATCCATGAGAATTTAACTTTCGACAACAATTTACCATGATTATGAAATTTATATAATGGATATAAAAACTTATTTTGTAAATGAAAAAACTTTTAAAAATGTTTAAATGAAACAACCATAAAGGCTTGTGAATCCAAAGGATGAAAACAAAGCAAAGAAGTTATAAAGATCCATTTTTGGATTGAATAAATCATCAAAATTATGGAATAATCATTTTAATTAGTCAATAATAGAGTTTGGTTTAATTAAAAATTAAAGTGAGTCTTAACTCTAAACGATGATTAGTGGTTGTTATATAGATTTCCTAGTGATATATGTTGATGATATATTACTAATGGGGAACAAGATACTAATATTAAAATTAGTTAAGGCATGGTTAGAAAAATATTTATCTATAAAAGGAATAAATTAAATAAAATATATATTATTGGGATCAACATATATAGATATAAATACAAAATTATATTTAAACTAAGTCAAATTATATACATTTATAATGTATTAAATGTAAAATATGGGTCAATAAAGTGAGTATTGTTGCCTATGTCTCATAATATAAAGAATGAGTAATTTTTCTTCTTTAATGATTAGAATTATTATTTATTCCATGTTATATACTATTAAATTTAGGATAACTGTATTGATAAGTAGTTAAAACTATCCAAAGATACTCAAGTTATATAGAGGATATGTTCCCAGTATATGAAGAAGACAAGAAACTAGTTGTGAGGGGATACAAAAATATTTTCTATAATGATCAGTTAGATCATATATAAAAGTTAATATAATGATATTGTAATGAGAAATAGTGTTCAAAATTACTAGTGGTATATGTTTCTACAAAATAAATATATATTGAAACTTTTTATATAGATAAATATGCAATATGCGTATATTTTAGAAGTATTATCTCTTGATAAGTTATTTTATCAAGGAGATGAATTCAGAGTTACTAGTGTAACCAAAAAGTTAAATGCATAATTCAAAAAAAAAACTAAATCCATACCTTATTAGAAACCTGAATATCACATGAGAGTGAATAAGTTAAGAAATTTTAGTATTTGGATATAGTGTAAGTTGGATTCTATTGGATTTGGTTCCCTAGAACCAACTTTATTTGTACTTTCAATTACTGGATCATGTATTTATAAATTTAATATTATTATTACATATTGAATTAGATTTTTCATAGTTTATATGATAATGGAATTAAAATAATTAATCACATCAATAAATTATATCATTTCCCCACCATAATGAGAACTTATAGATTTCATGGTTATATTCTCAAAAAAATATATTACCATTGAGATACATTAGTCTTATAGGATGTAGAAAATATTTTTCTATCATCTTCTAGGGGCCTATAATCATTTTAACTTCTTATCATGAAGTTCTCACATGATGATTTCTAGAATGGGTGTTAATGAGGATGGACCCATAAATATAAACACTATATTATTAATGTGTCATTAGATATTTTTATATATAATCATGTTCGTTAGTCCTATGACTTGAGGCCATTATTAATGTGTATTGTGATTAATATAAATTGATTCATGATGGAAACCTTGATTTATTTAGTCATAAATAAGTAGCTTTAATTAAGTGTGTCTTGAGTGGTATGGCATGAATTGAATGGTAATTATAGAATTTTCCCCTTTTAATTTATGTAAGAGGATGTCTCTAACCATTTGATTGAGATAGAATTGTATGAGTTAAATATATATCCATATTAGTTTACATGAAAGTATATTTAATAAATTCAATGAAATATAAATCAAGTATAATGGTTGATAAAACATATATTAATCCTACTTAATAAGATATCAGATGATAAATGGATTATATTACAAAGTAGAATTTATAGCAAGGCTATTTTTATAGTTTTTATGACTGATTCTTTTTCAATACGGGTCATGATGTGTTACTAGATATTTCTATTAGTCTATGGATATGACATACTTCCACTAAAAATGAATCTCAGAGGGTTAAACACCAAGTGTTTCCAAATTCAAAAAACATCCATTAAATTTAATTTTAAGTACAAATTCAATTCTATTTTATGAAATTATATTTTATTCAAGTAATGTTGTTCATAAATTAATTAAAATTTATTTAAGTAAAGAATAATTTTATTTAATTTTATATCATGTTTATTCACTTGTAAAGTGAATAAAATAAAAATTTATTCACAAATTAAATGAATGTAAATATTTATTTTATCAAATGAATATTTTATTATTATTCATGGTTTATTAATTTTATGGGACAATTTTGGTTGATTTAATGATTGAATATATATATATATATATATATATTTCATTTTAATAAATCTTTATTTATTTAATAAATTATATTAGATCATTATTGGTCACCTAAAAAAATATAATTATTTAATAGAGGTGACATGTGTAATTTATTTTAATATCATTTAAATAAATATTTATTTATTTAAGATATGATATTTCATTTCAATTGAAATTATAATTGATTTATTATTATTTAAGATAAATATGACATAGAGTTTATATTATGATTAAATTAGTATAATGAAATTTATTTTTATTCTTTGAATGTTAAAAAAATTATAAAAACCAAAACGTGAAATTGTTTTTGGCATCATTATTTTTTTATTCGGTCCATTCTCTACTCAACTTTTAGATAATATAATATATAAAATCCTCCCACATCACAAGTTTATAAAGATAATAAATATTTTCAAGTGATTAATTAAGAATGATGCCAAGCACTTGGTTTTATCATTCAATCACCCAACAGACCAAGGGTGATGTTTTTGGATTCTTGGAATCCATGTATATTACACTAGTAGGGTCTTCATTTTGATTCTTTAAGAAAAAACAATTTCAGCACAATAAAAATTTAGGTTAGTGACATAAATAATGGTTAGAAATAAAATTGATCAAAACATAATCAAGGAATTTATTTTATATAAAAAAATTAATTATAAATTATATATGATGATCTTATTAAAAAATGAAGAACCATTGCATTGATTTAAGATAATGAATCTATATTCATTAAGCCTATTGTATTTTCTATACCCAAATACTTGACATCAGGGCTATTTTAAACTTGGATTTTGAGTAGATAATGCACTAAAAACAACTTTTAGAAGATGGTATCGACACTTTTAGTGTATTTTAAGGCATTTTGGGGTGACTAATTCCTCCATAGTGTTTATGGATTTGATAAACCATATAATTTATCACTTATTAAAATCCTTAATTGTATTATTTGTGTATTATATTCCACTAAATTAAAAATCCCATGATAAGCACGGAAGGTATATTAATATTATCTCAAATACCACGAGATAACATAATATTTATGAAAAAAAATTCTAAATTACCTTTATGTATTTATTATGTCAATTTACTTGGTCATGTGGTATTTATAGATTTAATTTCTATATATCTTAAAAAGGTAGAGGTTTTCATTTCCAAGAATGTGTGCATTAATGTTTTTGAT
This sequence comes from Viscum album, assembly GCA_963277665.1. Lineage (NCBI taxonomy): Eukaryota > Viridiplantae > Streptophyta > Magnoliopsida > Santalales > Viscaceae > Viscum > Viscum album. Next base: position 19,505,166 of record OY728124.1, read on the forward strand.
ACCAATTGTTTTTTAATACTTGTTGTATATTATCATCACTTAATCAAGGAACTATCCAAAATTGTTTCTCCAATGATATCCTTGATGAATAAAGGAATGATATTTGTATGGTATGATCAGTGTAAATTAGCATTTCAAGAGTTCAATAAAAGGTTGAATATGACTCCCAACTTGATATTAACTCTTCTAGTCAAGGGGTTCAAGTTTATTATGATTCATATTCAATTGCCCTTGGTTGTGTGATTATATAGGATCATTAATTGGTATCTTATTAGCAAGAAAATATTTTCATATATTTTTACTTTTGTTTTAATGATTTTATTCCCTCGATTTTAATTAATTATTGTGTAAATATTAAATTTATTAATTTAAAGAATAATCTTGAGTTTAGTTATTAAATGGATTAAAACTAGATTTTTTTGTCTCTATTTATTTTGGAATAGTATGGATATGATTGAATTTTTTTTGAATTTTAGGTTTTAAGGTAGAATAGTTCTTTAAATACTATATCTTCGGTAGTTTATATACTTCCCAGCCCCGTGGAACAAGATAATAAAGCCCAAAATTGATTTCAATAAGTTCCAAAATTAATCTAGAAGTACTATGCCAAATTTATAAAAAATGATAAGGAAAATATCTTATGGTGGCTTTATAAGAAATGTGTGTACCACATAATAGAATTCATACACATGTAAGAAAATTCATCTATGCTTAATGAAATTCATCAATTCATAATAAGATTCATCTATGTATAAGAGAATTAACCATTTGAATATTACATTTCAATAGGCCATAAAATCACTCTTATATATGTAGAAAATTTTAGACGGCATATGACATTTCAACAGTCCATAATACAATTCATCTAAAAATAATAATTTTTAATTTAATAAATTCTATGAATTTATTGAAGGAGAAAAAATTCAATAATACTACTGCAATAAACTCCATAGATTTAATATCATGGTCAATTATAAGATTCAAGTCAAGGATTTGGGTTTCCACATCAGTATACATGAAACCAATAAAAGTATTTCACATGGATCCTAATATGAAAAATACTTTGATAAAGAACAAGGAAAGGGAAGTTTCATATTTTTAAGAAGATAGGATCACATTGAGATTTGGATCCATGAGAAAAAAAGGAAACTTTTCCAGTATTCGAAAGTTGGGATCTTAGAGGTTTGATCACAACCAAATAATATAGTTTCAAATTTTATGAAAGAAGAGGAGGAGGTGAAAATAGTAGTGGTGTGCAACTTATTGGAGTATATTCTCTTATTATGGATTTAGTTTTCTATACTATTTTCTAATTTTTATAATTTATTTTTTTTCTTACTAATCTCTTATACCATTCATTTCCCATGTTTGAACTAGAACTATTTTACCATTTAAATGGAGTGGTAAATTCTGATTTATTTGGGAAGGGAATGTTTTTCCTTTGTAATGTTTGAGTCTTAAAACTCCATTGAATATAATTATATCTCTTTTATTACCTGGTTTTGATATTTACATAGTAATTATTAATATCACATGTGATTGTATTTGATTTTAATTATATAATTTTTTTATTTACTTGATTAATGATCCATAATCTCCCTCCACTTATTTGTAATATATATACAATGAAATAGGCTAGAGTTTATTGGTTAAGTTCTCTATGATTTTAAATACATGTGGAAGGGGTGGTGGGAACTCTTGATTATTTAAGAATAACAAGACCTAATTGGGTATTTCCTAAGTCAATTAGAAGTGATTCACTAAAAATATTACACACATAAGTAGGAGGGTACACCACAATGAGATTTTATTTAGAAATACTTTTATCCACACCATTAAACCAATAGTGAGAGGGGAAACAATTGATAATCCTCTCACATATCTGTGAACTAGATGAAGAGTTGAATAATTTTAAATAGGACAACATTGAAATTAGAAAACCAAAACTGATTTGATAACCCTATCATAATATTGATTTTCAATTATTCTTTAATTGCATGTTTTTTTAGAGTTAAAAAATTTCAAAACACCCCCTTTTTCTCTAACCAAATTGAAAAATAATTTTTGAGAACTCTTATCTGGAGACAACCCTAGGGATACCACTAATTATACTACTTTTAACCTAGAAATAAATATAATTTTCCACACCCCATTATAGGTATTAGTGTCACTTTTGATTCATGATATCTTAAAACTTAAAAAACAATTACCCAACTCATAGTCTTGACTCAACTGTAGTATTTAACGATCTAAAGTGAAAAAACCGCATATTTTTTGGTGAAAATTAATAGCATACACCAACAAAAAGTTATCAAGTATATATTCTCACAATGAGATATAAGTTATTGTAAATATCAATGAATGGAATATCATCAACCATTTCATTTCAAGATTTTATATGCATGAGGAAAAGTAAACATTTTGACAAATTCTCTATGTAAAAGGATCATCCTCAGAAGGTATAAGAGGTAAAAGAAGAATAGTGGTTGATTTTGTCAATAAATAAACTCAATTTAAAGTTTTTTTAATTGATACAAGATAGATCCATTTTATATTGATTTTAAATTTACCATTATGTAATAAGATAAGTACACTTAGGTTTTAGAACATGACTGTTTCATTATTTGAGAAAAAACTTAATGGTGGGGAGATAATTAATGATTGGTCTCAAATATACCATTTATCTCTCTATGATCATGGAAGGTTAGAGGTTTATGATTACATAAGGTATAATTTTATAGTAAAATACCATTCATTATAGTGTGCCATTTATCTTGGTATTTTAATGAAGTATCATGATATAAGTTGGCAGTTCTGTTGTTTTATCATGAAATGAGAAATCATTAGTTTTGATTCCCTGTATTTCACTTGTTATTGGGAAAAAATATAACACCAAAAACCTTAATGAATGATATATTTCCTAAATCCATACATGTATGATTCAATCATGGTTATATATTATGTTATGATATCAAGGCTTAATGTATTCCTTGTTGAGGGTGTTTCATAAAGCATATTTATGATTATATCTTCCTTATACCTCATAATATATCATTAACTCATCAAATTAAGGTAGATTAACACTATATTTAAATAGTAACTTCATGTAAAATTTTTCTCATGGTTTATAATATATTTTATCCATATTATATTTACTCATACATTATGTAATGGATGAGTAAATGCATGGGGCTTGGTGAGTTTCCCCAAATACTATAAAGGACACTGTCTCTGAAGCCTATAAAGTTTTTATAAAGGATATGGAATTTATTATTTAATTATGTGGATTCTACTATAATCCCTCTCCTTCTTTTCTATTTACCGTGAGAGGCACTATAATTCCTTGATAATTGAGGAGGATCCTTCCCATTCAAGGGGAAATTAAACTAGCATGTAGATACATCAAGGAGAGGTGAGTTTTTTTGATACACTTGAGTAATATTTATCAAGCATGATTAAAGATAGACACATAAATGATTAGTGGAGTATGGTACATAATAATTTTATTCATTTTATATAGTTTCATTGTTTGAGTTTTAGACATGGTTAATCATGGGATTTAAGTTTACTAATCAAATCTGTTGTATTAATCAAGCATTGTTTGATCTTTAGAAACCTAATAGAGTTATCAAAGAATAAAAATGTTCAATGATTTGAAAATCATGTTTAGAAATTAATAAATCATTTAACATATGGATATCATATCGTATATCATATAAACTGATTGATATTTTTTATAGATGGTTTTGTGACATGTGATGTTTTAAACTATGATATTATTGCACCTAATGATAAGGGATATCATATGTGGTGACTTAGTTAAAAACCTTTAGTTTCATGTGAATTTTATAATATTATATATGATATCTTATTGTTTGATAACATTGTTTTACATGATTAAAATCGATTGTTGTATCATCGTTATAATATAATGTATATCATAAAACACGATTTCCAAGAAATGAGGGTGATATCGTTGCTTATAATAAATAATCACTGGGTTAGTCTCACATGCACTAGTGCTTAGTTAAAGTTACACGTGATAAAATAATTCTGATGGGTTTATCCTTTTTGAGTCTCCCATCAATGGGATTAATATTACATAAGGCCTTATATCATAGACTATGATTACCAAACATGTGATCTATTCCTACTAGGCAGTATGTGTTGAGTTTTTGTTACATGATCTACAATGTATCTATCATAAGGCATCAGAAATAAGAACCCCCTCAACCAATACCACACATAGGGATATCCTTAAAAAAGATATGTAGAGACAAATTAGATTTTTCAATATTTCAATTTAAAATTGATTTAAATGGTTTATAAAATATTTATAAATCATATTAAAACGTATTTTGGGATATTTTATTAACTTATAATATGGATATAAATTAATTAGTTACAATTTTTTATAATTAATTTTTAAGTATTTTTAAAGCATTTAATAAATAAATATTCATAATATCAAATGTTGATATTAGATACCTTTTAAAATTATATGGCATGACATATAATTTGGATGTAAATGGTTTTATAAAAATATAATTTTAATTTATAAAATGTTTAAAAACTAAAAAATAAGGTTGAATATAATAGGTTTTATATTTAAAATATGATTTTTTATAATTATTTATTTTTAATTGCTTAAATTAAAAGATCCTTATTTGAGAAACAATTTATACTTTGTCAAAATGATTTTTGATAATGAAATAATCATGGTTTAAATGATATAAATATTAATATTTAGATTATGTAAATGGATTACATAATAGAGTATAAATATAAAATATTTATATATAATTAATTTGTATGAATGAGTTAATATTTTAAATAAATATAAAATTTTTCTATTTATTTAAGTATGGGATATCCATAAATCATGGATAAGTTATAAAATTTTATAAGTGTTCATTTATGATTTTTTCATAGATAGTTTATTTAATGTATAACTATATAAATTGTTCATTTATTATTTTATTCCCTATTTTATTCAAAGATGTAATTTTTTTATAATATTAATATATTTATTATTTAGTTTAAGTTTTTAAAGTTATTCTATGTTTTTATACATGGATCAAAATATTTATATGCTTGTAATGATAATGGATTCAGTTTTTTCTACCTTGAATTTGGATTGTATTGGGTTATGAAATCAAATTTAAGTAGTTAAATAGGATTAATACATATTAGGTATTATAATTATGGGGAAATTTAGATCTCTCTTGAGTAAAGTGTCTATGGGTAGAGGGACTTTGAGTCAGACTACTCACTAGCTTAGAGGTTCATGCCATTTATAGAAAAGTAGGGGCATGCTATCTATGACAGAAAGCATACTCTTATGAGGATTGTTAATTTTATATGATTATAAGCCTTTATATGAAAAATTTTCATATAACTTATACATGTAATATATTTGGATATGTATGAATATATTTGGATTTTAATTTGGGTTTGTAATACAATATATAAGTTGATTAAAGAGTTATACATCAATATTTTTTTAACATATTGATTTGGTTGAAGGAATAGAATTCCAGAATAAATCACTAGAAGCATGAATACATGTAATGGTAATAACATGAGATAATATAGTGAGATAATAAATCCACTTAAAATATACTATGTATTAGATTCCTTCCAAATAAAACACATATCAAGACCTTGATAATCCAACCGTTTAGGTCCACACCAAAGTGGCATGCCCCTGTATTATCTTGTGTAAGGAAAACAAGTAATGAGGTGACCTTAAGGATTAGGTTCCTTATTCTTGGTGTTTTATTTGGGATGCCCAAATCTATAAAACCCTAATAGTTAGGATTAGAGAGGGATGTTGTGGATTTTATCCATAAGAAAAATTAGACCAAGAGTTTTCTACTCAACCATCCAAGATCCATATATAATATGATTGTCATGAATTCCCACCTAAATAGATAATAATTTTGTTTCATTCTAAAGTGAGGTAATTTCTTTGTGAAATATGGATCTTTTCCCACTATTAGATATGGTGGATTTTAAAATGGTACATCATTTTATTGGGATCCAATTTAATAAAATTACTTATAGAATTTATGTAAAATATGATACTCATCTTATAAAATCTTCCATTATAGATATATAGTATCATCATCATTCGAATTAACATTGAAATGAATGTTTAAATAAAGGATAATATTATTTTAATTAACTCATTAGTTTGGTAAAAAATAACGAAAAATTAATAATTAATAAAATTTTATGTGTTACAGTATCCCTATCTTTATCAACCAACTATTTATGTTGTTCAAAACATTAATATATATGCTATGAGAAGTATAGAATTATTTAATAATGGTTTCCTTAATGATTATTATTTTTTTTGAATTCATTCAATTTTTATCATTGGAAATATTATGAGAAATTGAATGAGTTTAAAAAATGTTTACCCAATATTCTCAAAGTATTGAGAATAGATAAATAGGTTATGCAATGTAAAAACTCTAGAACTTTATCAATAATATGAATAGGTAAAAGTTTAAACCATAAGTATAAAATCTATCTATAAATTCCAAAAATGATTATTCAAATATCAATATTCTGTCATTGAAACCTAAAGGTGTTATTTGGAAGAAGGAGTAATGATTCCACGTGATGAAATTGTCCAAAATACCTGAATGGGTTTTTGAAGACTCCATGAAATTTCCATGTTAGGTATTGATGTTATATAAATCAATTATTTGAAATTTTAGGGTATATTATGTTTACTATATGTTTTAAAAATGTTTTAAATAAATAGGAGTTCAAAAATAAGGTAATAATTGATGAAGCTTATAGTTTGTATTCAAGTGATGGGGAAAAGGGTTTATATATAAAATATCTGAATAAAAGGAATATATCGAACTCAGATATATCTAAATAAAGTGTGTGTTTTTAATCTTATAACTCTTAAATGATAAGATAAATTTTTTTCTTAATAGAGTTATTATGAATAGTGTGATATTTTAGATTCAATACACATGGTTTTTGATTCATCAGATTTTATAACATGTTTGAAAAAGATACAAGGATAAAAGTTCTTTATCTAGGATAAAAGTTTTAATATATATGTATGTTAAAATATGAGGGATTTTATCCCACCACAATGATTAGGATATTTTAAATAATATTTTTTAAAGAAATATCATAACACATATAATACCATACATGATATAGAATAAATAGTTTGTTTGTTAAATATCCCCATTAAAGAAATAAGTCTTATTTCATTACAAAAAAGAGTTTTTGTTTCTTAGTATGACATTTCTAAATAGGATATAGTGTATATGGATATAGTGGGAGTATTTTTGGACTTAGATAAGTTAAAATTTATCAAAAAAAGGATTATACTAGTCAAAGGTGATTTCACTTTATATGCTAAATGGATTTAGGGTATTTCAATAAAGAAAAAATGTAAATAGTAAAATTTGATACCAAAAATGGTTAAGGAAAAAGTTTATTGAAAATGGTTTCAAGAAATATTATGGTAAAATTCGAAGAATTATAATTAGAAAATATAAGTTATTAAAATTATAACATTGGATGTTGTGAAGTTATGAGGTTTTAATTTTTGTTCAAGGATTTAAACATAAATAATATAATTCTTAAGTCACAAAATTATTCAAACTAGATAAATTTATATATGTTACTCACTAAATATTTTATTATGAGGGTTTTATTATATTTCTACATAGTGATATGGATGGAGTTACATAGAGATTTAATGAGTTTAACAAGACCTTTGAAAGTGCATTGAACTTAATCCGGATATAGTTGTTTATAATATGTGATATATTAGACAAGTTAGTATTTATGGTTTTATCCATTAATATTAAATAATTTTAAAAATATAAAATTTAACATGTCATAAAAATGGAAATATCCACTTTATCATTCTTTCATGTTTCCTACATATATAGAAGTATATATATTTTATAAATTTAAAAGATGGTTGACTACTAAAAGTATGACTTTTTAGGTTATGAATAAGTGATTTTAATCATGAATTATTTTAGGTTAATAATGAAGTGTTATAGGTCATGAATATTTGTTAAGGTTAGAATGGGTAGTATTCTTGTATCGAGATAAAAAATATGATCATGATGAACAAAATAGGTTTTATAGATGACCCATGAAGTATACCATATAGAGCATCATATGCTATGTATTTGGTACACTAGGTGATAATTTGTCACATTTGTATTTCCCCATACATAAGGTTGGTGATATACCTATCATGATAAAAGTTTCACTTTGATACATTTCTTACATAGTCTTTAAGTATTAGTTAATCAAGGGGTGGTTGGGTATGTAGCTGATCATGTTGTTGATTGGAGCATACACAAGATTGGATTTTTCCTCTCATATGATTATTATGACATCATGACCCTTGATTTAGATAAAACAAGTAAGTGTATGTTCATACATAAAAATATATATGATATTCTTATCTATCATATAAGGGGAATGCTTTGTCATCATCTTTAAAGTTGAATGACATGTGATGTATTCATCAACCTAGTCAGTGTATAATTAGAAAATAAAAAACATATGTGTAGATATATAGGATTAAAATACTCTGTGTACCATGGTTACTTGATGTATTGGACAAAGGTATCATATAAAAATACATTATTTCATGTAATGTAGTCTACGAATATAGGTAAATGATACATGTGTTTGATAAAGATATTTTCAAACACCATTAAAACTTGAGGACCATTGATTCTTTTCTAGATGCTAATATTTACTTGCATTTATGGATTCATGAATTCATATTTATTTTCAATTATAAAAAGGATTTTTGTATCGCACTTAGTGGTTTAATGAATGGGGATTTAGTTTCACTCAAAGATATTCTCTAAATATTATTCATTATTTATCCAACAAGAGTTTTGGATGGTTATTCATAAGTTATTACATATGATTTAATATAAGGTGAAATTGATTATAGCTTTCCAAAAGTGTTTTGGAATACATCCAAAAGGGTTTTGGATATGGTTTCAAAAGTTTTTATATATGATAAAGTATAAGGTTAAATGAAACCAAGTATATGAGGCTTTAGTGAAAGTGGTATATTAAAGGTTACATTCCCTAAATCCATACAAATATGATGCATGCATGTTTATATCATATTATATGATATCAAGGATTATAATATACTTTATTGAGGGTGTCATAAGTCTTGTTAATAATTATATATTTCTTCTACCATGTTATCTATAATTAACACATAAAATGAAAGGATATTAAACATTAAATTTATATGATAAATCCATGCATACATTCAACCAATGGGTTACAAGATATTATAATTACATGTTATTTACTCATGCATTATATAACACATGATAAACTTCATGGGGCTTAGGGAGTTTCCATGAGACCTATAAAATATAGACTCCCAAAATCTTATAAAGAATAAGTGAAGTCCACTGAAGTGTTTCGTTCATTATATGGATTCTCCAATAATATATCTCATTCTACCTCTATTTACCTTAAGAGGCACTAACATTCCCCGAGAATAGTATAGGATCTTACCCATTTTATAGGTGATTCAACTAACCAATGGATATGGGAGTCATATGGTCAACCTTGAGTAATCTTTATAAAATATGATTGAGGATAAGTGAATTAGTTTTCAATCATTTTAGGTAAAAAAACATTTTCTTTATTTTATATCGTTTCATGGTTTCGGTTTCAAGAATTGTATATATTGGGATTAAGGTTTTATAATATATTATACTGTATCAAACACCTGTTGTTTGATCCTTATAAATCCAACACAACTAAAAAAAATTCAAAAACCACCTTTACTTTTATGGAAATAATATGAGATCATGATAGATTTTGTGACTAGTTTTCCCCAATATCTAAAGGGGTGAGATATAATGTGGATTATATTGGTCTATTTGACAATAAAAAGTCATTTTATTTACCATTAAGCAATATTATTCCATTAATGTTATAAGTAAATTGTACGTATGAGAGATTATGAATCTTCATAGAGTACTAACTAGCATTGTGTCTGATAAGGACCCTTGTTTTTTTTCTAGGTTATAGAAAGCATTGTGGAGGAATATTAATACTTAGGTAAAACTAATCAAATCACATCATGATTATAATAATATAATTTCTAGGAAAACTATTCTCATTCATGAAGATATATTACATTCCTATATTCTTGATTTTGGAGGCACATTGGAATATCACCCTTCACTGGTATAGTTTTCCAAAATTAATATCTACCATTAATCTATTTGTATTGGTCCTTTTTATCCATTTATAGTAGAATTTTTTATTCTTTATTTTTTTGAATGAAATTGGTGAATTATATATATTTGTGTACAGAATATTTTATAAGATATTAATTTGGTAAATTTTATTTAGAAGTGGTTTCCCCCCACCCAGAGCCACCAATAATTTTATGTTGACCATAAGAGAATAATTTTATAATTTAGGTTGGTTGTCATGTTTTTACTTATATTTTATACTAGATTGGGTCCCAAATAATGGAAATGCATGAGATAATATCACTTAGATATTTTGGGATTTCTTAGAACATGGAGTGTATTGGTTAAACTACTTACAAGATTGATTTACCTCATAAATTAAATGTTACGAATAAAATTTTACACTTTTTATAAATAAATAAATACATATATCATCCTACTCATGTAATCTAAATTAATGATATTGAGATAGAGGTGAATGGTTCCTATTGGGAACAACTTATCTGTATCACCAGTTATGGTTAAAATGTTTTATAAGGGAAGGTAATTCTACTTGTGTGTATGTAATGAAACCATGGGAAAATTAATGATGAGACTTGGAAATGAAAGGTTGAAAAATAAACTTATTTTCTAAACTTATTTTTTCAAAAGGCTAATTTAAGATTCTTAAGAATGATAAGACCAATGGTGGGGAGTTTATATTAACCCTCATTAAATAAGTTAGTTTTTAGTTTTATTTTTTCATTTAAATTGGTAAATGATGAATCTGTAGGGTAAAATGGATTTACAACTAAAGGGGAAGGGAGTTAGAGGAGGATGTTGGAGGAATAGAGAAGAGGTTTTGGTGTAGTAAGGTAATATAAACCTAATGGATTTCCATAAATAATCCAATAGAACATTTGTATCCATCATAAGTCCTGTTGATGCCCACCTTATTTCTAGTGGGTTCTAATTGTCTTTTTTATTATAAGGGAAAACTTTAATTTCAAATATTATAAATTAAAACCTTATTAAAGGTCAATTGAGTTTTTTCCTTCATTTAGCACTCGATCCCCCAATAAATGTCTCTCCCTTCATCATTTCCCTCTTATTAGATCCAATATTCAGGAATGATATATGTCCTTTCCAAACACATAAAAGGAACTTCTATTAGTGATGTTAAGGTGTGATATTGTTGAATTATTTGTATTTAAGTAAACTATTTATATAAAATCTCAAAATCTCCAATTCCAATTTTTTCCTTATATTTTATAAATCTATTATTTCCTTTGGATTTTTTTCTTAGAATATTATCAAAATAGTTGATTCTTAGTGAATATAAGGTAAGTATTTTATTCAATTTTTTAATTATTTACTATTTAATGAGGTAATAAGAAAAACATTTGATTTCCATATTTTTGTTCTTTCTAATCCTTCATGTAGTGGATCACTTACTTACCTAGGGAACAGATATTTGGTTCAATGTAATCTTTGGTAGATGATAGCACCCATTATCTCATATTTTTACTATGATAATTATAGAAATGACATGGAGTAGAGGGTACCTAAACTAGAAAACGTGTTTTATTTAAATAAATGTTTATAAAATCCTAGTTTTTTTGTTTTTTTAAATAACAAGTTCATTGTTAGGAACTTTATAATATTCCACATTCCATTTGTTATGCTTTGTTGGGTTATTGGGCATGTCATGTATTGTTTGATGTATTAAAATTTCATTAGTTGTTTATAGTCATATTTATTGTATAAATACTATCCCAAAATGTTTTTGCAATTTATATTTTTTGAATATTATATAAACTGAGTTCAACAGGAGTTTCTCACCAAAAATTGTGATGCATTTTGGACCATTTGATATATCCTTATTGTATACATGTGAATATTTTTATATATTGTATCATAGTACTTTCAGGTCATGTATGATGGTTAATAGTTAGGGAGTGGTTAAACTAGCTACCCAAAAGAATGCACACACTAGATAAACATTATAGTTTTATGTTTATATATATCAATATTTGATATGGGATGAACCATGGAATGGCCAACCTTTTTTTATATGGAGAAAGACCTGATCTAGGATGTACCATGGATCAAAAAAACTTTTATTATTGAATGTGGATGTTTTATTTCTATAAAATGATGTCTTAGGTACCTGAGTAGATTTTTATTAATGTACAATAATGTAATTGTTCTTTGATATTGATTCCTAGCATGGCTCAAAAAAGGTAAGGTTGGGTTTTTTCGTGGGTTTTTATCACCCTCAAACTATTCCATATAGTTTTTTATTTTATTAATTTAGCACTAATGATATAAATTGATTATTCCTTTTATATTGTCTTTACTTCCTACTTTATGTTACAATTGAATGCACTCGGTTGTATGAAATATTTTTAGGGGTCAGGCAGTGACCAATTTCTAGGTACAATGTATTCACATACTACACGTGTCTTATATAAATGTGGGTATATATTATTTTACATGATCTAGGTAATAGAAAAGAACATAATCATGGGGTTTCATAGAACTTGGATCTTGGAGTGTCATTGGATCTTTTTGGGACTTTGATAGAGGACCTAAAAGGGGATGTCATGTTCTGTTTGGGTTTTTTTAGAGATTTCCATACATGGAGCTTCACTTACACCTCAATTGTATCTTTTTTGGGATATATATATATCCTTAATTTAAATTAATTTTAATAATTATTTTGTATATATGTTTTACATTATAATTTTATTGTGGTTTCAAACATTTAGATATATTTTATAGTATTATAAATATATACCAGGTACCATTCAGTTAAAATTTCCTCCTTTTGATTTATCAGTTTTCCTTTTCATTTTTCCAGTGTATCAAATGGTCATTTAAATTTTTCAATAGGGCCTGGCCAAATATTAGATACACTATAGAGATGTTAAATTGTTTCCCATTTTTAAATATTTCATCTATTTTCTTTTATGATATCCATTGATGAGTGTGATGTATTCTTGAGGTCTTTTAGTTGTGTGAGATAGGTAAACAGGTGATTTTTGTTGAGTCTCCACACACACAGACACACACACACACACACACTTTTTTTGGATATAGTGATAATAGAAATATATAGGTAGCTTAAATATGAAAAAAATAGTGAATGTGGATGTTTAAATTAATGTTATTATGTTATTGTTTTTGGTTTATTCACACTATATTGATCATGAACTCAATTACTAATTTTATAATATGGTCAGATAATTGACTGAGATAAAAATATTGAGTATTAATACTCACCCTTGGATGTGAACTTGTGTGTCTTCACTCTTGTGTTCATACAAATTAAAAGGTTCTACTGATGTGACTTTTGATAAGGGAAGCTTGGTGGTAGTTTGTTTTAGTTTATGTTTTAGTGGACTTATTTTGGATTTATCAAATTGGGATAAATTATATATACTTTGTATTGGTATTTTTTCTTCTCTGATTTTTAAAAGTTCTATTATATAATGTTGTAATATAGAGACATATTACTTTCTTGGATGATTTACATAACATGTAGGTTGTATATTTTATTTGGTTACATTATGGATGAGAATTCAAGGTTATCAGAAGAAAGGTTTTTTATAGGGGTAATATCTCCCATTGTGTGTGTGGATACCTTAACATTGGTCACTATCCTCTAGACTAGGGGAGATGGGATTGGGAAAATCACTTAACATTGTCATTGATTTACCGAGTTAGATATTTATTAGGGTTGAGATATGGGATATGGGTTTACTCCACCTTCATATTAGAATTTCTAAAATAAACATAGTCATATTCATACATATATATGATCAAACACCCACCCACACACACACATGTAAAAAACACATATCCACATAGAAACATAGAAAAGATACACAAACCCACATACTAGAAAACATTCATACAAACATAAAAATATTTATAAATATAAACAAACAAACAAACAAACAAACAAACATAATAATAATATATTTGTTTGGAACCAATGAATCAATGTCTGATATATTGGTTATATTTTTTTAAGAATTGTTTTTGTGATGTCCTCTGGGTCATGAGTATAATTTTTTTCAAGATTGGTTTATCTATTGTGAATTTTTAGAAGATTTTTTGGAGTCAAGATTTGAAAATTAAGAGTTTTGGGGAAGACAAACTAGGAACATGGTTTAGGTTCACAGTTAGTGATAACACTGTGGTCACCATGTGATATAGATCTATCAGTTCCATTAGTGATTTTAACAGTTTGGGAAATATTGTGTGGTTCGACAAGAAAACTACATGATATGTTTTTTTAGTCAAGAGTCTATTACACAACTTGAAAAAAATTCTAATTGTGTATATATTCCTAGGAAACCATGTGAATTGGTTTTTCAAGGGACAACAGATACTATGTGATTTTTCTAATCGTGTATCCTAATCCTGAGACCCAATCAAAACTACTTAAAATGATAATTAACTCAATTACCTTGGTCATTTTTTACTAAAATATCCTCATAATTCTTTATTAGATCAATTCAACCCCTCTATGACACTATATAGGCTTATCCCTTTAATTCCATGGTGATCCTAGACTAATTTAGGTGGATCAAATCAAGTCATATTATAATTTTCTCTCGATTTCTCTTCTTTTACCTAGATATATCCTTGATCTCTCTTTCAATTGATCCTTAGGATCTAAATTTCCTTTTTATTTTAGGATCTAAGGTTCTAGATAGATAATTGAAGATGTTATTTATAGATTTAGGCTTTTGAGAAATGGATCTATTCATTTACTATCACTGATTTTCAAGGCAATAAAGTTTTATTTGATCTTGAGGTAAGAGTCTCTATACTATGGTATATCTATTTAAATGACTTATATTATTATTATTATCTTTAATTTTTATTAATTAAATTAATTATTTTAAATCTATGAGTGGTGAATTGATATTTGAGTTCCATGGGACCATTTTCTAAAAGATTTTTTATTGAAAAACACATTAATACACATGTTTTTATTAATAAATTTCCTCCAATAAGATTTTGAAATGGTAATTGGGTCTTAATAATGTAAGTGGCATGGAATCACTACAGAAAATTATTTTATCTAAATAATTGCTTATAAATGAAATGGATTTTTCCTAGAAAATGTTTATGAAATTTTATTTAATTTTCTAAATGTAATGATGATGTAATAGAACATTAGTAAGACCTTGGGGTATGGTTAAAAACTAGAAATATTCAATCTCTAGTGGAATTAACTTGCATTATGGGTGGTTCCCAATTGTTTATTTTCTAGGTAATAGACGTTCCTATGCTTATATTTTGCTTATATTGGATAACATTTATTGTTTGTCTTAGTTGTGTACACCCAAGTTTTGTGATTTTCCCTTTGGTTCTTTTAGGTTACATTATGTGAATATATATTGATATTCTTATTTTTCCACTTGATATAATCATTGATTCTTGAAACCTATTTAATCATCTTCTTATGACTTATGGATAAATTGTAGGTCGTATTGCTTCATATATTTGAATATGAAATGTTTTTTAAAAGTAAACCAAAGGATGATTTTAAATTGGAAAATGATTTCTTCTGGAATTTTTGTAAAAATATATTTTATAAAGGCCTATAAGATGCATGTAGATATACAACGTATAGATTATTGGTGGTATCTAATTGATATTTAATGGGAAGACAATAATTTTTTCCTTTGGTTGTATATAGCCTTGGCTTTGCAGGATATAGGTAAAGGGAAGAGCATCATGTAGCATAGATTTATCTTGGAATGTGTTTCCTTTCTGGTGTATTGGGATGGAGGTGAAACTACGTCATGTGTAGATGGACACATGGATTGCTTCAGGTTATATTTTTTGGTCTTTAGATATTTTATATGGACCTTGTTATCAAGTTTTTTATGTTACCTTCTTGTTTTGGTAAAATTAAATATGATGCATTATGGATATATAATGTAATAATCTATTTGTCTCTATCGTATATTATGTCTATTCAGGGTGAAATTCCATATTTCCACGTTTCATTGTTTTCTAGCCTAGTGCTTGTTCTTAGCCCATGGTGATTGGTAACATGCTTCGAGCCTCGAGGTGGGCCAATTCAGGTGACATTATTGGTTAACGTAGGGTGATTCATAACAAATTAGTATTAAAGAGTCAGGTTATTGATAAATCCTATTCTCATGCTTTTGTATCACCTAATTTTGTTTGTGGGTTATTGATAGACTGGAGGTATGATTGTTGGGATTCAAGAGGTATTGTGTGAGTGTTCTTGTCCAGCTCATTTTCATGATAAGGATCGAGTTACCATAGGAATTATAGGTTTTAATAGCATCATTATTGTTAGTTTTAACCATTTTGGATTCAGTTCTCTAAAATTAAGTTTATGATAAAGGGATAAATTTTTGTTCTTGATGGTTTTATGTCATGTTGTTTTATAGATTATGGATAATTCAAGAAGAATATCACCAAGTAATAGGGAGGAATCTATGGAGAAATAACTACATGAGAATCCTCTAATTGACTCTGTTTGGGTGGAAATGATTGTTTGGATGATCCATTCCATGGGATAAGTTTCCAATACTATACTAGAACAGAGGTTCATCTATGATTTAGAATTCACTAAGAATCATCCACCAATATTTCATAGTGAAATGTGAACCTAGGAATTAAAATAATGGATTGGGAGGATTGAGTGGGTTTTCTAATTCCCAAAATCTCTAGAAGACTCCAAGGTTAGCGTCACAAGTTACATGATTTAAGGGATGAGAATAAAGTGGTGGGAATATATTGTGAGATACAAGTTTCATAAAGATATCACCTAGAACACTTTTAAGAAATTATTCAATAAAAAACTATCCTGATATACTGAAGGAAACTAAGGAATGAGAGTTTATCTCTCTGTAGTAGGGTGATCATTCTGTCATAGAGTATTCTACTCATTTTTCTAAGTTGTTACACCAATATCTATAGCTTCTTTCCATGATCATCTCAAGTAAATGATGTTTGAAATGGGTTTGAGGATTGATATTTGGTCTATGTTTATTCTTATGTGCCTAAAAACCATTGCATAATTTGTAAATAAGGAAACTATTGTTGAAGAAGATTTATATGGGAATATAGTTCTCTTTGAATCATAATTGATAGTAGTAGGTATCATATGTTTGTTTTTTGGTGAAAATATGAAGTAGTGTTACTAGTGATGAGGAAGTGGTAAGAGTGTTCAAAAAGCATTTGGGTAAAGTTAGGTGGTTTGTTACTTGTGTAGGTAGAAATGACACCACAACCCTGATTATAAGGAATCACCCAAGGTATGTCATTCTTGTTTAAAATATTTTTATCTTTATTATTTCTGGGAGAATGCATCCCAGGGTAGTAGAGATAGATCTACCTTCACTAAGGGATCTCAGTTTATATCTAACATAGAAAAATGTGTGGGATCTCAACCTTATTTCAACAGAGATTATCATGTTATAAATAAAAGGAAAGATGATGTTGGATGTCTGTATGAAATAGAGTGGGCACTGGAGGATTCAAATTCATGGTCGAATACTATGATAGGTGAGGTGTTTATTTCATCCTCTATAGTTATGAAGTTATTTAATACTGGTGAAAATCATTCCTTTATATCATCTAAGATGATTTATGTGTTGGGATTGGATTTTGAGCCTTTTCCTTTCATAATAAATATTTTCACTCTATTGGGGAAGAATTGGAAGTAGGGTTTAAGATATCCTAGATATCAGGTGATGATTTCTAACCATGAAACCTTGTGAGACTCTTTAGTTCTTGATCTTGAAATATTTTATCTCATCGTTATAAAGGATTGAATGATTATCTATAAATCACTGATTGATCATCATCATCATCGGGTATCATTCCTTACTTCTGATGGAGTCTCTCATGCCTTTTAAGGTGAGTGGGATTTGAGATCTAATAGATTGGGTCCCATTTCCCATAGTGATGAGATAATCTCTTTCTATTTGTTAACAACATATCTTTATATTGTTTATCTCCATCTTAGTGTCCATATTCTAGTGGTGGAGAGTGATTATCCTGACATCTTTCCAAATTATTTATTGGGTTTTACACTCTATAAAGAAGCCATTTTTTATATAATTTCTTCTAGGGATGAGGACCATATCATTATGTTCAAATCATATGACACCCATAGAACTAATTGAATTAAATATTTATCTTGAGTATATTAATTCTAAGGGATTTATTCTTCATATATTTTCACCTTGGTAATTGCTAGTTTACTTTGAAAGGAAGGTGAATGTGAGTCTCTTACTTAGTTTTGATTACTAGAAACTCAACCAAGTGATGGTTAAGAAAACATATCCCTTACCTAGGACTGATAACCTTTTTTATCAACTCAAGGGAGACCTGTGGGTTTTAAAGAATCAATATGAGATCATGGTATCATCAGATAAGGGTTAGTGATGAAGATATTCCTAAGAATACATTCAAGAGAAGGTATGGGCATTATTAGTATCTTTTCATTCCATTTTAACTTAGTAACACTCTTGTGGTGTTTATGGATTTGAAAAATCTTATATTCCCTCAAGTTATGTATTATTTCATGGTTTTATTTATGTATAATATCCTTGTTTAATCCATATAAAACTAGGATCATGCAGAGCATTTGAATATCATCCTTGATATCTTAAAAGACCATCATTTGTATAAAAAAGATTCTAAAATTCATTTATATATTCAATGAGTTAAATTTCTAGGCCACATAATTTCTTATATATGTGTCTTAGTGGATCTCAAAAAGATTCAGGTGGTTATATCTTGGGAGTAGCCTAATTTTTTTTGAGATATAGAGTTTCTTAGAATTATCTAGTTATTATAGGTTATTTTTTTGCGACTTCTCAAAACATGCATCGCATATGACCAAGTTTAACCATATGGGTGTGAATTCCATTTGGAGCTATAGAGACCCTAAATTTTCATACATAAATACTACATCTTATTAGTGGAATATTCATTACACACACACACATATATGTTAAATTCCAGATCTATAAAGGTTTAGTGTCTTTGGAAACATGGATACATAAAGAACTGGAACATAAATTATCTATATCATTTCCCATTATGTGTTACAAAACTAGCACCCATACTTAAGACCTTTCTTGATAACCTTGTGAATGGAAACATAGGAAAGAGTGAGATTAAATTCTTAGTAAGGATAAACATAATATATTTCAATCAAGGATCATAAGTGAGAATGATATAATCATAAGGGTGTGATAACATTATCCAAACTTATAATAACCATACCCAATCAGTCAATGATCATTAACCATAAATCATTCCATAAGGTATTTTTAATCAAAATACATAAGACATAGAAGTGTTAAATCATCAAAATTCAATCATGATCCATGAGACAATAATACAAGGATAAGGCATAAGTTTTTGGCGTACACATAAGAATAGAAAATCATTTCTTCAGTCAATTATAAATACCAAAACTAAAAAGGGGATTATTTTCACTCCCTATTCCATCATTTCATTAGTCAATGTTCACTCCCAAGACTATCTTATTGGATAAATTCCCTTACTAAACTGGGTTTCTATTATATTATACTCCTTATTATCTCAGGAGATATCATTCAATACCCAATGCATTAGAGGGAAATATAATTCAGGTACCGCCCATCACGTAATGAAAACCATACATATATGTGCAATAAGATCACAAAACATTCAACACATCATCAAACCAAAACCTGTGGAAATGATACAGGTTTGTAAAAATTTCATCATAATAATCATGAACCACCCAAAGAAATAATTAATATTTGAACATTGTATCATATCTACATTAATTCATAATAAACATAAAATGATATTATTGCAGATAAAAATACCTTTAAAATATCACTAGAATCTTTATTGTGGAAAATACCCTTTTTATTTGAAATAACAAATTTAGAATCTAAAAATAGAAAAAATATTAAGGAAAAAAGTTTTCAAAAATAGAAATGGAAAATTATAAAGTGATTTTAAAATAAAATATTATTCATGATGGTAAAGAAATTCTTTCATGTGGTGTATGTTAAAATAAAAATTCCTTTCACATTTTTGATAAAAATTAAAACGTAACTCATTTGAAAAATGACAAGAATATTTCTTTTATTTTTTTATAGAAATTAAAAATTGGCTAAAAAATAATTTAATAATTATTTTTAGAATATCAAAAATGTAACTCCCCTACCCCAGAAGCCCAGATCTTGTGCATTATGTTAATACATTGGCATGATTACAAGGAATCAAATCTCAAATGATCAAGTAGTTTAATAGTTTTCTAAAACCAGATACATATATAGGCTCAAAATTATAACTTGAAATGAAATACAACAAATATGTTTTATTGGGAACATCCAAAACTCTATGTTTATCCCTGAAGGTCATTCCTAAAAAACTTATTCATGTCCTGATAAAATGAAACATAAGAAAGGGTTGAGATAAAATGCTCAGTAAGGGTAAGAAATATAGAGGAAGATATCATAAACATAAACAGTAGGTATGCTGAATAACTAAAAACACATGTCTTTAAAAATAAACTTGAACACATTATGGCTGGAATATGAGTTGAGTAAATATTTCCATAATAAAACATAATCATGGGTATTATACTAATCGAAAAATCATATAAAATTTCAATTAATAGTTTCATAATGAAGGAAATTCATAATGTGGGACATTATAACCATACCATCAAGGCCTCATGCCAAGACCATATATATCCATTCTATCAAGGCCTTATGCCAAGACTATAGTTGGTCCCATGATACTTACTGATGCATCGGGGTGCTATAGTTGGCCCCACCTAACAATTAATAAGTCCAATGCATTCCTATTATGAATGAGGATAAACATAAACAACATACACATTCATATTGAAACTAATATATGAAATTTAAATAACCATCTCAAATCATTAATCATAGACACTCACCATACAGAGTAATATGATGAATGGTTTCAAGATAATACATCCACAGTCAAACTAATCATAAACCATTCAATAAAACATGGTGGATGATATCATATGAGATAAACCTCAATTAAGTACAATATTAAACAAAAGAATTTGATATAAATGAAGACAATTTTAAATTATATCATTGAAAAATACTTCAGGAAATAATCCTTAAACATTCAAAAGTGTCACATACCACCTTGAAACATTCAAATCAAAATCCCTTAGAATACCATGATAATAAGTATAATCTTGATATGATATACCAAAGGTAATTACATAAACCACAATCAATATATAAGTGGTGAAAAATTCATATATCTCATTAAATTTAATGTGATATGAGAAAAAAACCTTTTTAATTTGGAAAGAAAAATTCTTTTGGAAAATGATTTGTATTTGTCATGAAATCATATTTTAAACATGTGTATCCTAGAAAATAAAATGTTATTTAATTTAAATTATATTTTATATTTAAATAAAGTATTATTGAGGTGAAATCATTTAAAAATAGAATTTAAAGAATCTTTAGAAATAAAAACAAATTGTGTGGTTTAAGGAAGATATTTAAGGATTTTAAAGTGAAAAAGAATGGTTAATTTAATAAAACTAGAAATGAACATAAATATATTTTTCATGTTATAATTTTTGATTTTGTAACGATATATATGGATTAAAAAATATTATAGAGTGAACTTAAAAATAGGTAATAATTTTAGAAGTTCCCTGAATCGGGCTTGCATTTCAGATAATTTTTTGAAATATTATTTAAAACATATAAATCCACAAAAAATAATAAATAATTATGATTCGTACACATATATAGAACATTAAAAACTAATTTATGAGGATTAAATAGGAATAAATAATAATTTAATTGAGTTGATAAGGGAATAAGAGCAACCCGAATGAAAATGGAGGTTCGGGTAGAAAATACATAAATATATGTAATCGATTGAAACGTATACCCAAAAATTAATAATCATCAAATGATAAATTTATTATAATTAAAATAAATATATTAATGATATTAAAGATAAATTGGTAATATACATACACCATACAGAAGTTGTTGTAGTGAATAAAAAATTTCTCACAAAAATGGAAGTAAGAAGAAGAAACCCTTACCTTAAGTCCGATGGTGTTATTCACTTGATCTTAGTTTTCCCAGATAACCAAATTCAATTGATAAATTAATATTTCCAGAACCTCTTATTTTGTAAATTAATATATTATATCATTATTAAGTTCATTTATGTTCTTCTTGATGGGTTTAAGAGGTTCAATTTTATTGTTTGTGAGTGTTTTCTTCCTCGATTTTCATTATCAGTTTACTTGTATTTATGTACGGATAAACATGTAGTACGAGAATGGTTTTATAGAATATAATTTGTATGTTATTAGTTAAAAAACATAATATTACATGGTTATAAAATTATTTAGGTTATTTTGATTTAATATGAATCATTATATAAAACATTAATGATAATTGTTTGGGTTAATTGGTAGTTTTTTATCACAACAAACTCATTTTGATTTAGAAATTAATATCATGTGTATAAAAAGATTCCATAACCATAAATAAGTTATAATAAATATATTATAGTCTGGTTCAACCATAAAAATGGTTTCATTACCATAATTTAATATGGAAATAGAAATTGAAAACCCATCGTCCTTGAATGTGATAAATTAACAAATCTCAGATGGTGTTTTCATTTCTAGTAAAAAAGAGGGGAAAGGAGAGATGATTATGAATTATTCCATTATCAAAAAAAACTAAATTATATTTAAGGTATTGGTTTTTTCATAAAATTTTTATTAAATGAGGTGAGGAAATAAGAAAAATAAAATAAAGTAACTCAAAATAAAAGAAAATTGTGATAAATCCCTTATGAAAATTCGGCACCCTAACGACATCACTTAAAAATTCTAAAAATATTTTAATGAGAGAAAAAGGGTCTCTAATAATTCTTAAATAATATGGAATTTAATTTTTATATGGAATTACATACCCCAACATAATCCAATTAAAAATAAAAGGGAAGAAAATAAAAAGAGTGCTGGAAAAAGAGAAGGGTGATAGATTCCCTTACCTTGTAGAGTAACTCCTAAAACATTAAGGATGGGACCTTGGGGGATTGATAACACATTGAGAAGAATACTATAGAGGTAAAACTATGAGATCATTTAGTATGATGATTTTTGAATGAATTATAATGATGGAATGAGTGGGTATTTATAGTAAATGAGAGGGAGTTTTTTAATAATTTCAAAGGACACCTCATTAGTGGTTTTTGCAAAACCATGGGCTTTCCCATGGTATTTACCCATCGTATTACAAACATGGGACACCTAATATCATATTTTAATATAAAAAAGTCTACCAGAATTTTATATTAATTATTACATCATTAGGATGTCATTAAACATACCAAAAACTCAAAACTGAATTTTTACTATTCATGAAAATAAAAGTATTTTAGAAAAATCCGAAAAATTCACCCCAAACAGTTTTTGATGTGTATAATTAAAAATTGAAATCCATATTTCAAAAATAATTTTATAAATATTTTCAATTTAATTTTTAAATATAATCACAATTTATTCCAAAAAACCACTTTAAAATTATAACTTGTTTTATAACACCTTGAGAAATTAATCAAGGTCCCATAAAATAATCTTATAACCATAAGATATTAAAGTAAAAAATTATGATTAAATTTTAGGAAAATAAATTTCTATTTTAAATTATTTAATTAATCATAAAAGTTTAATTAAAATATTTACGACATACAAAAATACCAACACTTAGACTATGATCGTTTTTTCACTTATAAGATTTCTAAATTGTATTTATACATTGATGTGTGAGGTTTCTATTTTTTAGCTGACATACTATTCATTACTATTAATTACATTTCATAATGGTATATTACTATTCATAAGGGTATGTTACTATTCATAAGGGTATGTTACTATTCATAAGGGTAGGTTACTATTCATCAAAAACTAAGTTGATTCTATCAGAGTCTAAATATCTTACTGAATGCAACCATGTATGTCATTTTTTCGAAATTAAAATCACGGAGGTGGAAAAAATTATGTTTACTATCTAGGTTATAAAAAATAGTTGTTTTTAGAGACTCAATGTTTTATAAATTCATTATTAAATTTATTTTCAAAATCTTGGGGTGTTACAAAAAACATTATTTAATGAATTTAAAAAAAATATGTACATGTAATAAAAGTTTCTTAACTGAAGAGCGAAATAAAGTTGATTTTCCTTAAAAAAAAATTGGTCTCTTTATTACTTAAATAAGAAAAAATAAATAAATAAAATATATTGAGATATTATATTAAAATAAAGTACATAATATTTTAAAGATATAGATAATATAATTATACCATCAAAAAAAGTTAAACATAAACAATCTCGATAACAATGAGATTCTGACATAAAACCCTTACCAATGTGGTAACTTTTCAGTCATAACCCCCATAAAAGAAATAAATTCAAATGAAACATTAAATACCACTTAAATAATTACATTAATGATAAAACATATAAATGGGTTAGTGGATACACCCAATAAAATAATATAGGTGTATAATATCAAACATGTGTGAATTAAACAAAATCGAGATAAAGAACCCTTACGACATTAGAAATTTTTGAATCAAAAGTCATTGGAGCTTGAAAATAATATGGTCTTATAAATACCTTGAATTAAATTCTGTAATATTAAAAAATTAATTCTTGGGTATTATATACACCATAGAAATAATAAATTGGTACATAACATTAAAGCACATCTCAATGAAGATAAATTGAGATGAAATTCTTATCTTATACCTGACTTGATTCATAAGTAGTATAACATCCTATATAATCAATTTTTACTTATTATAATTCTATAAAATAAACATATTAATTTATATAATATCATATATTATACACTTATATCATTTAAACACCATTTTATTAATAATTATCTACTAAAGTCGTCATTTCAGGTGTTAACTGCTTCATTTTTCATGTATGTTTTAGTACAATAGTTACGATCCTTGCAATTTTACTATAGTTAATAAATATATATAATTTTAATAATTATATAAATATCATATATATTAATTTTATACATATTTATAACCACTCATATTAATTTTTTAGGAAAAATAAATTACATCACTTCATGGAGACGGTACTGACACACGAGTGTTGTTTCCACTTTTATATGGATGGAAAAAAATAAATATAAGTGATAATTCACCATTAAATATTCATTATTATATCATAAATATCAAATATTTTCATTTAATATATCTTTTTTACCATATAAGTAATGTTGTAATGATAAAAAAATAACATTGCTTCTTGGAGGTGGTCGTCCATATGTACTTACGAGCGACGTCATCGTTTACCAATGGATCAGAAGGTAATAAGTTAAATATTATATTATAATTATAGAATCATATTTATTTCATAAATATAATATATAAACATTGAATCCATAATAATAACTATCCATTAAATCTAACTATTGAAAATTAATTGAATCCCTACTAAGAGGTGATAGTCTACACCTACGCATGAGTGATACTTTTATCTCCCATTTTCACTAGAAGAGGTGGTAAATGGTTTTAAAATAATAATATTAAAATATAATTATATTTATGATTCTATATTAATAAATTTTTAAGGATAAAATATGTTTATAGAAATTAAAATAAGAAATAAAATTAAAAGAGCTTGGTTAAGATTTATACCTCTTCTTTGACAAACCCCCGTTGGATTACACATTAATCTTTAAAGGATTGGTATTAATAGAATAAAATATAATATAGGATTAATTTAAGGAATAAAATAATAATTTTTATTTTTTATTTTCTTATATATAATTCTAAAATGTTATTAATAAAGTATTATGAGAGGTGTTCTTTTATAAGCGAGCAGATAGACACAGATGGAATTTCTTAAAATATTTCAATTATATAAGATCACTTTCATGGAAAAATGGATTCAAATGGATAGTTATTTGAAATTATTATAATATATGGTTGAAATATATTCATAAAATAATAATTAGATAGGGTTGGGTGGCTATAATACCCTTATCTCTTGGTTGAACCTCCTGGTAAACCATTTTTAACCTTAACCGAGGTCAAATTGTTTTACTATTTTAACTATTTAATATAACCAAAATTTAATTTGAAACTATTTTATTATATTAATAATAATAATTAAAAATATGGAATCAATTTTTTGAGATTTAATTTATATAATTAGAATAATTTAATTAGAAATAAGGTCATAACCCAAAATAAAAACATGTTTTATAAAAATGAATTTTGAAGCATAAAACATAACTTAATTACATTACTTTCCTTTTAAAAATCATAAAATCAATGTTAAAATATATTATTGAATATATAATATATAAATTTCATTAAAACCATTTATCAATAGATATTATTTAATTTATTAAGATAAAAACAGTTTTTTCACATAAAAAAAGGTTTTAGAAAAAAGTGTTTTTAAGACCAAACATAAAATTATACCAAAATAAAGTATAAGGATTATTATTAAATAATAAATTTGATTATTTATAATTAAAGGATAATTATTTTCATTTAAGATAAAATTAAAAATATACTGAAACTTTTACATGAAAATAAATTATAGTTTTTACAAAAAATTGGTATTTTCACTAATCAATGAAAAATAAATCTTTTTAGAAAAATATTAAATATTCACCCTAATATAATATTAACATGATGATTTAAAAAATTATATTTACTTATGAAAATAAAATTTCTAATTTTTTAGAAATTAATTATAATGTTCATCCATGTAAAAGGGAATAAAAACTATTTTTTGAAGAAAACATATTTTTGAAG
Source organism: Viscum album (assembly GCA_963277665.1). Classification (NCBI taxonomy): domain Eukaryota; kingdom Viridiplantae; phylum Streptophyta; class Magnoliopsida; order Santalales; family Viscaceae; genus Viscum; species Viscum album. The sequence goes on from OY728124.1 coordinate 19,532,298, forward strand.
CATAACATGATTTTACTAAAAATTGAGGACTTATTTATTATTCGTTAATAAATAAAATTTAATTATTTATAACCTTTATACATATTTTTTCATAACTTGGTTATTTATATTCATACATTCCAATTTAATAGCTATCTTATAATGATTTATTATATTTTAGTTCATATAGACTTGGGGTTGCATGTAAAGAAAGCTACAGAACACTTACATTTTATTTAAAGAAATAAATACATTCTAAAATATCATTGTGTTACATTCTCCCCACTTAAAGAAATTTAACCCTCACAATTTTTATCATGGTAATAAATGTTTCAATATTTTTAAATACCTTTAATGAATACCCATACTGCACAAATGGAAAATAAAACATCTTATCTTTCGAAAATAATAAGTGGGAAATAGAAATGTTACTAAACTAAAAATTATTTTTTTCTTAAAGATAAGTCAAGTGGAAAGAATCAGTAGAAAAAAAAAACACTCCGGCTCAAAGAGGTTGGAAATGAAGGAGATCGAGGGAATCCCCTTTGATAATCAGTTTGCAGTCATTCTGCAAGGATCCCAAGATGGTGTATATAATCAATATCTCACTTGGTATCTCTTCTCTGGCTTAGACATCCACCTCAAAATTAACTTCCCTTCATACGTGAAAACTGAGACTACCATGACTGATTCTTATTTTATAATTCTTGATGTGGTAATCCAACTCACATAGTGGATCTGTATTTTTTTGGAGTGACTAAATCCACACCATTGAATCTGATTGAACTTCGAAAATATGTAGGTTGTACCATTCTCACAACAAAATCCCAGTATCTATAGCTTTAGCCTCTATACTGATGGAGTTATATGGTCTATAGAATGAACTGAACCCCATGAACACCAATCCTATATTATTTTTCACCATAACACCTCCCTTCATATCCCTAAAAATGCACGATCCATACACATTGAACATTAGTTCTATAAAAAGAGGATTCCATCTAATCCAACTAACCTAGATATCACAAATAACTTCCATATTCAAATAAGGTCTTGGTAGAAACCTACCAAGTGTAGCATACTTGATCCCACCTCTGATGGTCAACCTTGAATCCATAAAAAGAACCTTCATCTAAACATAAAATAAGATGAAGGATTGTTTTTTCCCTCTATTTCCTTGTTTATTTCTACCCAGGGGCTACAACACTTGACCAAAAAAACCATACCTGAAATCTTAACCTCCATCTCCTACTACCCAGCTCCCTGAAACCAGGCATTGAGAACATCATAAATAGAATCCCATCAATTATTTATATCCATAAATTGTCCAAAATAACCCCATATCTGTTTATCCCATTTACCATGAAAAAATTGGTTTCATGTAATCTCTAATTGTGGCCTTTCACAATAACGGTAGCAAGATGCTAAGGGCACCCTCTTTTTTTGCACGCCCTCATCTGTCGGGATCACCTAGTTCCTCGCCCGCCAGACATGAAAATTAATTTTTATTGGAATATCCTTACACCATAATTTTTTCCCCATTCCCATAGTTTACCTACTTTATGAAACAATTTCCTAAAGGCCTTAATATTAAATTTACTTGATGTTGAGCTCATATAAATACATCTTTCTAGTTATTCAACCAGGATGACGTTTTAAAAAACTTCATTATGATATTTATTGAGTATGGAATCCATAACGGATGGGTACATGCCCACCTCTTTAAAAGATATACTCATAGATGTAAAACCCAGAAGGAAAAACCTTTCACCTAACTAGTTCACCTTTCATAGATTAATATCACCACAACCCAAAACCTTGTGAGATTTATCATGTAAATCCTCCATATAGTTCATCATGCACCATGAAAGGTTAGAAAGTCTCATGGTTAAACATTCCCAGTCCTCCCATACCTTCCTATTTCCATCTCTTATAAACATTATCCATAATTAATTCCCTTAAAAAACATCCCATTCCAACCATGCATGCATGGTGTGCATGGTTTCAGATAAACTACAGAGGCCAATTCTACCCTCCTCTATTGAATTTTATAGATGTTTTAAAATCATAATAGAGATTCATAAATAATATATTAATGATAAAGTTAATGAACACAAAACCATAAATCATTGATAGGTGAAAACAACCATAAACTCATAAAAAATAACTATAAAAAGGGAAAAAAATTCATTTTCAAAATCCTTTTCCCTAGAGTTGATGAATTTTTTTCCATGGATTATGTGAAAATATAAATACTTGATTTATTTAAATTTAATATGAATAATTTCATCCTTTTTTGTTCTTTGGTAAATTTCCACTTCTATCACATCTCTTAGTTCAAAAAAAATTAATATTGAATATGAATTTTTTTCCATGATTCCATCAATAAAATTAAATTTTAACGAATAAAAATATCTGTAAATGGATGAAAGTTAATTCCTTATATCAATAAATATTTACCAAAACAAAAATAGTTATAAAAAGTTATCCAATATTGAAAAATATTCATAATATGAAATAATAAATTAATCTCTAAAACCTCAATAGAAATACCCAAAGTTAAACTTAAACAATTCCATACATAGTTAACCTTAAATTCATTCAAAATATGTTTGAACAAATCCAAGATGAATGAATTTAGAAAAAGGTCAAACAAATTTCAAAACCAACATAGTATTACTCTATAAATAACATAATGTAGCTATTAATGTTACATACCAAACATGTGAATACCTCGATTATATATTCTATTCAAACATGCTAATAATTTACTAAAATAACCTGAATCACCATAAAACCTCAATGAATACATATATGATTCCAAAAAATTAAACCTATCCTTATTTCTAAAACAAAATCAAATATTATATAATATATTCCATAAATCAAAAAATCTAGTAAACTTCATCAAATAAAACATAAATCAATTTTATATCAAACCACCGGTCAATTTCACGATCAACAATACTATCCATTTTTTTATCAAAATCAATGATATTTTTATCCCAAATAAACAATATTATCACAACATCATGAACATATTATGTTATTTCTATCCCTCAATCATGTGTTTTCCAAAAAATATCACCCTAAAAATAAATATATTTTCTATATTATCGGTACCATTCAATGTATACTTGAAAACCTTAAAGAAAAACTACTATAGTGCAATAATTAGATGTTGCGTGATTATTATAACCAGAATATCCCAGACAAGTATATCCATAAGAAAATATTTTGACCATTTATTAAAAGAAAGAAAAATACAAACATGGGGGTCGATGGAATAAAGGGAATTTCCCTCATCTGACAGAAAAAAGAGTCTACAGGTTATAAAAGGATAGATTATTTCCATAATCAGAGTCACCTGAAATTTTCCACTTAGATTGAGACTTATTCTGGTTAAAGATCTTGATAATTTCTATATTTGACTTCATCTTAGAAGAGGATCTAGTGGACACAGTCTATAGTGTGCTTGAATAGTCCTTTAATGGCCTTCTCTTTGAAGGGGCAGGAGTGAAACCTTCATTGTCAACCACATGTACCTTCACTTTTATGACTATATATTTAAAAGATACATGACCATCACTACTCAGTGCTAGGGGTACTACTATTCACCCCATCATCATCAGATATATTCCCCCACTACTCGGATAATCTTGAATAATTAAATATTTTTTGGATCTCCTTAAGAAAATAAATATCTTGTTGAGCATCGATTTTATTGAAATTATCATTTTACATTACTAAAGGATTTGAATCCATCGATTACTTGCCTACCTTCCCCAAATGATGCTGTTCAGAATGTTGAATGTCATCAAAACTTAGCAATATATCCACCTGGACATTCTCATCCAAGAAAACATTAGAGTCTAGTAGTTTCAACATTGTACCTTGATGCAAGTCTTCCACAGGATCATTATTCATGCTAGGATTTGGAGTTCCAGACCCAACAGGACACCCCTGAGTAGGATTCATCACTGAAGGAGAGGCATTCCCTTTGAAAGCATCACCCACAACCGTAGGCATAGGCTTCTTCCAAGATGCATGTCCGCCACCATCCATATTATTCGACACTTCATGCTTCTTCAATTTTTTTCTACAAGATGTATATAATGTCCTTTTGAAGAGAAAAAGGAGAAAACCATATTTCTAAGACATGAATCTTTAACAGGTCCAATTTTTTTACAGTTTGAAAAAAATTGAGGAATTATTTCATATTATACCTTTAAAGGGATGTCATCATCAAAATATGATAAAATGATGTTATAAATAAGGCACATTCTTAGATCAACCTCCACCAAGACCCTCACAAAATGCCCAAATATTGCGGATTTAGTATCTCAATAAATTATTATTTGGATACCAATGGTAGATTATACATAAAATAGGATCTTAGGATTCCATATGATCTAATTTAGACAAATAATTTTAATCCAAAACTAGACCCCAGTATTTTTTTGAGAAAATGGATTAAACCAAAAATCCCATTCTTGGAAACAAATAATTCCTGGAATTAAAGAAATTAATCCAATCCCCCAAGCCCTAAGTTTCATTTCCTTTGATGGGAAGATGATATGGAAGAATCCCCTACCCATGGTCATACACCTCCAGTCATAAGAATTCCATACAAAGGCTAGTTTTTGAACCAATTTCTCATATTTACAAGACTTTCTGCCAATATGGAGAATCATCCTAGAAATAATAGAGAATTTAAAAATCTTAAATCTTTTAAAGATAGCTTCCCTATTAGCAATAACCCGGGTAGTTTCACTATTCTTCACAATGTCATTTGGAATCACATCATTCATGTTCAAGAAACATCTTCTTATATCCCTTTCATCATATATATGATCTGAAAATGCAAATTCATATTAACATATTTCTTAAGAGAATATGGGATCACCCCTACCACTACTGGGATAACACTAGATCTACCAGAACCACCATCCTTTATAGTTTTACTCTCCATTTTGGGTTATTCAAAAATTAAATATGTTCATATATTTAATCATATAGCGAGATAGATGGTTATGCATAATCATAAGCTTTCACATTTCATCTCCCATAAAATCTAGTTTCTTAGGAGGATATTCATTTAATGTTCAATCACATTCAACATTAACACCATTTCTTTTTTTCCATCCATTAACCAAAACTAAAATCATAGTGTGAGAAACAGTAATGAGTAATAATCTAATCATGAAAAATCATTGATAGGATGTCTAAACCATGACACATTCATTTCAACCTATGAAAATTTAGGTGTAACATAGGTCATATATGGTCATTATCTATCCAATTCCTTCATAAAATTTCATAAATAAAATGTGATTTAACCTAAACATATCCCTTGGGAGTGTCAAACTAGGGGCATAATAAGGGACTATTCATCAAGGACCATAATGATGGCCGAGTTACATTTGACCAACTATTTTCAGGGTAATTACCCCAAGATGAATTTGTACCAAAACCAAAATCACATATTATATCTGTTGAGGTATGTATTTCAGGAAAAATTCATAGTCTCTATCTTACCAAAATATTAGGATGTTATCCTATACTTAGGATTATCGTAAGGTTTTTCACCAATGCTTCCTCATCATATTTTCAAAATGTTACAAAACCTTTCACTAATACAAAATATGGAAACCCCAAATTTTCATACATAAATTCTATAGCTACCCTAGACTTTTACACAAAATATTACATGATTTTAAACATAAATAACTATAAAATTACAATACAAGGATCGTAAAATGTTGTGGTTTTGGAAGACTAGGTACATAAAACTGAAAAAATGGGACTAAAAAAACATTTAATTATTTATCTTCCATTATGAGCACCTAAATTATTTTGAGCCCTTATATATGCATAGGATAACTCTAGGATAACATGAATAAAGGGATGAACTAAAAATCCCAGTATGAGAATAAACATAAGAATAAAGCATAACACATTGATAAGAAGGCATAATAAGATGAAATAAAAGGCATGAATGCACATAAGTAATCATAACATATGTAATCCTAGTATCATGGTATAAGTGTAAACAACATAAAACATGACATAAGCATGAGTCAAGGCTCATTTCACATGAAGGATAACGAGTCAATGTTAACCACCAAGACTATTGCACATGACATCTCATGAGACTAAACATTACCCAATGAATTGGAGAACTATATAGAAAAACCCATAATAATATATTCATAAATATGTGTGCTATATGAAAAATAAACATAAGGGTTACCCATGGAAATAAATGGGTATCATAATCATGTCATAAAGAATAATAAATGGGTGTATCATAAAAGTATCCATGTAAAAAAGGAATTAAATCATACGTGGATATTCATAAAAAATAGGAATAGAAAATGATATTTGATGTCAATATTATGTGATAACATCTAAAAATAGCATTTAAGAAACTTTATAAATAAAACATTTTAGTGTGGTTTAAGGAAAATATTAAAGATAATTTAAATAAAAAATGGAATAATATTTTATATAAACCAAAAGTTAACCAAGAATTTTTCTTAATAAAATTAGTGATTTCAGAAAAAATAAATAAAACTTAAAATATATTATGGATTCCACCTGAAAATGGGTAAGAATTCGGGAAGTTCCCTTTAATCGGGCCTGTTTATCAGGAAGAATTGAGAAGGGAACCTTTAAAAAACATTTATATCCCTGAAAAATAATAATGGAATGATCTTGATACATGATTTTGGAAAATATAAAGAGAATTTAGATTATTTACATAAAAATAAAATTGAATTTAATTTGGTTAAATAGAGGGAAAAGTAGCCCAAAGGAATAATGGAGGTTCGAGTAGAATCACTTACCTTATGTCTGAAATGGTTCCATACATGATCTTAATGTCCAGATAATCAAATTATATTCATTAATTAATAATTATCAAACCTTTTATACATGTATTTGATTTATTATAATTTTATTAAGATCATTTATGGTCTTTTTATGGGTTAGAGTGTTCAATTTTTTTGTTTTCCGGTGTTCGTTTTCTTGGTTTTCATGATCGATTTTCTTGAATAAAAGTACAAAAGTTCATGTACAATGGGAATAGTTTTATAGAACTGAAATTATATTATTTTAATAAACTTACATAATAATTTTTTTTCATATAATTAATTTTATTATATGTAATGAGGCTGAATCATTAGATAAAACTTTAATGATAATCACTTGGTTTATTTTGGCGGGTTTTCGATTATCACATACTAGTTTTGTTTCATTATTTAACAAATTGTATATATACTACTTATATAACATTAAATATGTTGAAACACATGTATTATAATCTGTATTAACCATAAAAATGGATTTATGATCATTCTTTAAGGAGGTAATAGAAATTGAAAACTCATCGTCCTTGACTGTGATAAATTAACACATCACACGTGATGTTTTCTTTACGGTACAAAAAAGTGGGGGAATGAAAGATGATGTTGAATTATTCCATTATAATAATAAAATTACATTATATGTAAGGTAATGGATTTATCATACCATTTATATTAGGGTAGGTGAGGAGAGAAAAATAAAAAAAGGAACTTGAAAGGAAATTAAAAGAAAATAAAGAGGGTTTTACCACTTGATTCCTTTTTATTGAGATCCTCCTTAGGGGAATGGTTTTGGTATTTTGTTAAGACCAAAAGATCATAAACATGGGGGAGGGTATTTGTAAGATATTTTATTAGAATTTGGATAAGTCTTAAGGCTTGAGAGGTGTTAAGGGAAGAGGTGGTGACGATGGTATTTATAGCGGAAGAGAGGGTTGTTTTCTCATTATTTTATTCATTATTTTATTATTTTGGATCAAGAATATGAATAGTTTGAGCATTATAATAAAATATATTAAAATAATGATGAATAGTTCCACAATCTTTCCCTTTGGGCCCATTTCATGACTATCTCAAGCCTACCTTCCATAGGCCAGGGGATAGAGACTAGCACCGAGTAGGCATATTCCAAAAAGGGAAGACATTGCATTTAAACCTGTACACACACACAAATCTAAAACTATAGAAAGTAAACACAAAATAAACCACAATTATCACTGAGACAACTACTGATAGTATAGTACAAACTGAAAAAACAAAGGGGCCAGAATACAAGCCTAAAACCATAAAGGAAAGTACAACTCCCACGATCCGTCTACTCGAGACCCTACCTGAACGATAGGTGAAGGGTAGACAACTATAGCCATGGAATTATGCATGTCCATCCCATCTCACTAAGCACTACCTAGTCTTAGACCACTATGGTCTCTGTAGAAACTTCAATCAATTTCACGAGATGTGACATGTGTGGGTGAAGCCTATGCAGGGGTGAGTAACACAATACTCAGTAGGGACCCCAAACCATAAGGGAAAGACCAAAAATAAAGACCAAAAAGCAAGAACACAAAGAGAAGATAGCTCACACTAGGTATAAAGTAATGGATATAAAGTAAGATTATCATTTTTAAAGATGAATCATCTTGTACAGCTGAGGGCCTCATTCTTGATGAGTCACTGAGGTCCACTCGACTACTGGACCACTGAGGTCCACTCGACTACTGGACCACTGAGGTCCGCTTGGCTACTAGACCATGGAGGTCTGTTGGCCTACTGGACAACCGAGGTCTATTGGGCTACTGGAACACTGAGTTCCACTCCACTATTGGACCACTGAGGTCCACTCAGCTACTCAACCACTAAGTTTTTCTCATCTACTGGACCACTGCGGGCCACTTGGATACTGGACCACTGAGGTCTCACTCTTCATACCATTTGTGTCACAGCCAGCCATAGGATTCTAACTCTCTATTCTACTTGATTCAAGGAAAATCTACTACTCAAGACATCGGTCATATCTTTACTTCCAACAAAACTCACTTAGATTATACCCAAAGGACTGTCTCATCAAAAGGATCCCAATATCATAGACAACGTGTTAATTGGATGCTTGGTCAAAGATATTAGAATTTTAAAAGATAGGGGTCGGTTACATTCGGACCTGGTCTGAATTGGTCGGACCGAACCATCCTACCCAGACCGGTTCAGCAAAACCAACCCGGTTCCGCTGACCTAAACCAACTCAGTTGGGTCTGGACCGATCCAACTAGACCCAATGTCCAGGCCCAATGGGCCTTGTAGGACCGACCCTGTTCGATAGTGGGTCTAGCCCATTGGGTCTCCCAGTGACTTGATATGCATTCTCGGGCCCAACCGACTTAGTTAGACCATTTTCCTTTCATCTAGGATGCATAGTGGACCAATTTCCTATTTGGACCGGCCCGCATAGCGGACCAGTTCTCCTCCAACCCGGTTCGCCCAGCGGCCTGTTTCACTATATTGGCCCTACTCGCATCAACGGGATGGCTTGGGTCCAGCCTCTATGCCCACTAGCTTCCAGTTTGTGCAAACACATGGTTGGATGAGACCTACCATCTCCCCTCCATACGTCGTCTAGTGTGGACCGCCCCGCGGGCCACTTGAACTAACACGGCGCCAAATGGCACAACCCCTACTCCGCTGTGACCCCTACTGGAAGTGTTATTTGCTGCCTTGTTATGCCGCCTCCCATCCACAGTTGGATTTTGAGCCGGTGTCCATTGCCACCATCATGGCCCTCCTGGTCACGAATTTCTATCACCGCCATGGCCCGCTTGGCCGCAACTCTCCCCTCACCACTGCTAGCTCCCATGCCGACGGTCATTCACCCAGCATCGTCATCTCCCTCAACCTCCTACCTAGGTTGATCTACCATTTTCATCCTTGTTGGATCACAGTTTCCATCAGGTCATGACAAATGAATAAAAGGATAGATTATAAGAATACACAAAGAACCTAAAAAGGATGGACCACGACATTTGTTCATGTCATCATGGTTTTTACTTGTTATGAGGTTTAACAAATGATAATCAAAACACAAATCCAACTTCCCTTAATTCCCCGCATGAAAATTCCCATGTCTCGCAAAGACAATTGATATGTGGTTAAATCTATTAGTGGATTTCACTCATGTTTTTCGTTTAGGAAGATGAATGGGGGAAGGTAATCACTTAGAAAAAAATAAACCCCTACCCAGGATCAGATCGTTCGTCGATGAAGAACAGATTTGCACATCAATGTTCGTCGATCCTTGATCTACAATCCACTATTATCATTGGTGATCCTTTGATCTTTTATTATCATTGGTGATCTTTTGATCCACCGTTATTGTTGGAGATCCTTTAAAGGAGGGGGAAGGAAAGAGGATTGTTCTTCTCCATTCTTCCTTCACCGATGAAAATCCTATAAAGCCTCTAAGAAAAAAAATATTGGACCATGGTAACGATCCCAAAAAACATATTAGGCTATTGATTGATGAAACACCTTTTAATTTTTCTATTAAGATGATTCACCACCTCGTTATGTTGTTTCATTTATAAAATGAAACAGTTGCCTCATCACTGCGTTGCAGCGAAACCTTTTTGAACAAAATAAAATATCAAGTTTATTTTATATTTCCTTAAAACACCCAAAAATTAACTTCTATCCTCAACTCGCACAGGTCAAGGTTTGGCCCCGCCTAAGTAGATCATAGCCTCATGATCTCAACAGTACTCTCAGATTTTCAATCTTATTACCCATTTATCAGTTATCAAAAATAAAATAATATTTAATTAATTATTTTATTTACTATCATGTTCCAAAAACTACTTTCCACAGTTTTCCTGTGCTAACCAATGTAAGGCCCCACCTAACAAAAGAACACCCTCATGATCTCAATGGTGGTATCATATTTTCAATTGGAGTCGCAGTTAGTGACTTATAAGGATTTGAAAAAAAATTATTTTATTTTATTATTTTATTTACAGTTATTCCATTTTTGGGTTTTCAAATTAGAGGCTCGTGCCAACTAAAATTAAGTCTCACCTAGGGTAAAACCACCATCCTGAATACGATGCTTCCCTCAGATTTCTAATATGGTCTCCCATTTAAGAGTTATTCCACTTTTTACAGAAAACCGCTCACACGTGCTATTTAAAAAGTTAACTTTTTTCGATGGAAAATTACGGGCACACCAGGCCTCAGAATCACATGTCGTCTGAGCCTATGGTCTCGTAATTTTTTCAGAAATTTTCTAAAAAAATCAGGAAAATTCAATTCATTACATCTTCACCACCTTAAGGATTTACATCCTCAAAATAAAAATAAATGGACTCCAAAACATATGAGGGTACGAGCATGAACCTGAGCCTCCCGCCCCCACGTGCTCTCCTGGAGATTCCTATGATACCACCGAACACACACTAAAGAAATAAATCACCCATATAGGTTCCTATCTTGTATATCTTCAATCTCCATCGAAAACTTCGCAAAAGTCACCCCATCATCAACATCCATCTCGCCTCAGTCAATGAAGTGTGATGGGTCGTGTACGTATCTCCTTAATTGGGATATGTGGAAGACGTTATGCACTCTCTAAACTATGGAGGTAGTGAAAAGGGGTATGACACCTATCCCACTCTACACAGTAATAAAAATGGTTCCATGAACCTTAGAGATAACTTTCTTCCCTAACCAAATCTTTATATCACATATCGAGGAGAGACTCGAAGAAACACATGTTCTTCTTTCTCAAACTCCAAGGGTCTTCGTCACCTATCAGCATAAGACTTATAATAGCTATTTGTACTATTTATCCACTTCTAGATGACCTTCACCTTCTCTGTAGTAGCCTGCACCAAATCTAATCCCATGAGTGTTGACTCTTCAGGGTCAGTCCAGCAAAGTGGAAACCAACAAATTCGCCCGTACAAGGCCTCGAATGATGTCGTACTGATGGTGGAGTGGTAGTTGTTGTTGTACAAAAAACTCCACCAGAGGTATTTGATCCTCCCAATTGCATCCAAAATTGAAGATGTAAGCATGTAGCATGTCCTCTTGGACCTGAATGGTATGCTCTGTCTGGACATATTTCTATGGGTGGAAATCTGTGATCAAGAACATTTAAGTCCCAAACAACTCATATAATCCCTTCCACAACTGGGATGCAAAGTGTTCACCTCAATTTGAGATTATTGTTTATGGGTTACCATGGAGTTAAACTATCTCATGCACATAGATTTATCCCAAGCTATCTACGGGACTCCATTCCCTAAAACCTAAGAAGGGGCCAACATGGTGTGTTGGTCAATGATCACCTAGATGGTACAGTGTCCCTTGGATGTACGTAATAAACCTATTACAAATTCCATCGATATTCTTTCTCACTCCCTTATTGGCACCCAAAGGAACAAAAGAGAAACCCCTTCCAAGCATAGGGTATTAACACATTGTTTTGACAAAGAACAAAACTAATTAAACAAGAACTCAAATTTTATATCAATAGGTATGCTCAACTTCAACCTATTTTGTCATCCTCAGTGTCCGCCTTAACACCCACATGAATATCCCAATGCATCTCGTCACTCTATCCATACAATGCAACTATTGTGCATCCTCGGAAAGGAATGAAGTGTTCTCCACCTATCAAATATCCATCAGGGGTATTCCCTGTGGAATACTGAGCACATAAAGACTCATAGTTGGAATCATTGAGATTTTCCTCCTTGACTCACTTTAAGAGTGGAGGGGTAACAACCACTGATTTTAGGTAAGATGTATCATCTACATCCACGAAGGATAACTATAATGAGGCCAACTACTCTATTTCCTCATTCAAAAACTACAAACTGGATCTTCTACTGAAATAATCTGCTACCAATTATAATTTACCAGGAGTATAGACTACTTAGAAGTCATATTCCCAGAGGAACCCCAACCATCATCTCTATCCCAACTACTGAAAAGCCTACGGGCACCTTTCCATCTGCACAAAAGGATTCCCCTTTAAACTGATCGATGTGTTCATCATCCCTTTGGTAATGGGTAATAATTATCCATGTCACCTGGTTAAAGTGTCAGTAATCGACACATAACCTCAAATAAATGGTCTTATTAAGCCCTACCTATACAATTCCCCCACCTACACCCTCAGCTTGTGAAGCTCTATGAAATCCATCTGATACACTGATACAGATATCGATGCCATATTGGGGTGTAGAATGATGTAGAAGTCTATCTCCTTGTGAGGAGGTAATCCTAGAAACATCTTTTGGAAATACATCCTCGTACTCTTCCACTACTTCTGGGAACTAAAAACTCAAAACATCCATTGCCACATGGGTAAGGATGCTCAATTCAAGATTGATCAGCTACACTCTTCTATGCATGAGTCTATCTCATGATTCTAGGGTTTCCTTTTTCTCCAACCAAGGAAAAACCCATTCCAACCCTAAAAACATACCACATACATTTTTCTAAAATAGAAAATATGAGCATGAATTGTGGATGAAAATTCCATACCCAAATTAACATCGTAAGGCCTCGATGCTTCTACTAAGAGGCTCCAACTGAAACTCTCATCTTAAGGGTAAGATCACACTATCAGAATATGTGTGATTATTGATTCTCCTCCCATATATATCTCCAGATGTAAGGGTAAAGTAAATAGTTTAATTGGAAACTATAGGTCTTGAACAAGATTTGTGACAAGAAGGAATGATTAACACATATGTCTATTAATACTACAGCTAAGAGTAGACACAGACCATACTTTAAATCATACTTGGAGCTCTTGTGTCATATTCCTTGACCACATGCAGATACCCACTTCCCCTATCCTACAGCTCCATGAGCCTAGTGTGGACCACATTGGGGTGGTGGTTGTAGCATGTCAAAATGTATACCACTTCTTACTACTCTCCCAACTCCTCTTCAACATCTGTCGCCCTGTATATTCATCTATTATTGTCACTGTATCTATCCGAGTGGCGCATCCATCATTTTACTATCAGCATGATGGGATGGAAAATCTCTAGCGAGATGTATCCTTCCATATTTTGAAAAGAATTACCTCATTTTAGTCTGACTAGACACATCCTATATGACTTGAGCTATAGATTCCCTATTTTTGGACCTCTTCTCAGAACGTCTCACACGTCAAAGTCTCTGAGACTGATGTTAGCTTCCTTCTTTCCCACTACTGACATCCACTGGCTGTATCTGCTTAGCCATAGGACTTTCAAACATAAGGGTTCTCTATAAAACACTAACATAAGTAAGAATGTATAGAGAAATAGTGTTGTCTCAGATGTCTCTAAGCACACATCACTCTAAGGTCCGAGCCCTGAAGCACCTGTCATATTTTATTCATCGAATACCTGAAAAGGTTGGTACACCACGATGAATACTCATATACCAACATGTCATCTTTCCAAAGCTATAGAAGCTCTTGGGAATGCATATCCCTTGTATTTTATAGCAAGATCCCCTAATCTGAGAAAGGTTGTCAAGATCTGTCCACAGAAGAGTTACCTCACCATAAGATCAGGTAATCTAAAACCCACCATCGCCATACTGAGCCACGTATAAGGCTCACTACCAGGACTTTTATATGATATAATGATTTCTTGACTAGATAGAAAACTTGTTCACCACCTCAATCCATTCCTTATCCACCCATGATTCGAGCTCACCTTTGAACTTGCAGGGTCTCTGTCACTGAAACTCATGAAGTGATCTCAACCCAGGCATCTCATCCTCTAGTACTACGAGTACCATGTGCTACTCCACAGGTGGTGGTATAGTTGGTACACCACCCAGTGGTGTTGTCTCTGGTATGAACCCCTGTACATATCTCATCACCCCATATATCATCCTCATGATCATGTGGTGAAATCCAGGCTGGCTGTCTATGTGAAAGCATCTTGAAAAAAAACAAGATGTACCATGATCAATAGTGTATACATGGTGAGATGACTCCAGAAGAACATGTAAAAATCAACACATTCCTATGTTATTCATGTACCATCATTTTTTACTACAACTAGAATTTTTATATACCGAGTTGAAAAGTAGAATTCAGGGTCTTGGTGTATGGATACGCCAGCCACCACACCAACACTGGATTCCCTGTCCTGAAATCCAAACTCGATACACTTAACAATATTACCCCAAAACAAAATCATAGGCTCTGGGTTCGTAAAGTAGAACCGAATACCTCTGATTCCACTCTGTCATGACCCGTCCCCCAGATCCAATGTCATTACTACCCCAAGCCCACCTTCCATAGGCTAGGGGCTGACGACTAGCACAAGGTAGGCATATCCCAAAAAGAGACGACTTGAATTTAAAACTACACACATGAAAAAATCTCAAACAATGAAAATTAAACACAATATAAACCACAACTATCACTAAGATAACTAATGAGAGTACAGTAGAAACTAAAAGTACAAAGGGGCCAGAATAAAAGTCCAAAACCACAAAGGAAAGTACGACTGCCATGGTCCAACCACTCAAGACCCTACCTGAAGGGTAGATGAGGGGTAACTACATATAGCCATTAAATTAAGCTCATCCTTCTCATCTCACTTAGAAATTATTTTAAAATTTTGTATCAAGTTTCTATGTAATACTTTGTTCTTACAATTTTTTTATAATTCTAATAAATGAAAACTTAGTTTTAAGAATTAATTTTCTAAATAAAAAAGTTATTTGATGATTCTTAAGTTGTTATTACATGATCATAACATCATGAATTTGTGACTATCCATGATTCAATTTTATATTTGAAAAAAATAAAATGAGGATAGAATGAGAGGATCGTTGTTCCATCATATTGTGTTTTTCAAATGAGTATATTTGAAAATCAATATTTGTGATCAAATTGAAAAAAAAAATCAGATGATGCATGGAATGATATTTATATTTTTTAAATTTTATAAATGATTTTTGACTCTTTTTGTGAAATTGATATATAAAAGCATTGATGTTATAAGATAACATAAAGTTGAGTTGGATCTCACATTTTAATTTTAGAGGTTATTATACTTGAAGAATTAAGGATCCACACTATAGGATACATTCTAGTGTATATTTTTATAAAAATTTGAGATGATTTATTTAGAGATTCTAGATAAAGAATAAAAGTATAATCTAAAGCCTTCTATTGAAATAAAATATTTTCTTTTTGACTAATAAAAAAATAAAAATTATAATGTAAATGAAAATGGTATTTTTATAATACTCCTAGAGATAGTAGTTATGGAAAATATATAGAGACCATGGAGGAGAAAAGTGAGGTGAAATTAGAATATTTTTCTTATATATAACACCTATAATATATATATTTTTTATAATTAAAAAATAACTCCAAATGAAAGGCGTTATACATGTATATAAAATATCGAGCCTCTATAGAAAGTAGGAGTGATCATCTTGAGATAACTATAAAATAGGGAGATAAAACTTGAGAGAATGGTATACTGAAGAGTATTGATCGAAGAATCAATAAGAACTCTTGATGAAGAAGAAGTTGTTCTGGTGCTGAAGGAAATATCATATGAGTGTCAAATAAGAATAAGAGGGAAGAGTAAAAAAGAAGATGAAATTGGTTCTCAAACCAGTTCTTATAATACTCAGTGAGAAAACCTAAGATAAAATTTCATATATTTCATATAACTTTTATTATTTAAAAACTATATATTATAATAATCACACATTCCTAGAAACTAAATTTTTAATGACTTTGGATACTGTCACATATCCCATAAACATCTCTATATAAAACTTATTTTTCACATATTCCTGAATATAATTTCCAGGGGAGTGGGAAACGAAAGGAGTGAGTTCAAACACTCAGTAAGGAAAAAACTTATCAATATTTCATAAAGGGTTAGATCATAAAAATATTAGAAAACACAATCATGTTATAAATTTCTAATTAAAAGGATCATGGAATCATAATAGTTACCTAGAAGATAAAATTAAATAATCATAACCCCATAAGAATTCAAACATAAACTATGGAATAATAAAAAAACATAAGAAAATAATAATGATCCATGGAACATAACATAGGGATGTGTGAAAAACACAAGTATAGGAAATAATAACATATTCCAAGGTTATCTATCAATTCTATCATAACATATTGGATATGGCATCACTACCTAGTTATCATATTGGATTGAGCATCACAACCCATTTCCAATAATCATCTCATTAGATATAAAGCTTTAACCAATGTATTAGAGGGATATAATGGGATCTAACCATTACATAATGATATACCATACATGTGTGTGCCACATGAAATCATCCATTAATCCGTAATTCCCAATTAAATGTTAATAAAAGAGATCACTTTGAGTGAAAGTGATAAAACAAAGCTGATTACAATACAACCACATGTTAAATCTCATAAGTGGTTACCGAACTGTTCCAAAAAAATTAAAGTTTTGAATTAATCACCCTATGTACGCTCCATGAGATAGAAGTTACCTTCTCATCTGGGTCATCTTTGATGAGATCCTCGAAGTGGTCATCCATCCTATCCTAAGTTTGAATGTATTCATCTAGGTTTATTTTCTTCTCATTGATTCCACGAGCCAATATTCGGTCTTTCTTTCCAATCAACTAAGATTTCCCTTAATTAAGGTCAAATTGCAATGATCTAGCATACATTATATCAGCCTCTGACTTTGAAACATTGATATTAAAATGATTATCCACTATCTCTTCCTCATAATATAGGAGAAGCTCCAGGTCAGCATCCTCTTTTGTTGCTTTCTTTTAGACATCCTCCGATGACACCATGTCTATCGACCGGTTTGGATCCTCGAGCTTGTCACCTTTAGAATCCTCAACCTTGTCATGGAAGGAAGGTTGGATAGGCTCCTTAAAATGTTACCCTTTACAAATGATCGGATAGTCATAGGTTTTGGAAGGTATGAGTAATATCTTAGAGTCTTGGTCTTCCTCCCGGTATAAACCAAATAGTCCCCAACATCAATGAACATTAGCTTCCCTTTTGATATCCTATCATGTGAGATCCTATTGAGTTTATCATCTTCATCAGAAATCAGGGGAGACTTGGGGTCTCATCTAAGACCTCTTCTTTACCTGAAGGCTGATCAGAAGAAGATGTACTCTTATTCTTGGCCTTCCTATGATTCACCTTGGTCTATTCCCCTTTATCCAAGGACCCATCTACACCATGAGTCAGTTGTAGTAAAGAACTTCCTCACGACCACAAAGAAACTGATCCAGGAATTCATGGATAAGACCCCAAGGGTCCATTCACACGTACTAGGAATTAGATAGTGTGTCCAACATTATCACCATCAGCACCAGTTGCCTCCAGATTTCAACTCAAGGGGGGATATAATGCAGCTGCATAGGATTTCATATAAGTAGTAATCATTTCCCCACCTTCACTGACTATACCTGTGGTATCACATTCTTTCCTAGGCATACAATCCTATTGGACATGACCCAAACGACCACATAAATAGTATAAATCGATCCAATAATCAAAACTAACCCTCTATTAGATCCAGTACTCATTCTCAATCTCAATCCACACATAATCTACTGGTGGTTTAGAAACATCAACCTCCACACAGAACCGTGGAGAAATTGGATGTCAGAGGGATCAAGATAGGTCATAAAAACATAAAAACCTACCCACCATATTACAAATAATCGAAATGATAGAGGGGTTTTGGAATGGAAGTGTAATACTGGGGAAGCTCACTCAGATTGGAGTTTTCGGAGGATCACGCCTCAAATAGAAATTGAAGGACCATCAGAAGAGGAAGAAGCGAGCTTCGTTTCAGGAATGTTTTTTTTCGGTCCAAGAAGTGATAAGGTCCTATTCATTTTCAAAGTTAATAAGGTGTTGAGGGTCCAGAATCCCAACAATAGCATGGTGATTCAAACCCCACGACTTGGAGACGAAGTGGTCAAAGGCATCAATGAAAGGATGATTCACCGGGCCACTAGAGAGTTCCAATGGAGGTCCACTACATCAGAGAGATCCTTACCTATTACCATAATATGTGGGAATCACTCTACCAATGATCATAATTTGGGGGTGAGTTCAAGGATAGGGAACATCAAT
This sequence comes from Viscum album, assembly GCA_963277665.1. Lineage (NCBI taxonomy): Eukaryota > Viridiplantae > Streptophyta > Magnoliopsida > Santalales > Viscaceae > Viscum > Viscum album. Next base: position 19,551,282 of record OY728124.1, read on the forward strand.
AGATTCTTTGGATCTGTGAGAGGAGAAAAGGAATTGGGGGGATTCAAGCCCGGGAAACCCCTCCAACTCTAAGGAGGGGGAGGGAAGGGTTCTGAGACCATGCCCATCAGGACATGGAAACCCTAGGAGGAAGTGGGAGATTCATTTCCATATTATTACCCCCTAAACCATCCATTAATCATATCATGACCAATCCATGGGAAGAAAATGTATTTAAAATGATATTTCATAAAATGAGATCAAGAGTAGATCAACCGATACCAAAACTCAATCTCAAAAAAGAAGAATATAAAAAAATAACATAAAGACTTTTCATGAAATTTAATCCATGATAGATATAATTTTTAGAGATAGAGAACAAAATGAAAGTGAATTCATAAAAATGTTTCCAGAAATCATTTTTATCATTATCGCAAAAGTCTAAGTTATGATTCACTTTCAAAAATATATTTCCAAGAAGATGAAAGGAATAATTTTTAAATATATTCCTTTAAAATAATAACTAATAATTTAACTTTTAATGGAATTAAATTTTATATAAATTAATATTTATTTTAAGATAAAAATAAACAAACATGGGGGAAAATACCTTTTTAATTATTTTAAGAAGTTTTAAGAAAAACCCCACATTAAAGAAATATTTGAAAATTTTACCTTGAATAAAAATATAAGGAGGGATATAAATTTGTCAAAGATTTTATATAATTTGATTTTTAAAAGGAAATATAAAATTTATGGTAAAAATATTATGGAAACGGAGGTGAAAGTTTTGTTAGAAAAATGGGAATTATTCATACCAGTGATATATTTGTATGAAGAAGGGAGTTCCTCAAAGAAGAAGGTTTTTATGTAAAACGGTAAAATAACTAGGTAAAAGAGATAAAATACCATAATAATTAAATAAATTATTAAATATAATGAAATTATAAGTTTATATTCAAGGGATAAAGTTTGTGACCCAATGTAAAGGAAATTGAGTCTGAAAAATCCTTAGCTTGGATTCTCATTTGGGAGGATGCACTCTAAACTCTTGTATAACAAAATTAAGTTTATTAAATAATTTCTTAAGAACCATTATCATGTATATTTCTTTCCTAATATCCATTTTTTATTATATTTAAATAATTTATTGCATATTTGTTTTCACTCAAAGGCTAATTAGGGTTGTTCAGTCAATTTCTCCAAAACTATATCAATTTGTTGACATGGTAAAAGGAGTTATAAAATAGTTTCAATATATATATAATTTTATAGATATATTCTATTTATCATTGAAAATTTATATATTTTTTACACTATAATAGTAATTCAACAATATATTCAAATTAAGAAATGTGGCTTTGTATGCTCATTTTAGGTGGTTAAATTTACCATGACCATTTATTGTTAGTATTATTGTTATAATGCCTAATTTATCTTTACATGATTCTAATCATGTCAAAAATACTTTATTTACTAATTAAATATATTTTAAAAGCTATCCATGTAAGGTGATTATGAAAAATGAATTTCTTCTTCCATATATATGGTGAACCTTCTATAACATGTGCGCCATTTTTATTATAGAATGGACGGGTGGGAACTAGAAGATGATTATTAAATAAACATAAAAAATTAGTATATTTATGATACAGATATCATTATATTATGATAATTATAATATATTTTTTAGGATTTATAAGAATAGTACAAGTAATATAAATGAAAAAGTTTCATTAGGAACTCTTACCTTACTCCTTGAGAGGACCCCTTTTCTAATTAGATTATGCATTCCAAGTGTGGTCATTTGATGAGGTAATAAATATAGAACATAGATAAGAGTGTTTGGATATTTTGTTAGGAGTTTTATAAATATAATAGGCTTTAGGAATGATGATAAATATGGTGGTTAAGGATACCTTTTATAGGCGATAGTAGTGACATTTTTGTAATACTTATTACTTAACAAAAAAAGGAAAGGACATATCATGGAAAGTGGATAAAAAATTGATAATAATAGATTTGGGAAAATTATTGGTCAATAAATACCTAAAAAAAATTTATATATAGTGTTTCATGATACTCTATGTTTGTATCACTTAGTTCAACCCTTTTACTTTATTTTACATTTACCGTGGTAACTAATTTTTTACCGCGGTGGCTTATTCTTATACCTAAAAATAAAATTAAACTTATTACATAATTTTTAAATTCAAATTAAAAATATAGAAAATATTTTATTATCTTCAGTTTATAAAATTGATAAAAATTAATTAGAAAATAATAAATTTATAATGCATAAAAAGATTTTTTTAGAAAAAATATAACATAAGTTCCAAAATATCAAACATCCTTTTCTAAATTTTACATAATATTTTTGAATTCGTAAATAAATATTTGGTTTATAAAAAGGTTTCATAAATTTTTTATTCAGGGTTATATCATAATGATGTCATAAAAATTGTGATATTTCTAAAAATTGTGTTTTTACTATTCACCCAAAAGTCAACCTTTTTAGAAAAATCTCGAAAAACACTCTAAATAATTTTGACATGATGAATCCAGAAATGAATTATATTTTATCAAATTTAATTTCTAAAATCTAGGAATTTAACTTTTAAATAGAATCATAGAATATAATGAATAACTATTTTGATAGAAAAATGACTATTTTTTAAACCTTAAGTATTCTTAATATTAATTCACATAAATTATCACATAAATGAGTGTTAAAATATATTTTTTACATTGAAAAATTTTATTATAAAAATTATTTTAAAGTGATAAATTTATTTTATAAATATATATAATATAAATAAATAAAATCCTTCAAAAATTTGGTCATTTAACATTTTTATTTACTTATTTTTCTAAACATTAATTAATATACCTTTATTAAAGATGTAATTTTAATTTTATTTTAAAATGTAATTTAAAAATGAAATAATTAAGGAATATATAAAATTTATTATATTAATAATTACATGTTTATATCATCCTAACTTCACTTAATATCCCTGCATAAGATCTGAGGGTGAGATAAGCAATGGTGGCACGATGAGTGATGTTGGGGATGATCTTAAATGATTTGTTAGTTTTGTTACTAAGTGAAATATAGTGGCTAACCTAGGTCAGTATCTTGATAAGGAATTGAACTGAACAACAATTTTAGGTGTGAAGAAACGAAAAGAAAATAAATGAATGAAATAGTAAAGAAAATTGGTGAAGATATTTTTTATTATTTGAAAAAAAAATTAAGTGAGAATAAATGAAATTTTGGCAACGATGTAAAAGAAATTATGGGAAAGAAAAAAGTTATTTATTTTTAAGAAAATATGAGTAATAAATCATGACTGATCAAACTCGCCACTTTAATTAATAATTTATCATTATCTAAAATATTAAAATTCATTCAATTATGATCCATTAATCTTGTGAACCCCTAGACCCTATATATTTTAACATGACCACAAAAATTTATGTGTTTGAACTCTAGCCTAACTCTAGATAATAAAATTATGGAACCCATATTTTATAATCATTCCAAAGTAAACTTATGGTTAGTTTATAATTATGACCAAATTTAAACTCTAAAAATATGAATTAATTGAGTCTTAGGATTATATTTAAAGTCAAAAGTGTTATCCCCAGTTTATTAGAATTGAAAATTTATGTTTATCCCCAAAACATTACATAAACTTAACTTCTCATGTAAAGTGTTCATTACTTCAGTTCCTCAATATTTAAGAATTAATTAATTTATTATAATTTAATTAATTCAATTTGGTTCATGGATTCAAAATAATCAATTAAAGAAGGTGGAAATTAGATTTATTATTAAAGAATTACGCTTCGATAGGTGGACGAGTCCTCGAAGAGATATTTTTTATAAGCAAAGGATTAGATGGGTAAGACCCAACATCATCTCAAATATTAGATTTCAACCCAAATAATTAAATTAACAGAAACTTTTATGAATATATGTACAAAAAAATTAAAAAATAAATAATTATTACACTCATGAAAAAAGACAAAGAAATATAGAATGAAAAAGTGAAATCCACTTAGTATGCATGCAAGCCTTTCTTATCCCAATTATTTATAAAAGTGGAATAGAGTAACTATATTTTAGATAATAACTCCCTAATCCATGAAACAATCTATCCAAATATGAATAATATGTATTTATAGAGGGGAGGGGAGGCTGGGGTTACAAAAATTATGAAATAGAATGTTTAAAATCAATTCAAAATTAATTTACATATTTTTATTATCTTTAACCATATAAGATAACAAACTATATATAGATACAATTGGATGAAATCTTAATTCTTTAGTACTTTAACACGTGTAAAAATTTCATTCCAATCTAAACATGCATAAAAAATTTATGGTTCAAACATTAGAGTGATGTCGATATTGATGAATCCAGTCCAACAATGAATTCAGGGCCAATTTTCTCTATTAAAACTTATGATCCATATCAAGATATTCAAATAAACTATGTATCCAACACATTAAAAATTATTTCAAAACAAATTAAAATTAAAATTCACCATAAAGAAAATTTTAAGATAAAAATAATTGATTCCAGATAAAAGGGGGAAAGAGAATTGCTATGTAATTTCCAAATCCATGCTCTTAATAAAAATTATAATTAAATAATAAGTTAAAACTCAATTTTGGAGGATAAAACCATTTTATATTGATATAATATTCAATAAAATCATGTTTTATCAACTCCCCCACACTTACCCATTTCCACTCATGAGAAAAAATTATCTACTATCCATATCAAATTCCTAAAAAAATAAATATTGAGGAAATTTATAATATCTTTTCCAGAATATAATTAATCATGTATCATTTATGAAAAATAATTTCATTTCATTTTATTTTCTCAAATTAACATTTTTCCTACCTCAAAAATCCATCCATTAACCAATTACAACTTACATCATTTTAATATTCATGTCGCAATTCACTTAAGAGAAATTTAATCTAGAGTTATTCCAACACTTGGAAAATTAATTTATCACTATAGACTTGTGAAAACTTGAATTTATCTAAAACATAGGATATAAAACTATTTTCAATCATGATAACTTTTTCAAGGTAAATTTTTTAGCTAATGGTTAGTGGGTAAAGGCATTTAAAAATTACAGGTTGAAAAGTGTAAGGGTTGGTGTCCGCAGAACCAACTATTTTGTACTTTGATTACATGAATGTTCACTTTTTATATATTGTTCATTGTTCTGCATAACTATAATATAAAAATGTCCTGGAATATTTTTCTCATTAATAAGGTCATAGCAGATCCCCGCTATGATGAGAACATTGAAATGCTATAACAATATTCTTAAATAAAGTTCTGTGGTTGGATGACATACTATGATAGGACACAGAGTATACAGACCGTCATGTGTGATTACTCGTAAGAAGACGAGACTCTCTCTCATGGAGTTCACACTTGGTAATCTTTAAGATGAGAGATTATGAGAACAGACCCACCAATAGCAATTCTGCATGTCTTGGTGTCATCGGACATTGTTATCTACGAGCATATGTAATGGTCCTTGGACTGGAAGATTATCATTAACTCATGTCATGACTCACGCACTTAGATTTACTGACGAAAACCGTCATGCAGACAGTTGGCGGGAAGTAGGGTGCATCACGGGTGACATGTTATTAATGGATAAGTCAAGGAAGGATTTGTCCCTTCCATTTATGGATGTTGATATCTCAGCCCTTTGATTGAAATAGAACTGTCGCATTAAATTCCATGTCCATGGTGTGAACGACGAGTTTATTTCAGGTAGTCAAAGAACGACGGATCAAGAATATAGGTTTATAACACTGCCATGAAACCTAATTGATGATATATCGAGACAAAGGGATTAAATTACACAGTAAGCGTTCGTATGAGGTGATACGTCAATGCAGAATCAACTTCTTTCTCTTGGGTGCCTTGACCCGTTGCTAGACAGTAATCTTGGACTTTAGGCAAGCCCGCCTAATGCCAATGAGAAAGAGGCCTAGAGGGTCACACACTTAGTGTATCCAAGTATCTCAAGTTGAATAAATATTATTCTCGTATGTGGTTTAATAATTATTCAAGGAATCCTAAGTTGTTTTAAATGATGGAGGAAAAATAAAATAAAACAAGTACACGTCGTGTATTATTAAATGTGTGCACCGTGTAGTTTTATTTTGGAAAGGAAATAAATAAATGAAAACAAGATATACACGTCGTGTACATTTAATGTACACACCGTGTAGTTTTCAATGAAAAACAAGTACACGCCGTGTATTTATTATTACACGCTGTGTAGTTTTTCCAGTCGGGATTTTGAGGATATAATATTGTTTTAAATGATATTTATTATAATCAGCGTGGGTGCATGTCAAGGAATTATTTATTCAACATGGGGGTTTTAAATAAGAGTCAATGAAATAAATAAAATGCGTAACATGTTTATTTATTGTCATAACTCTATAACCCCACGCACCCGATTATAAATATCCTCACAACCCCAACTCTTTTCCAACACACAAGAGAATCATTGTGCACAACATCTCTGGAGAATTCTTTCAAGGCCGAAAGAACCTCTTCCTCCAAGAACGCTCTCAAGACCGAGAGAGATCCTCTTCAATCAGATCAAGATGATCTAAGGTGGAAAACGCAAGAAAAGGCTTCACCACGCTAGCACCCGGAGAATCCTTTGGTGACGTCCAGAGATACGAGGTATACGTGTGGATCACCGCTAGAGGGAGTCTACACTTGGCTTCTACAACGCAATGACAGATCACACCGACAACGTGATCAAAAACATCAATGAAGAAAGCACACCCAAAAGGTATTTCTTTATAATTAATTAAATTAATTATAATCAACCTATAACGATCCTTGTTTGTGGTTCCGGGACAAACCATCTTCTTTGTATTTTTCTGTGATTCGATCTGTGGAGACTGGCATTTATCGTCGTATTGATCCCGGATTGATAATTGATGATGACAAAAAGCCAAGTGGGAACATCCACCCATGCGCTTCCGCTGCACCCGGAACCTTCAAATGGTATCAGAGGGAGGTTACGACGTTGATTATAGTTGTTTAATTTTCGTTGATAATTTACGCTTTTATATTTGATTCAATTCGAAATATATCGTTCTATTAATCTGAATAAACGAGTTCTATTCTTCCTTCTTCGTTTCTTGATTCATATCATAGAAAAAAACTTTTTAATTTTAATTTTTATTAAAATAAAAATGAGTAATTCATCCGTAGGAGTCGCTCTTTCTGTCTGTACAACACGGGATTACACGGCATGTAATTAAAACTACACACCGTGTACTTAGGTTCAATGAACCGGCACTGGTCCGCCAAACCACACCGTGTGAATTGATTATGCCTAAGTTTTAATCACACCGTGTTGACCAGAATTGAACGTCATGTGGAAACCGGAATACACGGCGTGTATGTTAGAGAAACACGTCGTGTAGTCCGTTCCAGCCCAGATGAAACCGTGTACAAAGATAATCTGTGTACCGCGTACACGGGATCGCCAGGCCGGTTACCGCGTAACAAGGAAGTACACACTGTGTATGATTCATCTACACGCCGTGTACTCCAAAATTTCCAAAGTACAGAAAACACATCAAAGCCTCGGCGTGTACTTTGGATAAAGGGTGAAAAGAAAAATACACGCCGTGTAATTATAAACTACATGCCGTGTACTTTCCAAAAATGGAATTTCACCAGGTTTCCTCCAATGTACAAAGACCCGTACAAGGAATATGGATGAGAAGAATCTCAAGAAAATTCAGAAAGTAATTTAAGATAAAGAATTGATTAATTATAAGATCATAATTAATTGAATTAGAGCGCATCTTATATTAAATAAAAGAACAATTAAAATAATTTTAATTCTAAATATGCGTAAATGTCGTTGCATATTATGGATGATCATGAGCTAGACCAAAGACCCTTTGTATGTGTATGGTTTCATTTAAATTTATTTAATTTAAATTTGTTGGCCTGCGAGCCTTCTTCCAATAAAATGTAGGGCCTATGTGCACATGGTTTCTTTAATGTAAACCCATGTAATGGTAGATCTCCCAAGCCAGAGGAGACGGTTCAAATCCCGAAGCCTAGGTGAAACTGACGCAAGAAGATACAAAGGTGGACAGGTGGGAGCAGCAAAACACGAACCAACATGTTCAAGGTGTTTTCCCTAGGTCAGGGTTAGCTTATCAAAACTACTAGATAAGATAACCAATAGAATCTCATGATCATGCCATATTATTTTATTTCTGTCTGATTGCATGGTTTATTTATTATGTATGTGTTGTCGCGATCACATAATTAATAAAATTAACAAGCATGCAAATATTGACTAAAATAAAAACCATACTATGCGTAAACATTATCAAAACATGGTTAATCACTTAATCAAGCATCACTTAATATTAACAAATATGTTATAATGTGAAAATATGCATAAAGGAATAAAATACTTCAATACCATATTACGTCAGATCAAGCCTACCGTTACCTGATTAAGGGAAAGACTCAATAAAACTATGTGTTTGACCAACCCTTGTTGGGACACTTACTTTTATAAAGGAAGCCCTTATGAAAGGTTTCGGGTTGACTTAACCATATTACATCAAGAGAAGTAGCCCTTACTAGACTTGGTGTAATATTGGAGGAAAGAGTTGAGGAAATCCAAGTCAGGATTTCAGGATTGGGGAGTCCACTCAACAGATCAAGGAACTATAAGCTCACGATTGGCAAAGACCTGCCTACCTAAATACCTTCAAATAGCTTGACCAACCCTTGTTGGGGTTATGCTAAGGGAAATATGGGTCCTTTCCACTAGAATTTCAAAGCAAATGGACATTCCGAGATCAATGGTGAGGGTCATTGGGACTTGATAAAATAGTGGGAGAATTAATTAATTTATTATTTCTCATAAAATTTAATCAAAAAAGTACTGATAAATCTGCTCTTTTAATTTGTAGAATCAAAATAACAAACTCATCAACCACATTTTCTCTGCGATCAATACTAGATAAATACAATATCCTCACCGGAAGTAACTTTCAGGAATGGTTTAGGCGCCTTCGGGTTATCCTACGCCATAAACGAAAGTTTTACATGCTGGAGTCCTCACTTCCTGATTCTCCTACCCCTGGGGCGAGTGATGAAGATTTTCTGGTCTATGATCAACATTTTAATGATGCTCTGGACGTTCAATGTTTGATGTTATCATCAATGTCTAGTGAGCTCATGAAGTCTCATGAAGACATAGATTCCTATAGCATGCTCGAGAACCTCCGTGGTATATACTAGGAGAGTGCAAGACAGGAAATGTTTGATATCTCTGAGGCTCTATTTCATAGCAATCTTGGAGAGGGTGCCCCATCCAGGCCTCATGTAGTCAAGATCATTGGCTACATTGAGCGCTTGGAGATTCTAGGGTTTAAACTCCCCGAAGAACTGGGTACCAATCTCATTCTTGCATCACTCCCCCAGAGCTTCTCATACTTTGTTGTGAACTTCAATATGAACAACATTGAGAATTCTCTGTCTGATCTTCTCATCCTCATTCTCCAAGTGGACACTGACATGAAGCGTGAAAAGCCTTCTGTCCTCATGGTGAATAAAAGGAAAGGGAAGGCGAAGAGCTTTAAGCCCAAATCTTCTTCAAGGGCTTCCAAGAAAAGGAAGATCAAAGGGGAGGCAAAGGAACAGGATGCTATTTGTTTTGCATGTGGCAAGAAGGGCCACTGGTAGAAAAACTACACCCAGCCAAGGAAGCAAGGGGAAGCTTCAGGTGTGTCTGTTATCGAATGCAATCTATCTGTTTCTACTAATTGGGTATTAGATACTGCTTGTGTTGCTCACATTTGTATCCCAATACAGAAACCAAGTAGATTCAAGAAGATTGATCGAGAGGAGGTAGATCTATGAGCAGCCAACAGAGCCAGACTTGCTGCTATAGCTGTCGGGGACTACCACCTCACATTTCCTACGAGGATGGTCTTGGTTTTGAAAGGACGTTATTATGTACCCTCTGTAACCAAAAACATTATTTCAGTATCTAGATTAGATACTGATGGATTCATCTTCATGTTTGGAAGTGGATGTTGCTATTTTTATAAAGATAGCATTTGTTTTGGTAGGGAACATTTATATAACGACCTTTATGTGTTAGACTACACAAATGAAGTAATGGAAATCGATGACAAAGTTATTTCACATGACTCATACCACACCCAACTTTGGCATCACCCGCTAGGTCATGTCAATGAGAAACGTTTGACAAAATTACATCAAGATGGGTATTTAGATTCTTTCGAACCAAAACCACTTGGTGTATGTCATGCGTGTCTACAAGGAAAAATGACCAAATCCCCATTTAGTGGGAAAGGTGAAAGAGCTAAAGAGCTTCTAGAATTAGTTCACACAGATGTGTGTGGGCCATTTCCAGTTGAGGCAAGGGGTGGGTTCTCATACTTCATAACTTTTACTGATGATTTTAGTAGATATGGATATATCTACTTAATGAGGTATAAGTAAGATTCTTTTGATCGGTTCAAAGAATACAAGAATGAAGTTGAGAACCATCTTGGTAAGAATGTTAAGAAACTTCACTCAGATAGAGGAGGAGAATATCTTAATCAGGACTTCATTGATTTCTTACGGGAGTTTGGGATTCTATCTCAACTCACTCCTCCTTAAACGCCACAGTGGAATGGTGTAAGTGAAAGGAGAAACTGAACCCTGTTGGACATGGTGAGATCAATGATGAGTCATGCGAGTCTTCCATTATCCTTTTGGGGATGTGCATTACAAACAGCATCACACATACTAAACCAAGTACCAACTAAATTGATAAATGGTATTCCATATGAGATATAGAGTGGACGCAAATCCATGTTATTGAATTTACATGTGTGGGGTAGCGAAGCATTTTTTAAGGCCTCTTCAGGTAACAAACTCGCGCCCTGAGGCACAAAGTGTATCTTTATAGGATATCCCAAGGAAACAAGGGGATATTACCTATACAACCCCCCAGACAAAAAGGTTACAGTGTCAAGACACGCCATATTCCTTGATAGGGAGCACATCTCCAAAAGAGATAGTGGGAGCGAGATAGACTTTGACGAAGTCGAGGCTCAAGATACACATGAGTTGGTATAAGAACATATTCCACAAAGCCCTGTGGAAGAAAAATCTATTCCAGAGACACAAGAACTGTGTAGGAGAATGAGAGAGGTGAGAGAACCAAAACGATATGGTTTTCTTGTCACCGAGGATGGTGACTCATTATTGGTTAACAATGATGATCCTCTTACCTACAAGGAAGCAGTTGAAGGCACAGACGTTGCCAAGTGGCAAGAAGCCATGAATTCTGAAATGGATTCCATGTACCAAAACCAAGTCTGGATTTTGGTAGATCCTCCAGTTGATGTAAAGCCTATTGGTAATAAATGGGTATTCAAGAAGAAATTGGACATGGAGGGGAAAGTCAGCACCTACAAGGCACGACTGGTTGCAAAAGGTTTTAGACAGCGTCAAGGAATTGACTATGATGAAACCTTTTCACCGGTTGTGATGCTGAAATCCATCAGAATCCTATTGGCCATCGTTGCTTACCATGACTATGAAATTTGGAAAATGGATATCAAAACAGCTTTCCTTAATGGGAACCTCCAGGAAGATGTCTACATGACACAACCTGAAGGGTTTGTGACTCCAAAGGATGCCAACAAGGTATAAAAGTTGTAGAAATACATTTATAGATTAAAGAAAGCATAAAGATCATGGAACATTCATTTTGATGAAGCTATAACAGAATTTGGCTTTGTTAAGATCGAATGTGAGCCTTGTGTCTACAAGAGGTTTAGTGGGAGTGTATTCGTTTTCCTAATAGTATATGTTGATGACATATTACTAATTGGAAACGAAGTACCTATCTTACAATAATTTAAGGCATGGTTGCATAAATGCTTCTCCATAAAAGACTTGGTCAAGGCAGCATATATTCTTGGGATCAAGATCCATCGTGATAGATCCAAGAGAATGTTGGGCCTGAGTCAAAGTACATACATTGACAAGATACTGAAGAGATTCAGTATGGAACAGTCCAAGAAGGGATTGTTGCCAGTGTCACATGGAATTCATCTTTCCAAGAAAATGTGTCCTCAGACACATGAGGAAAGAAAGATAATGGCAAGTATCCCTTACGCATCTATGATTGGGTCAGTCATGTATGTTGTGCTATGTACGAGGCTAGATGTTGCTTACGCATTAAGTGTGGTAGGAAGATATCAAGTTGATCCAGGAGACCGCCATTGGATGGCAGTCAAGACTATCCTTAAGTATCTAAGGTGTACTAAGGATATGTTCCTAGTTTATGGAGGAGATGAGGAACTAGTCATCAGAGGACATGTAGATGCTATTTTCCAGACTGATCAAGATGACATGAAGTCGTAGACTGGATACATCTTCAGTTTGAATGGAGGTGCAGTGAGCTGGAAGAGCTCAAAGAAAAGTGTGGTGGAAGATTCTACAGCAGAGTCTGAGTATATCACAGCTTCTGAGGAAGCTAAATAAGCAGTATGGATGTGAAGCTTCGTCCAAGAGTTGGATGTAGTACCGAGCAGTAAAGATCATATCACACTCTATTGTGATAATACTGCAGCGGTGGCACTTGAAAAAGAGCCAAGGTCACATCAGAGGACAAAGCACATACTTAAGAAGTATCATCTCTTGAGGGATTTTTATCAGAGAGGTGAAGTTGCAGTGATCATTATTTCCACGGAAGACAACATGGCGTACCCATTGACTAAAGCCTTGACTCAGCAGAAACATGATCATCATGTGAGGTCTAGCGGACTAAAAGTCGTAGGCAGTTGGCTCTAGTCCAAGTGGGAGTTTGTAGGGGTTGGTGTCCTCAGAACCAACTGTTTTGTACTTTTATTACATGAATGTTCACTTATTATATATTGTTCATTGTTCTGCATAATTATAATATAATAATGTTCTGGAATATTTGTTTCATTAACAAGGTCATAGCAGATCCCCGCTATGATGAGAACTTTGAAATGCTATAACAATATTCTTAAATAAAGTTCTTCGGTTGGATGACATACTACAATAGGACACATAGTATACAGACCGTTATGTGTGAGTACTCGTAAGAAGATGAGACTCTCTCTCATGGATTTCGCACTTGGTAATCTCCAAAATGGGAGATTATGAGAACAGACCCGCCAATAGCAATTCTGCATGTCTTGGTGTCATCGGACATTGCTATCTATGAGCATATATAATGGTCCTTATACTGGAAGATTATCATTAACTCATGTCATGACTCGCGCACTTAGATTTACTGACGAAAACCGCCACACAGACAGTTGGCGGGAATTAGGGTACGTTGGGTGCGTCACGAGTGACATGTTGTTAATGGATAAGTCAAGGAAGGATTTATCCCTTCAATTTATGGAAGTTGATATGTAGGCCCTTTGATTGAAATAGAACTGTCGCATTAAATTCCATGGCCATGGTGTGAACGACGAGTTTATTTCAGGTAGTCAAAGAACGATAGATCAAGCATATAGGTTTATGACACTGCCATGAAACCTGCTTGATGAGATATCGAGAAAAATGGATTAAATTACACAGTAAGCATTCATATAAGGTGATACGTCAATGCGGCATCAACTTCTTTCTCTTGGGTGCCTTGACCCGTTTCTAGACAGCAATCTTGGACTTTAGGCAAGCCTGCCTAATTCCAATGAGAAAGAGGCCTAGAGGGTCACACACTTAGTGTATCCAAGTATCTCAAGTTGAATAAATATTATTCCTGTGCATGGTTTAATAATTATTCAAGGAAGACTAAGTTGTTTTAACTGATGGAGGAAAAATAAAATAAAACAAGTACACGTCGTGTATTATTAAATGTACACACCGTGTAGTTTTATTTTGGAAAGGAAATGAATAAATGAAAACAAGATATACACGCTGTGTACATTTAATGTACATTCCATGTAGTTTTCAATGAAAAAAATTACACGCCATGTATTTATTATTACAAGCCATGTAGTTTTTTCAGTCGGGATTTTGAGGATATAATATTTTTTTAAATGATATTTATTATAATCAGCATGGGCGCATGTCAAGGAATTATTTATTCGACATGGGGGTTTTTAATAAGAGTCAATGAAATAAATAAAACGCATAACGTGTTTAGTTATTTTCATAACTCTATAACCCCACACACTCGATTATAAATATACTCACAACCCCAACTCTTTTCCAACACACAAGAGAATCGTTGTGCACAACATCTCTGGAGAATTCTTTCAAGGTCGAAAGAACCTATTCCTCTAAGAACGCTCTCAAGACCGAGAGAGATCATCTTCCATCGGATCAAGATGATCTAAGGTGGACAACGCAAGCAAAGGATTCTCCACGTTAGCACCCGGAGAATCCTTTGGCGACGTCTAGAGATACGAGGTACATGTGTGGATCACCACTAGAGGGAGTCTACACTTGGCTTCTGCGACGCAACGACAGATCACACCGACAACATGATCAAAAACATCAATGAAGAAAGAACACCCAAAAGGTATTTCTTTATAATTAATTAAATTAATTATAATCAACCTGTAACGATCCTTGTTTGTGGTTCCGGGAAAAACCATCTTCTTTGTCTTTTTCTGGGATTCGATCCATGGAGACTGGCGTTTATCATCGTATTGATCCCGGATTGATCATTGATGATGACAAAAAGCCAAGTGGGCATATCCACCCATGCGCTTCCGCTGCGCTCAGAACCTTCAAAAAGAGGGGATAAACTCTTAAGTACTATTGTATGAATATTCAAGTGAAAACATAGGAAATATACCTCACTCAATTCCCCTTAAAATATATACACCATAATACATTTTTTAGATATGGTTTAAGAGTCAAACAATAAGTAAAATAAATGATATCATCCTAGTACTCCTTTATTATTATTATTGTTATTATTATTAATATTATTTTCTTTATAGATAAGTTGAAAAAGGAATATATTGAATGAATGATATATTATTCCATTTATTTTTAGATTGAAATGGGTCATAAACGTTAGAAAAATAAATAATTGAATCTCATCTCTATTTTTTTCTATTTTTCCATTTTCTTTATTTAAAATGATGAGAATAAATAAAGTAAAATGGATGAAATTGACTCTTTAATATTTCAATAATAACTATAAAAAATATTAACACACACCTCAAATGCCCAATAATTAACTACTTCCCCAATGAACATAAATGAAAGGAATTTACCTCCCACACAAACTTGAAATTTTCATGAAAATATATTAAGAGTGGAGGTAGGTAAGGATAAATCATAATGTATTATGGATTAAACCTATAAGGTAATTAATGGATTCTAAGAACTAACAAGGATTGATGTAAAGGTTAGGTATTAAGTTAAGAATATGGTCTTTCTAATGAAATTCCTTCATTATTTAAAAAAATCATGAACTCCAGATATTTGAAAGAGAAATAATGAAATGTTCAAGTTTGCATAAAAATACAAGTTTCTCTCAAGAAAGTATGGGTATTATTAAGAATGTTTCAAAATGATATAGAATACCTAAAAATATAGGAAACGTATTTTGGGATAGTGTTTCATGGAAATGGTTTTCATAAATTGATCAAACTTATAAAAATGTTTTAAAAATAAAATTACCAAAAAAAATCCATATCTACAATTATTTAAAAAAAATTTCTAAAAATAAAGATAAATCTCTAAAAATAAATTGAAGAGTGAAAAAATGAAAAATAAATATTCATTTAATATCAAGGTTTTTAAAAATAATAATAAAAGAAAAACACTCAAAAACCTAAATAATATGCCCAAAAATTTTTACCCTCCCCCACACTTAAAATGTAGAATTATCATCAATGTGACTCTATGAAATGATGTATGCATATTAAATACTAAATTTAAAGTTTGAAAAACAAAATAAAAGTGAGATGATAAGGTACAAATTTATGTTCTCAAGTGATGATGTAAACTACATGTGTTGGGAATCCCTAAATGTTTTGTTTCAACTAATACCCATCAATTATAAATCTCTTTCATGTAGTATCTTGTGTAATATCCACTACACTATAAGTAAAAAACATGAGATACAATAGAAGGTACTAATTATACTAAACATAATTTATCAGGAATAAAATTTACCTTTAAACTATAGTGGACTTTGTATCCCACATGAAACTCCATTTTTTCAATCATCCAATCATGGGTTTATTTTGATTTTTCTTTGTAGTCATTTGATTTTTAATATGATGACAATCCAACCTTCTTAATATCTTGCATTTTAAAATTCCATTAATCTCCTTCTTAGGTGAAATCCATGTTTTGTTTTTTAATTTCTCAATATAAACAATGCTCAAATTCCACAAGGAGATGACATACTTTCCCAAAATGATCTAATGGGAGGAAATATTGATGGGGTTTTGAAATTCACCCTATATTACCATCATGCATCATCAGGATATTTCTATAATCATTCCTATTTATATGAACAAGTTTCTATAAATTATTCTTTAACTCTTGATTTTACACATCATCTAGACCATTTATTTGGGGGTGGTAAGGTGTTGATATTTTATGTGTTTCCACATACTTCTCGATAAGGGAACCAAAATTTTGACTGTAGAAGAGTCACCCTTTCTCAAAAATGATCAACTTTGGTACTTTAAACCAATAAAAAATATGATCCCAGAAAAAATACAACACAAGACGAGAATCATCAGTCCTGGTGGATTTATCCCCCACTTATTTCCTAATATAATTAACTACAACAAGAATAAACTATAATCTAAGTGAACTAAGAAATGAACCCATGAAATTAATTCCCTAAAAATAAAAAACTTACAGAAAACTATGTGTTGTTGAGGAATCACATGTCTCTTGGAAATATTTCCAGTGTGTTGGAAATGTAAACATGACTTACAAAACATATGGGCATCATGGAAGAAACTGAGCCAAAATAAACCTGATTCGAATAGATTTTTAGTTACTTTAGGTGGAAAAAGTGTCCTCCATAAGAAATTGTATTGTATGAGTTTATAAAAACCCCAAAATCATGATTAAGAATTCATATCCTAATGACTTGGTCACTGTATATGTGCAAATATTATGGGTTATCCCACAAATAATAACTAGAATAACTTTTTAAATCATGGACTTGGTTCTTATTTTGTTTTTTAGAAATTTTATAGGAAATAGATTAATTCACTTAATCAGCGTACCGAGGATGTTTACCTCATAGTTAATAGATATGATTATCCAAAAAAGTATCTCAATGTGGTACTTTATTTAGGTTATCATTTTATAACATGTGATTTATCCTACTCATGATCTAATACACTAAGTTATCTGACCATTTATTTTCCTTTATTGCAATGTCAAACTCCTAATGTAGTAATATCTAAAGGATATGTCTTGAATTTTCATCTCACTTATTTAAGAGGTATCTCAAAGCTGCATGTCCAGAGAATAAAACTACTTTAGATCCTAATAAGTAAGAATAAATTTATCTAAATAAAATATAATAGCAAGAAACTCATTTTCTGTGATAGTGTATTTTTCTTGTGAAAAATCCAATTTTCTAGAGACATAGGGAATCATATGTTTATGAATTTATACCCTATGTGAAAATATAGCTCTAACTACAAAATTTAAAGTGTCACACATATGTTCAAACAGAATCTCCCACTGTGGATGTTGTATGATCAGAGAATTGGTGAGGCTCTTATTCGGATCATTGAAGGATGCCCTATAAGAATCATTAAATAGAAAATTAGAATCCTTTTAAATCAATCAACATAAGGGTAAATAAATTTTACTGAATTCTTTGATGAGACATCAATAAAAACCTTCATTTCCTATGAAAGATCTAATATCATGCACACATGTGAGATATGTTAATGTGGAAATAATTTCAAATATAGTTCTATCCACCACAATACTATTCTTAGATTCTATTTTCTCTAGGAAAATTACTTTTTCTACCATGAAATGACAATTTTCAAAATTAAAAACTAGGTTTTTCTCAATAAAATGATACAAGACTTTTCCAAATCAATAAAGACACTAGTCAAATGAGGAGCCAAGTGTAATAATTTTATCCATGAATACCTCTATATAAATTCTCAATTATATCAGAAAATATACTTACCATACATCTATGGAAGGTACTTAGGGCATTAAAAAATCCAAATGGAATCCTTTGATATGAAAATATACCAGACAATCATGAGAAAGTTTTCTACTCCAGTACTCTCATGAAATTGGAATCTCAAAATAACCGAATAAACATCCAAAATAAATAGTGTGTCTTACCTATGAGTCTATCTAACATATATTCAATTAAATAAAAGGTAAAATGGTCCTTATGATTGTATTAATTTAGTTTCATATAATCTATGCACACTCACCAAATATTTTTCTCCCACATTGGAACTAACTCCTACCTCTCATTCTTTACAATTTTGAAACCAAATTTCTTAGGAACAAACTGAATGGGGATAACTCATTGAGAATAAAATATGGGATAAATGATACCTACCTTAATAAAATTTTCAACCACTTTATTTATGATTTCTAATAACATTGGATTAAGCCTCCTTTATGGTTGTCGAACTAGTTTTTACCAATATTCCAAAAATAATCATGTTCATGAAAATGGAAGGGATAATACCTTGGATTTCATCTAAGATCCACCCAATTTAAATTTTTTACTCCATACAAATATACAAAATTTGTTCATATTAATAATTAAGGATATTTTATAAATAATAATAAGAAATTTCTCACCATTCAACAAAAAAGAGTATTTGAGATTTAGTGGTAATTTATTAAGTTATAATGTGGGTGGGTAATGTATGGATGGAATAATCAAAGGAACTAAAATATGTTCACACTAAACATCAGTATTAGAATATAAATCATCAACATTAGAGAATAATATATCAAATCCATCAGTATACTCAACAACTATGTCATAAATTGAATGATCATTCTCAAAATCAGAAGATGAATCCACATGAAAATAAAAAATAAGAGATGTTTGATCATGAAAATTTGGTTTAGAAATAGTTTTTAACTAAATATAGTACCAATATGGAAAATCTCCCTAATAATGGAATAATCACAATTAGAGGGGTTTTTAGAAGATGGGTAAAAATGGGATATAACAAAATCAAAATGTTCTTTTGAAGGGAATCTCATGGAGTCTAAAATAGTAAATATAACAATTTCATTTCCAAAATTCATTGAAATGGTAACTTATGAAAATTTATGACCCTTTTAGTAGTTTTTAGGAATATTCTACCCAAAATTATTAGAAAATAAGAATATACTTGATCATTCTCCATGTTCATCATTAAAATTCTATGGGAAAGATCATGTCCCTTACCTAGATAGGTACATACTCATGGACTCTCACTAGATAGTTTTATCCTTATTTACCAATTATACCACTACCCTTATCAGTTTCATATCACTAATATATAATGATGAGAAAATATAGTGAGTCATCACATTAATAGAGGAACCCAAATCACATAAGGCACCAAATAAATGTAACTCCCCATATATTTCATGGAATGGTGAATGTCCTAAGGTTCTTTCACTTTATAGATATCATCATGTTAGGTGTGATGAGTGTAGAGACATTTTTACCAATTTTTATCCACTCATTTCCTTTTATTCTTATTCTATTTATTCATAGTTCTTTCAATAATTTGTCATACATTGTAATATTATTAATTGTATCAAGTAGAGTAATGTTTATCTCAACTCTCTTGATGTTTCTAGATCCTATTTTCATTTCCTATTCTTATATATTATTTGTTTTCACAACTCTTTTATAAAATAGAAGTGGTTTAGTAGGTACCTCATAAATATTATTCTTCCTATTATCTTTCACCTTTGGATGTACATTAATTATTTGTGATGGTGGAATCATAGAAGATGGTGTGAATACTACTAGACTGCTCATAATAGTTCACTCATTGATTTTTATCCCACTCTTCAATGTGATCATACTAACATTAACTTTTGGATTTGTAGTGGGTTGAGAGGGAAGATGTTCAAAGTTCTTACTGAATAGTTGATTAAGGGTTTTGTAAATTATACTCATTTTCCTTTTAAGATCTATTAATTATATACCTTTAAACTTCATATAATTCTATTGATTAAGAGAATTTTGATTCAGAATATCATCAGTGATGGAGTATAAATTAATAGGGAGTTACCTTATTATTGTTTCCTTGTTAATTAATGGGTGTAAAATATATTTTATTTTTGTTTAAACCCTATTGATAAGGTGGTTTATAGTGAATGCTTTGTTAAAATGAATACCTTTTTGTTGGCATGTATCATACCTAAGACCCGAATGATCTTTTCACATTGGATTTTATATTGGATAGAATTGGCCGTACATGGGTTGAGGAGATGGTTTATATTTATGATATGGTATCCTTAAGATTATTACAACATAATATTTTCTATCCTTGAGTTGAGGGTAAGAATTAACGGGATGGTATGGTGCTATAAAAATTCCAAAAACCTTTGATGGAGTGGGTTGTGTTGTCTTTTGAGCCAATAAAATTGACATTTCCTTAGTATTTAACTCATAAAACATGATATCAAAAAAATAATTAACCATATTTTAGGAACATAATTGATGTATACCTCTTAGTATGGGTGTTCCATGATCATCAAATTATTGGGAGTTTTGTGCCATTTTATCAAACAGTGCACAAGTTACTGTTATCATTTTTTCAACCAATGTTCTATTAGTTTTAGAATCCACCATAATCTGATCCATTAGTGTGAGGCATTTATAGAAGTAATATATGAGGGTTTTATCATTGAATTGGTAACATGGTCATCTCACACATAACTTCTTGAATTACTCTAAGTACTCATATATTGATTCCCCTTTTATTTTCTTAATGTTATAGATCTACTTTAGAATTTATATATTACTTGATGTTCGAAATAATATTTATAAGAAAATTCATTTTAAATAATTCTAAATTCTTACAACCTTATATTGTAAATAATACATCCATTCATTCATCCCTCCATCAAGTAAAAATGGGAATTTACATAGTTAGATTTGTTCTTTAGGAAATTTTACCAGCTTCACTATTAAATAGATGACATAGAATTATTTTAAATGCTTATTTTCATCCTCACCATAGAGTCCATGAAAATTTGGTAAAAGTACTATTAACCCTTATTTGATTTTAAAGTACAATTCAATATTTGGGTATGAAATTCATATTGGTTTGTAGATAATATCATGTGTAGCCAATTAATAAAGTGTTTTATTAAGATAATTATTGTTATTATGCGTTATTATTTCAAATTATAAGTTATATTCATAATTGATACCATTTTTAGTGTTTTTAGAATAGAGGAACCCTAAAATTGATGAATTTAGACACATACAGTATGCTGATATTGTTTGAATCATACTAAAAATATGTGTTAAAAATCATTCTCTTATTTAAAAAGAATTCTATGATGAGATCATTTCATAAATTAATGATGAAAAAAATGAAAACAAAAAAGTGGATCATAATATCATTAAAATAATTTTTAATTAATGTTACAAATAGAAGAATTTTATTATAAATAAGAAGAATAAAAAATGAGAAAGGGTGAGAATAAAATAAACAAAATAAGAAAAAAGGGGGAAGAAACTTAAATAAATGGGTTGAAGCCTCCCCAAAAATAGTTCCAGATTGATGAGCATAGTCATGGGATATCTTAAAATATTTTTTGGTTTTTTTAATAAGTGCATCACAATGGTTAACATAGGTAGTTTTCTTTAGGATTAAGTGAATTAAAAAATAGTTTTATGTGTGAATAATTTACGTGGGGATGTGTGGCGTGCAGGTGGTGGGTTTGGACTAGGACATGCATGGTGTGGTTCCAACCTATACCTTATTACCCAATAACATGTTTTATGATCAGGGGTTAGTTAAGTGGTAACTTTTAAGGTGGAAACTCCCTAGTGATGGAACCATCACAAGTTCGAGTCCTTCCGCACTCGAATTTATCTGGGGGTGTGTGGCATGTAGGTGGTGGGTTGGGCCTAGGACATGCATGGTGTGCTGTCCACCTATACCTCATTACCAAATAACATGTTCTCTAACTGGGGGTTGGTTAAGTGGTATCATGTAAGGTAGTAACTCCTTAGCAATGAAAATGGAATCGGTTCAATTCCTTCCACACTTGAATTTAACAGGGGGAGTGTGGCTCACAAGTGGTGGGTTGGGCCCAGGACAAGTGTGGTGTGGCGTCCACCTATACCCCATTACCCAATAACATGTGCGGAGTTGGGGTGGAACCTAAGTGGTAAACCCTTTAATCCAATATCCAAATGACTAGAGTTAAAGTCCTAGAAATCCCTTTGGGGGACTTATGCCATAGGTGGTGATGTTGGTATAATGATAGCAGGTAGTGACACAAGCATGATGTAGGTAGGCGGTGATGCAAACATGACATAGATAGGATGATACAGGCATGACTCTACACTGGGTTTTCATGCCATGTTCTTAGGACACATTTCCTTGGGCCTATGGGATATGTAATGTGTCCCCCTCTACATAGATAGATTGATTTATTTGCCTTCATAATACAAAGAGACTTAAAACCCAACTTAAAAAAATAAAAGAAATGAAAAATCAAATGAAAGATTAAAGGAAATTTAGGATTTTGAATGTTTTGAAAATAATAAAATAAGTGAAAATAAATAAAAAATTTATTATGATATAAAATAAATTGTTTCAAGGATAATATTTCATAATTTTTTATAAAATTAGATAAATAGAGTATAAAAGATCTAACCTACTACTTCAATTAATTATTTATCATTATATAAAATATTAAAATTCATTTAATTATGATCCCCTAATGTTTTCAACACCTAAAACCTATAGAATTTAACATGACCACAAAAATTGAAACATTTGAACTATAATTTAACTATAGAACATAAAATCATGACACCCTACTTTGATAGTCATTCCAAAGTAAATTTATGGAAAGTGGTCTATTAAAAATCTATAAATGTGAATGAATTTAGTTTTAAAATTATATTTAAAATCTATGATTATGAAGTTCCAATATAAATAAGTTTTAAAAGTTTTCAATAAGGTTATGAGAATTTATGTTGAAGTTTTCAGAGATGATGAAGGTGATTCCATGATATATTTTAAAGGAATTTTATGGTTATAACTTGAATTTCTAGTCTGGATAGATTCTAGTAACTTGGATACATTCAAGAAAATTTATAAAATGAATTATAATGATTTATGTTATAATATTCATGAATATATGACAAGTACTAATAGATATAATAGCATTATATACAATGGGTTTAGAGAAAAACAGGTTGCTTTAAACAACTTGTGTAAACTATTATTAAGAATGTTCAATTTTGTTCAAATGAAATATGAAAGATTTGAAGAAATAGAGAATCCATACATAGTGATTTTTATCTTTCAATATACTAAATCTAGTTAAAATACACCTTTTATGAAGTTTTTTGAAGCATTATAAGGTGTGGAGATAGTATGGGGAATTTTATATTTCATTTGGAAGAAGCGTGAAATTTTATAGTTCAAACTGAAAAATGGAAAATTCCATGATCGTATGACTTTTCCAATAGGTCGTATGAATTTATTATATGAATTTACTATAATACTTAACCATATAAATTTGAATCTAATTGTATGACATTGTCTAGTCATTTTACTTCATTGTTCGATTCTAGTTGATCATAAGACTACATCATGTGACTTGATCATGTGACTTTGATGCCAGTGTATGGATTTTTATAGACCAAGATACTTAATTAATTACCATATGACTTTTTATAATCATAAATATTGGATACCATATGAATTCAAAGTCATATGTTGTAAATTCACCTATAGAACAAATCACATGACTTCATTGATCGTCTGACTTTCAAAGTCATTTGAAACACTGAAATTACGAAAAATTAAAGAATTAATTATCTAAAGTGGGAAATAAAATCTGATAATAAAATAAGTGTTAGATCATTATAAAAAACACAAATCCATTACGATCCATGATTCAAACACAATCTGAGGAAGATCATAGGATAAAGAGGATTAGATTATCATTATTTAATAAATATCCGGGTTTCAAATAGAATATTTAAAACTAAATATCTGGATAAAAATGTAGATCCAAATCATATGATGTTTTTAA
The DNA here is from genome assembly GCA_963277665.1 of Viscum album. NCBI lineage: Eukaryota > Viridiplantae > Streptophyta > Magnoliopsida > Santalales > Viscaceae > Viscum > Viscum album. Next base: position 19,575,601 of record OY728124.1, read on the forward strand.
ACAAATCTTATGGAATTGAAATACTATGATTAATTAATTTATAATGATTCAATCCATAAAATAAAGAAGACAAGTGATCAGAATCTAAATACTAAGATGAATGTTCCATTTCATAAGTATAGTTGTCACATCAAAGAGTATGAATCCATTCATGGGTGTATTTATTTCAAACATATTTAAATTTCTTGTTTTTTAAGAAACTAAAAAATTAAATGTGAGGATACTGACTGGATTTTAAATAGATAAAATCTTAGTGATAAAAAGTTGACATAATTTATGATTTTAGTGGAGAATATAGAACACATTTTTGTGTCTAATTTAAATTAGTGTGAAGACCAATAAAGTTTACTTAACTCAAAATTGAAAATTATGGGATATATATTGGATTTATAATATCCTTGTAATACCAAACCTTTCAAGGGATAACTAACTTGAGATATTGAGGATATTTGTGCAACTGGAAAATATATCTAGTTTGAAATATGAGATCTCCTACTACTAGAAAAGATAAATTTTACATTATTATAAATGGTAATGATATTAACACATTATTATGTGAATATATAATTGTAGGAGATAAATATGTGAAGAGAGAGATAAAACCTGATATTTTTTAACTATAGAGAATACCTATTTTTCATCGAAGGAGATAAAAAAACGCATCCAGTAGAGCATGTGTGTCGAAGGAAGAATAAATAAGTGAAAAGAGAAGAGGGGACACTACAATTACTTACCACAGTGGGAGTGAGGAAGTAAAAGTGATCCTAAAGAAGAGATAATTTGGATACTTAAAGGAAGATAAAATTCAAATATTTACCATTAAAGAAGAAGTTAAATACTATTTCAAAGGAGGTGTTCAAAGAAACTCTTGAGTAACTATTGGGAGGAAGTATAATGATTTATTAAGTAGTGACAATAATATTTTCGAGAGATATGTTCAACTAGAGAGATTTCATTATAATGAAGCTTTTAGGGGGTGTTTTTTGTGATCACTTGAAGACCATACATTTTTTGAGATATTCTATGGGGTATTTCGAGAGATTGATCACCGTTATTTTTATCAAATAGTTTTTATATTGTACTCAAGTGATTCATGGTGGAGAAACCGGGTCTCAAAGCATAATACTAACCTATAAAAGAGTGATATTTCAAGCCCAACCCTTGTAAATCCTATTATATTATACCTATTACATTATTCATATTTAGGTAATTCTAAGAGAAAATAAGAGGAGTTAATTAAATATTTAATTTTCTACAAATGTTTAATTCAGAATATATATTCTTAAAATATAAGGGATTTTAGATTCACACTAGCCCCATCTCATTGATCTCATAGAACTATGAAATATAAATCATATCAAAGAGAAGGTCACCTATGAAAGATTTAGCTAATAATGAAGTGTATAGGATCTCAATCCTATCAACAATTGAGGAGTACCTATTTTTTATGGAAACAAATTTACGGATGTAAGAATTTTATGTATGCATATCTTATTTAACTAGGTCTTGTTGTTAATGATATTATAAGAGTGGAATTTACTCCACTTTGAAGAGATACTCCCATTACATTTAAAGATAAGATAAATATTTAAATATATAGGAAATTTAGAAATGGAATCCTTTCATCTCTATCTAATAAATTCTATTCCAAAATAATGGGACTTAAAACACATTGGGAGATATAAGAAAAGTTATAGAATATGTATGAGGGAAATGTAAAAATTATGGAATCCAAACTATATATTTGTAAACCCAAGTTTAAAGACATCCAGATTGGTAATTATGATATTATTGATAACTATTATACAATATTAAATGAAATTTTATGTCACATAAAGGGTTTTTGAAATGATTTGGATGATTCAACTATTTTCAAAAATATGATGAGGAATTTGACCAAAAAATTTGATCCAAATATATTTTACTTCGATTAAATTAGTGACTTTTCACTTAATTAGTTATATAATACACTCCAGAATTTTGAGATGAGGAAAGCCCCAATTTTTAAAATGGAAGAAAAAGAAGAAATTGATTTCAAAATCCATATGAAAATATAACATATGGATAAGATAGATGAACCATTCTCAAGTTATGATGAGAATGAAGAAATATTTAGTGGGAATAATAAGTTCATGTATTTTATCTCCAAGAACATTATAATAGGTTAAGGAAAATACAAAGGTATTATTCCTGTTAAATAATTTAATTAGGAAGGCATTGGTAATTTTATTGTTGACTACCCAAATAAAAAACATATTGAGGAAGAAAGTGATGATAAAGAATAGAAATTTTCTAAAAATAGATTGAGAAAAATAAAAAAAAAATATGACTATGTTAAGAAGAAAAAATTATCATTAAAGTATAAAAGAAACTTGATGAGGAAGAAATAAATTGAGGACTCTTCATTATGCAATGATTCTAATGTTGAAGGAATCTCTCAAAAATCATAGAACCTTCATTTCTAGGGTTATAAATATGAAAATACATTTCAAGAAGTGAATAAGGAGGAGGAGATGGATACAAAAAATATATATTAATATTTGAATTAGTTTCCTACCTTGTGTAAAATTCCAAGATCATGAATAGAGTAAAATTTCTTGAGAAAACTTTCACCAAGAAAAAGGTATAAACTACCTCTAAATAATATAATTATACTGAATATATTTCCTTAAATTGTATAGATTCTAAAACACAATATGGTGATTCTTGGGATGAATAAAGTTTTAAAATTCCTAATATAGTAATGAGATGTGAAGATGAGTTTGGAAATAAATAACACCCAAAAATAGAAAAAGGGAAGAAACGTGTAAGGAAATAAATTCTTTGAAAACATAATAATCAATATATAAAATGATCATAGTTAAAGAGATATTTTTGGTGTTGTGGATGTTTTAGACACAAATCTTGTGACTTCAATTATAATTTTTTATTACAAAAAAACTGGAATGAATCAAGGGGGAGGAAACCTAATAAGAAAAATAAGAAATTATTTTAGAAGATAAAATACTCTTAGAAGTAAAGGGTTTGAATCTAGAAAAACTACAAGATAGATATCACATGTTTCTGAAGTTGAGAAAAAATATGATGAAGGAGGTGACCTGACCAATATCCTAAATAGTGTTCTAGTATAAATATTATGGTGACTAAAGAACAAGGAAATTCATGTGCTAAATACATATAAGAAAAATCACAAGAGAAGGTGTTATGTATTAAGAATAAGAAAACTGGATAGGGTTTAGAAGATGGTTCATTGGTAGCTCTAGATCAGTCTAAAATGATAAAATTAAAAAAACGAGAAATAATGTGTATTCATTTCTCACAATAATGAGTATACACACAAGTAATTTTTTTAAAGAATGAGAACACCATGCAACCTTTGAATACACATGATTTAAAATTTAAAGGAGGAGGCATGAATATCTCATCAAGAGTTAAAACTAAAAATTATAGAGGAACATAGATTTGAGGGAACTCTCAACCTATCATGACCCAACCCAATGGGTATTAATCCACAACTACCCCAAGCCTACCTCTAGAGGTTATGGGGTGGAGAAAAGTTTCAAAACACATAACTAATATTGGAGGCCTATGCCTAATGTACATGTACTCACACACCTGACTATATCCATGTAAAGTATAGAGGAGTAATAATAAAAATATGTAACATCTATATAATAACCATTCATGTAAAAACCTCTAGGGAGTACAAGAGTATGAAATCATAAAATAAAAGGTAAAAAGGGAAAAACACAAACCCAACCAGAAAGATTTCCAAACCTGAAAAAATTGGAAAAGGTAAATGTTGAGAGATCCCAGCTCTGAATATGAAAGATCCGACCACAATACATGATCAAATGAACCACATATCCCTATGCTTCATTATAATCACTATTGACCTTTCCTTCATCTTTATAAGGCATGAAACATGTGGGAATATCCCACGCAGGGGTGAGTATATACATACCCAGTAGGATGCCTCGAAAGATGAAGGGGAAGAAATTAGAGACATGATAGAATAAACATCTTGACCCAAATATAGAGAGTAACATAATACAATGGCATGAATACATATATATATATATATATTGTCAATAGAAGAATCCCAACAAAGGGAGAAAGGGGTTCTCCATCTCACAGAATAACCCAGGAAAAGAGTGAAATAATTTTCAGAACTTCCATCATCTATGCTCAGTATCTCGTGCGACTATCCATATAAGTAATTGTGTGGAGGATCCAAACCTCACCACTATGCCACATAGTTGGGAAAAACAATCTCTAAGCGTAGGAACCACACCCTATTGCATCAGGGAGGTGCCACTTTGTATAGGGGGTACCACTCAGTGGATAAAGGACTTATTTCCTAATTCAATAGGGGGTACCACTCAATAGATAGGAAACCTGAACCCTAATTCTAGGGGTGGAGCCACTCAATAGATAGAGGACCCTCACCCTAACACCATAGGGGGTACCACTCAGAAGATAGAGGACCCACACCATAATTCCAAAGGGGGTATCACTCAGTAGATAGAGGACCTGCACCTTAACTCTATTGGGGGTACCACTCAGTATATAGGGGAACTACACCCTAAATACATATGGGGTACCACTTAGTATATAAAGTAACTTCACCCTAACTCCATAGGGGGTTCCACTTTGATAATACCTCCTGGTCGCTACCATCATTTAGTGTCTCCTAAAGAAGCGTTCCACCCAGAGAACATCACATCCTATCTATAAATCCAACCATAAGGAATCCATAACTTTATACTTAGAAAACACTTATGATAGACTACTTGAGGACAAAAATTTGAGTCCAAAATAAGGAGATACGATAGGTATAAGGTTTATCAAAAATGAATAAGGGGGTACACAATGTATAAGGGGACCCACACAATGTGTTATTATGCTCTGTTACCTGGTCATGTCCCTTTAGGTATGCATCTCGCATACCATGTATTCCTAAAAAGAATGTAGAGGGAATACACAATGTGTCTCAGCCACTTGGGATATTTCTCATGCTCTTAGTTGTGTTTGTGTAACCTTTAATGTTTCTATGTACTCTCATAGATGGTGTGTCCTCCCATATGGGGTTCGGTCTGTGTCTTTCAGGCTATGTCCGTATACCCTAGTCGCGTGATGATACGTGAAATGCACCTAGCTATTATCATGTTTGTTTATTCCCATAGTACACACCAGGTCACTAGAACATGGTTCACACAATTATTAGGGGTCCGAAATTGTGTCTAATACTTTTATCACCTAAAACCCTAGCTTTCATAGCTAGGACCCTACACGTCATGTGTTAATCTGAACTACATGATGTGTAGTCAGGATTTTCACAAAACTCCAAATATATTTTCTAACATTATAGATCTGGCTACTCTATCACATATCTCACCTTTAGGATGCTTGAAATCTATATATATCACCTCTGACCATTGTTTCTGACCATCTAATGGCCTGAAATCAGATTTTGATTCACCCACTCAACATAGTACATGCCTTGTTAATTTCTCATGCCATGACAAATCCTTATTTAGATCCTAGATCCACTAATTAAAAATCTTCAACCAAAAAAACCTCCAAATCTATCCATGATTCATAAAACCATTCATACCATGAAAATATATTATGACTCTGGGGGTCTGACCACGCTCAATCCTGCTCGACAATGTCTAATTAGAACCCCGTGGTCTAATGATGACTAACAGAAATAAAGGAGGGATAAAGTCATAATAAACTAATTGTAAATTATCTTTGGCCAAGTCTTCTTGTCCAATAGATATATGTTGGGATGAATGAGGTGATAAAACTAAATAATCAATCGAAAATTGGTACACGGGAGGATGAAAAGGCTTACAATTTCCACCGATCAAAGAAAAATGATTATCATAATCAATATATTTAATAAATTGGGGATTAATCCAAAACAAATGATGTGTATTATATCAAATTTGACCATTCTTCGATGAATAATGTTCTCACTAATGAATGATAGATGTCATTTCATTCATTTCGCCTTGATTCACCTAGATCCGGAGTTTCGTCGTCATCTAATCCCGATTCGTTAATAAGGGGTGCAAGAAGAATCCTCTCAATGGTCCTAGGGTTATGCATACAATCCTAGTGATCCTATGTAATAGGGAATTTATAGAGGATTTCTGTTTAGTTCAATTAACAAATTAATTAAATTAATTATTTGATTAACCCACCGAACATACTGCCAATGGTCGTTTCATCTAAATGTCTCACAATGACCCATTTTAGGTTGCTCTTAGGGTAAAACCCATCTTTCAGATCCAACTGTGGTCTCATATTTTTGATCTGAGACTCCATTTAAGAATTATTCCATTTTATTTAATAAATAATGTAGGTGTAATATAAAATATATTTAATATTTTTATAAAATTAATTTTGGACACACCACGCATCAGAATCACACTCTATCTCAGTGCCTAACTATAAAAATATTACTATATATCTTTTAATGTCTTTCAAGAAAAAATAGGGTCTCTATATTATTCCCACCTTAATATATTCATCCTTGAAAAAAAAATAAACAAAAATCTCCATATACTAATCCCACATATGGCTCCCCAACTCTCAAGATCTCTCTCATGTTCACTCATACTACCACAACACATGAATAAATGGAATGTTATATCCATGAAGGGTCCTCTCCTTATGATCACATATCACTATTGGCTACTCCACAAAAGTTCCTCCATCCTTGATGTCTATCTCATCCCAATCAATAACGTGCTTGGGGTCATGCATATGTCTACTCATCTACAACACATGGAAGACATCATCCACCTGATCCAACTATGGGGGTCGATAAAGGTAATAAAAAACCTCATCAACCCTATGAAATATCTCTAATGGACTTTGGAACCTTAGGGATAGATTGCCTCCTCAAACAAATCTCTACAATTATTATCGTGAGGAGACTCTTAGGAAAACATGGTCTCCCTACTCAAACTTCAAGAAACTGAAATGTTGATCTGTGTAATATTTATTCCTACTCTAGGATATCATAATCCACTCATGGATTACCTGGACCTTCTCCTTCATTTCCTACACCATCTATGGCCTTATAATATAAGACTCACTGATCTCTATCCAACATAAGGGTGACCTACAGGGTCTCCCATATAGGTCCTCAAAAGGTTTCATGTTTATAGTTGAGTGGTAGATATTATTGTACAAAAACTCCACCAATAAAAATTGATCCTACCAACTCTAGCTGAAGTATAACCTGAAATACCTCATCATATCATCCAACACCTAGATAGTGTGCTTAGTCTGCCCATAAGAATTGGGGTAAAAGGCTGTACTCATCCTCATATGGGTCCTGAATGATTCCTGCAGGACTCTACACAATTTTTAGATGAACCGCACATCACGTTCAGAGAAAATAGTTGATGAAACCCCTTGAAATATAATGATCTCCCACACATACATCTTTCCCAAACTCTCCACCAAACTCTACTACTTGATAGCAAGGAAGTTCATTGACTTTGTGAGTCAATCATCTATCACCCATATGGCATCATGGTCTCTCATTTTTCATGGAATCTCTATCAATAATTCCATGGATATGTCATCCCATTCCCACTCTAGGATATAAAGGGGCTCTGAAAAACCTACTAGAACTTGGTGCTCAACTTCACCTACTGATAGATGAGGCACCATGAGATGAACTCATCCATGCTCCATTTTATATGACCCACCAAAAATATAGCTGAAGGTATCTATACAGATTCCCCACATTGATATGTATAGACAAAGGATAAGTGTGAAACTCTCTCATCACCTCCTCCTGAATCATGTCTGAGATCGCCGTCTATCCCCAAAAAAGGATGATGTGATTCCCTCCTTCATAAAATACATCTAGTGAATATCCTGAGGATATATTGTCACACATGACATCACATTTTATGTCTCCCAACTATGACTCTATCACATACTAAAGGAGTAGAGTATTAAACACCATTGACTGAAGAAAAGATGCACCCTCCTGCACAGCCAAGGTCATATTCATGGAATCAAACTTCTCAGATGCCTCCTACACCAAACAGTCCTAAGAATTTATGATACGGGAACTTGCCACCATTATTCCATTCCCTAGATTATAAACTATCTCAAAGTCAAAGTCCTATAAGATCTCCTACCAGTGCCTCTATCTCATGTTCAAATCTCTCTATGTGAATACATACATCAGACTTTAATGGTCTGAGTAAATGATAAAGTGATCTCCTAGAAGACAGTTCCTCAACATCATTAGAGAAAAGACTATCATTTCTAGCTCTAGTTCATGAGTCACATAGTTCTTCTCATGGGGTCTCAAATTCCATGACCCATATGTGATAAATTCCTTTATTAGTAGCAACATACAGCTGATCCCATCTCTCGAGGCATCACAATACACTACATACTACACGACCTCCTCTAGTAGTCTTTAGATAGGTGAACTCTTCAACCTCAGCCTCAACTCCATGAAGTATCCCTAACACTGCTCATTCTAGTTAAATGACTACCCTTTCCGCATCATGGTGATCAAAGAAGATGAAATATTATAGAAGTATATAAAAACCTCTTGTAGTACCCTACTAAGTCAACAAAACTCCAAACCTCTGACACACTCTTAGGTGTATCCCAAAAAATCACTTCATAGATCATCATTGGTTCCATTGCTAAACCTTGCTCAAAAATAAAATACCCTAGGAAGTGAAACTCATGAATCTAGAACTGACACTTCGAGAGTTTACTGTAAAGATGGTTCTATAGAAGAAAATATAAGACCATACTCAAGTGCTCTGGATACTCCTCCTATAATGAAAAGTATATGAGTATGTCATTAATGAAGAAAAGAAATTGGTCTAAGTATGGTTGAAAAATTAGTTTCATCAAATCTATAAACCTAGCATGGGAATTCGTCACACTGAAGGGTGTCACCAAGAAATCATATTATCTATAGCGACATGGGAATTCCAACTTTAGAATATCAGCCTCTCAAACTCTCAACTAGTGGTAGCTAGACTTGATATCAATCTTTGAGAACCAAATCGTGCTTCACAACTGATCAAAAAGGTCATCAATTCTTGGAAATGGGTACTTATTCTTTATCATGACCTAGTTCAGTTAATGCTAATCCACACAAATCTGTAATCCCTTATCTGCCTTTTTCATGAACAACATCGGAGCTATCCAGGGTGACACATTGGTTCTGATAAAACCCCTCTCTCGAAGGTCTTCTAACTGTATCCACAACTCCTAGAGCTTAGTAGGTGTCATATGACATGTTGCATAGGATATCAAATCAGTATTAGGATACAAATCAATAAAAACTTCATATACCACCTAATAGGTAGTCCCATAAGTTCATTGGGGACGAAATACATAAAATCCTCCCTGAATAACGGAATGTATAATCCTAAAAATCCGTTTACGCCAAGGGTTGCACTCATCAACTAATGGATGATTGGTTATCACCTCCTACTCGTAATACTGACTCATCCCTCCATGAGATCTATCTCACCCACAAAATAGAATATTATTCCATCAGTGGGAAGTCATATGACTCATCTACAGTGACATACAATCTAGGCTCAGTCCATGGATAAAAAATCCATAACTAAGATGATGTCATAGGGTTACATCATGATGAACAAAAGGTCCCAATAGAACCAATCTCTAGTAAGCGATAGCTCTCATTATCATAAAATAAAATAAATTGAAGAAGTGTTTCCCGTAATAAACACAATAAAAATCTGCTGGCATAAAGTTTCAATTGGGAGATCTAGCTCTCACACTAGGAGTAAAGAGATGAAGGGATATATCACACTTGTGTCTACTAATAATTAATAAATGGTTGTATAAACACTTATAATACCTCTAATCATCCCATATTCTACAAGATCATACGCATCCATAGCCTGAAACCCCTTCTAGACCTGAAAGCTAGCTTCTTATGCTTGACATGGGATGGCTAGTGGTGGTGGTGGAAGAATATCATATCATCATCCACCACCCATATATCCTCCTCCTTAATCCCTACCTACTACTCTTCCAGCTATGCCTCCCTGGGGGCCTCCCAGAACACGGCGTTTCCCCTACGATGGCGGTCCATATGTTATCTTCCTGTGATCTTTAGCATATCGGGTTAAGAAATAACACACCATCTGACCTTGTCCATCATGTGCATAGAACCTCCCATCTCCAGGTTTCTTTATTCCCCTACATGGTCCCTCGGTCGCACAATGATGTGTATGAGTTTGGTTATGGAGAGGTATCCTACACTAAGATCCTATCAAATGACACCTCATAGCTGCCAAAGATGACTCAACCCTATAATTCCTACTACCAGATATAACATCCTAATATCCCTCTAATAGGAAGCTATCTATTACTAGTTCCCACTCTAGCACCCCATCATAAGTGGAAATTCACAAGGGAACTACACTGACACAAATATCTCTGTAGAGACCTTGCTAAAAAATCCATACCTGGAAGTAACCATCTCGAATCATATCAAGGGAGTACCATTTAAGGTTTTTGATATAATCAGCCACTATCATCCCTCCATACTATATCTCTAGAAGCTCATAAATCTGAACCGATCAATGGAAAGAGGGGAAGTACCCCCTATAGAATAACTATTGGAAGTTGGTCCATGAGAGTGTCTATTCCTTATGAATCTACGTAACTAAACTCCACTTACACCCAACTACTCAGTGAAAAAGGATATCTTCTGTCACAACCACCTGATCGTTCATTTTCTAGATAATCTTAAACACACAGATCACCAACTCTATCCAATCCTCCACTGTATGGGGATTTGGCTCACCACGGAACCTCAGTAGCCTCTAGAAATGGAACTCACGGAGTGTGAAAAGTTGGTGTGTATCCTCATCCTTCTCTACTGGTATGATCTATTACTCAAAATTTTGGGGTTCTACTAATTTTCCACCTAGAGGAAGAACCTCGCATTATGGACCCTAAACTAAGGCCTCATCACACATCGGATAATTTTTATGATCTAAAACAGGTAACTTGGCTGGTTGTCGTTATGGAGACATCCTAAAAATTTAATCAAGACATACCACAATCATATGATAATATGTATATATATATATATAATTGCTATCTAACTCAAGAATGATAGTAAAAAGTCTCAATAATATATGATTCATGTACCATTGATCCATACAACCAATTTCTCAGTATTCTGAGTTGACAAGCTGACAGTCAAGGTTCTAGTGAATGGATACGTCAGCTTACAGACCAACACTAGGCTCCCTTTCCGGAAATCCACACTCAAAATAATTTGAAATTTTTTCCATAAATCCCAACCAAATCATCATAAGGGGAATAATCTAAACATCATCCCAAGTAATGAACTACTCTAATACCAATCTATCATGACTCAACCCAATAGGGCTTGAGCTGAAAATACCCCAATCCCACATCCATAGACTTGGGGGTGGTGAAAATTTCCAAAAGGAATAAATAACATGTGAGGTCTTTTACTAATGTACCTATACATACACACTTGACCGTATACATACAAAGTGTATAGGAATAATAATAAAAATATGAAACATCTTTAGAATATTCATGCATGTAAAAACCTCTGGGGAGTATAAGAGTACGATAGTGTAAAATGAAAGGTAAAAATGAAAAAATACACGCCCAAACAGAGTGATTTTCCCACCTGAAGAAACTAGAAAAGGAAAATTCTGAGAGAGAATAACTCAAAATATCCTAGCTCTAACCACTGTATGTGGTAAAATGCACCAAATATCCCAATGTTATTCTGTAATTTCCACTGACTTATCCTTCACCATCATAAGACACAACACATGTGGGAAAATACCTTACAGGGGTGAGTATATACATACCTCGTAGGAAACCGTGAAATGTGAAGGGGACATAATAAGATATGAGATATAATAGATAGATCAACCTAAATCAAGAGAGTAAAAAATCCAATAACATGGATATAGAGATATATATTCTCAGAAAAAGAATCCCAAATGAGATAGAAAGGGGATATCCATCTCATATATCATCCCATGAAAAGAGTACCATCATTTTTAGAAGTTTCATCATAGATTTCCAGCATCTCGATTGTTTTTATATATAAATAACCATGTGAAAGACCCACACATTTCCACAATGTCACACAGTTGATGGGGTACAATTTCCATGAAGAGGATGGGCACCCTAGTGCATCAAGTGGGGTGCCAATCAGTGTTTAGAGGACTCACATCCTATCCTATAGGGGGTACAACTCAGTGGATAGAGGACCCACACCCTAATTCAATAGGGGGTACCACTTAGTAGATAGTTGAATCACTCCCCAACACCATAGAGGGGTACCACTTAGTAGATTGAGGACCCAAACCCTAATTTCATAGGGGGTACCACTCAGTAGATAGAGGACTCACACACTATTGACATAGGGGGTACCATTATGTATATAGAAGACCCACACCCTAACGCTATAGGGGTTAACACTCATTTGATAGAGGCTTGTACCCTAATTCCATAGGGGGTACCACTCAGTAGATAAAGGACCCATGCCCTAATTCCATAGGGTTGTACCACTCAGTGGTTAGAGGACCCACACCCTAATTCCATAGGGGGTATTACTCAATAGATATAGGACCCATATCCTAACACCATATGGGGTACCACTCTAATGATCTAGCCCGATCATTACTATCTCTAAGTGTCACCTAAAGAAGTGTCACATTGGTAACACCTAGAATCATATATCTAAAGACACCATGAATACCACCATCATGTTCTATGTTGAAAACAAATCAAGACAGGCTATTCAAGATCCAAAATATGAGTCTAAACTAAGAAGATATGATCGGTATAAGGTTTCATAAAAATGAATAATGGAGTACACAATGTGTAAAGAGACCCACATGACATGTAATCACACTCCTCAACTTGGTTGTGTACTTAATAGTACATAGATCACTAACTATGTAGTCATACATGGAATGTAGAGGGACTAAATGATGTGCCTCAATAACTCAGGATCCTACCCATACTCCTAGCCATGTTTATGTAATCTTTCCCATGTTTGTTTACTCCACTTCACGACATTTCCTCTCACATGGGGTTCTTCTCGTGTCCTTCCAGTCGTGCCCATGTACCCTAGTCATGTTTCGGTACATGACATATACCTAGCCATTACCATGTATGTTTACTCTCAGCATACATTCTAGGTCTCCAACACATGGGTTACATGGCGTCTGGGGGTCCCATACTGCGTGTGATACTTATCTAACCCGAAACCCTAGCCACCATAGTCATGGTTCGACACGCCATGTTTTCTTCCAAACTACATGGAATTTAGTCATAATTTTTACAAAACTCCAGATCTTTTCATTCGAATTGTAGATCTAGATCCTCTGATATGGATCTCATCACTAGCCCACATGAAATCGGTGGATATCACCTCTAGCTATCATTTTCGTCCATCTGATAGTTGGAAATCGAATTCTGATTCACCCACTCAACAACATACATGCATTGTTCATTACCCATTCTATACAAAATCCAAGTTTAAATCTTGTATCCATGAAGAAAACATCCACAACCATAAAATCCTCTGAATCTATCCCTGATTTTCCAAACCGTTTGTCGCATGAAAATCTGTCGTGAATCCTGGGGTTTGACTGTGCTCGGGCCTTCCCAAAAATGTCAAATCATGACCCTATGGTCCAATGATGACTAACAAAAATAATTTAGGGATAAAGGAATAAGAAACATATGTTTAATTATCATTTTCCATTAATTCTTGGCCAACTAATACAAATTAGGACGCCCGAGGTGAGAAAACTGAATAATCAATTTAAAACCGTTACATGGGTTCATGAAAAGGCTTTCAATTAATGCAGATTAAATAAAAAGGATGATCATACTCATTATATTTAATAAATTGGGGAAGAATCAACAAATTTAAGAGTCTTATCTCAAATTGGATCATTTGTTGATGAATAACGCACTCTCTAATGAATGACAGATGCCATTGCATTCGCTGAACATTCATTCTCCTGAATCCTGATGTTCTTCGTCATATGATCTTGATTCTCTAATGATTGGTAGAAGAAAAATCCTCAAAAACGCCCCAAGGTTATCCATATTTCCTTGGATATCTTCCATAATAGTTAATTTATAGAGTATTTCAATTTAGTTCAATTAATAAAATTAATTATATAATTAACCTGCTAAATGTACCACCAACGGAATTTTTATCCAAATTTCCTACACCAAACCATTTAAGGCAACTTAGAGAGTAAAAATCACATTACAGATACAATTGTGCTCTCAGATTTTGGATTTGAGACTCTGTTTAAGAGTTATCCCATTTTATTTAAGAAATCATGCACATTTATTATAAAATATACTTAATATTTATATAAAATTAATTTCAGGAACAACTGTTCTTAGAATTTCACTCTATCTCATAATATGGATCCAAAAATATTTCTATATATATTTCAAAGTATTATAAGGAAAAAAAGTTCTCTACATAAACTTTATTCTAAAATTAAAAAAGAAGAAAACACCCTCCTTATTCCCTTTTATATTTGTTCGAACTAACATGCATGGGATTGAAGGAAATCATACAATGGGGAAGGTAAATTAGGTAGTCGATACTTGGAAGGAAAATTAATTGTATTTTAATGGTGTTTTATAACTAAAATTAGGAAGATAAAATGAATGCATCCCTTGAGGGGGAGAAAAACATGAAGAGAGATATCAAAAATGTCAACCTATATAGAATCAGGAATTATAGATAGCCCAAAAAAACTAAATGTGGAGGTATTCCAATCATAGTTTTCATCCCCATATTGATCATAAAGAAGTTATATTTTTATCAATAATTTTGTGAGAAGTTAAGTTAAAGTGTGTTGATATTATGAAAGTGATTTCATGATAAATGGAAAATTTTAACAATGTAGCTCGAAGTTCTAGTGTGGATAGATTCAAGGCACCTAGATAGGTTCAATAAAATATAGAAAAGGAATTTTGTTGATTTATGTGTTGATCTTCATGAAGATATGAAAAAATTTTATAGATAAAAGAGTACTTTCTACAATGGTTTTGGATAATTGTTGGTTGTTTTGAATAACTTTCATAAGTTTCTATTAAAAATTCTCAAACATGGATGAATGGAATATCAAATATCTGAAATAATATAGAATCCATCCATGTTGATGTTAGATTTAAATGTTCCAAAATTACTATAAAGATACCTTAGATGGTGTTTTTAGAATCTTGAGAAGGCTCAGAGCTAGTTTGATTATGTTTAGATTTCATTTGGAATAATTTTGAAATTTGGAGTTCAAGTTGAATAGATGGAGAAGTCCCCGATCGTATGAATTTTCCAATTGATCATATGACATCATCATATGAATTTACCATAAGACTTCACCATATGAATCTAAAGAAGATCATCTGACTTTGGAATATCACTATACTTTATCCTATGACTATGGATAATTTTAGTATTCCATCATATGATTTGAATGTATGAATTTGATTCCAATGTACGACTTTTTCTAGAACAGAATACTTCATAAAGAATTATATTACTTTATCCAATCATAAGACTTAGAGGCCATATGAATTTAAATTCATATGATGTAGAGTTACACATAGACCAGATCATATGAATTCATTGATCATATGTGCAGAGACCTGATTTTTTTCTTGTAAGACTTTAAAAAAATTCTATATATATTTCCAGATTTAGGTGCTGAGATGATGTGTGATTACAAGGATCAGTGTGCCTAGAATTAATTCTATAAAAATATTAAATAATTTTTATATTGAGCCTTTGTGATACCTCTTAAATGGTTTATTAGATCAAATATTTGAAACCACAGTTGTGTTTGGAATGTAGTGTTTACCCTAGGCATGACATAAAATGAGTTGTTGCGGGAAATTCGGACCCCTTTCTCATTGGTGGTGTGTTTAATTGGGTTAATTAATTAATTAAATTCATTTAACCAAAAAAATATATAAATGGGTCACTAGGGAGAGTTCTCTATCCTTAGATCATAATTCTCCCATTGTCGATGAAGCTGTCTCCCTCCTCCCTTTTATGAATTGAGATATAACGATGATGAATCCCTGGATCAACATGAATTGAAGCACGAATGCAACCAATCCTACTTATACATTGGAATACACCTTCTTTGTCATTGAGTGATCCAATCCAAGGTAGGACTCATATTTGGTAATTTTTATGCCCTTTATTAAAATTTTGAGTAGATTGATATTTATTCTTTGATTTGTGCCCTTGTTACAAACCTTTCATGTGCCCAAGAACTGAAACATTGATTTATTTATCCTATTTTCTAACCTTGGATCCAATTTCTTGATCGTCGGATAATAACACTTTTCTGGTGATGTTTAAAACTTTATTATTGGCTCTTTTTTCCTATTTTTCTTTATGTTATTCGCTGATGGAATCCCTAAGGTTCCTGTTTCAATAGTTTCTGGGTGAACCGAGCTCAATCGGGCACCCAGATACGTGGCAGATCAATGAAACAACAATGAATCAATGAAATTATTATAGATCTGGGTTCTTTTTGAGGTTAGTATTACCAATCTAGTGCTCAATCCTCAAGATATCAAAGGATGAAGTTTCAGTTTTATATAGAACACACGGAAAAACCCTCATGATGAGAAAAGGTCGATTCATGGTGAGAAACAATTGAGATCTAAATTCTACAGCCAGATCCACATTTTTTGAAAATAATCAAGGTAGTTTAAGTATATTTGTAGTGGTGGATTGAATTTGGAGTTTCTATAAAAAATTATGACTACACACGGTGTATAATGAAGAACACATGACATGTACCCTCCCTTAGCAGTGATGCTAGGGTTTGGGAAAAATTAAGGATGACACAATGTGTAGTCCTCCCTCATGTTCTGTGTATCCCTTCCCCAATTGGAAAACTCGTGTGATGGGTCACATGGGTGGGGAGACCATGTAGAAGTACATGGACACGACCACAGGACACAGATCAGTCCCCTAATTAGTTAGAAACATCACGTAGTCCACCTACATGACGTGTACATCTACATTGATGGGAACCCATGTACTGAACATAGACATGTCTAGGCAGTTATGTGGGACTATACGCCATGTAGATCACCTCACACAACGTGTACTCCTTCAGATCTTTCGATATAACTTCTAATGTCTATATTTCCTTCATTTGAACTTGTATTTTGGCCCACGAGATTCCTATCCTAAGTTTGTTTATGCATATAACATTATGGTTCCCTTAAAAGAGGATTTTGAGATATGATATGAAATGTTCTGGGGTTGAAACTTTCTGATGAAACTTGATGAGACCAATGATCATACATAATCATCAAGATTTTCAAGGCATAACCCTCCAGTAGGGTTGGCAGTGGAGTTCCCCAAAGATATTTCTGAGTTACCCTCCAGTAGAGTTGGGAAGTGGAGTTCCTCAATGTATCAGGATTTCTATCTAGCAGGGTTAGACAGTGGAATTTCCCGACAACTTTTACTGATCTTACCCTCCAGGAGGGGTGGGTAGTGACCTTCCCTAACGATGACCTTTCTGGGCATTACCCTCTAGTAGGGTTGGTAATTGGAGTTCCTTGATGAGTATTAGAGTACGACCCTTATGTTATACATGGACATGAGATCCTTACCTAGAACTTATGGCCCCTCGACTATCTGGAACAGTGATGAGACATGGTTTGACGTACCATTAAATTTATGAAAAATAGGGATGTTTTCCTCACTGAGACGTGTTCTTAAGACATGACCAAAAACTATGCGGGTGAATCAGTTACACCCAAAGTGGATAGTATCAAGGTGTTGTGATTGGGTCCCTTAGACTTGTGTTTTCATGGAAGATTTGTGAGATTTTTGGAATCATAGATGGACTTCATTTTTAAAATGTTGGCTACTCTTATTCTTGGTTTGATCTATGATATGTATATCCCCTTACACTCTCATTTTTAATTATTTTACTAAGCATATATATATATATATATATATATCCTACTTCAGTACCCACTCCTTGATTTTATTTACTCTCCTTCTAGGATAGGCAGTGACACATGGGTTATGCCATGTTCTTTCCATGTTTAGATTCTCATGGTTGGATTAGACCACTCTCCTAATATAGGTATCATAGACTCAATGAGAAGTTCATCTTATTACCATGTCGAGATCCTTATGTTTAGATGAGCTTAATTTCACTCTATTATTGGGTTGATTTGTACTCATTAACTTTATGTTGTTCTATCTACTGCTTTCCTCTTATTTTGCATCTCTCACTTCTCCCCTTGCACCCTTTTTTTAATTCTACTAGGTATGTATATACTCACCCCTACATGGTATTTTTCAACACATGTAATATGTTTTGAAGAGGACGGAAAGGTTGAATATGAATTCAGAATATCTTAGAGATACTAGGTTCTTAGACCGCGTACAGTGGTCATAGATTGGGATACAAGATATGGTTTCCCTCATTTTTTTAATTTTTTTTCTAGTTTTGTTAGGTTGAGACATATTTTTGGTTGTGTGTGTATTTTTTCCATTTAATTTTAGTTTACACTACCGTACTTTTGTACTGTCTACAAGTTTATGCATGCTTGGTTTGCTTAATTGTAGTGTTGCATTTTTCTTATTTTCTTATACACTTTTACATAGATTTGGTTTCATGTGTGTGTCTACATGATCATAGGAAAAGACCTCCTTTATTTAGTTGTGCCTTCGGAGCTTATTTCCACCCCTGTACTATGGAGGCGAGATTGGGGTTGTTACAGATCAAGCCCCGACATGGGTTGGGTCATGATAGATTAGTATCAGAGCAAGTTCATTCCTTGGGAAATTTTTCATGCATATCCCTTTAAAAGGATTGTTTGGGATTAGGGAAATAGTTTTGAGGTGTCTTGAGTGTGGCTCTCAAGCCATGGAATTCAATTATGGTGCGGGTGGCTGACATATCCATTCACTAGGACCATGACTGCCTACTTATTAACTTGACATGCTAAGACATTTATTGAAGGGATTAATGGTAAATGAATAATATAGGATTGAGTCTTTGACTATCCTTCTTGAGCCATCTCCCAATTATTTTTGATATATATATATATATATTCTCATCTGACTGTGGTAATCCTTGATGACTTTCATGATGCCTCTATGATGACATCCATCTAGGATACCATCTATTGTTCCTGAATAAGACCCTATGAGAGACGAGGCCTCAGTTTAGGGTTTATCATGTGATCCCCTTCCTCTAAGTGGAAAGTAGAATCACCTCCACCTATTGAGTAGTATATCATCCCAATAGAGTAGAATCAAGATTCACACAGTCTTAGTACACTCTTTGAGTTCCTGTGTTTGAGATCGTTGAGGTTCCACGGTGAGACAAATCCTCAAGAAACAAGGGATTTGAAAGATTTAGTGGTCCACATCATCAGGCTTATCCAGACACTGATGAATCAGATGGTGGAATTGGCATCCAACTTTTTCCAAGGAGCAGTGGGTGTTGGTGGAGATTGGTTACTCATATGAAGAATGAGTCGAAACTCTCACAGGATGGCTTCCAATAGCTATTCGGTGAGGAGTGATACCCCTCCTACTTACGATCAGTCTGGATTCAGGAGATATTAGAGATTTAGTAGGGAGGGATGATAGTCGACGATCATGTAGTGAGGTTCATATACCTTATGTGGTGCTCTCTCTACATGATTTGAGATGGATACTTTTGAGCATGGATGTTTGAGTAGGGACTCCGTAGAGAGATCCAAGCTATCATTGTCCCCTTGTGAATCCCCACCTATGTTGGGATGATAGATTCAGAACTTGTGACAGAGATATTTTTTTAGATGGATTCCAGATAGCTGGATATGGAAGTGGGTGAAATAGATCTGAGTCATCCACAACAGCTCACAGGCACCATATACCTAGGAACATGAGACCCTTTCATGATAAGGCTTAGGCATGCGGCCATAGAGTGAAGGGGTAGCACAAAGCACCAGGGCATCATGGGGAGGGATTAAACTATTCTTGTAATGGGAGAGGTGACATGGCATTGGACTGCCCAACCAGACACATTGAGCAGCCAAGGTAGATAGCTGATAGACCACCATGATAGAGGCAGTGTCATTATCAGGGATCTACCAGGTGTGATAAATGTGGTCCATAGGGAGGAAAATCTGGAGGATGATTCTATGATATCCTTCCACCACAACCACTAGGAGGCCCACGTCAGGATTAGGGAGATGGTGGTTGGGGTTGCAGACAGTTGCAGGCTTTGTATGTCTATGATCTGGCATCACATGAGATAATTATAGGTATGATATTTGTTTATTATACACTTTCCTCACTATTAGTATACTTAAGTTCCAATAATTATTTTATCACACAAATTTTGGTGCAAGATCTAGATATCCCAATTGAGATTCTAGCACATCAGTTTCATCTTGATGTTCCTACAGGGAACACTTCTTCTGTATATTTCATCTGCTGGTAGTGTGATATAATGCTTGGTGTAGATAGGTTCACATAAGACATTTTGGTTATAATGATTGAACCATATGATTTGATCATGGGTATGAATTATATTTCCATGTTCCAAGTCCATATTGACTGTCATTGTAGATAGTTCAGATGCTTATGCTCTAATGGGATGAGATTTTCCTTTTCTGGTGAGAGAGATCTCATGACAAGACATGTGGATACTATGAGTAGAAAGTTTCATCCTATCTCCAATCAGTTAATGATTATATCCCTTGGTGCAACATTATCTTTTGTAATATGGGTTTCTTCAGTTGTGGAGGATTATATGGGCATATTCCCTGAGGATGTTCTGGGACTACCTCCAAGGCAGGAGATAGAGTCTTTCATTGACTTGCATCCAGGTAAATCCCCAATATCTTATGTGGTATATCATATGGAACCTAATGATCTATGGGAGATACAATTATGGTTGGAGGACCTTCATGATAAAGGTTTCAGCAGACCTAGTATGCCCCCTAGGTATCTCCAGTCCTATTAATGAAAAAGGGGGGTGAGATATTATGACTTTGTGTGGATGCCATGATTTCTACATACACTATTAGTTCCCATTGATGCACTTTGGTGTGAAAAATTCCCCCAATGTGTTTATGGATTCGATGAAACAAGTCTTCTAGAAATTCTTTGACTATTTTTTTTTCTTTATCGATAACATACTCATCTACTCTGCAATAGAGGAGGATCATGGAGAGCACTTGAGGATGGTTCTTGATTTACTTTGAGAGCACCAGTTTTATGGGGAGCTCTCAATGTGACAGATCTGAATACATGAGGTTCAATTTATAAGGAATATCATTTTTGAACAAGGTTTATCCATGGATCTAGCAAAGATTGAGTTAGTGATTTCTTTGGATCCACCCAAGAATGTGTCGGAGGTGCATAGCTTTTGTTGTCTAGAAGGGTACTACATGAGATTTTTTGCAGACTTATACGTGATCCCAACCCCTTTGACCACCTTAACGTGAAAAGGGAATTCTTTTACCTGGTATGAGCAGTTCCATAGGGCCTTTAAGGAGTTGAGGAAGAGAATTAAGAGTTATCCAATGTTGATACTACCAGAGTAAGGAATTGAGTTCGTAGTATATTGTAATGCCTTAGGAGTAGGGATCAGTTGTGTATTGGTGTAGCGATAGGCAATTATCACATATGGGTTGAAGAAGTTGAGGCCAAATGAGAATAAATACACAACTCACAACCTATATATGTTAGTGTTAGTATTATCTATGAGGACGTGGATACCCTATCTTCTAGGATGGAGCTTTGTGGTTTACTCAGACCACCAGAGTCTCAGGTACGTCTTCACCCAGAGAAAAATAAATTTTAGACGGCGACGCTGGTTGGAGTTCCTATAGGACTACAACTTCAAGATAGTCTATACTATAGGTAAGGGAAAAATTGTAGTATATTCTATTATTATGAAGTCCCATGCTCACTTACTATACTAAGCTTTGGAGTAGTTAGCTTCCCTGCGGCTAACCTTGGTGGAGTAGGAGGGTACAAACTTTCTTTAGTTGATGGTGTTGACCCCTCTACTTCTGAAGCATCTGAGAGAGTCCTGACTATGAGACATAAACTATGAGGTATTTTATGATCAAATATCCACAATTGATACACCAGATAGATATTCTAAAGGAAGGAATCATGACATCTTGTTCAATGGATGAACAGTGGTTCCAGTCATGTTGCTGGAGAAGGTGATGTGGGAGTTCCCCACTTCTCCCCTAGATGTACCTCCCGATGTTGGGAAGATGAAAATATACATTTAGAGATAGTTTTGGTGGTCCCTTTGAGATAAATCATATATGGTTTCATCTCCTGGCGCCTCACTTTTTAGCAGGTGGGGGCAAAAAAAACAAGTTCTGACATGTTTTTCTGCAGCCCCTTAAGATTTTATAGTGTAAATGGGACAACATATCCATGGACTTTACCATAGTTCATCTATTAATAATAAAGGGATACAATTCCATTTGTGTGATAGTTGACTTACTCATGAATTTAGTGCACTTTCTTTCTATCAGGTAGCATAATTCAGTGGAGAGATTGGGGAAACTGTATGTACGGAAGATCATTATACTTTATGGGTTTCCCTTGAGGATTGTCTTTGATAGTTCCTTGGGGTTTATGTTATGATTGTGGAGAGGATTATAGGAGGAATTTGTGAACCGATTTAGGATGAGTAAAACCTTTCACCCCCAGACCAATGGTCATACCAAGTGCACAATCTAGGTGCTAGAGGATATGTTGAGGGCTTACATGTTGGACTTTGGACGGAGTTGGGAGGATCACCTTCCCTTGGTAGAGTTTTTGTAAAAAAACATATACCACTCTACCATTGGTATTTCACCTTTTTAGTACCTATATGGGAGTCCCTTTAGGTCACCCTTGTGCTTCATAGATATTAGAGATCCATAGCTTATGGTCCCAAAGTTGGTGCAAGAAAAAATGTAGAAATTTCAAGTCATTCATGCACGAATGAGGATAGACCACAGTGGACAACAATCTTATGCATATCACCATTGTAGGCCCTTGGAGTTCGAGTTGGGTCACCAAGTTTTATTGTGATTCTCCCCATAACAAAGAATACAGAGGTTTTAACAGGGAAGAAATCTATCACTGGGGTTCATTGGGTAATTTGAGATCATGTGGAGGGTTGATGAGGTTTCCTACCACCTCTCTCTACCCCCAAAGCTAAAGTGGGTGTACGAAATATTTTGTGTGTCACAATTGAGGAAATATATTCAGGATCTGATACATGTTATTGACTAAGACAATATGTGCATCGAAGATAGAGACACCTTTTTGGAGCACCAAGTTGCGATAGAGGTTCAGAAAGAGAGGACCCTGCATGGATAGACTATCCCTTTTGTTTTCATGTTGTGGCAGCACAAAAACATGTAAGAGAGTTCCTAGAAGAGGGAGATCCAAGTGAAAGCTCAGTATCCTAAGTTTCCTTCCTGGTTTTGATTTCAGGGACAATAAGATTGAAGGAGATAATGATGTAGGGACCTAGTTTTTTCCATGAAAGACATTTAAATATATATATATATATATATTTATATATTTATATATATATATATTTGTAATCTAGGTTCTAAGACGACATGTGATTCTGAGGCCTGGTGTGCCCAAAATTAATTTTATAAAAATATTAAATATATTGTATACTTCACCTGTGTGATACCTCAAAGAAAATGAGATAACACTTAAAAGGTTGATCATATCATAAATACAATACCATGGTTGTGTCCGAAATGTGGTGTTTACCCTAGGTGCGACATAAAATGAGTCATCACGGGATGTTTGGACCCCTCACTCATCGGTGATTTGTTTAAGTGGATTAATTAATTAAATTAATTTAACCTAAATGTTTTCTCTATATATAGTCCACTAGGGATAATTCACCGGGGTTGGATCATAATCCTCCCATTACCATTAAATACCTCTCCCTCCTCCCTTTGATGAATCAAGATCAAACAACGATGAATCTCTAGATCAATGTGAATCAAAGCATAATGAATGAAACAAATCCTCCTACTATGTTGGAAGGTGATTTCTTTCTTAGAAAGTTATCCTATCCAAGTTAGGATAAATATTTGGTGATTTTTATTCCCTTAATTAAATTTTTGAGTGGATTGATATTTATTCTTCTATCTCCACCCTTGTTACAAACCTTTCATGCTCCCAAGAACTAAAACATTGATTTATTTATCTTATTTTCTAACATTGGATCCTAGTTCTTGATTTCCATCCAGGAATGATTGGCTGGTGATGCTTAAATTTTTTCTCTTGATTTCTTTCACCCGTTTTTATTCTCATTCTCCACCAATGTAATCCTTTTGGTTCATGGTTCGATAGTTGTCTAGAGACCCAAGCTCGATCAGGCACCTGAATACAGGCGAATCAATGAAACAACAATGGATCAAGAAAATTGTTATAGATCTGGGATTGCTTTGAGGCAAGGATTATTGATCTGGTGTTCAATCATCAAGATACAAAAGGATGAATATATGGCTAAGTGTAGAATGTGCGATTAAACTCTCATGATGATCAGAGGATAATTTGCGGTGAGCAATAGATAAGATCTGAAATCTATGACCAGATCCATCTTTTTTAGTAACATTGAGATGGAATCCAATGTGGTTGAATATTATTTAGAGTGGTGGATAGAATATGGAGTTTATGTCAAAATCATGACTATATTTGATGTATAATTAATAACACATGGTGTGTAGCATCCCCCAGTGGTGACGCTAGGGTTTGGAAAAAATTAAGGATTACATGATTTGTAGTCCTCCCTCACACACCATGTATCCCTTCCCAAGTTAGAAAAACCATGTGACAGATCACATGGGCCGAGAGCCCATGTAGAAGTACATGGACATGACTACAGGACATGGCATGATCCCCAGATAGGTTGGACACGCCATGTAGTCCACCTACACGGTGTGTACACCTACACAAATAGAAACCCATGTACTGACCAGATACACAACCAAGTTGTGAAGTGGGACCACATGTTATGTGTTTCCCCTCACACACCATGTACTACTTTATCTATTTTGATTTAACTTCTAACATTCATACATCTTTCATTTGAACTTGTATTTTGGCCTGTGAGATGCCTGCCCTAAGTGTTTTTCTACATTGAATGTGATGGTTCCCTCAGAAGTGGATTTTCAGATATGATATGAAATGTTTCATGAAACAAAACCTTATAAGGACACCTGATGACAAAAAATATCATGAAGAATCACCATGATTTTTTTGGGTGTAACCCTCCAGCAGGGTGGGTAGTTGAGTTCCCCAATGATATTTATTAGTTACCCTCCAAGAGGGATAGGCAGTGGAGATCCTCAATGTATCGGGCTTACCCTCCAGTAGTTATGGGCAGTGGAGTTCATCTATGGATTTTACTGAGATTAACCTCTATAAGGGATGGGCAGTGAAATTCATCAACATATTTTATCGGGCTTACCCTCTAGCAGGGATAGGCAGTGGCGTTCCCCGATGACAACCTTTCCGGGTGTTACCCTACAGCAGGGCTGGATAGTGGAGTTCAACTGATGACATTCTTGAGCGTTACCCTCTAGCTGGGCTAGGAATTGGAGTTCCTTAGTGACTATCAGAGTAAGACCCTCATGTCATAAAAGGACATGATATCCTTACCTAGAACTTATCGCCCCTCAATTGCATGACACAGTGATAAGATAAGGTTTTACATACCTTTGGACTCATGAGAAAGAGGGACACTTTCCCCATCAGGACATGTTCTTGTTATGTGACCTAAAACAATGAGGGTGGGTCAGTTTTTTCAAAAGAAGACAGTATCAAGGTGTGGTGATTTATTCCCTTATACTTGGATGTTTAGGTTAGATGTGTGAGATGTTGGGCATCATAGATAGACTTTCTTTTGGAACTATTTTCTAATTTTCTTCTTAGGCTTAGCTGTGAGATTGATATCCCTTTACTCTCTCATTTGGGCTTCTTTGATTGAGCGTATATATATTTATATATATCCTACTTCAGTATCCACTCCTTGGGTTTAGTTACTCTCCTTCTAGGAGAGGTGTAGACGTGCAGGGTATACCACATGCATTCTGTGTTTAGATTCTCATGGTTGGATGAGTTCACTCTCTTGCTATTGGTAGAAAATACTCGATGAGAGGTTCATATTATGACCGTGTAGAGCTCCTTGTGATTGTATGATTTTACTTTCACTCTCTTATTGGGTTGAATTGTATTCCTTCATTGTACCTTATTCCATATGCTTCTTTACACTTCTTTTGTATCTTTTACTTTTCCCCTCCACCCTTTCAGGGAATTATACTAGGTATTTGTATAATCACCCCTACATTGTTTTCCCTACATGTGTTATGTCTTTAGAAGATGATGGATTGTTCGACCAAGAATTCAGAGGATCTTAGAGATACTGGGTGCTTGGACCATATATGATTGTTTTAGTTTGGCATATAGGAGCTGGGATCTCTCAGTTATTTGTTGTTTTCAAGTTTCATCAAGTTGGGATATATTTTTTGTTGGGCATGTATTTTCTCTGTTTAATTTTAGTTTACATTACCATAATTTTGTACCATATAGAGTTTTATGCATGCTTGGTTTACTTAATATAAGTGTTACATATTTTCTTCTTTCCCTATGAACTTTTCCATAGAGTTGGATATGTTTGTGTGTGAAAGATCATAGTCAAAGGCCTCCCTGAGTTAGTTGTGCCTTCATCACTTGTCGCCACCCCTGGCCTATGGAGGTGGGCTTGGGGTAGTTGCGGCTCGATCCCCAAAATGGGTCGGGTCTTGATAGTATGATATTAAAAGTCATATAAATATTTAAATTTTATAAAATTCAACAATTGATTATCTAAAGTTTGAAATAAAATCTGATGATGTAAGAGCTATTCGATCATTATCAAAACATCACCTGGCCTTGAAGAGGAATGATTGAGGTATAGGATAAAGAATGTTGAAGGAGGAAGAGTATGAGATGATAACTATTTGATAAAGTTGTGAGTTTCAAATGGAATATTTAAAACTTTATATCTATATAAAAAATGAAGATCCAAATAAGAAAATATTGTTAAACCACAATTTATGGAATTCAGATATAATGATTAAATAATTGGTCACAATTAAACCCGTGAAAGATGGAAGACCAGTGGGGAGGATATGAATGCTGAGATGAATGTTCCATACCAAAAATATATTTTACATTTCACTATTAATGAAGCTATTTATGTTTGGATTTGTTTCAAATTGATTTAAATTCCTTTTTTTTCATGAAGTGACTGAAAAAGAAAATTCTAGGATGGTGGCTTAGTTTTAAATAGAGAAAATCATGGTCATTAAAAGCAGACTTGCTTCATGATTTGAGTGAAAAAGATAGAACATATTTTTCACCTATTTTAAATCAACGTGAAGATTAAGGAAGTTGAATTGACTCAATATAGAATAATATGTGAGATCTAATAGATTTATAATATCCCTATAATACTATTCATTTTAAGGGATGGCTGACTCAAGATCTTGAAGAGATTTGTACAAATAGAAAATATATTCAGTTTGAAAAAGGATATAACATTCTGCAAAAAAAAATATGGAGCTTCCATTATTATAAATGTGAATAATATTCATACACTATTATGTGAATATCTAATTATAGGAGATAAATATGATAACATAAAGAGACCCCAATATTGTTGAACAAGAGAGAACACCATTTGTGTATTAAAGGAGAGAACCTGCCACATCTAAGAGATTTTGAGTTTCAAATGAAGAAGTAATAAGTGATAATAGAATAGGAGACACTGTGATTCATTGTTATAGTGAGAGTCATCATGGTGAATCAATCATTAAGAAGAGAGAACATATAGACTTGAAGGAATAAAAAATCTAACTACCTACCATTGAAAAAGAAGTTAAAGACCTGTTAAAATGAGGTTTTTAAGAGGAATCTTGAATACCTATTAAGAGGAATCACAAATATACACTAGGATGTGACAATAATCTTTTTGGGATATTTATTTAACTAGAATGACACTAGTATAAAGAACCCATTAGGAGGTGGTTTTGTAATCACTTGAAGGCTAGAAATTTAGGGAGATTATCTTCTGGGTATATTATGATATTTTTAATGAAGAATTTTATGATATATCTTGTAAATTATAATCAAGAGATTTATAGTGGAGAAACTAGGTCTCAGAACATAACCCAAACCTATAAAGGAGTATGATTTAAAGGATTAACCTTGTAAATCATGTTGTCTTTTTTCGGTTATATTTTTCATATTCACTCGGGTTTCATAATTTTTTTGAATAAATTAATTGATAAAATTTTTATTAATTTAAATGGGTTAATTTATTGGAAATAATAAATTTAAGAAGGTGTAAATTAGATCAATTTCTAAATAATTACACTTTCATGGGTGGACAGTTCATCAAAGAGACATTTTTCATAAACAAAGGATTGTATTGGTAAGACCCAATATCATCTAAACTCTTAGATTACAATCCATTTAAGTAAACAAAAAGAAAAGGATATGAATACAATAGTATCAAAAATTTATTTAAAATAAATAAATATTACAATTGTGAAAACAAAATAATGAAATATAGAAGAGGAAATTTAAAGCCTCTTGGAAGATATCCTTGTGTGAAAGAATTCCTTCCCAAAATTAGATAAAAATGTAGAATGGAACCACTATATTTAGATAATAAATCCCTAATCCATGAACCATCTTATAAAAATGTTAATAGTAGATATTTATAGAGTGGATGGGAGGATAGTTTTACAAAAATTATAAAATGGAATGTTTAAAATCAAGTCAAAATGAATTTATATTTTTGTTTCATGATGTTGACCATATAAAAACCAAACTATAAGTGAATATAGTTGAATGAAATATTTGATATTAATTATTTTAACATGTTTAAAAATTTCATCCTAATATGATCATTTATGAAAATTTTATAGGCTTAACATTGGATTGACATCCGTATTTATGATTCCAGTACAACATTGAATTCAGGGCCCATTTTCTCTATCCAAACATATGATCTTGGTCAAGTTGTTAAAATAAAATATGTATCCCAACACATGTAAAATTATATAAAAAAATTAAAATTAAAATTCTATAAAAATAATATTTTAAGAAAAAATACTAGAGTGATGTTAAAAGGGTAAAACTATAATTTCAATGCAATTTCCAAATTTATGTTCTAACTAAAATTATGATTGAATATTTAATTAAACTCAATCTATGAGAATTAAATAATTTATTATTAATAAAATATTTAATAAAATCATGGCTTATCTTGGTATTCATTGGTTTTGATTCAGCTATCATTGATGTCATAGTGATTTCCATGAGCTTAAACTTCTCCCGTATATGATTTCGCTCAATCAATACATTCTAAAGTTTATATTAGGATTGGACTAGGAAAAAACCAAGTGATTAAAACTCTTTTAAAATATTTAAAAGATGATTCCAATATGAAATAATCCTATCAATTTATATAATTACTTATCCTTTTGTATATATGTTCTATTTATACATTAGTTCCATGACTCTATTATGACTATCACATTTAATGTTTATAATTTTAAAAATGTATCACAATGTTTTTTAGCTTAGTGTTGTGTGTGAAATAAGATGCAGACCAAATAAAATTTATTTAAAAATAAATATTTACTGAAATTGAGAGTTATTTCATTATATACCCCTTAAAAATAATTAATCCCTCAATATTCCACTACTTAGATAAATAAAATTGAGAGTAATTTTATATCATTACATCCTCAGGATCCCACGTAACTTCCTCAAACTTATGATTTTTTCCCAGAACATTAACCAGGTTAGTGGTCTTGTTTTACAACACTTTATCTCTTTGATCCAAGATCTCTACTAGATTCTCATCATAAAATAGATCATGTTCCAATTTCATATATTTTTACTTCTGAAAATGTGATGGATCTGATATATACTTCCTCAAAATTTATACATGGAACACATCATGTACCTAATAAAGGTTTGGTGGAAGCTCTAAATTATAAATTCTAATACCTATATGATTAATAATATCAAAGAGAATGATGTATTTAGGTCTCAAATTCCCCATTTTTTCGAGCAACCTAACCCTCTAATAAGGTGATATTTAATGGAACACTTTCTCTCCCACATCAAACTCCAAATCCCATCAATGATTATCATCTTCTCTCCCTTTTGTTAACTTTGTGTTGATTTCATATGTAAATGAAAATTTTAAACCTTCTTTTTCATTTCATGGAAAATATCAGGTCACAACAATTTCTTTTCTCCTAATTCATCTAAAAATATTAGAGTTCTACATCTCTTCCCATATAGATACCCATATGGTATCATTTGGATTCTAGATAGGAAACTATTATTATATGAGAACTCGACCAATGAAATATACTGATCTCAGCATCCTTTTAATTAAATTGTGAAATATCTTAGTATATATTACAATATTTGAAAATTCCTTTTAGATTAACCATTTAAGGATGATAAGTCAAGCTAAAGATAAGTTCTGTATCTAATAATTGTTGATGATTCCTCTAAAATTTTTATTTGAACCTAGGATCTCAATCAAATATAATTTAAAGTGGTGCTTTATGTATCCTTAAAACTTCCTTTATATATAACTTGGAAATTTGATTGAGTAAAAAATACTCTTGAATAGTAATAAAGTTCAATGACTTTATGAGTCAATCCAACACTACCCAAATGTAGTTATAGCCTTCAAAGGTCTTTGGAAGATTAGTGAAAAAATCTTTGGGATGTTTTCCCATTTCTATACTGGTATAAACAATGGTTGTATCATCTCATTAGAACTCTATTATTATGCCTTTTATTTTTATCATACCAAACATCATGATACATGATCAACAATATAGATTTTCATTTTTCTCACCATAAGTATTGATTAATATATCTATATATATTTATGCCTCCAATATGGATGGATAATTATGAGCCGTTTTTTTCATCCAAAAATTCATTTTTCAAATTCTGTCTTGAAGTGACACATATCCGTTACCAGAATCGTATAACTCTACAATTGAAATTTTTTTAGATTTGGAATACTTACTACCTTATTTTCTAGCTCTATATCATCTTTTTAGGAATCCTTTATCTTCATATAGATGGATGGTTATGAAATAATTTGGGAATTTTTGGATTTCATCCCTTCCATTATGATTTCCATATCCATACATTGAATATATAGAAATATGTGTTCCCTTTAAAACTACATCAAGGATATGGTAGTAGGATCCTTTCTACTTAGAGTATCATCCACCCCCTTTTCCTTACCTGAATGGTATTGTATTGAGAAATCATAGTATTTGATTAACTCAAACCATCCCCTTTGGAGAATATGCAACTCTTTCTATGAAAATATATACTTTAAGATCTTATGATAAATATAAATCAAACTTTTCACTATAGTGATAATTCCAAAAAAATGTTTAATATAAAGATAACTATCACAAGTTTCAGATCACACATAATGTAATTTTTCACATGATACTTTAATTGATGTGATGCTTAAGTAATTACCTTATCAGTTTTCATTACACATCCCAATCCCTTCTTTGAAGTGTCCCTGTATATGAAAAATACTTCCCCACTATAGGATAATGTGAGTATAGGTGTAGTGAGAAACCTATTATTAAGATTCTTGAATCTTTATTTAAACTCTCATATCTAGTGGAACTTCACTCCCTTCCATTTAAACTTACTGGATTTAAGAATCATGAGAAATTTCTCACAAAGAAACGATAGTATTCAGATAAACCAAGAAAAATATGGATCTTTATCAGAATAGTTGGTATGGTCTATTCATCAATCACCTCTATATTTTAAGGACCTATAGATATACACTCACCTATGATTACATGGACTAATAAGGATGCTTTTTATAGCCAAAATTGACACTTGTTAAACATTTCATAAAATATATTATTTTATAAATTATTTATAATAATACTTAAATGATCTCCATGTTCCTCCTTAATTTTAGAATATATGATAATATCATCAATAAATAGTACCATGAATGTTTTAAGGTAATATCCAAATACTTTTTCATTATATTCTTGAATATTTTAGGGTAAATTATAAGTCTAAAATGAATCACTATGAATTCATAGTGTCCACATCTTGAGAAGATTGTTGTCTTTAGTATATATTCTCTCCTTACCCTTAACTGATGGTATATAGATTGAAGATACACTTTCAAGAAGTACTGATCCCCTGTAATTTGAAAAATAGATCTTTAATACATGGTAGAGAATAATTTTTTTATCGTGGTTTTTTTATACTCATGATAATCAATGCCAATATGAATTGATCCATCATTCTTGTTGAAAAAGATAACTAACACACCTCATGGAGAAGAAATTGGTAATATAAATCCCTTATCTAGTTTCTCTCAAAGTTTATTATTTAATTATTCCAATACAGTAGGGTCCATTCTATTAGGATGCTTGGATATGGTCATAGAACTACATATGAGTTGAATTGAAAACATAACCTCATGTTCTAGGGGAATACTAGATAGTTCTTTAGGAAATATTCTATAAACTTTTATATGATTATCAAGTATCCAATGTTGATTTCCTACCAAACCATTTGAGTTAAGAATCCCTCATTATTGAGTATCAAGACCCATATTATATAATTCTATTCCAAAGTGAGTTCATAATCATCCTTTCATTTATATTTGATAATCAAATGATTAGGGATATGAAATGAGGTTACATAATCCTAAAAATGGTTATAAGATCTATGTAGAGAGAGTTGATATATACCCAATATCACATAAAATTATAACAAGGAAAGAAGTACTAGATCTGCAGAAATTATTTACCTAAAAATATTGATTAAAGAAGAGTTGTATACATTAAATTCAATCAATGCACCACCTGGTTTTTTCACTGATAAATTAATACCCAAATATTGAGGTGGTGAATCTGCAACCTTAATAACCTTTCATGACATGAAATAATATAAAGAACCAGAAATAAATAATATATTCATTTGTCTCAAGTGGATAATTAGAGTATCAATAATTACATCATTATCATGGTCCAATTCAGCAGTAGTGATTTCATAGGCTCTTCCATTTCCCCTTAGTCTATGAGGTTTCTAATGTCTATTTTCTTTGTTAGCCCTTAAATATGATAATTAATTTTCATAATTCCAAAAATCCTTTAATTTGAAGAATTAAAGTGTGTTTGGTTCATTAGTTGGTACCTTATTTTCCCAAGTTGTATTGATCAGCCTATTAATCCATTTTTTTGATAATTTTGTTCTTTATGGATAGCTCTACAACAATTAAAGCATCTTCCTATTCCTTTTATGAATTTTATCAGGGGTTTCCTCCCACATTTTTAGAATGTAGATAGTTTTAATTTCTTTTCACCATGTGAATTTTCATTATATTTTCCTTAAAACTACATTTTTATTTTATTTTCTCCAAATACATGAAAAGGATGATAGTCTCCAATTTCTATTTCCACCTTAAGTGCACATAAAATAATTTCTTTATAGCTACTAAAGCCTCTTATAAAAAATACATTTCAAATACTTGGTTTTAGGCCACTAAAGAATCCATCTATCTTTATTTTAGTTTTAGTAAGTAAACTAGAGGAATACCTTGCATCTCATGAATTTTTCCTCATAGGTACTAATAATTCATCATCATTTTGTATCAGTTTTACGGATTCTCACACTATCCTTATGAAAATAGTTTGGGGGATATATTTAGTGAATAATATTTTCTTAAACTCCTCCTATTATATATAGTCAATTTTTTATTTTCTCATTGTATTCTTAATGGGGTTCCACCATTTATCACCCTCACCCTCAAAATGACAAATGACTAAAACAACCTTCTCATGGTTTGATAACTATATAACAGAAGAGATTTTCTCTATTGAATTGATTCAGTTCTGATCAATTAGTGGATTATAAGACCACTAAATGTGGTTGTATGTTTTATCTTGAAGGACTTGATAGTATGTTTCTAATTCATTATTTCATTCAAGATCTCAATAAAGATCGCAATGTTATTCATTACTTGATATAGTTTGTTGAGGATTTATTTGATATTTTTTACTCTTTTCCCCATCCTATTTGGTTACACATTGGTAATATCCATGTATTTTCCATCACACCCATTATTAACTTGGTTCCTCCTATTTCCATCCATTTATTAAATTAATTAAAAGTTAGGGATAAGAATATTTAATTAAACAACCATATAAAAAGGAAAGGTATTAACTTAGAAAGAATTACATATATGCCCTAACTTATGATTTTTCTAGGTTTCAATACAGGTTATTAATGGTTATTTTATTATTAGGATTTCTTTACTAACCATAAAAATATATTAAAATACTTTATAAAGGTTGATAAAGAGAGTATGAATCAACTAAACCATATCTCTCGAGAGTATCAAACTTGGTGTGAAGTTAGGCTCATTATTTGTACACTGAGTGAAGATTGAGTAAATACCCAACCAACATTTTTTAGGGTTATTACCCCTAGGTGAATCAAAGTCACATCTTGAATTAAATTATTTGTGTCAAGATAGGAATTTTATTACTAGGAGACCATGCACTCTTTAATTCACCAAAATTTTAGGATGTTTACGTATATTTATACTTATCCGTGATTTTTTTTACTAATGTTTCCCTATCTTAATCGCCAAAAATAACTAAACACTGATCTGATACCAACTAATATGTCACAAGATAAACTTTCATATATTTTACATTATTTTAATAATTTAAAAAATACATCTCACAATAATCACACAATCCTAGAACCCAAAGTTTTATTTTTTATAGAGATTATCATATTATTAGGCATTATTACATCAAAATCTTCCACAAACATCCCCACATAAAATTTTCTTCTACACATTGTACTATATATAATTTCCTAGGGAAGTGGAAAACAAAAGGAGTAAGACCAAACGCTCATTAAGGGAAAATTATTAATGAGTCATAAAGTTTTATATCATAAGAATTTGTGAAAACATGATCTTGGGGGAAATATCTAATTAAAAGGATCATGGAATCATAAGATTTTTCCATAATATAAAATAAAAGGAATATAATCTCATAAAAATTCAAATATAAACAATGAATAAGAATGAAGAAAAATAAGACAATAATAATGATACATGGAGCATAACATAAAGAGTTTTCACAAGCATAAGTATAGAAAATCATAAAATATGTCATGGTTAGCAACCAAGACCATCATAACATAGTGTATCAGGTATCACTACATATTTCCCATAGTATATTTAGCATCAAAACTCATTTTCCATAATTATATATTGAGATATAAACCTTTAAAAAATAAATTAGAGGAATATATAGGGCCCCACCCATCACATAATGATATAACATACACATGTGTGCCACATAAAAACATTCATTCATCATATCATGAGAATTATATAGAAATAAAATTGGTTTCAAATGATATCGCATAAAATGACGTTAAGAGTAAATCGATTGATACCAAAAATCTAATGATTATGGGCATAGTGGAACCACCAAATGGGGCATTCCCAACTCAGTTTATTATCCTGATAAATGATTAATAAAATATTTACATGATTATAAAGGCCATTATTAATGGAATTGAATAAAATATTAATTTATGATTAAATGTTGAAACCAAGATGTAGGATCATCACATATTATTATAATTAATTTAAATAATTAAGGAAATAATCTATGATGAATTCCTTCTTCATTGATGGATATGACAACGTATCAAAATTTTATCATTATTGTTTTATAGAAATCAAGATTATATACCATATAGTTATGATCCACACATGTTCCAAAAACCTCTGAACATCACTATAGAAATCTTTGGGTGCTAGTGCATTAGATCCCAACACTTCCATCATTCACCTTTGATCACCCTGAGAATCTCTTCAAGGAAGGTTTCCCTTGGATATCTATATACATGATAGTGGTG
Organism: Viscum album; assembly: GCA_963277665.1. NCBI lineage: Eukaryota > Viridiplantae > Streptophyta > Magnoliopsida > Santalales > Viscaceae > Viscum > Viscum album. The sequence goes on from OY728124.1 coordinate 19,611,746, forward strand.
GTGGATCAGGATAGCTCTTAGTTCTTGAAGGATTTCTTAGAGATGGAGCACTATAGTGCTTCGAGATAATTCTATCCGGATGTCATTGTGCACAAAAAAATGAAATGGAAAAAATTAAGAAAATAATATAATTGGATTTATATACCGTCAGGGTTAGAAGATAATAATTATAAAATTTCCCCTTTATTATTTCATTAATAATTATGGAACCCCATTTCTATAATAATAATATTATTATTATTATACCATTACATGCATAAATAAAGTGAATTAAATTAAATATTATTTATTTAAATAATGTTTAATATATATTATTTCTCATCAGACCATTAAACTTTGTTTTCCATAACTTTACTATATTTATCAGGCATTGAATAATGACTATTTATTTATTAAATAAATATCACTTCATTATTCACCAATAAATAAATAAATATTATATTCACTAAATAGAAAATAAATATTTATTAAATATTATGCTAATAAAATATTCCCTCGAATAAGTGGTGATAGAATATATACGACCAAGAAAAAATGAATAATTATTAAACCACATGTGGGAATAATATTTTTTCAACTTGTTAAATAGTAAATATTATTATTATTTAATTTTAATTATTGATACACTTAGTGTGTGACCATCTAGGCCTATTTATCAGTGTCATTGGGTAAAGCATCCCAAAGTACAAGGTTATCATCTAGAAATATACCATGTAGCCCATCAAGAAATAATTTAGTGTCTTAATGGCATAAAACCTCATACAAACACTTTATAAGTAATATAATCACTTTATCATGATATCTTTAATCAAGAAGGCTGCATTTTGGTTACATAAACCTATGTGCTCGATGACTTTTTATTTGAATTTATAGAAATTAAACTTTCCTACAGAACATAGTGACCCTATATTTATTTAGTATATATCATTTCAATAAAATTTCTTACAATTTCAACTTTTTTTAAATAAGAGAAGGGTCAAATCTATTTTGACATTATTCATTAATGAATTATTACTTGTGATGCATCCAGCATATCCTACTTTGCAGCAAACAAATGTCATCATAGTTTTCATCAATACATAAATTTACATGACTCATAATATCAATTGATAATAATCATAATGTTTAAGGACCAATTCCAACATCCATAGATAGAATCATCCAATAATAGATATAAATATGGATTTCCTACTGGCCGGTCTTATTATAATAATCTTCTAAATAGAAAATTACCAAAGGTGTACACCATGATAAGATGTCTCAAAGTTTTATGAGTATCCACCCTTAATAACCTGTATAATTTTTTCCCATAAATGATTTCTTATAGATATATAACACACACACACATATATATATAAGAATACTATCATGACACTTCATGGTTCTCATCATAATGGGGAATTGTAATGACCTTTCAGTGTGATAGCTACTCTTAGGACATTATCAAATTCTATGATACATATAGAAAAAATCATGATGTGACAATGAGTTTGTTAATATTAAAAAATATGAATACAAGTCATCATAAAGTATATAGAACTCAGTTTTAGGATATTGACTCTAATAGATTCCCACTTGCAATAGAGCCAACTTCTAACAACCATCAGTCTGCTAGCTCTCACATATGATACTCATACTTATACTGAGATATTTCTTTAGTCAAGAGTTCTACCATGTTTTCTTCCTTGGAAACTCTACTTACTAGAACTACACCGCAATGAGAAAACTCCATCAAGATATGATTCATTCAAAGTGTTTTCTTTGTCTATTGGTGTCACCATGGCTCCTTTTCAAGAGCCACCGTAATAGTGTTATCACAATACAATGTTATAGGAACTTTACTAATAGGTACCAAATAAATATCCTATAAAAAAAATTAAATCCAAATAATGTCTTTGGATTTATCCAAAGACACTATAAACTTGGACTTCACTATAGAATCAGCGAAAATTGGCTTCTTTGAACTTTTTCATCTCATAAATCCTCCATTGAGACAAAAAACATATCCTAAATACGACTCTTGATCATTCTAGTCTATTTGAAAACTATCATTAGTATAACCATTAATGACTAGCTCCTCATCTCCTTTATACACCAAAAAAATATCCTTAGTCTTCAAATACATAAGGATATCCTTAATAGCATAATAATGTATTTCACTTGGAAAATCATAATATTTTACTACTATATTCAACTTATAGGAAATATCAAGTCTATTACATAACATGAAATATGTGATTGATCCTATCACCATTTCTTATGGGATCTTAATCATTCTATATTTCTCCTATTGTGTATGATAAAAACATTTCTTCAAAAGATGTATATTATGTAAAAGTGGAACTAATCCCCTCTTGGATTATTCCATACTAAATCTCTTTAGTATATTGTCAATATATGTACCTTGAATTATTCCAAGAAACCTCTTTGATATATCATGAATGATCTTGATCCCTAGAATGTAGGCCACATCACCTAAGTCCTTTATGGAGAAGAACTTGTTTAACCAGTCCATAAAAAAATGTAAGACTAGTAATTAATTTCCATTATGTAATATGTCGTCGACATATAATACTAGGATAATAACCACATTCCCAATAATTCAATTGTAAACACTTGTCTCACATTCATTCTTACTAAAACCAAATTCTTTTATAGCTTTATCTAACTAAATGTTCCATGACCTAGATGCTTTCTTAAATCCATAAATGTATCTATGAAACTTTTATATTCTCTTGGAATCACCGGGAGACACAAACCCTTATGGTTATGTCATATAGACAAATTACTAAAGTTTTCTATTAATTAAAACTATTTTTAAATCCATGTTCCAAATTTCATAGTCATGGTATGTTGTTATATCAAGTAGAATTTTGACTAATTTAAACATGTAAACTAGAGAAATGGTTTCAATATAGTTAATTAATTTATATTGTTTAAACACTTTAACCACCAGTCTTTCTTTATAGGTAATTACTTTAATTTACATTTCTATTTTTCTATTTAATAACCATTTACATCTCACAGCATTTACATCAACTTTTGGATCAACTAGAACTTAGACTTGGTTCTAAAACATGGAATTTATTTCAGAATTCATGGATTTTTTCTATATTACAGCTTCTAATCTCTCTATTTACTTTTTATTGGATAAAGGTTCATTATTTTCAACAAATAATGATCCATTATATTTGGTGAATAGAAAACCATATCTCACCGGCTATCTTACCTCTATGGTGATCCTATATAGTACTTTTGTTTTAGGAACAAATTCTTCCATGGGGACCTATGGGATCTTTTCTTGTACCAACTCTTATGTATCTTGAGGATCAACTTCATAAAAGTTGATTTTTCTCCCACCATAATTTTCTAGGATGTGATACCTCTCAATAAATATTGATCGACAATCACTTTCTTGTCTGAGGAGTAGTATAGGTAGTGTCCCTTTATATCCTTAGGATACCCTATAAAGATACATTTTGTGCCCTAGTGTTCTATTTTTTCCTAAGAAGGCCTTAACAGACACATCTCAACCCTATACATGTGTATATTAAAAAATGTGTTTCTTTCCACTCTATAGCCCAGGTGGAATTCCATTATCCATATTGATTAGTACTCAGTTTATTGTGTATGTTTCAATTTTTAATGCATGTACCCAAAAGGATAATAGAATATTTGTATGACTCATCATAGACCTTACCATATCTAGAAAGGTATGGTTCCTCCTTTAACTAACACCATTCCACCATGGTGTGTAATGTGCAGTGAGTAGATATAGAATCCAAAAATCTCATATAAAGTAAATAAAATCTTGGTTAAGATATTTACCACCTCAATATGATTGAATCATCTTTATCTTCTTTCCAATTTTATTCTCTACTTCATCCTTGAATTTTTTTAAATTTCTTAAAAGAATCATACTTATACCTCATTAAGTTGATATAGTCATATATACTCAAGTAAACAGTAAAAGTTATGATGTAAGAATACCCACCTCTAGATTCTAATGGAAATGCTCTGCACACATCAGTGTGTACCAATCCTAGAATATCTATGGCCCTTTCACCATGTCCACCAAATGTTGTTTTGGTCATGTTGCCTTGTAAGAAAGAATGAATTATTTTAAGTGATTTTATCTCAAAAGAGTCTAAATAAACATCTTGATAGAACATTTTCAAACTCTTCTAATTTTCATGAACAAGATAGTGTTTCCATAACTGAGTGTTTTTTGAGTCATGAAAACATGATTAGTTATCAATTTTCAATACTTGGTTTTAATAATTTAATACGTAACGACCATTATTTAAATGTTCCGTACCATAATATATGTTGTCTTTATAAAAGAGAAAAATCGTATTTCTAAATTTGATAATAAAACCATATGTATCTAGTAAGGATACATAAATTATATTCTTCATAACACTTAGTACATAATAATAATCTCTTAAAACCAATATCATTCATATTGTAAATAAAAGGAGGTAGTCACCAATGGTTATAGTAGCTATCCTTATACCATTTAAAACTCAAAAAAACACGTATCCTATGTAAATATTTTGAAATATACTTGGTTCTTTTATTTGGATACATATATGAGCACCAAAATCTATATATAATAACCGATGTTTAGATATTGAAATATTGTACTCAATAAAGAATGAACGTTTATCTTCCCCTTTCTTCTAGGTGTAGTTCCTCTTATAGTGGCATTTCTTATCATATGAAAAACATACTGTTTCCTTTTCATTTCCTGGAATTTGGATCTTCATCTTCTTATAAGAATGGTACTTCGTAGCTTTAGATTTTTTGTGAGTCTTGGGACCCTTTACATTGTTAGTCCTTTTCTTATTCACCATAAAGACTATATATTTTTCATGACCCATGTCATTTTCCACTTTCATAATTAGAATAATAAGTTCTGAATTACTCATCTCATTATTTATCATGTCAAAATTAACAATAAAACTAGATAAAAACTTGGTTAGTGAGGAAAATATTATATATTTTCACAACTCATCTGGGAATTTAACCCCAAAGGATTTTAAGAATTAATTGTATCCAAGAATCTTGAAAACATGAGGCCTAGCTTATGTTGACTCTCTAATCTTGGTCATAAATAGAGGATTGGAGATCTTTTATCTCTATTATCTCACCTTCTCTTGATAGAGATGCTGAAGGTGAGTCATTATTCTATATTAAAACATGTCCTCATGTTACCTTTATAAACGTCGGTTTTTAAAAAACCAATCATCACAAAGTTTTTTGGGTTGGTTTAACTAATAAAGGATGCCAAAACACAATATTTAGTGTTTCTTTTTATATAAATTGACTCCTAATATCGAGTTTTTTAGTCTTTGGTGTTGGTTTATATTATAACTAACGCTGAATGATAGTATTTTTGTGTCAATTTACCTAAAAACTGACACCAAATAAGTGGTGTTTAGATATATTTAGCATCATTTTAAACTAAAATTGACGTTTAATATCTAGTTATTTGGTATTAGACATCGATTCTTATTTAAAATGATGATGAATCTTAGCCTTCAGTGGTTTTCAGCATCGTATTATATAAAAACCGATGCCAAAATTCTATTTAATGATTCAACATTGGTTTTTTCATAAACCGAAGTTGAAAGTTTTATATATTTATTTAAAAAATTAATTATACAAATAAATTTCTTATAATCTATAAACTTATAAATAGAATATACATATCAAATATAGTAGAAGAAATATAACTAAAACAACAAAAATAATTCAACATAGAAAATAATATTCACGAATCATCCTCATGTTATCCTCTCTCAAAACATGGTAAATTTACCTATAATACAAACAAAAAGATAATCATCAACCATATATAAAAAATAACAATAATTAAATTCTCACATGTTAAAATAAATACCAAAATATATTTATTGAAATTTTTCTTTTGAAAAAATTAACTTTTCTTAATCTTATTTTGAATGCATTCAATAATCTATTATATTTTATTTTATTTAATAGAGGTTTTATTATTCTTAATTTTTCTTAATAATAAATAATTCATGATGAATTTTAATTCGGTGATGGGTGTATTGAAAGCTATATAATATAATATTAATTTAGAAAAACAATATTCCAAAATTTTAGGGTGTTACAATCCCTATTAAAAATAATACTCAAAGGTTTACTAATAATAATTTAGATATAAATAACAAATATATTACTAATTCCATTGACTAAAAAGGATTATTTGATTTATATAAATTATTTTTTCTTGGTTAGATGATCCAAAATCACTCAAACCATGTCTCATCTACTCAAGGTTCTCATAATATTAGTTATGAAGCCCATGATGCTTTCATCCCATTTCCATACCAAAAATGGGTGTGTGTGAAGCTTTACTACTAGCCTATGGTGGTCTACCTTAACTTACTAATAAATAAGGAATCTTGAAAAAAAACCCTACAATAACTTTTCTTATGCTAGGAAACTAAAATTGGCAGTGGATATCATCATACATCTTCTAGATTTTAGGATGTATAACCCATCGAGAAGTGTGATATTATTTAATAACAATCTATAACCCACTAGTTTGGATAACTAATATTCCATATACTTAAATGAAAGATGATAAATCTTGGATCTAGACTTCAATTGTCTCCCCTCCATCGAGTATCTCTTTGATAATTACATGATCTATATTAGAAATTTAAGAGTCCTTGACCTGCTGCACAAGAGAATATGTGAGGTGCATGTGACATAGGTGCATTCCACTATAATTGTCTATTGTATCCAAGTAAATTATATCCATAAGTGATATCAATATATACTCATCCTTTTCATCCATCACTATTTTATGGAAAACCTTGGTAAAGGTTCCTTCAAAAATATTTCCCTTATCAAGATCATATTGTATATCAAAATCAAATAATTATAGGTATTCAATCCTATGGAGTTTTATGAGATTATAATCTCATTATGAAAATATATATTTAAAAATATAGTGGTTCATGTACACCATAAAAAATTTATAATGGTACTTCCTCCATCACATCGAAGCATAAAAAAATAGCCAACTCTAAATAATTGTAATGGTAGTTCCATTCATGAAGATGAAGTTATGTGAACTATATACAATTACCCAAGGATATTGTATAACAATAAATTTAAATAACCCAATATGAAATCATATATCATGTCCTATAGATTCAACACCGTAGACTAGTTTAGAGTAACAGAAAAACCCAAATAAATTAGTTAAATGTATGTTTATTCATAACAACATAATCTAGAAAATAAAATATTACCAATGAAAAATTCTAATGAAATGTATGAAAATTCATACCTATGTAATGAAATAAATTTTATACCAAGATAGGTTTAGATCTATAATTTCATTAAAAGAGACATACCTAATAATTTAAATCACAATCACACTTAAAAAATAGTTTTCAAAAAAACTGCAAAGACAGGTAAGTTCTCCATTCATATACAACTCAAAGTTGTTGAAATGCTACAATAAAAATGAATGTTATCATATTAAAAAAATATTATATTTTCATATAAAACATAAAATAATTAATATAACTAACCTTTTCAAATTCATTTGTTTCCCCAGTTGTGATCATACGATACATGAATCTTAATACATAATAACCACATTCCACACTTTATTTTTGCTGATAAAACTGGGGAATTAAAATATTAAATCGAAAATAAAAACCAAAATATATATAAAAAAAAACCAAATATTATTTAATATAAAAAATTATTTACCTTTACTTGAATACAATTTATTGGATTTGGTTGCTTTATTAACAACTTCTCTTTGTTAAAATTTTTCCATGACCTTCATTTTCATATCTATCAACTAACAAAATATGTATAAAAATAAGAATTAAAAATAAAGAACTTATAAAAAATAATAAAACTTACTTTTCTAAAAAGGTGCAATTTTTTTACGAACAATACCTAATAAAGAGAAAAAACAATATAATTCACATTCCTTTGGGCAGAATATTCCCAACATCCAATGACCTCTGTAATATAAAATGTTCACAATTAATGAAATTTTAATAAATATTTGTTCATAATTATCATAGTGTTCTTACCCATCAAGGAATGGAAAAAAAACATCACCCAATCTCTATATTTGAGAATCTCTTACATATACTTGCAACTCTAGTAGTAGTAGTAGTCATATATTTCACAGTATTTGAAATTAATTTTGGATCTATAACACCATAAACACCAGTGGTATCGTTTTTAATAGTATTAATGTGTATATAACTAATTAAATAAAGTAATATATTAAGTCTCTTGAAATCGTATTTATTTTAAAAAAGAAATAAAACATGAAACATAAATTTACTTACATGGAAAAAAACTGCAGCACAGGCACAATGAGCTCATTAAAAATAATATGATCCATGATATCTTTTTTGAATATTCTCAATGGATAGTCTCTTCCAAAAATATCAAATTTCATCCAAAACTCATAAATACTATCCAGTGAAGAAGAAACCTGAGTTAATATTTGTAACACATTAGAAACTTTAGAAGTATCTAAAGTTGTTGATTCCTGAACTGATTTTTTTTTCTTTTGGACCAATTATTTTGATTTTAGATATTCCTATATAAATTAAATGTAAAAAAAATAGTATAACATCTTTTCAATCAACATTAAATAATTTTTACAAAAACAATGTATAACTCATATGTTGATAATGCCAAAAGCTATCCGGAAAAAGTAAAAAATGACTCATACAATATATAACTTTTGTAACCTCCTCAGTAGGCAATAGCGGTAGACTATTTGGATCAATAATATCGTTTATTTATATTCTAACCTAACCCAATTTCATAGGCTGTTGATGTATAGATTCCCCAAAAAAATTTATGACTTTGTATGCGATAATAAATACATGAGTATCTACAACATACAACTCACAGTATACATTCGTTTCTGATTACGGAGGTGTAGGATCTATGTAGGCAGTTTGGGTAGGTAGGTAAAGTCTAGGCTGGCTGGGAAAGTTGGTCTAGTAGGGAAGGCTATGAAATATAGGCTGGCTGGGAAGGCAAGGAAAGCTGGGATGGTAGGGAATTCTTGTAATGATTGGCTGATTGGGAAGGCTGGATAGGCTGGGCCGGCTGGGAGGGATGGGTCGGCTGGGCAAGATCTGTAGGTTGCTCCGGTTGTGATTGTCCCATCAATTTCTCAAACATATCCAACACAACTAATTGAATTCAATTTCTAGTGGACTATTTTAGGTCTTTTAGCTCAAATTTTAAAGAATCTATTTTTGTATCTCATTATTTCTTACTACGATGACAAAAAACTTTCCTGATATTGACACCAACCTCATATCTTCTTACGTGATTGGGATGTTTTGGATTTCCTAAAGTGATAGCTAGGATATCCATCCTACCCTTAGGGATAAAATTAACTTGCATATCTTTCTCCTATAGTTCATCTTGAAATGAAAAATTAAAATAATATATTAGTTTTGTTAATTTTAAAAATACTAAACATTCATGGAAAATAAAAAAATAATTTCATTTAATTATCTTAGATAATTACTTGGATTTCTTGGTAAGATATTGATTATTTTTATTTCTTTTTGATCTTTTTCATTTTTCATGTCGATTCGGGGGAGATGGAGAACAAAACTGGACCTCTTCCAAACCACTTATAGATTGAGTTCTTAATGCATCAAAATTTTTTGCAATCATTTTCTCCTCTAATAAATGATTCCCACCATGTTATTGAGTATGAGGGTAGACATTCTAAAACTGTAACTTTTGATGAGATCTCCAAGAATCCAATTATATAACAATAAAATAATAAGTAATAAAGTAATATATAAGAAATTTTATAATATAAAATAATTATCTTACCATAAATGCCTCATCATGTCGGCTGGAGAAAAATTTCTTCCATGTATCTATATCTAAAAACTCATACTTGAGACATGAGTTTTCATTTTGTAACCAACCCAAAAAATATGTTTTGTCAATTTTGTTTTAAAATCTCTCCATTTAACCACTGCCAATTATGGGAATATTTTCTTAATTTCTTTCTTTTCTTCAAACATAAATTCCATATGTAATAAATTAAAATAAATATTATTCATGTAAATTATATAATATTTGAAAAATAATATAAAAAAATTATTTTAGATGTTTTACCATTACAGACTCCCACTCTTTGTGCATCTTGTCGATAGAATTCCAATTAGGATATATAATTTTAATCCTACAATGGCTCTTTATGGAAATATAACTAATAAATTGAGTTTCATGTGGACCAGTTGGGTTATTATTATTATCAAATATAATAATTAATATATTGTCTTCATGTGCAAGTTATAGTTTTGGTAAAAATGTAACCTCGTGTTTACCAACTCTAGAAATTGATTTCTCAGTAGAAGAAGGACAAGACTCCTCTATAAGAGGTGCATCAGTATTCCTGCAATTATTTTTTGTAAATTATAAGTTTTATTTCATGAAATAAATATATTATTAAATAATTAATAATAAGAAGAAAACATATACCTAGATAAATTTTCCTCTTCCTTTGTGTCTATCATTGAAAAAGGAAAATGTAATGATATTTTTTATACCTTCATATTATTAAAAGGTGAATATTTAAAAACATTGATAACACAAATATGTATATACAAAAAAAGTGTCACAAATATATATGTTTTAAAAAAAATGACATCATTATTATTAAACAAAAAAATTGAATATAAACTATTATATTTAAACAGTAATTATTAAATAATAGAAACATATATAAATTTAAATATCACATTTACAAAAATGTTCTTTTCTATGTGTAAATATGACAAAAATATAATGATGTATTTTAGGTTTTTCAATAAAAAAATATTTAACCATAACTGTTGAATATAATATTTAACACAATAAACTTATAATTAATCAAATATATATAATTATACATCCAATAATTAATAAAAAGAGTTTTTACAAATGTAAATTTCAGTAAAGAAATAAAATATGAATAATTATGAGAGTAATTTAGTGTTTTCCTATATCCCTTAGGCATGATAATTTCATACATCATTGACCATGTCTGAATTAAAGTCATTGTTTTCATCTAGAAAGATCATAATAGATGAATAAGCCTCATATAAATCCATAACATCATCATCATCCTCATCAGCCAAATGAATTATTTTCCCTTGAAAAATGATAGACCATTGATCATTAAATGGATCAATGACATAAAATATTTGATTTTCACATGCCACTATGATAAATACTTCATATTTTCTACTAAATATTTTTAAATCAACCAGTGTAAACCTATAATCATCACATTTCACACCACTATTGCTATCAAACCATTTTCACTGAAACACTGTGACTCAAAATTTAGTATAATGAATTTCCCATATATCCTCAAGAACTCAAAAATATGTCATTGATGCATAAATTGGGTTTTTTATCTTTTTCACTCAAAAAATGAACTTCTTATGAAACGACCATTACCCCCACTATTTTGAACAGTACTCTTTTCATCTTGGTTGTTTATCAAAAATGTGTATCCATTAATATCAAAACCAGACCTTGTGATTACATTAAGAGATGGTCCCCCTACCAACCGTTTCAATGTTTTTGAGGCAGATAAAACTGTGATCAATTTATTTTTAAATTATGAAACCAAAGTATTTTTATGCTCAATAATCAACCAATTTTCATTTATTTTCAGATATTTTACCTTTAATTCATCAATATGTGATGATATATATGGATGGACCTCATCGATGTTATTAAAAATGTTTAAATATTCCTCCATCACATGATATCATGAAATTAACTTAACCTTTAATCCTTTAATCCATCTACCTTTAATATCAATTGTCATATATCAATATATAGGGAGAACAACATGCTCTAGTTCATACAAATAATTAGTACATAACTCAATCACTGCTTCTGATACATATTTTTGAAAAATAGAGGATTTCGGTCGATGAGTATTTTTGACACATCCCTTCATAATTTTCATATATATTTAAAAAGGATACATCCAATGTAAATAAACAATCCCACATATTCTTATCTCACAAACTAGATGAATCACCAAATAGACCATTATATCAAAAAATGTAGGGGGTAAATACATTTCTAGTTGAGAAAGAATAAGTGCATCTTCATTATCCAACACATCTAATAAATTTGGATCAATGACTTTGCTACAAGTGGATTTGAAAATATTAAATAACCTGGTGATATTATTTTTGAGAGGTGTCAAAAATATACCACGCAGTGAAACTGGTAGCAGTTAGTGCATCAATAGATGAAAGTCATAAGATTTCATTACAATTAATTTAAAATCCTTTAATGACACCAAATTTTTTACATTACAATAATATACACTAGGTACTTTAATACCATGAATACATTGATAAAAATCCATTTTATCACTCTTTCTTAACATCTTAAAAGCTATAGGTAAATATGTTCTATTTCCGTTCATAGTGGGAGTTAACTTGAAATGTATTCCCATTGATTTAAAGTCCAATCTAGCATTCAATAAATCTTTTTTATTTTCTTTTTATGTCCAAAAACGTTCCAATAAAACTATCACATATGTTTTTCTAAATATTCATGATATCAATGTTATATTTCATCTCTCAAAAACATCAATAAAATATTTTGAAAATGATAGATTGTTCCTTCTATATATTTAATTAATGACCAGAACTTCCGTTCTTTACAAATGTGATACCAATATTTTTCACCATGTAGTAATATTATTCAATAGACAATGTTTGTGGGGGAATATAATATTCTTGTAAACCATTAAATGATTTTTTCAATCTATGATAAGGATGATCAATTTGAAAAAAATATATGATGTCCCATATACACTATCTTTATTCTATTCAGTAATTGATAATATAAACTCTCTTCTTTAAAAATTAGACATGTTTTATGTCAATTAACACTATATCTAGATAATTTTCTATATGTAGGGAATTTATTTATACTGAAAATTATTATAACACACAAAAGAAAACACTCTTTTATATATACATCAATAACCACAACAATTTCCTCCCATAGAAGTTTCAAATCACCAATCAGTGGTGAAAGATACACATTAATTTCATTTCCCAACTATATTGGTCTAGAAATCATCAAGATCATAACAAAATATTTTTTCTTCATACATATCTATGGAGATAATTTTTAAAATACCAATAAAATAGTCCATGAACTATGTTTCCTACTTAGGCTCCGATATGGATTCATTCCATCTATGCACAATCCCATTTTGAGATTTCTATGTTTTCTTCCAAAATCAGGAATTTTTTTATCAAATCTCTTCCACTCTGGTGAATCAATAGCATGAAGTAAGTTACCATCAGATATTCACTCGTTTTTATTCCATCTTAACCTTTTTACCTCATTATAATTTTCAAATATATTTTTTAAATGAGGAATTACTAGAAGGTAGAAAATTTATTTAGTGGGAGGTTTGATTCAGGTACCTGAGAATGAATCATAGTTGAATTATTGTAATTATTGGAAGGAATTAATTGATGGTACCAAATTGTTTTAGCATGAGGTTAAATTTCAGTACCAAAGAATGAATAAAAGGTGGATTTTTTATTTATCTTATAGTTTGATTTCCCACATTGAGTACATTTGGATAAATCTTCATATTCCTTCCTATAAAACACACAATCATTAGGGATGCCATGTATCTTTTTATACCTTAATACCATTGTGAATAATAATTTATTTTCCTCATAATTGGAATCTGGAAGCCCATTTTCCTATGGAAGTATCTCTTTCAAAGGTTCAAGTAGGTTAGAGAAACTTATACCACTCCACCCATTTCTTGCTTTTAAGTTAACTAATCTCAGAACTTTTGATAGCACTGTATATTTAGTTCAACCTTAGAATAATGGTTTCTCCAAATCATCATTAAATAGTTTAACATTTTCTATTTTTTATGGTTTCAATACATACATCATGAATTAATTTTTCAATATGATCATCTGGATCATTCTGAATATTTTCGTCAATATTATATGTTAAATTTTCAGTTATTTCACTATATCGGATCCAATGTGTATAATTATGGCTAAAACCATATCAAATGAGATGATAATTTATTTATCTAGAATTTAAATTCCTAATATTCAAACACTTCATGCATGGAAAAAAAATCAAATCTATGTTATGAAGATTTTGTTTAGAAAATTCTAAGAAATCATCAACTCCTTTTTCATATTCATTAGTGGTACTTTATAACTTTATCCAATTATAATACATTAAATACCTAATATCATAATATAAATGGTGAATATATTAAAATATATAAACATTTATATATATATAAATAAATAATTTTTTAACATAAAAAAATATAATCAAAATGATTGGTGGTCAATTGAGACATATCAGTCATTATTACGAATAAAATAAAAAATAAATTACTATAGGTATTTTATTTATTTAAATAAATGATAATAAAAAATTCTTGATGACCCTAGTAAGGAATAAAGATATTTTTCTCAATTTTAGATAGATTTTTTAAATGACTGTCAAACAACACCGCTTCCATTCTACCTAGATCCTTCAAATAGATATAAATATTCCTCTTTATTTAACCTAGAATAAATAACATTAAACACAAATTCCATATGTATATATTCATGAAACACTTATTTTCTAGCTACTGAATATTTTATTCTCTATATGTAAATCTCAAGTAAAATAAATTGGTTCTTCCAAGTGGGAAGTATAATAGTTTTTTATAAATAATTTTTTATGAATGATCCTATACTTGATATAGAAGGATTCAATGCCTCGATGCATTCTCTAGAGATTCCATAAAACTTTTTGTAACAATAAAATTAATATATGTGTATCCTCAGTGTATTAAATCCTATTAATGACTTGATTTAATTGTTGATAACATTTATATGGTTGGAAATGATTTTATAGAAATAGTATAGAGTCCCAAGATGTAGAGATGGTTGAAAGAATGATACAATGAAAAATGGTGTGGTAATGAAACCTAGGCACCTATGAAGAGTTTTGAGGGGGGGTATTCTCATTGATATATTTATTATTTCTAATTATTTAATAATTCATAGATTCTCATATATAAATTTTATGATTTTGTTTAATCTATTTCATGAAGTTTGACTCTATGAAACTATTACATCATTGTTGTGGTGTCATTGAATGAATACAAAAAATATATTGACTAAATGTGAAATGATAATGGAATTATTAAAAAAGTGTTTCTATTCATGGTGATTATAGATTATGAGGACATAATTGAGAATAAAGATAAGAGAAATTATAGTTTAGAAGTCACATGGTAAGAAGAATTAATGTATTTATCAATGGAATAGAAATGGAATAATATTTAAAAATTTCTAATTAATTAATTGATTAAGTTGAAAATTTGATACATGTATGCATGAATAAGACCAAGAACATAGTTGTGCAAGTTGGGGTCCCATGTAAAAATAGTTTTTGATGATTCAATATCTATGTAGTTTCTCTTAGTGAATATCTATGTTATATTACTAAAGGATATACTTTATACTTACATGTTTCATCGCCACTTATTCTCTTTATAGCATCAAATTTTTATTTATTTTTCAATATATATATTTAGATATGTGCTTATTTTCTAGTATTCCTTACCAGTATACACTTATATAGAAAATAAGTGTGACATGACTACTGTATGCATTCTTGTATATATTGGAAAAGCCCATTTGATAATTCCATAAAATAAATAATTTATATAAATAAATAAACTATAAAAAATTATAATTAACAATAAAATTAATACAAACAAAGGAATAAATCAAACTTATAACTAATATATAAAGAATTTTCCTTAAACTTTTTTAAAAAAATACTTAAAAATTTCGGAGTTTTATATTGAGAGATTGATCCTAAATATACATTATTTCCCTTCAATTCGTTGGAAGAAAGAACAATAAAACAAACAATTAAAAAAATTCAAATAAATTAACAATAAAAAGAACAACAAAAAACTCTAATCACGGTACCAATCGATCGAAATAGGGTTACTGGAGATGAAATATAAACCTTGATTGCGAAACAAGAAAGATGGTTAAACAATTGATGGTAAGTGATTGTGAAAATAATAATCAAATCAAACAATATAGACTACAATATCCATCGAAGACATTATATATCCATTGTATTGGTTATATGTCGAGAGAAGAAATGGTAATAGAAAAATTAAATGAGGGTTTCAGGGTAGTTTTTTAAAGTGTTTTAACATAAGTTTTAGGATAAATTGATGTTAAAACACTTTTAAAAATATGTTTTTGGTGTTATTTTTATTCAAAACTGATTAAGAAAATATTCATTTACATGATTTTTAGCATATTTTTATAGAAAAACTGATGCCAAAAGGCTGAGACAGGTTGTTTTTGGAATCATTTAAAAAACTGACGTGAAAAAACACTTCATTTGAGCATTTTCTGCGTCATTTTTTTCCTAAAACAAATACTAAAAATGATAGAATATATTTTCTTGGTTCCAAATATATACACTACACTAAAAATATATTGGTTACAATTATAGCATCAATGTATTTAGAACCGATGTTATAAATGTGACGTTAAAACCACTATTTTCTACTAGTGATGGCTAACTCAACCACATTTAAAGCATCTTCTTGAACCTTTTAGGAATTTTATCAGGTTTTTTCTCTCACATTTTTATAATGTAGGAAGTTTTAATTTCATTTCACCATTTTATTTTTCTTTAGAGTTTCTTTGAAACTACATTTTAATTTTCTTGTCTCTAAATCCATGAGAATGATGAGAGTCTCCAGTTTCTATTTCCACCTAAAGTTCACATCAAATAATTTATTTATAGCTACTTAAGTATCTTATATAAAATACCTTTCAAAGATTAGTTTTAGGCCACTAAATAATAAATCTATCTTGATTTTACTATTAGTAATAAAACTAAAGGCATAGATTTCTTCTCATTAGGTTTTCCTCGTATATATTAATAGATTCATCGTCATTTTATTTCCATTTTACAAATTCTAACTCTATCCATACAAAAATATTTTTGGGGATATATTTAGTGAATAATATTTTTCTAAACTACTTCTATTCTATAGAGTCAAATTTTTATTTTCTCATTGTATTATTAATGGGGTTCCACCATTGATCACCCTCACCCCTAAAATGATAAACGACTAAAATAACCTTATCATGGTCTGAGAAATGTATAATGGAAGATATCCTATCTATTGTATTGATTAATTTCTTATCAATTAGTGGATTATAAGATCCACTAATGGTGGGTGGATGTTGTAGCTTAAAGGACTTGATAGTAAGTTTCTCATTCCTTGGTGTGTTCAAGAGCTCAACATGGATCACTTTATTATTCATTTCTTAAAATAGTTGGGTGAGGATTTCTTTGATATTTTTTACTCAGTCTCCCATCCTATTTGGTTAATCATTGGGAAAATCAATATATTTTCCATCACACCCATTATTAACTCAATTCCTCCAATTTCCATCCATTTACTAAAATAAATTAATGTTCGGAATAAGAATATTTAATTCAATAACTATATAAAAAGGAAATATGTTAACTTAGATGAATTTCATATATACCCTAACTTATAAATTTTCTAGGTTTCAATATAGGTTATTAATGGCTATTTTACTATTAGTTTGTCTTTCCTAACCATAAAAATATATTCAAATCATTCATAAAGGATTATAAAGCGCATGTAAATCAAAAAAACCATATCTCCTAGAAGTATAAAACTTTATGTGAAGTTAGGCTCATTAGTTATGCATTGAGTGAAGATTGAGTTAACACCCAACCAACATTTTTTAGGGTCATTACCCCCAGGTTAATCTAATTCAGATCTTTCATTCACTTATTTGTGTCCAGATAGGAATTTTATAAGTAGGATACCATACACTCTTTACTTCACCAAATTTTTATGATGTTTTCATATATTTATACTAATCCCTATATTGCGACCCGTCCCAGTGGGGCTCATGCCGTGACTCCACCATCCAACCTTCAATAGGCCATGGGGTGGTGACTAGCACCGAGTAAGCATATCACTAACATGGGAGGCATTGCCTAAGTACCTGTATACACACACACATCTCCAAGCCCACAAATGCTGAAATGTATAAACCACTAAGGAGAAAAATTCATGCATACAACTAACCCAACCAACAGAGTTGGATGGAAAGAAAAGTATGGAAAGTAAACTCGACCAGAATACAAGTCCATGAAAAATAGGAGTCTGTAAACTACAAAGTCCAACCTGTAAGCACAAAGAGGTGCTGGAAATGCTTCTTGTAGCCGTAGGAACACCTCGGCCTATAGGGGACTCAGAAATTTCAATCTGGTCCTAGACCACCCTGGACTTCACCAAAAGTATTATCATCTACATAAGACATGACACATGTGGGCAAAGCCCATGCAGGGGTGAGTATAACAGTACTCAATAGAGGACCTCGAAATCCAAAAATCAATACACAATGTAAAGGTACAGTCAACTCTACATCGTATATGTCTACTGAACATATAGCAAGAGAAACACAATCTTGATATACTCAAAACTCAGACCCTTAGTCTAGAGACAAGTCACACAACCACATACTACCACTAGGGATTTGGTTTGAAGGTTCCACAAAGCACTCATCTGGGAGAACTCACTCCATGAGTCTGATGGTTCTGATGATGTTTGTCCGAGAAGTACTATTTATTGGGAAAGGTCACGAGAGATTGATACACTCATTCTGGGATAAAACACTCTTGAATGGGAAAAGATCATGATCCATAGATTAGTATCACTTCTAGGGCCTTGGAGGATACCACGACTCATCTGGATTTACCTACTAAGTTGAGGATCGATGCCCTGTGGGAATATTCATATCGATACCTGACTCTACCAATGGTCAAGAATGGATATAGGATCTCGCTCTGGGCCTCTCAGAGGGATACCTGACTCTATCTTGGAATTTCCTACTGAAGGGATCATACTCTTATTAATGAAAACGATACCTACCCTTTAGGGGAATGAGAACAAATGGGGAACTAACCCAAATGAAACCTATCCATGATACGGTGGACAAGAGGATCAAGCCATGTTCCAACATATACATGGAGTGTATAAGGGTCACACATCGTGTCTCTCGACTCTGAGTACTACCTGTGTGAATCAAACTGAGTCATAAGAACATGTCACGAAGAAAGGTAAGTACATGACATGTAGGATGGACTACACGTCGTGTCCGAGTAACTAGGGTCAGCTCCATTTATACGGCAGTGTGCCCATACACGGCTTCATCCCTTATGTTCTATCTCGTGTAACCGGTACATTGGGTAACCCGTGAAGCTGACTTTGTATTTATATTTGGTGGAGTACACGACTGTTTAATCCAGTCCATGTCCATGTGTCGCCTGAGATACACGCTGAGTCATGCGTAAGGACCCACACACCATGTTCTTTGGAGAACATGCCGTGTTTGTGCTTCCTGTTGCCTGAAATTCCAACCATTGTTGGGTGGGGCTGATATGTCATTTCTTCCTGGGATAATTACATGTTCTTCTCCATGAACATCCTAGAATCCCTATCCACCGCTAGGTCGACCATACACAGCGTGTTCTTCGGGATACACATCGTGTTGATTGGAATTTTCAGAAACATAGACCTGCTCCGTCGTGCCTTGGTTACTCCTCCATTATTTTATTTGTCCATATAATCACAAAAAAACACTTGATTCTAGGTCACCCTGATTCCATAAAGATCCTTCCATTGTTTTATGGCTTCTGATTGGCCCCAAAAACAAGTTTCGGTCCACCCGCATGAAGAACACTTGCAGAACGATCCTCTTTGTTTTGAGCCGATTCATCGTCCTCCATCGCTATCTCACCTCCATTGAGTAATTGCGATGTCGGATCTCTAATTTTTGATTTTTTTTCATTGTTAAACTGACACGCAATGATCCAATGTTCATAACCCCGCGAATAACGCAAAGAACTCAGGGTTAAGAGGTGGATAAAATCAATAAACAAAAGAGGAATGCACCTCCTACGTCGTTAATCACAGCATCGATTCACTCCCATTAGAAGGATTAAACAAGTTTAATCAACAAATAATCCAAAAATTATCACAAATCAATTTCTCAAATCGAACCCTAAAAGAAATAGAAAATAACACTCACTTGTAAGAACCCACGATCCTTGGATCAACCTGTTCGTGGGTTGATCCGTGTTTATCATTTAATCAAATATCGGGGAAGAACTAAATAAAAATAGTAACCCCTACCTTGATTTGGTTGAAGAATGATTGTGGAGTCGCATTCTTTAGCAAGGTTCATCAAATCTAATATGTTTCGATCGATTGCATCATCGTCGTCTGCCAACAAGTTCTCCTCCAAAGCTCCAATGGTAATCCTCAATTCGTAGGGTTATGTGGCTAACCCTATGAACATTCCAAAATTATGTATTTAAAAAGGAAGTAATTAGGTTGTTGTGTAAAAAGGAAAGTTTTAAAATAAATTAATTGTCAATTTATTTTATTTACTTTAAAAACTCCAAAAACTAATTTTTGTAGCCAACCCACATCATTCGATATTAGGCCATTCCTAAGGAAAATTCGCAATGGTGACCTCATATTTCTGATACAGGCACCCATTTAAAAATAATTCAAATTTTTCATTAAAACTGCTTGCACCCACTATTTAAAAGTTTAATTTATTTCAAATATTTATTCTGGGCACTCCAGGCCTCAGAATCACATGCCGACGAAAAGTCTAGTCTGAAATAATTTCATATTCTATTTAAAAATAATACATGGAAAATATGAGAAATTAAATTTCCCCCACCTTTGGACCTTATGTCCTCAAAAAGATAAAACAAGATCTACTCAAAAATATGTGGGTACTAGGCACGAATCTGAGCCTCCCACTCCCACGTGCTCTCTTCAAGATTCTCGTGTTGCCACTGGATGCGCACCAATGGAATCGATTTCCCATGAAAGATCATTTCATTCTGATCCTCGATCTCCACTGGGAACTCATCAAAGTTTGCTCCATCATCGATGTCCATCTCACCTCAGTTGATGACGTGCGATGGGTCATGCATGTAACTCCTCAGCTGTGACACATGGAAGGCACCATGTACCTGTTGCATCTGCAGTGGTAGAGCTAAGTGGTACGCCACCTCCCCAACTCTTAACACTATCTGGAAAGGTTTGATGAACCTCATAGTTAGCTTTTCTCCCCAGCAAAATATTTGTAACCCTCGTCGAGGTGAGACCCGAAGGAATACATGGTCTTATTCCTTGAACTCCATAGGTCTTTGTCACTTGTCAGCATAAGATTTCTTTTTGATTTTGGCTGTCTCTATCCTCTATTAAATGATCAGCACCTTCTCAGTGGTAGCTCGCACCAACTCTGGACCCATGAGGACTGACTCTATGGGGTCGTTCCAGCACAGCGGTGACTGGAAAGTTCACCTATATAAGGCCTCAAATGGTGTCATGCCAATGGTGGAGTGGTAGCGGATATTGTATGAAAACTCCACCGGTGGTAAGTGGTCCTCCAAACTGTGACCAAAGTAAAAGATACTTTCCCGCAATATATCCTTGCAAACCTAAATGGTCCTCTCTGTCTGACCATATTCCTGGGGATGGAATGTTGTTCTCAATCATAGTTGAGTCCCAAAAGACTCTTGTAATCCCTTCCACAAATAGGATGTGAAGTAGGCATCTCGATCCGAGACTATTTTCGAAGGGACTCCATGAAGCCGAACTATCTCCTACACATAGAGGCATCCCAGGCTCTCTACGGAACTCTTCTCCCTGATGGATAGAATGTGGGATGACTTATTGAGTTAGTCAACTATCACCCAGATGGAATCATTCCCCTTGTACGTTCATGGTAATACAATCATGAATTCCATTGAAATTACATCCCACTTTCACTCTGGAACTTCTAGGGGTGAACTGACCCTATTGGAGCCTAGTTCTCACCCTTCACCTGCTGGCACGATAAGGCATCGAGAAACGAACGATGCTACTGCCTTCTTCATACCTGACCACTAGAACTGATGTCAGAGATCCTGGTACATTTTTTCCACTCTAGGATGTACCTCCATGTTGGATTTATGAAACTCCCTCAGGACCTCATCCCATAATTCCACTGGTACAACAGTGTGTTCTCTAAAGAGAACAATGTGCTCCCCACCTTGCGAATATCCATTAGTAGAATGTTCTGTGGATAATTGAGCACGTAAATCCTCACAGTCAACATCCCCTAGTTGTACCTCCCTAACTCACCATAAGATTATAGGGATTAAAGCAATCAACTGAAGGTAAGATGCGTCCTCTCTATCCACAAAGGATAATTATAACGAGTCCAATTGTTCTGTCAACTCACTCAACAGCTTCGATCTTGATCTCCTACTAAGAGAATATGCTACCTTGTTCCCCTTCCTAGGAGTATAGATGATCTCAAAATCATTTTCCTAAAGAAAATCTAGCCAACTCCTATATCTCAGAATCATATTATTCTACGAGAATATGTATTTGAGGCTCATGTGGTCAGAGTAGATGATAAACTGCTCTCCCATAAGGTAGTGTCGCCATATCTTCAACATGAAGACTTCTGTTGCAATCTCAAGATCATGGTTCGCATAGTTCTACCTGTGTGGTATTAGATGGCGTGAACCATAAGAAATCACCACCTATCCCTTCATCAGGACACAGCCAGGCCTGGTCCCTGAGGCATCGTAGAAAACTATGTACTCGACACCCGCCTCCGGAAATCTCATGAATGAGGCGCTCATCAAACTCTGTCGCAACTGCTCGAAAGCCTGTTAGCACTTCTCTTTCCACATAAAGGGTTTCCACTTATTGGTCAAGGATTTAATTATTACTGATATTCATGATAAATCAGGAATGAATCTCTGGTAATATTCTTCCAACCCAAGTAAGCTCCACACCTCTGTTACGCTTTGAGGTGGATCCCATGCTAAAACGGCCTCTACCGTAGCTGGGTCCACATCTACACCATCTTCTGAGATGACATGTTCCAGAAAGTGGGCCTCCTAAATCTAGAACTAGTACTTCATGATCTCCTCATAAATATGGTGCTCTCATAGTACGTCTAGAACCATCCGCAGGTGTCTCGTGTTCTCCTCCTCTGACGTCGAGTACACAAGGATGTCGTCGATGAAGACCACTATGAAATGGCCCAAGTACGGCTGGAATAGATGGTTCATAAGTTCCATGAACACTGTAGGGGCCTTCATCATTCCAAAAGGCATCACCAATTACTCATAGTGACCTTAGCGGCATCTGAAAGTTGTCTTTGATATATCCTCATCTCGTACTCGTAACTGGTGGTAACCTAACTGAAGGTCAACCTTTGAGAACCAATCTTCCCCTCTCAGCTGATCTAAGAGGTTGTCGATCCTCGATAGTGGATAATTTTTTTCACCATCACCTGGTTCAAGTGCTGGTAATCCATGCACAACCAAAAAATCCCATAACCCTTCTTGGCAAACAAAACTAGGGCCGCCCAGGGTGAAACGTTGGGTCTTAAAAAACCCTTGCTCTGCAAATCCTCCAATAGCACCCTCATCTCACAAAGATCTACAGGATCCATTTGATATGATGGTGAGGAGATTGGTGTCATCCTAGGGTGTAATTCGATGCTGAATTCAATCTCTCGGGGGGAGGTAGTCTTGGGACATCTTCAGGAAAGACATCCTCATACTCCACCACTAATGTTGGGAACTGGAAGCTCACAACATCTACTACTCTGAGGGTAAGGCTATCCAACTCATGAGTGATTGGTTGTACCCTCCTATGCATGATCCCATTCTATTCTTCCTGAGACTCATTTTCACTGAGAAAGTAAAACCTCATCCCATCACTGCGGACACCCCGAACTCTTCACCTAAAGCAGTCAATCTGAGCATGGACAGAAGATAGCCAATCCATACCAAGAATGATGTTGTAGTGCCTCGACGCTGCCACAAAGAGGTTCCAACCGAAACTCTCACATCCAAGGGTAAGATCTCACTGTCTTCAAAGGTGTGTGATCATCGAGTCTCCTTTTGTAGGTGTTCCAAGGGTAAGGGTCAAGTCAATGGATCTACTGGAATCTCAAGGTTTTGCACAAGACATGTAGCAAGGAAGGAATGACTGACACCTGTGTCTATAAGTATGGAAACTAAGGTAGAGAATACATAGATCATACCTCAAATCATCCCTGGAGTCCCTGGGTCATACACCTTGACTACATACAGCTGCCCTAGCCCCTATCCCCTATCTCCCTAAGCCTAGTGCGGACCTCCTGGGGGTGGTGGTGGAAGTAGGTCAAATTTTCTTCCACCACTGTAGCTCTCCCTACTCCTCTTCCATGTCCGCCACCTCGCAGGTCTATCTGCTCTACTCTCTACCTCTTCCAAGAATCTATTGATCACCAAGGCCCACTCGAGTACTCTAGCATAAGTCAAAATGCATAGAGTTACGACACTATCTCAGATGTCCTATCATAGACCTGTCTTGAAGGTCTGAGCTTTGATGTACTGGTCCCTGACCATATCCATCGAGTACCTAGCGAGGTTGGTGAAACCTGATGAATAGTCATCCACCATCAAACTGCCCTACTGAAGTTGAAGAAGCTTTTGAATACACACTTCTCTCAACATAACCGGAGAGAAAACCTCCCTCAAAAGTCACTCGAACTCCTTCCACAAAAGAGTCTCCTCTTTGTGAGTCTAGGTGGTGAGACTCCACCCTCGTCCTACTGAACCCTGAAGAGGGATATCTCTTAGGATCACCATCTGGTTTGTTGGTGTCCTCACTACATGGAAAACTCTATTCACTGGTCCTCAGCCACCTAAGGGTCAGGATCACCTCAGAACCTGAGGGGTATCTGTCTCTAGAACTCATGGAGCACCTAGACTGCGCCACTCGTTAATCAGTACTGAAGGTACCATGGGCTGCTCCACTGGTGGTGGGATAGCAGGTTCATCACCTGGAAGAAACGCCTAGGGAACTAGTCCCTATATCAAATCGTCGTCACTGAGGGGGTCATCCTTGTGATCGCGCTGCTGAATCCTAGTGGGTATGCATCGTGGAGGCATCATGAAGTGAACAAGATGTACCATGGTCGACGAGTATATCTAGATGGCTGATAAAAATGACATGGAAAACACAACCAATTTCTATATGATGCATGTACCATTTTTTACTTCCTCACAACTAGTGTTTTCATGTACTGAGTTGAAAAGTAAGTTATCAGAGTCCTGGTGTATGGATACATTTGCTGCTCGCACTAACATTAGAGTCTCTGTCCTGAAAGCCAAGCTTGAAACACTTAACATTTTTTCCCCCAACCAATCTCACAGACTCTTAGTCCTAAAGTAGAACTGACCCCTATGATACCACTCTGTCATAACCCATCCTAGTGGGGCCCGTTCCGCAGCTCCCCAAGCCCGCCTCCAATAGACTAGGGGCTGTTGAATAGCACCGAGTAGGCATATAACTAACATAGGAGGCATTTCTTAAGTACTTTTACACAAGCACACATCTCCAAGCCCACAAATGATGAAATGTATAAACCACTAAAGAGTAAAATGAAAGCATAAAAATAACCCAACCAATAGAGTGCGATAGAAAGTAAAGTATGGAAAGTAAACTAGGCTAGAATACAAGCCCGCCAAAAACAAGAGTCTACAAATTACAGAGTCCAACCTATAAGAAAAAAATAAGTAATGGGATTGTTGCTCATAGCCATAGGAAAACCTCAGCCTATAGGGAACATAAAAAGCTTGGTCTGGTCCTAGACCTCCCTGGACTCCATCTAAAGGTCGTTCATTTTCACATGACACAACACGTGTGGGAAAATCTTGTGCAGAGGTGAGTATAATAATACTCAGTAGAGGACCCCGAAAACCAAAAAGCAATAAAAAAAGTACAGTTGCATTCATCCCTATATATTATATGTATACTAAACATATAGAAAGAGAAACACAATCCAGATATACTCAAAACTCAGACCCGTAGTCTAGAGACAAGTCACACAACTGCATACTACCGCTAGGGATTCAGTTTGAAGGTTCCATGAAGCACTCATCTGGGAGAACTCACCCCACAAGTCTGATTGTTCTGATTACATCTGTACAATAAGTATTGTTCATCTGGGAAGGTCACAAGAGATAGATAAACTCATTCTAGGAGAACACACTCCTAAGTGAGAAAATATCACGATACACAGATGAGGATCACTACCAGGGCCTTGGAGGATACCGCAACTCATCCAGATTCACCTGCTAGTAGAGGATCGGCGCAATGTGGGAATAGTCATGTTGATACCTGACTCTACCAAGGGTCAACAATGGATAAAGGATCTTGCTCTGGTCCTCTCAGAGGGATACCTAACTCTATCTCGGAATGTCCCACTAAATGGATCATACACCTGTGGATGGAAACAATAACTAACCTTCAGGGGAATGATAAAAAAGGGGGCACCAACCCAAACAAAACATGTCTAAGATATGGTGGACAAGAGGATCAAGCCATGTTCCAACATATACATGGTGTGTATAAGGGTCACACGTCATGTCTCTCGACTCTGGGTACTACCCATGTGAACCAGACCGTGTCAAAAGAACACGTCGTGTAGAAAGGTAAGTACACAATGTGTAAGACGGACCATAAACCGTGTCCGAGTAACCGTGGTCAGCTCTATATACACGGAAGTGTGCCCATACATGGCTTCAGCTCGTGTGTGCCATCCTATTTAACTCGTACAGGGGGTAACCCATGCAGCCGGCCTTGTCTAGCCATGTGGTGGAGTACATAGCCATATACTCCACCCCATGTTTGTGTATCACCTGAGATACATGCCGAGTCCCACGTAAGTACGCACACATCGTGTTTTTTAAAGAGCACATCATGTTTGTGCTTCCTATCACCCGAAACTCCAACCTCCATTGGGTGGGGCCTACACTCCATGTCTTTTGGGGAGCACTCCGCGTTCTTTGCCGTGTGTAGCACATAATCCCTAGCCACCTCCAGGTTGACCATACCCGATGTGTTCTTTGAGATACACACCCTGTTGATCGGAATTTTCCAAAAATGCGGACATGCTCCGCCATACCTTGGGTACTCCTCTGGTCTTCCATCCGGTTGTTCAATCACAACGAAACTCAAGATTCTAGGTCACCCCAACACCACAAAGTTGTTTCCATTGTTTTTAGTCTTCTAATCATCCCCAGAAACAATTTTTGATCCACCCTCATGAATAACACTCGAAGAATGATACTACTTGTTTCATGTCGATTCTTCATCTGTCATCATCGTCACACCTCCGTTGAGTATTAGCGATGTCATATCTCCAATTTGGTATCGTTTCATTGAGAAACGGACACACAAATATGTAATGTTCATAACCCCGTGAAGAATGTAAAGAACGTTGGGTTAAGAGGAGAAAGAAAATCAATAAACAAAATAGGAATGCACCTCAGCCATCGTTCTTCACAGCATCGATTCGCTCTCGTTAGAAGGATTAAATAGGGTGAATCAATAGATAATCCAGAAATCATCACATATAAATTTCCCAAATCAAACCCCAAAAGAAACAGAAAATAACGCCCACCCGTAAGAACACACGATATGTGGATCAACCTATCCGTGGGTTGATCCTCCTTCATCGTTTATTCGATGAACAAGGAAGAACTAAATAAAAATAACAACCCCTAACTCAATTTAGTTGAAGAACAATCACTGTGTTGCATTCGTTAGCGATGTTCGTCGAATCTGAGATGTGTTGATCGATTGCGTCGTCGTTGTCTGCCAACGGGTTCTCCTCCAAAGATCCAATGGAAATTCTCAATTCATAGGGTTATACGGCTAACCTTACAAATTTTCCATAACTCGGTATTTAAAAATGAAGGAATTAGGTCGTTGCGTAAAATGGAAACATTTAAAATAAATTCATTGTCAATTTATTTTATTTCCTTTAAAAAGTCCAAAAATTAACTTTTACAGCCAACCCGCACCGATCGATGTTAGGCCCTACCTAAGAGTCGCTTCTCTGAACTCAACAGTGCCCTCGGATTTCTGATTCAGGCACCCATTTAAAATAAATTCCACCTTTTCAGTAAAATCACCCGTGTGTGATATTTAAAAGTTTAATTTATTTCAAAACTTTATTCCGGGCACTCTGAGCCTCGGAATCACACGCCGACAAAAATATTGGTCTCAAAATAATTTCGTATAATATTTAATAATAATATATGGAAAATCTGAGACATTACACCCTAATTTTTTACTAATGTTTCCTTGTCTTAATCCTTGAAAATAACTAAACAATGCTCTATTACCAATTAAGATGGCACAATCTAAACTTGCATATATTTCACATTATTTTAATAATTAAAAAAATACATCTTGTAATAATCTCACAATATTAGAACCCAAAGGTTTAGTCTCTTTGGAGAGTATCATCTTCTTAGGCATTATTACATCAATATCTCCCACAAACATATCCACATAAAATTTCCTTATACACATATTCCTATATATAATTTCCTAGGGAAGTGGAAAACAAAAGGAGTAAGATCAAACACTCATTAAGGGAAAACTTATCAACAAGTAATAAATGTTATGATCATAAGCATGTGATAAAACATGATCATGGTAGAAATATCTAATTAAAAGGATCATGGAATCATAAGATTTTTCCATAAGATAAAATCAAAGAAACATAATATCCAAAGAATTCAAACATAAACCATAGAATAATAATGCTGAAACATAAGACAATAATCATGATCCATGGAGAATAACATAAGGATTTGGAACAAACATAATTATAGGAAATCATAAAATATGTTAAGGTTAGCTACCAAGACCATCATAATATAGTGGCTTAGGTATCACTACTTATTTCCCATAGTGGATCAAGTATCAAAACTCATTTCCCATAATTATCTCATGAGATATAAACCTTTAAACAATGAATTAGAGGGATATATAGGGCCCCATTAATCACATAATGATATATTGTACATATGTGTGCCACATGAAATCATTCATTCATCATATCAAGAAAAAACCCATGGAAATAAAATTGGTTTCAAATGATATCGAATAAAATGAAATTAATAGTAAATCAATCAATACCAAAAATTTGATGGTTCCATGCATAGTGGAAGCACCAAATGGGGCATTCCCAACTCAAATTTTTATCATAATAAATGATTAATCAAATATTTACATAATGATAAATTTCATGACCAATGGAATTGAATCTATGATTAATTGATTATTGAATGTTAGAACCAAGATATAGGATCATCGTATATTATTTATAATTAATTTAAATATTTAATGAAATACTTTGTGATGAATTCATTCTTTGTTGACGGATATGACAATGTATGGACATTATATCATCATTTTTTATAGTAATAAAGACTATATTCCCTCTATTTATGATCCAAAAATGTTCCAAAAACCTCTGAATATTTCCATAGGAATCTCGAGGTTATAGTGCAGTAGATCATTAAACTTTCATCTTTCAAATTTGATTGTCTGAGAATCTCTTCAAGGAAGGGTTCTATTGGATCTCTATAGACTCGAGAGTGGTGGTGGATCAGGATTACTCTCCATTCTTGAGGGATTTCATGGAGTGTGATCTCTCTAAGGCTTTGAGATAATTCTCTCCGAATGTCATTGTGTATAAAAAATGAAATAAAAACACTTAATAAAATAATATAATTGGGTTTATATACCACCAGGGTTAGAAGATAAAAATTATAAAATTTCCCCTTTATTATTTCTTTATTCCTTGTAGAACCCCTTGTCTATAATAATAATATTATTACTATCATTATATATTGACATGCGTAAGGAAATTGAATTAAATTAAATGTTATTTATTTAAATAATGTTTAATATATATTATTTCTCACTAAACCATTAAACTCAGTTCACCATCCCTCCACAATATTTATCAAGCCTTGAATAATTACTATTTATTTATTAAATAAATATCAATGCATTATTCACTAATACATAAATAAATATTATATATTGAAAATAAATATTTATTAAATATTCTTCTCATAAAATATTCCCTCAAATAACTGGATATGAAATATCATTGATCAAGAAAACATGAATAATTATTAAACCATGTGCAGAAATAATATTTATTCAAATTGTTAAATAGAAAACATTTTTCATCACAATTTTTATCAATATATCAAAATACATGACTCATAATATCAATTAATAATAATTGTAAAGTCTAAGGACCAATACACACATTCATAGGTAGGATCATCCATTAACAGATACAAATATAAATTTTCTATTGGCGGGTCTTGTTATCATAATCTTCTACACTGAAAATTACTAAGGGCTTACACCATGATAAGGTTCCTCAAATACCTATGAGTATCCATCCCTAATAACTTGCATCATCTATGTTCCTCAAATTATTTCTTCTGGATATAGAAAAAAAAAATATATATATATATATAAGAATATTATTATGACCCTTCATGGTTCTTATCATAGTGGGGAATTTATATGACCATTTAGTGTGATAACAACTCTTAAGACATTATAAAATGTCATGTTACATAGAATAATAATAATTATGTGATAATGAGTTAATTAATATTCAAAACTATGAATAAAAGTAATCATAAAGTATATAGAAGTTAGTTTTTAGACACTGAATCCAACAGATTCCCACTTGAACTTGAGCCAATCTCTAACAACCTTCAATCTTCTAGCTCTCACATTATAATCATACTTCTATTGAGATATTGATTTTTTCAAGGGGTCTACCATGTTTTCTTCCTTGAAAATTTACTTACTATGGCTTCACCCCTATGAGAAAACTCTATCAAGATATGATAACTTCATAGTATGTTCTTTGTCTATTGGTTTCAACATGGCTCTTTTACAAGAGCCACTGTAGTCATGTTATTAAAATACAATGTGATAGGGTCTTTACTTCTAGGTACCAAGTCAAGATCCTAGAAAAAATTTCAAATAAAAACATCTTATTTGACTTTATCCAAAGTATCTATAAACTTGAAATTCACTGTATGGTTGGTGACAACTAGCTTATTTGAACTCTTACATATCAAAAATCCACCATTGAGGCAAAAACAATATCCTAACTATGACTCTAGATCATTCTGGTCTTTTTGAAAACTATCATTAGTATAACTGTTAATGACCATCTCCTCATCTCCTCTATACACTAGTAACATATCCTTAGTCTTCAGATACTTAAATATAAACTTAATAGCATACCAATGTAGTTCAATTGGATAATCTTAAAATTTTCCTAACATACTCAATGTATAGAAAACATCAATTCTAGTACATAACATGTAATACAAGATTGATCCTATCATCAAATCATATGGGACCCTACTCACTATCCCTATCTCCAGTTGTGTACGAGAGAAAAATTTCTTGGAAAGATGTATACTATATGATAGTGGAATGAATCCCATATTTTAATATTACATACTAAATATGTTTAGTATCTAGTCAATATATATACCTCTAATTAGTCTAAGAAACCTCTTTATGTATCATGAATGATCTTGATCCCTAGAATATAGGCCACTTCACCTATGTCCTTCATGAAGAAACACTTGTTTAACATATCCATAATAAATTGTAAGACTAGTATTTAATTTCAAATATGTAATAGGCCTTGGATATATAATACTAGGATAATAACATCATTCCCACTAAATCACTTGTAAACACATGGCTCACATTCATTCTTAGTGAAACCAAATTATTTTATGGCTTCATTGAACTAAATGTTCATTGACCTAAATGCTTGCTTCAATCCATAAATAGATCTCTGCAAACTTATATTTTCTTGGAATCACGTGGAGACACAAAACCTTTGGGTTGTGTCATATAGACAACTTCCTAAAGTTTTCTATTAAGTAAATATATTTTGACATCAATGTTTCAAATTTTATAGTCATGGTATACTACTATATTATTTATAATTATGATTGATTTAAATATGTAAAGTGGAGAAAGGTTTCATCCTAGTTAATTCCTTGATGTTTTTTGAACACTTTATCCACTAGTCTTTCTTTATAGGCACTTACTTTACCTTTCATGTCTAGTTTTCTCTTGAATACCCATTTACATACAAAAGTACTTACATCAACTTTGGATCTACTAGAACCCAAAATTGGTTCTGATACATGAAATCTATTTCAGAATTCATGTATTTCTTTCCATATTATGGATTCTGATCTCTCTACTACCTCTTTTTTGGTTAGAGGTTCATTATTGTCAACCAATAATGAGTCACTATATTTGTTGACTAGAAACCCATATATCTCCAACTCTCTTACCTCTTCGGTACTCCTATGTAGTAATTTTATTTTCAGAACAACTTATTCCATAAGGACCTATGAGATCTTTTCCTATGCCAACTCTTGTTTATCTTGAGAATAAAAGTCATCAATGTCAATCTTTCTCAAACCATAATTCTTTAGGATGTGAAACCTCTCAATAAATATGGATTATTTGACTACAATCACTTTCTTGTCTCAGGGGTAGTATAGGCAGTATCCCTTTTTCCTTAGGATTCCCTATAAAGATACACTTTGTGCTCTGGGGTACTAGGATATTTCCTCATAAGGCCTTAACAATCACATCGCAACCCCATACATTTGTATGCGACAAAACAGTTTTCTTTCCACTCTATATCCCAAGGGGAATTTCTTTATCCACCTTAATTTTTACTTAATTTATCACATATGTTTTAGTTTTTAATGCATATCCCCACAAGGATAATGGAAGATCTGTATGAATCATCATCGGCCTTACCATGTCTTGAATGGTATGGTTCCTTATTTCACTAGCACCATTCCACTATGTTGTGTAAGGTGGAGTGAGTTGATATAGAATCTAAAACTCCCATATACATTCAATAAACTATTTGTTATGGTATTAACCATCTTGATCTGATTAAAAAATTTCTATCTTCTTTCCAAGTTTATTCTCCACTTCATTATTTAATTCTGTAAGTTTCTTAAAATAAATATAATTATACCTCATGAATTTGATATAGCCATATCTACTCAAGTCATTAGTAAAATCTATGAAGTAAGAACACCCACATCTAGATTCTACTGAAAATGGTCCACACACATCAATGTGTACCAATCCTATAAGCTATATGGACAATTCACCATGTCCACCCAATGGTGGTTTGGTCATGTTTCCTTGTAAACAAGAATGACTTCTTTTAAGTGGTTTTATCTGAAAAGAGTATAAATAACCATATTGATAGAACTTTTTCAAACTCTTGTCATTTTCATGAACATGAAAGTGATTCCGTATCTAAGTGTTATATGATTCATGTGAACATGATTTGTTATCAATTTTCAATACATGGTTTTCATACTTTAATATATAAAGACCATTATTTGAATGTGTCATACCATAATATATGTTGTATTTATAAAATAGAAAAACCTTATTTCAAA
The DNA here is from genome assembly GCA_963277665.1 of Viscum album. Lineage (NCBI taxonomy): Eukaryota > Viridiplantae > Streptophyta > Magnoliopsida > Santalales > Viscaceae > Viscum > Viscum album. The sequence goes on from OY728124.1 coordinate 19,645,340, forward strand.
ATTTGATAATAAAACCATTTGTATCTAGGAAGGATACATAAATTTTATTCTTCGTAACTGTTCGTACATAATCATAATTTCATAAAACCAAAAATAATTCATATTGAAAATAAAAGGTGGTAGTCACCAATGGTTAGAGAATCCATCCTTATACCATTGAAAACTCAAAAATCCACATATCCTATGGAAATATTAGAAAATATAATTTGTTCATGTATTTAGATATATATGTGGGCACCAAAAGCTATATCTAATTACCCATGTGTAGATATTAAAAGATTATACTCGACAATGAATGCATGCTTAGCTTCCCCTTTCTTCTAGGTGATGTTCCTCTTCCAGTTTACTTTCTTGTCACATGAAAAACATACTGATTCATTTTCCTTTCCTAAACTTTGTATGTTCCTCTTCTTAGAAGAACAGTGCTTGGGAGATTTATATTTATTGATTCTTAGGACCCTTTACATTATTCTTCCTTTTTTAATTCACCATAAAGACTATAGGTGTGTCATTCCCCTTGTCATTTTCCACTTGTAGAATAATATTAATAAGTTTTTAATTACTATTCTCATTATTTCTCTTGTCAAAATTAATAATAAAACTAGAGAAAGACTTTGTTAGTGAGGAAAATATGAGATCTTTGTGTAACTTATTTGGGAATTTAATCACTAATATGTATAAGAATTTAGTGTATCCAGTAATCTTGAAAACATGATTCCTAGCGGGTGTTGACTCTCTAATATTTTTTGTAAACATTGGATTGGAGATCTTGTATCTCTATTTTATCACCTTCTCTTGATATAGATCCTAAAGGTGAGATATTATGTTATACGCAATTGTGTCCTCGTTTTTCTTTATAAGATCATTGCTCATGGATAATAGCATGAAATATTAAACATTTGTGGCATCATAAAAATGTTTATCATGGATAGAAAAATCTTCCTCACTATTCTATTTACTAGGGGCTTTAGGAATAGGTTCTTCTATTACATACAATTTAATTTTATGGTGAATGATAACACATAAACATCTTTTCTACTCTTGGGAATTTATGCTGGTGAGAAGGATATCCTTATAAAGTATGGATCACAATGATATATTTGAAGTTATGTTTATTTACATTTTCTAAAAATAATATGAGCATAATTTTAGTACTTTTTCTGATAAAATATGGATAAATAAATATGAAATTATATTTATTAATCTCCCACTATTTTATCAAACCCCAATATCCCTCACCATTGGCTTCAGAATATCCTGTTTCTTGGACATTTTAGCAGAAAATTTATATATTCCCATTTCTCATTACTCCAACTTTCTCTGTTCAATAAATTTGAAGGGTTTTATTTGGCATTCCAAACATCAACTGAATTAACTCACAGTTCCTTGATCTGTTGAGTGGACTCCACAGTCTTAAAATCCTTAAATTGTATTTCTTCAACCTTTTCCTATTAGTTACACCAAGTCCTACTTTGGCAGTCATACCTTTATGTAAACTAAGTTAAGTCAACCCAAAACTTCATGTTAGAATTCCCCAATAATTGAAATCACCACAACTTTGGTTGCTCAAGCACTTTGAACTATAGTTCGATTTTTAATTAAGTATAGGAACGTTATATTTACTTAATATATATAATTTAGGTATTTTATCATTATGTGTTAATTACCCGTTTATCATTATTACATGATTTTTAATATTAAGTGGATTTTATTAAGTGATTAACCATGTCTTAGATAAAATTTAAGCTTAATCTGAATTATCTTATTTCCACCTAGAATTATTGTTAATTCAATAATTCATTTAATCGCAATAAAACATCCATAATGAAATTAACCATTCACCTGATAGAAATAAAATAATAAAGTGGTATGATCATGATCTTTTACTAATGGTTATTTTATCTAGAGGATGTAAAAATAATCTCTAACCTAGGGGAAAACTTTGAACCATGAAATGGTTAGTTTTATATCTTTCCACATGTCCACCTATATATCAATCTTAGATTAGTTTTACCTTAATGAAAAACTTCAACCACCTCAACTAGCTTGGGAGCTCCATCTATTACATATTCTTTTACTCACAAATAGGTTAGGGGAACTAAAGGATTGGTTATGGGGTTTACATAAAAAAACCATGGGCTCATAGTCCCTTAAATAATTAGAGGAGGGATGAACCATAAGCCATAAATTTTATTTAATAAAAAAATTAAAATAAATCATTTACATACAATGGTCTAGTATATATTCATGATCATCCACATGCATACAATGAATTACACATTTAATAAAATATCTTCAGTTCTAATAATTCTTAATTAAGATAAATCCCACTCAAATAAATTTATTATTTTATTTAATTAATTAATTATTTTATCTTAATTCTCATCTAAATTTTCTTGAGATTATAATCAATCATAATTTTTAAAAAATTAAATAAATTTATTTGAAATTAACTATGTACAATAATGTACCTTAGAGGTAACACGATGAGTACCCATCCGAACAACCCAACATGTATTATATTTTTATATTAATTATTCATCTTACATGTGGAATACATGAATTAACAAATAATTTCATGGAATATAATATCAACTTAATGACTATATGGAACACATGGTATTTACATATTATCTTATGTTTAAATTATTAGAGAGTAATTACTTTATTATTACTTATACATGATATGCAGTTTCAATCATTACGCAACAATTAATTAGAAATTTAATATATATATATATATATATATATAACCTTTCAGGGAATTTATTATCAACTTAATGACCACATAGAACACATGTTGATAAGATTTAGGTAGTATAATAACTTAATTTGTAATTATACATAATTTTTTAATGTACACAGTGTGTACAATCCAGCTAAACAACATATATATTTCTCATTGTATATCTACGGAACCTGCCTAGGGAATAAATGTGTAATTGTGCCATGAAACTAATGGATTACATGGAATTTACATGGGATACATGATGTGTAGACCTAAAGTTACACGTTCACCAATCATGTAAGTCATGTAAAAAAATACACGACATGTCTTTGACTAATGAACTACACATCATGTACGTATGTTACACGTAGTGTAGTCCGAATGACCATGCACCACCCTAGATCATTCAACACATGGTGTGTTTAAATGCACACCATGTATAATAAATGAACATGACTCAAATTAATTTTGAATTAATTATTGGTGCATTGAACATGGGTACATGGTCTGTACCAATGGGTTACATGGCATGTACTCTTTTGTTAACCGGCCAAAATCCTCAGCCTCTCCAGATGAGTTCTTGGAATGTATTTCATTCATAAAATTAATCAATTTTATCATATTTGTGAGAAATAAAAGGAATAAGAGAATGTTTCATGATTCAGATTAAAGAAATATTAAACTATAATTGAAAACTGATGATAAATTCATAAATCAATAAAGGTTATTTAAATAATTATAAATAATTATATAACCACTATGATAAAACTAAATGGTTCCGAGCATAGTGGAGGCACCATATAGGTCATGATTAAATTATATTTTTGTTGTAAGTGATGATTAATCATAGATTTACATGATGATAAATGATGTGATCAAAAAAATTTAATCAAAGATTAATTGATGGTTGAATTCCAGAACAAAGATGCAGTATCATCACATATTATTTATAAATAATTTAAAAAAATAAAGAATTATCTTGTGATGAATTAATTCTTCATTGATGGATCTGATAATGTATCTACATCATACCATCATCGCATTATATAAATAAATGGTAGCTTCTCTATAGTAGTGATCCACAATTCCATGAACCTCTGAATTTTTTCATAGGAATATTTGGGTGCTAGCGTGGTAGATCCTGATTCATGCATCGTTCACATTGGATCACCCATGGAATCAATTCAAGGAATGGTTATATTTGATCTCTTGGGACTTTAGATTGGTTTTGGAGGAGGGTTACTCTCTTTTATTGAGGGCATTCTTTAAGAGGTATCTCTCTAGGGATTCAAGATAATTCCCATCTGATGTCATTGTGCACAAAAAATAAAATGGAAACACTTAATAAAATAATATAATTGGGTGTATATACCACTAGAGTTAGAAGTTAATAATTCAAAAAGTGCCCTTTTATTATTTCTTTAATCCATGTGGAACCCCATGTCTATAATAATAATATTATTATTATTATTATTGTTGTTGTTCTTCTTATTATTATTATTATATCTTAACATGTGCAATGCTAATGAATTAAATTAAATTTTATTTATTTAAAAAATGTTTAATATATATTATTTCTCACTGAAACATTAAACTCAGACAACCATTCCTCCACAATATTTATTAACCTATGAATAATGGATATTTATTTATTAAATAAATATCACCACATTATTATCTAAAAACAATTCTCACGACCCATCCCCTGAGGCCCATTCCGTGACTACCCCAAGCCCGCCTTCCATAGGCTAGGGGATGGTGACTAGCACTAAAAGCCATATTCCCTAAAACTGGGAAGGCATTGCCTTTATAACCTATAAACTCACAAAAACCAAGCACTCAGCAATATACAAGTACAAAGTAAACTATATAGTAAATAGGGTATAACAGAAAGTAAAGGGTCCAGAATACAAGCCCAACTGAAAAGTACAAGTAATACTAGAAAGTACAAGTAAAACTGGAAACAGCTCATATGAACACCCACCAAGGATCCTACCTGATGGGTAGGTACAACTCTCGAACGGTCTTCTCTACGGTATGCCTCATCTAATGTCCACCTCCGAGCAGCCTCCAGTCCTAGTACCCTCTTCCTCGGTCAGCGTTGTCCATCATCTGCACAAAACATAGCAAGGTGTGGGAGAAGCCCGTGTAGGGGTGAGTATAATGATACTCATTAAGGACCCTGAGACCCTCATAGATCTCCTAGAGTTCTACAAATGAAAAACCACAAATCATGAAGTAGTAATAATCAACACTACTTAGGTATATGCCCATACATATACCTAAGTTATCAAGACATACAAAGATAACACCATGAAGGTAGACGTACTACACAGGTAACACCATGAAGGTAGAAGTACCACAAAGGTAACACCACGAAGGTAAAAGTACCACATAGGTAACACCACAAAGGTAAAATACTTGGCTCACACCAGGTATTAGTAAAGTATAGAAGTACAGATGATTAGTCACGAAGCTAGATCATTGTATTCTGTCAAGAGGCACTACTTTTGACCATACGGAGTTTGACCCACATAGGATCGATAGGTACTAACCCCCACAATGATCCAAAAAATATCCGACCCACCTAGAGTCTATAGGTAACTAACCCTCACTGACCCACACAAGATTTGACCCACGCAGGATCAGTATGCGCTGACCCACACAGGATCGCTGAGCGCTGACCCACACAGGATCGGACCCACATAGGATCGGTATGCGCTAACCCACACAGGATCGCTAAGCACTGACCCACACAGGATCTGACCCACACAAGATCGGTATGTGTTGACCCATACAGGATCACTGAGCACTGAACTCCATAATATCTATCTCCAACCTCCGCCTCACTGCCATCCACAAGATTCCTCGCACCTAGTGCGCTCGAGTGCCGTAGAATCTGCCCCAGAGATGTCGTTCATGCCTCGACTATCACTAAGCTCCACAAAGGATTAACCCAAAGTTCTATCATATGAAAAGTGACCCAATGCAACAGATGGCGCATCAATAGGACATTTGGTCTATAAGTTATTAGCGTTTTTTCTCCGAAGGCCTGGTTGGATTCGAGGTTTGATCGAACCCAGCCATACTCCAACTTTATCCAAAACTCAAGTGGATTATACCAAAAGTAATGTCTCTATCTAAGGATTATGTTTCAGTAGACGGTTCATCAAATGGACGCCCGGTTCTCAAGTTATGGCCACAAAGGCGAAACTCGGTCTAGATGAGTCCGTTCTGACCCGGCCTAGGCCGACCCGACCCGGTTTGGGGCGACCTGACCTGGTCCAGGTTTGGCCTAGTTGGGCTAGGCCATGGAGGGCCCGACCCACTGGGTCATGGTCCGGCCTGGCCCAGCCCACTGGCATGGTCCTCCTGGGATGGCACCGAAGGGGGAGCTTCCCCCCTTCTGTTCGGAATGGAAAAGTGTAGCGCCTTTAGACACTACCATGTCACTTGTGGCACCCTAGAGGGTCCTGCTGATCCGCTATGTCCAGCCAGTGCTCTGGATGATCCTCCTCCTAGTGGCGTGATCGCGCGTTGCTACACCACTATAGTCGGCCGCCCTCTAGCCTCTGTCACGGCCTCCTGCTCTGACGGCACGAACGCGCATCACTGCTTCACCATGCGGCTAGAAGGATGTCGACCGCCACCCTATTCCGCCGCGACAGATGGGTTGTAGCCTCCTTCTCAATCGGTGGCATGAACGGGTGCCGCCCCACCTTCCTCGCGGTAGGCCAGGTGACAGTCTCCACCTTCTTCTACGAGCCATCACAACTTTTTTCTAGGCCCAAAAATTATGTCTTTCTCATATTTATGATCCTCGGGTCGAGGGATCCACGTCCATATGTCGCGCTCAGCCAAAATTTTTATTTCCAGTGTCATTAATTATTTGGCATCGAAGAATGCAAGAAGAATGCAGAAAAAGAGGTAAGGTATATATGTGGGACAACAGCCATGTTTGTTTGGCCATCGTCATTGTGAATCTAGAATACGAAGAATAAACAAAAAGAGATTTAATCATAATTCAATTTAAAACCCCTACCTTGATCGTCTGTTGGAGACAGTGTGAGGAAGAAGATAAAGATAATGATGTCGTCGACGTCCGTCTCTCCCGTAATAAGCTCCAAAGTCGGTTCCTCATTCTTGATCCAGAGAACATTCTTCATTGGAGAGGTTCTTTGTTTGAAGGATGTTTCTCCAAAGGCTCTCCTTTTCCAACAATTTCTCCCACAAAAGTTGTGAAGCGAAATTAATAAGATTAATTTTATTAATTAAAAAAAATAAATTTGGAACATTAATTAAGTTTAAGTTGTCACATTAAGTTGGGAGGATTCCAAGGGTTTCACCCACATTAATTTGGAGAGTTCGGGTGGTCCCCAACACTAAATTCAAAATGGGAGGTTTCAAGCTCGGGTGGTTCCCACAATAGAATTCAAAATGGGGGTTTCAAAAATAAAAATAAAATTTTAATTTTTTTATTTTTTTTATTCTCCCACGATAAACTAAAAAACTAACTTCCACTCTCGACCTACTGCATTCGAGGTGAAGGTCTCCTTAAGCGAATATCGACGCTGCGAGTTCAACGGTGTCCTCAGATTTCAATTCCAAGCCCCAGTTCAAAAAGTTACAAAACGTCGCTCGCGCGTTTACTAAAAGTACCCAAAAAAGGTTCAGAAATTAATTCCGGGCACACCGAGCCTTGGAATCACGCACTGTCAATTTTTGCGGACTCATAATATTCCCATATAAAAAAATACATGGAAAAAACTGGGTCTTTAAATAAATAGATATTATATTCACTAAATAGAAAATAAATATTTATTAAATATTTTTCTCACAAAATATTCTCTTGAATAGCTAGTGATATAATATATACAATCAATAAAACATAAATAATTATTAAACCATATGAGGGAATAATATTATTCAACTTGTTAAATAATAAAAGATATTATTATTTAGATGAAGTTATGGATACACTTACTATGTGTCCCTCTGGGACTCTTTCTTAGAGGCATTAGTCAAAGCATCCCAAAGTCCATTGTTAGAGTCTAGCAACATTCCAGGGAACCCATTGAGAAATAATTTAATTTAATGACATAAAACCTAATACAAATGTTTACCATGTAATATAATTCCTTTATCATGACATATCTAATCAAGTATGTTACATGAGGGTGTCATCAACCTAAGTGCTTGATGTCTCTTTCTTTGAATTTAATAAAATTGAACATAAAGAACACCGTGGACATGGATTTATTTAGGCAATATAATTTAAATCAAAGGGCCCATGATATCAATTTCCTTGAAATAAAAGAGGATAATCATTTCTCTCATTATTTGTTAATGAAGTATTACTTTTGATGCATCCAATGTATCCTACTTCTCCATTAATATCTTTTGTCATGGTTTTTATCAGTACATCAAAGTACACAACTCAAAATATCCATTAATAATAATCTTAATGTTTAAGGATCAATAAAAACATCCAAAAAATTGAAACATCCAATGACATATATAAATGGGTATTTTCTATTGGCGGGTCTTGTTCACATAATCTCATACACTAAAACTTACCATGGGAATGAACCACACAACAAAAAAAGTCATTAGTGGAAATTTAAACTAACGCCTAATAGTATAGCAGTAGTTAGTAAAACCGATGTGTATTTCATAGTATCTAGTAAATTAGTGGTGGTTTTTTAGATTTCATGGCAATTTTCTTATGTGTTGTTTTTGGAACATTTAGCAATGGTTTTATGTATGTTTAGTAGCAGGTTTTTTTATTTAAAAAAATCTAGTGGAAATATAAATAAAATGATAAAAACTGCCTATTAACATCTTTTGGTGGTTTTTTCTAGTAGAAGTTAATTGTAACCACTGCTAAAATAAATTTTGTTTAATGTATTTAGTGGATATTATTAAAAACTACAGCTAAATCATCCTTTTAAATTATTTAATAAAAAACTAATCATATATACATCATACTTATATAGTCATATATAAAAACATCCATAGTCATCATAAACTATGTCTCAGTAAACCCATACATCTGTCAACTGATACCACAGTCATCAATATATAAATATAAAATAATCCAATAACAACTGATGCCCAATACACATCAACATCATGACCTCCACTACATCTGTCTACCTCCAAATCATCTCATCAACTAAAACTGACCACGTTATCTCATCAACTGTAACAAAAAAGAAAACAAATAAAACTAAACATAAAAAATAAGAATTACAGTAAAAAACTAGAATAATTTCACAGATTGTATTGGTCAACCTTCTACCTACTGCCAACATCTTCCACCTACAATGAAAACCATAACATTTAATAAAATTAATGTGAAAGAAAAAATACAAAATATTTTCAGAATGTTGCACATAAAATTTGTTATTTTTTTAATAAAATAATAGACATCTTAACAAAAAAATTATAAAAAATTAAAAACACTTTGAAAACATAAAATTATCTATTAAATATAAGATTCAACATTTGAAACTGAAAAGGGATAAGTAAATGTTCTAATATAATTTTAAAATGACGTGTGGTGTGCTTGAACTTGATTTAATAAACAATATTTAAAGAATTTGATATCATAGCATGTCCTATATTTCAAAATTAACTCATAGATGGTTTTTCAATGATTTCACAATAACTTGAGGTCATTATCTATGGTTTTGATTATTCCATACAAATTTTAGTGTTTTAAAACACTAAAATCATGTTTACATCTATAATAGGAAAACTATAATTTTCAATTAGGTTTCTTTGGTTCCTACATTTCACAATTAAATCTACGATCATTGACCCCTGATTTCTAGTTAATATGACATTGTTTCCCTAGTTTTGACCCTCAAACACTAGTTTTTAAAGGCTTTTATACCTTTAGGCAGTGTTTACCAGGTAATTCCAACCACACTGAATGCCGCATTGATTTTGTTCTACACATACACACACAAAAAACATATTGGTGGTTTTCCCGTGATTTCACATAAATATAAGGTCGATTCTATGGTTTTGATTATTCCATGCATGTTTTAGTGTTTTAAAACACTAAAAACATGTTTGTAGTCATCTCGGGAAAAATGTAAGTCAAAATGATGTACCATAAGTTCCTACATTTTAAAATAAAATATACGGTCAATTTCCCCTAATTTTAGGGCAATCTGACATTGTTTTCTAGGTTTTGATGCTCAGAAACTTTTATTAAAGAGTTTTGTATATTTGAGAAGTGTTTACTGAGTAACTATGATCACACTTCATGTTATATTGCTGTTTTTTCTATTTGAAAACATCAAAAACAATTCATCAGTGGTCTTCCCATGATTTCACATCAATAATAGGTCTTTTGTTATGGTTTTGATCATTCCAGACATGTTTTAGTGTTTTAAAAAACTAAAAACACATTTACGGCCATCTAGGGAAAATTGTAATTTTAAATGACATATGGATGATTACTACCTGTCATAAATGACTTATAAATCATTTTCCTAAAGTATGAAACAATCCAATTGCATTTTCTTGATTTTGAGTAGGTCAGTTGTCCTTTTTACCAAAATGGATGTCAATTTTAAATAAAAATAAAAACTTGTAGCCATATCTAGAACATAATTTATCATATTGAGGTTTGGTTGATTCTTACATGTAAAAAATAACTTATTAATTGTTTTCTTGAAGTATCAAAACAATCCAAATTCGTTTTATCAGTTTTGAGTAGGTCATTTGTCATTTTTATTAAAATTGATGTCAATTTTTAATAAAATGATTCACTTGGAGTCATACCAGTCACATCGTGTGTCATATTGAGGTGAGGATGATTCTTAGAGATCAAAAATGACTTATGTATCATTTTTCTAAAGTATAAAAATAATATGATGGTGTTTTCTTAGTTTTAAGTACGTCACTTTTCTTTTTTACTAAATTGTCATTTTAAATTAAAAACACATACTTTGACTCATACTGATCACATCGTATATCAGTTTGATGTGAAAATGATTTTTACACATCACAAATGACTTATAAATAAATTTCCTAAATTATATAGAAAATCCAATCATTTTTTCTTGGTTTTTAGTGAGTAACAGTTTTTGATCTAAAATATCAATTTTAAACTGATAACGAACACATTGATTCATACCGGTAACATAATGTACCAGATTGATGTTAGGATGATTCGTACACATTATAAATTACTTATGTTTCATTTTCCTAAAGAATCAAAATAATCCGAATGTATTTTATTAGTTTTGAGTAGGTGTGTTGTTCTTTTTACTAAAATGGATGTCAATTTTAAATAAAAAGATGAACTTAGAGCCATACCAGGAATATCATGTATCATATTGAGGTTAGTTTGATTTATAAACATCAAAAATGAATTATGTACCATTTTTATAAAGTATCAAAACAATCCAAATGAGTTTTCTCTATTTTTAGTAGTTCATTGGTTCTTTTTACAAAAATTGATGTCAATTTTAAATAAAAAAGATGAACTTGGAGTCATACTAGTCATGTCGTACATCGTATTGTGGTGAGGATGATTCCTTCAAATCTCAAATGACTTATGGATCATTTTTTTTAAAGTACGAAAATAATCTGAATTATTTTTCTTAGTTTTGAGTTTAAAACTTGTCTTTTTTACTAAATTTTTATTTTAAAATGGAAACATTCACTTTGAATCATACAGATCACATCGTGTATCTATTTTATATGAGAACAATTCCTACAAATTAAAAATTATTTATGAATCAATGTAATAGATTACCAAGAAAATATGGTCATGTTTTCTTAGGTTTCAATGAGGGACACTTTTTGAACAAAAATGTTGCTTTTAAACTAATAACGGAAACTTTGAGTCATACCATACACATCATGTATCAGATTAAGGTAAAGATGATTCCTACACATAAAAATGACTTATATTTTATTGTCTTAAAGTATCAAAACAATAAGAATATGTTTTCTTGGTTTTGAGTATGTAATATTTCTTTTTTACTAAAATTAATGTCAATTTTAAATAAAAAGAAGAACTTGGAGTCATATATGTCACACCAGGTGTCAGATTGAGGTGTGATTTATTCATACACATCCCAAAGTCTAAAAAAAATAAAACTTTCAATGTAACAATGATTTCCATTTTCTTTCTTTTTAAAACTACCAACACTGCATATCGAATCTATTTTATTATCCAAAAAACATTTCTTGTTATTGAAATCCAGAAGATTAAAGGAAGATCATGTGCCCATTATATCATAAGAAATCACCACAATTGGAACATAATCTTTGTCTACTCTTTTGTATTTCGACAACAAGAAAGTTTTTTCGAGTAAAAACATTTAATCAAAATGTAGTGTTGGTAGTTCAAAAAATAAAGGAAATGAAAATAAAAATCATAGTAAAATTGGAGGAAAGAAAAAATTTATATCTTTTGTTCCTTTTTGAAAATAGTTGAAATAAAAATATGAATTTCCAAAATATATATGAAAAAAAACTAAATAAGTATTTGATAAAAATTATATGGCAATTAACTTACAAATAGTAGACAAAATGATGAAAAAATTAATTAAATAAGTAGTAGGAATTCAACTTTTCAATGTGGTAGTATGAATTCTTAACACGTTTCCTTATTTTCATTATCTCGGTTATAGTCTAATACTCCAATATCTCACGAGCATGAGTAGATTCAAACAAACCACCCCAACTCGAACAAAAGAATCCACTTGTATATGAAAAAAATTATTATATAAGTAATACTAAAAAGAAATAAAATAAACAAAAATATGAAACAATGCATTATAGCACAAAGAAAACCCATGAACATTCTAAAATATATAAGATATTTCTGCCTAAATTGAGAGTTATAAGACAAAGTGTCTTTCTCATTAAAGATAAAATTATTTGTTCTTATAAATTTACTTTTTACATTTTTTACTATGGTAACATGTTTTTACCTATATAAATTATGTTTTACTAAACATATAAAATAACCCCTATAACTAAATTTTTGTGTATTCATCCTTTTTTTATGAATTTAATGTAATTAAATTTATAATTATGATAAAATAGTCATTTAAAATAAAAAAATTATATATTAGATAACTATTTTCTGTAGAAAAGTGATATTTTTACTATTATTTTTTGTTAATATTATAATGCATTGGTTACTAATAAAATATCTATTGATATAATCATATATGTTTTTAAAAATCATTATAGTTTCATTATTTTAAATAGATCAATCACATTTATTAGTTAAATTTCAAAAAAAATTAATAAAACAATTCATCGAAGATAATATTTTTATCATTATCATGGTCATCAACATTAATCATAGTAATTATACATTTATTCCCAAAAAAGACACTAGAATCATTACATAATATGATAATATTGATCTAAAATATAATGTACATTTTATGGTTATAATTTCTATAGGTGAATAAAACTAAATTTTTAATTTAATCAACTAAATCAGTATTTTTATTAAAAGATGACATATGTTTGAAAAATTATATACAAGTGTTTTATAAATACAAAAAAGTATGTTTTTTGATTTATTATATATACATTTTTATAATATAAAAAGGATTGAAATAAATTTAATCCATTCTTCCATTATAGTAATGTAATTAAAGTAAATTTTTTAGAAAAATTCTTATTTTTTCACTATTTAGGTAAGAAAAAATATTTATGAAAATTATGAAAAATTATTCATAAGATAATATTTACATATTATAAAAAAATATTGTTTATTTTATAAATTAAAATTAATAATATTTATAATAATATATATATATATATAATGAAATGCATTTTCATAGGAAAATTAATGTTACAAAAATATTCAACACTATATGAGCTCAAAATATGTCATGAAAACCAAAAATATTTAACTCTATATGTCTAACATGGCTCTAAAAGGTAACACATCCCCTTCTACCACTATAGAGGATGCACCCTAGAGAATACTATATTTTCAGGCTATATGTAGTGTTTTTACCACTATAGAGGATGCACCCTTACCCTATTCTATACATAAATAAACTTTCTATAAGGGAGTTTTCTAGGAGAAATTAAAAAAAATAAACAACTATAATTAAGTATTCACTAACCAATAATGTGTAATCTAATACCATATATACATAAAATCAGAACAGTATAGAGAAATTACAATAAAATAACCCCATTGGGGAATAATATATTTAAGGTGATTATAGGGAGGAGGATGAAACTTTTACACTATATTGGTTCATGTGTTGGTAAAATAAAATAAATCATTTCATAATTCATAAAAGAAAAGAAAATAAATAAAATGATTTTTATTTCTCCTCATTTTTTTTGGATGTAAAATTTATTAAAAGAAAAGAAATTATTTTCATTTCTCTCCACATTGTTTGATGATAATTTTTAAAAGAAAAGAAATGTTTTTGGTGAAAATGACACAAATAACCATTGTTAAAAAATAACACATACACACAAGATTAAAGTGTATACCTTCCCTAGATAAAAAACAACCATAGATTAGATGCCCATGGATAGAAAACTTACCACCATGTGTTCCCAACATCGATAATTTATTTTAAATGACACAAATAACCCTTTATAGAAATTTGTTTTTATTACCTTTTTTATAACAAATGAAAAAACAATAATTTTTATTTTAATAATCATTATCTTTTATATCACCAAAAATTGGTAAACATTAATCCGCAAAAATATATTAATACAAATTTTAAAATTAAAAAAATTAATGAAACATATATATTAACTAATGAATTTCATAAAAAATTAAAATAATATTTGTTTTTTTATAATTGATTTATCTAAAACATAATTGATAATTTAAAAATTAATGGATTTCAACTAGATGAAAATTAATAATTGAAATTTCATAAAAAAAATTATCTTACCCCCTTATAATGTATTCTATTTTATTTACTATTATTTATAAAATTATCCTTATAATATTTACATTATATATTGAATAAAAATATAATTTTTTTATTAATTTATTATAATAATATAAATGGCCAACCAAATTCAAAAACTTATATTAATATTAATATTTAATTAAATAATCCATTAATATAATTCATAATCTCACTTATTTGTATAAATAATAAATTTTATAATATAACCTAATAATAAATCTATTATAAACCTATAAGAAAAATTGAAATATAATTAACAATAATTAATAAAAGTTTGATCTTGTAAAATTTTCAATAATATATAAATCAATATGACCAGTATACCAAGATATAATTATAATTTATTCATTACAATGCATTTTTTTCTTATAGCCTTTGCAATCTCTATGTCTATTAATATGTGCATTACATAAATCTCTAAAAAAATAACGTATTCATAATTTAAAGAGTAATTTTGTATTGAAAAAATAAATATAAGTTTCAAATATAAATAATTAATCTAAAAAATAACCAATTATAAATAAATATATCATTAAAAAACAAAATATAATAATTGTAAAAAATTAATTACTTACAAAAACAATACATAATGTGGAATCTGAGGATGGTTGAAGATGAAGTGGGATAGATAAAAATAGGATGTTGAAAAATAGTTAGTGGATGGTGAAATGAATTAATTTCAGGGTATGATGGAAGAGTAATATCATCTAATTATGATTAAAAGCATGAAGGGGAATAACGTTGCAGCCTGAAGGAATACCAGCAGAGGAATTCTGCGGTGGCAGGGTAATTGGATGGGTTCAGGTTGAATGGGAATGGAACTTCATCTTGAAGTAATTAAAGCTATTTATAAATACATAAAGGGATAATTTTGTAAATTTAAAAAAATATCACAACCGGAAGTTCGATTTCTGTCTGAATCATCTTGATTTTAGGATGATTTAAAATTATTTGTTGGATAGAAAAGAGTTTCTCCACTTTTATATGCCAAATATTTCTCTCCCACTCTCTAACCTCACCAAATGATAGAAATCAATTGAAATTACCTTGAATGTTTTCTTTTAATCCCAAATCTATGCTACTAAACAAGATATGAGGGGGGTCTATATTGATACTGAGAAGGGGATCTGATCCAGGGAGAGGGAGGTCGGGGGTGTTCACGTCAGAGGAGAGGAGGGGAAAACAGGTCGGGGAGGGGAAGGTTGTAGGGGGGAGGGTCGTGGGGGTTGAGATCCTAGTGGGGTGTCATGGGGGTCAGGGTCTCCATCGATAAGGGAGGAGGTAAGTTGGAGGGGTGGGGGTCACCTCCTGGGAATCAAGAGGAGAAGGTCAGAGAGGTGGGGGGAATATGGGTCTTGGGGTTGGGGTCGCTGTTGGGGAACAGAGAGGAGGAGGTTGGAGGGTTGGGGGAACTAGGGTTGCAGGGTCGGGGTCGCCGTCAGGGAACCAAGAGGAGGAGGTTAGAGGGGTGGGGGAATGGGGGTCACAAGGTCGGGGTCTCTGCTGGGGAATTGAGAGGAGGAGGTCATAGGGGGTGTGGGGAACATGGGTTGTGGGGTCGAGGTCACTGTCGGGGAATGGATAGGAGGATGTTGGAGGAGGGAGGGGTGGAAAGGGTTCAGGGTCATATAGAGGGAGAAGGTTAGGGGAGGAATTAGGGGTTTTTTAAACATTTAGTTGTTGTTTAATTAAAACCACCACTAATTGTTAAAATAATAAAAATATAGTGGTTGTTTTATAAAACCACTGCTATATTATACTTTTATTAAACATATTTAATTTACAGCGGTTACTAGAACCAGCACTAATAAACCTCCGCTAAGTTTCACATTTTTTTAGTGCCATGAGAAGGTTTCTCAAAGTAATATGAGTCACCACCCACAATATCCTATATCATCTGTGTCTCTCAAATGATTTTTTATGGCTATTTAACACACACACTGATATATATATATATATATATATTTATTTATTTATTTATATATTTAAGAATACTATAGTGGAACTTATAGGTTCTCATCATAGCGGGGAAATGATACAAAAATTTAGTGTGACAACTACTCTTAGGACATTATCACATTCTAAATTATGCATAAGAACAATCATGATGTGATAAGTAATTTGTTAATGTTCAAAACTATTAATATAGGTAATCATAAAGTACACAAAAGTTTTTTCTAGGAAACCAAATCCAACAAATTCAATCTCTCAAAATAAGTAAATAATAAAATCACTTATAGGGTGATCATAAAATTTACTCCATATATATGTAACTTTAGGATATAAAGAATAAAGTGAAAGTGAAGTCATAATAAAAAAAATTCAGAAATTATTTTCAGCATTGTCATAAAAGTATAAGTTACAATTCAATTTCAAAAACATTTATAAGAATATGAAAGGAATAATTTTTAAATAAAATTATTTAAAACAATACCCAATAATGGAACTTGTAAAATAATTAATTTTTATATAAATTAATGTGGAGTGGAAAATAAAAATGAACTTACATATAAGGAAATGTCTTTTTAAGATTTTTAGGCATTTTTAAGGAAAACCCCACATCATAGAAAGAGTTAAAAAATTTCCCTTCTATAAAAATATAAGGATAGATATAAATATTATAGAATATTTAATACACATATATTTCAAAATAAGAAAATAACAGTTATGTTAAGAAGAATATGAACATGGATAGGAAAGCATCATTAGAAATAATGAGAATTATTGCTAACAATGACATGTTTTTTAGAATAAGGTAATTTTTTAAATAAGAAGGTTGTGATGTGAAAATGTAAAATACCCAAATAAAAAATACCATATGAAATAAATAAATAGTATAATTTAAAAAAATATAAGTTTATAGTTAAGGAATAAAATTTGTAACCCAATTAAAAGGAAATTGAGTTGGCAAAACCCTTACCTTGAATTAATTCTTGATCGTAGATGCTTTCACCTTCTATATAACCAAATTAAATTTAATAAATAATTTATTTAGAAACTTTTTCATGTATATTTTTTTATGTTCCACTTATTATCATATTTCATTTATTTATTATATAGTTTTTCTATCATTTTCCACTTGGGGTTGTTCGGTCAATTTCTCCAAAACTGCTTTGGTATATTGATCATGGTAAAAAGAGTAATAAAATAGTATCAAATAACTATAATTGTATATATATATATATATTATTTATAGTTTAAAAAGAAAAAAAATGTTCAGTTTAATGGGATTTTAAAAACTGATTCCAATTAAGAATAGTGTATTAGTATGCTCGTTTTAAAAGGTTAAATTTACTTTGACCATTTATTGTTGATATTATTAATGTAATGAATAATTTATATTTACATAATATTAATCATTTAATAAATATTTTATTTGTTCATTAAATCAATTTTTAAAACCATCCATGTAAGGTGTTTTTGAAAAATGAATTATGTTGTCCATAGAGGTGGTGAACCAACCATAACACGAGTGACATTTTCATTATAGAATAGATGGGTGAAAAGTATATTATGGTTATTAAATAAATATAATAACATTATAGTATATTTATTATACTGATTTAATTATATTAGGATGTTCATAATATATTTTAAGAACATAAAATTAGAATAAAATGAATAAAATGAAAAATGAGTGCTTAGCAGTTATAACCTTACTCCTTGGGATGACACCTTTTCTAATTGAATTGTGACTTCAAAGGGTAGTGTTTTGATGAGAATGAAACCTTTAGGACATGTATAAGAGTGTTATGAAATAATTTTTTCATGTTTTGTTTAATCTAATAGGATTTAGGTGTGATGATAAATAGAGTAGTGAAGGGATCCTTTTATAGGTGAGAGGAGTGGTATTTTTATAATACTTATAAATTAATATAAATAGTAAAGGTAATTATCAAAGAAAGTGGATATAGAATTGAAAAAAATGGAGGCAGGATAAGTACCTCAAAAAAATTTATAGATAGGGTTTCATGATATTTTAATGCTTTTACACTTAGTCTAACCCTATTTACCTCATTTTCCTTTTACTATGGTAACTCAATTTTTACCACAGTAACTTATTTATATTCCTAAAAATTAAATTTAACTTATTACATAATTTTAACATGATGATTTCAAATATTAAAACTATTTTATTATATTTAATGTCATAAAGTGATAAAAATTAATTCTAAATTTATAAATTTATAAATCAAAAAAATTAAGAAATATGACTTAGGTACGATAATGTCAAACATATGTTTTTAAATTAAACATAGTATTTTAAAATTTATAAATTTAATGAATAAATACATATTTTTTTGATAAAATGGTTTAATAAATTTTTAACTCATGCTTACATCATAATGATGTCATAAAATTTATGTTATTTATAAAAACTGTATTTTTACTACTCACTCAAAAAATATTCCATTTTAGAAAAAACCCAAAAATTCAATCTAAACTAATTTAAAAATTCTAAATCCAAAAAATAATTTCGTTTTATAAAATTCAATTTCTAAATTTTAATAATTTAAATTATAATTATAAAAATAAAATATAATAAGAAACTATTTTTATAGGAAAATGACATTTTTTTAAACCTTGTGTGTTCTTAATCCTATTTTATATCAATTATTACTTAAATTCGTATTAATTTATTTGATTTTATATTCAAATAATTTATTTAAATAATCCATTAATATTGTTCAATTTAGTTTATAAAAATACTTATATAAAAAAAGAATCCTTCAAAAAATAGGCCTTTAAACATTTTAATTATTTATTTTCCCAACCATTAATTAACACAATTGTATTAAAGGAAACCTTTAAATTTATTTTAAAATAAAAATTCCATATAAATTAATGAGGAAATATATCTAATTTATTATAATAATAATTACAACATTATATCATCCTAACTTCTGCCAGGACCTCCACATAATATCTAAGGGTAAGATAATTAATGGGGACAATCGCAAGTGGTGATTCAACTAGCATGGGCCTCATAGTGATTTCCACAAGCTTGAACTTCTCCTGTGAAGATTTCACTCGTGTCATAATTGTTGAAGTTCATCTTGGTAATGGTCTAGAAAACCCCACAATAAATCTACCTCCATTCCAAGCTCAAACAAATGAGCCTCATAAGAAAGACACCTACTAGTTGATGTCATTTATTATTGAATCTATATAGATTTTATATAAAATTTACTTCATATATATTAAAATGGTCACATTTAATTTTTAAAATTTTTAAAATGTGTTTTGGTTTGTTTTAGTTTTATGTTTTATGTTTTATGTGAAATAAGATATCTATCGCACAAAATTTATTTTTAAAGAAATATGTACCAAAATCAAGAGTTGTTACACCCAGTATCACAGAAGCAGTGAGAAAGAAAAAAAATTCTAAGATAAAGGTCAAAGAGAAATGGATTCAATATAATATTTTGTGGATATCAAGGAACTTGAAGTTTACGTGATTGAATCCTATAAACCGATTCTAACAAATATTTAGAAGCAATATAGTTTATAGAGATTTAGTTGTATTCTATAACATTTTAAAACTACAAAGCATTCTATGATTTTTTTTTTGAGAAGAATCGAATTTGATTCTAAAGATGCTATTACATCCTATGCATATTGGTGATCAACATCAATAATGTTGGAAGCTATGAATAGTTCGTGGGATTTCGTCATAAAGATCCAATGGGATGCAGTTCATCTTCACTTGTGTAATATTATGAATACTTTCCTATATAATATGGTGAACATTAGTCTTAGGATGATAACTACCCAAACATATTGTATTTGATGATAAGGTTATAGTATAGAATCAATGAATCTATGAAAACCTAATCATGTAAAGGAGTGGGTTTCCCACATCAGTGTTGAACCTTGTAAAAACTATTGGAAATATCATTATCTTACCTCTGGAAAAAACCACTAGAAGATACCCACTTCGATCAATAAAAGTACCCCTCCAAAAGAAGACCATCTGATGATGTGTAGAGGAACCAGGTCATCCAAAATGAATCCCTCAATGAAGTGTACCAGAAGTGGTAAATCCCCACACCCTACTCACTCAATGTTAAAATTTTATTAGGAAAAAGAGAAGATACAGTCATGGCCTATGGAGGCCGAAAGTGGTGCAAACCAAGGGCATCACCCCAAATCAAGTTCACCCCCTTAGGTTTAAGCAAGGATACATCAGAAAGAAGACAAAAAATCTGAGTACCCAGGACCGGAAGGGAGGCTAGATGATCTGCCACTTTGTTCCCCTCCTGCCATGTGTGGGAAACTGTACTGTTGTTGCACAAAAAGGCCATGCATTGCCTAATGATGTAAGATATTGACCATGGAATGGATCCCTTGTTGAGTAATGCATCATAGATAATCATGGAATCGGTCTCCATCTCAGAGAGAAGAATGCCCCTTTGTCTACAAATGGTCAGACCTGAAAGAATAGCTTTGGCCTCCTCCCAGACAGAACTGCCACTCCCGAAGTGGGCTGTGAATGCCAAGACAACACTCCCCTTAGAATCGTAGACAACCCTGCCTCCGCGCATGTCACCTAGAAAACAAGACCCATCTATGTTGATTCTTAGGCCATCCCTTGGAGGTAACCATTGAATCCATCTCCCCCTGGATGTGCTGTGAATCGCAGTCAGAGGAGCAAAAAGGGTACGAAGGGATGGATCCTCTTCCAGTTTCCCGAATGAAAAATTTTATCCACCACCATGCACCGAGCTTAGGCCACAATGGATCTTTATGTGGTAGTAATGCCCTCAAAACCTGGCGTGGTTCCTAGCTTGCCATATACACCAGCAACCCACACTAAAGATTAAGGAATGCACCACTCTTTCCACCACTGAATTCTCCGAGGCCTAAAACCAGCATTCTAGAAACATGTCAGTGCTTTCTGCATGGGAGGAGTAAGTGTTGAACCCCCCAAAGGAACTCCAGACCATGTGCACCCAATCGCCTTCGAAAAAAATGTGCCGCGAACTCTCTTCACTTTTGGTCATACAGTAATGGTAGTGGGAAGCCATGCTAATGCAAAGGCATTTAACATTAATATTAGAAGGCAGGGTGTTGTTTCAAATTCTTCACATAATAAAGTTAAGCTTAGATGGGATTTTTTTGTACCAGACGATTTCATCCCACCTATTATGTTGCTCGAGAGAGGTGTTCATCCTTCAAACGTCCTTTGAGTTGAATTTCCATGAGGTAGAGGGAGTAAAAACACATTTATCCTGCTCAGATGTAATAAGGATAGAGTCGAAAACCTCTTGTTGGGAAGAATTCAAAACTGATCTAAAGAATGCTGGATGGAGGCTCGACTCCTTGAAGGAGGTCATGGGGGATGGACACCTGGGGAAGGCAAGCGAGCTGCCCAACCAATTGTGAAACCAGAATAGGATGTTTCCTTCACCTACAATCCATTGCGAGTGCGGGAGGATAGTCGGGATGATTTTGCACATAGAGGACCATAAAGTCGACCCATTTGAGGGAGGAGAAGAAGAAATGGACTGGTACGTTTGGGACATAAGCTTCCCCAACAGGGTACACTCCTCGATGATTTCCCATGCAAGCTTTGCATGCATGAAGTGAATAGTATCCATCAAACTTTTAACACTTATCCCACCCTCGCAGATGGGTCATGCCATCTTCCTTCATGAAACCCAGTGCCTCTTCCCCTCAGATTGAGCATCCTAGATAAAGTGTGCGAGGAGTCTATCAATGGACCTAATGAAACCCTTCGGCGCACTGTAGGAATCGAGAGAATGCATTGGAATAGCTGACAAAACACTGTTAACAAGAGAGATGCGACTGCCAAAGGAGAGGAAGTGATTTTTCCAATTACGAATATGACCCATGATCTTGTTTACCACATTGTCAAAGTCTCTGTTTTGCAGTCTTCCTAGAGAAACAGGGGAGCCGAGGTATTCCATGGGAAAATTGCCATGTCGCATGATCAAGTTGTGGCCCAGTTCCCCCACCCTGTTTTCATTACACAAACCAGAGACATAGAAGTTTCTCTTCTCCCTGTTTATGATTTGGCCACTCCAATGACAATAGTTCTCTATGATTTTATTAATTCATAGAACAGACCTATGCCCCGCGTTCATGAAAATAATCGTATCATCAGCAAACATCATATGCGAGATAGGTGAGAGCCGAAACATCCTATGTTATGGTAGGATTTCCCCATTGGAAATACCTTTGTTAAGAATCTTGCTTAGAGTGTCCTGAATGAGAATAAAAATGCTTGGGGACAGAGGGTCACCTTGCCTAAGGCCTCGGACGGCCTTAAAGAAGCCATGCATGTGCCCCATAATGAGACAACCATCCATGATGAGCTAATGCATTTGAAAATGAGGTCGCAAGCCCAGGAAGAAAAACCCATCCTTGTAAGGACCATGTTGATAAAACCCCACTCCATCCTATCATACTCATTGTTCATGTACACTACGGCAAAAAAGGCATTTAGCGGCGGTTTGATTTTACGTTTCGCGGCGGTTTAAACCGCTGCTAAATAGATTGGCGGCAGTTTTGAAAAACAGCCGCGAAATCGTGTGTCGGGAAACTATTCGCGGCGGTTTTCAAAACCGTCGCAGAACGTTTCGCGGTGGTTTTTTAGCGGCGGTTTTTTTATTTTTTATTTTTTATTTTTTATTTTTTTTACTTTTTATTTTTTTAATTATTTTTTAATTATTTTTTTAAATTAATTAATTATTTATTTATTTATTTATTTATTTATTTCATATTAATTTTATTTATTTATTTATTTATTTATTTATTTATTTATTTATTTATTTATTTATTTATTTATTTATTTATTTATTTATTTATTTATTTCGTATTAATTTTATTTATTTATTTTTTATTTTTTATTTTTCGTATTTTTTTTATTTTTTCTCTTTTGTATTTTTTTATTTTTTATTTTTCGTATTTATTTTATTTATTTATTTTTTATTTCGTATTTTTCGTATTTATTTATTTATTTTATTTATTTTATTTATTTTATTTATTTTATTTATTTTATTTATTTTATTTATTTTATTTATTTTATTTATTTCTTTTATTTCTTTTATTTCTTTTATTTCTTTTATTTCTTTTATTTCTTTTATTTCTTTTATTTATTTCTTTTATTTCTTTTATTTCTTTTATTTATTTCTTTTATTTCTTTTATTTGTTTTATTTCTTTTATTTCTTTTATTTTATTTATTTATTTATTTATTTATTTATTTATTTATTTATTTATTTTATATTATTTATTTTATTTATTTTATTTCTTATTTATTTATTTTATTTATTTTATTTATTTATTTTATTTCGTATTTATTTTATTTATTTATTTTATTTATTTATTTATTTACAATATTTATTTATTTTGTATTTATTTCTTATTACTTTATTTACTTTATTTACTTTATTTACTTTATTTATCCATGCATGCACATCTCATGCACATGCAAATGCACATGCCCATGCAATATAAAGAAATACTACGTTTGGTGAGATTTGAACCCCTAACCTCTTGCATATTTTTCAAAGACTTTACCACTCCAGCAAGCTCGTCATATGATTAATAAACAGAATTTAATATAATTATATATATTAATTAAAAATCAAATAATACATAACTAATAGATATAATAAATAATAATAAATAATAAATAATAATAAACAAATAATAATAAATAATAATAAATAATTAATAATTAATAATTAATAATTAATAATAAGTAATAAATAATTAATAATTAATAATAAGTAATAAATAATAAATAATAAATAATAAATAATAAATAATAAATAATGAATAATGAATAATGAATAATGAATAATAAATAATATATAATATATAATATATAATAAATAATAAATAATAAATAATAAATAATAAATACGAAATAAAAAAATATTTAATAATAAATAATAAATAATATATTTTAAATATTAAATATTAAATATTAAATATTAAATGATATATAATAATAAATAAGAAATAATAAACAATAAACAATAATAAATAATAAATAATAAATAATAAATAATAATAATAAATAATAATAAATAATAATAAGTATTAAATAATAATAAACAATAAATAATAATAAACAAATAATAAATAATAATAAGTATTAAATAATAATAAACAATAAATAATAATAAACAAATAATAAATAATAGTAAACAAATAATAAATAATAATAAACAAATAATAAATAATAAATAATAAATAATAAATAATAAATAAATAATAATAATAAATAATAATAAATAATAAATAATAAATAATAAATAATAAATAATAAAAATATTTAATAATAAATATTAAATAATAAATAACACATAATAAATAAAATATTATTATTAAACAATAATAAATAATAAATAATAAATAATAAATAATAAATAATAAATACGGAATAAAAAAATATTTAATAATAAATAAATAAATAAATAAAAATAAATAATAAACAATAAATAATAATAAACAAATAATAAATAATAATAAACAAATAATAAATATAAATAATAAATAATAAATAATAAATAATAAATAATAAATAATAAATAATAAATAATAAATAATAAATAATAAATAATAAATAAATATAAATAATAAATAATAAATAACCAGAAACGAATATTAATAATAATAATAATATTTTATTATTAATAATAATATATAATATATAATTAATAAATAATAAATAATAAATAATAAATGAATATAAATAATAAATAATAAATAACCAGTAACAAATAATAGATAATAAATAAATTGAAGTATATTATAAATAATAAATAATAAATAATAAATAATAAATAATATATGAAACACATGAAAAAGTATGAAAAGACGTGATAAGGGATGAAAAATCATGAAAACGCATGAAAACGGATGGAGAAGCATGAAGAATGAGGCATTAGAAAGAATGAGAAAGCATGAAAAATCATGACAACTCTGGAAAACCCGTTAAGAATTCAACACAATCATCATAATAACCCACAAAAAACCATTGATAAAGATAATAAGTCATGGAAACCCAAATAAATAGTAATAAATGGAGCAATCGTTAAAACCCGTCAAAACGGTCATAAAGTGACAAAAACATTGTATTCACATTAACGGAGATAATTTATGATCCGAGAGTCCATTCCAGATCTGCGACTAGTCAAATCAAAGATCCTAAAATGATCTTTGAGCTAATAGGTGAAAGAGACCGAATGGACTGACGGATCGAAAGTTACGACTGTTTAAAAAAAATGTGACGGGGAACGGGTCCTAGAAACGAGGCATCAAAAAACATAACAAACCCGATACCCACTAAAAAGGCCATAACTTATGATCCAGGAGTCCATGTGGGCGCGGAGACCAGTCAAACTGAAGCTTATGGAACGACCTACGATCTGGAAGGCGGAGGAGTTGGAACTGACATGCGGATCGAAAGTTAGGTCTGTTTGAAGACAAGTTCGATGGGACACTGGTGACGGAAATGGGGTTTCAAAGGCCTTCAGAGGGATTTTTGGGGTCAAAAAACATGACAGAAGCTTGCTTGTGTCGATTTGGTGCGTATCTCTCTTCGCTGGTTTGATTTGATATGTGGTAGAGCCCAAACGGACACCCAGAGCAAAAGTTATGGTCGTTTGAAGTTGGAGAACTTTTTTCAACTTTCTTACAACTCTCATATCTTCCGCACCTTAGACCGTCTCATAGTTTTGATTATACGTGCTTCTAGATCTCTTCATGAGCTTCGATTTGACTGGTCGTGGCGCTCCAACGGACTCCCGGATCAAAAGTTATGGTCGTTTTAGTGATTTCACGGTTTCTCATGTTTTTTTATTTTTTTCATTTCATTTCGCAGCGGTTTTACCCAAACTGCCGCTATTTCACGGTGGTTTTTTAAAAAACCACCGCTAATCCTCGAAAAAATTAAAAAAAATTAAAAAAAAATTAAAATTTTTTTTACACATTTCGCGGCGGTTTTTAAAACCGCCGCAAAAAAACTGTCGTGAAATGCCTGTTTTCTTGTAGTGTGTCCAGCTTAATTACCATGTTGGACCCGTGAGTTTTGAGGTTAAGGTCTCTCAGTATTTTATGTTCCATGGCCATAGATCCCTAGATAGTGCACTCTTTCACAAAGTCGTGCTGCTCCATGGGAATCCACCGAGGAAGAAGACTGGACAACCTCCTGTTGATGACACTTGACAAGTTTTTGTAGGGGAAATTACACATGCTTATGGGACGATAGTGGAGGAGGGAAGAAGGGTCTTTGATCTTCGGAAGAATCACTAGAGTCGTAGCTGAGGCGATACAAGGAAGGCCACCCCTGTGGAAGAAGTCCTGGATGGCAAGAACGAGGTCACTCTTCACAACCTCCCAAGAGTCCCTATAGAAGGAGCCAGGGAAACCGTTGGGTCCTGTTGTGCTCTCTGGATCCAGGTTTAGCATTGATTGATGAATCTCCTTCTCCTCAGTGATACCTTCCAGATGAGCATTGTCCTGGGAAGAGATGGGGCTTGGAATCCTCTCCCATAACGAAGCGCACCCCGAGGGGTACCCCTGAGCCATCGTCGTCGAAGGGCCAGAAAAAAGATCCTTAAATTATGCGAGGTCCTTTCCCCCCACCACCTCTCTATCATTGGAGAAAATTCCATCTTCCATATCTAGATTAGGCTTGATCAGACACCTCCTCTCCCGAATGCACTCATAAAAAAAGCGGTGTTCTTGTCCCCCTCCTTGATCCATTTGATCTGAGAGTTTTCTCTTTCCTGTTGTTCCTATGAAAGAACCATGGTTGACAGGGTGTTCCTTTTCTCAGCAAGTTCACTAAAGTCCAAGTCATCCCGGCTTAACTCAAGACTAGCCTCAAGCTGATCAACTTCTCATTGAAGCACAGCCAGCTCCTGATCCAAGGGGGGGATGGACTGAATCCAGCTTTGAAGTTCCTGTTTGAGGTTCCATAACTTGGAATGAAATTCCAACCAAGAGTGGCCCTAGGGCGGTTCATCCCAAGATTTCCTAACCAGCCAGTGATAGTCCGGGAGACTCAACCACTGGCTAGAGAATTTAAACTGATCATACGAGACCACCCTCCTGTACAGGGATAACAAGAACGAAGATTGATCAGAGATGCTATGAGTTAAGTGGGTCACCTTTGTATTTGAAAACATGGATATCACGTGAACGTTGGAAATGGAACGGACGAGTCTGCTCCAGCTATGACTACCTCCCTTACAGTTGTTACACCAAGTAAAGGGGTCTCCAGAATAACCCAAATCCAGCAGCCCTTTGCCATCCATGAACTGAACGAAGGACATGCTAGCCCTCCTCGAAAAATCTCCTCTCCCCTTCTTCTCATCTGGATGGGAGACGACGTTAAAATATCCTCCCACCACCTAGGGTTGATCTCTAGGATCGAACTCTTGCAGCTCAGACCACAGGAATTCCCTTCTTTGAGCATCGCAACTTCCGTAAATGAAGGAGACAAACAAAAAGGCCCATTCACTCAATATTTTCATAGTAATGTGTTGATTTCATTCTAGAATCAAATAAACTATAACGTCCCTATGCCAGAATATCCATATGTGTTTATTGATTGGGTATGCATGCATAGATGCGTGCATTTTCACCTTGTGAGCTACCTCGTGTATCTTAGTTGGGGCCTGCTTGTGTTCGAGAATCACTGTCATCTTGGCTTTGTGCCTCCTTGACTACGAGGAAATGAATTCAGTTTTCACCCTTGCCCCAAAACCTTGGGAGTTCCAAATGAGAATTGCAATCTTGTTAACGATGATGGTCCATCTTTGGTCCCAAACACTGTGGTATCATCTGAAAGGAATGAAGGCCATTCCCTAACCAACATCTTCTTTGTCATCAGCCTTGTACACACTCCCGGACTCAAGTTAGGGAAGTTCGAGGATTGAGGAGGAAGCTGAGATATGTGATTTGGGGAAATCAAACTCACCACACTAGAGGACGTTCGGGCTAGAGGACCATGCTCCTCTGACCCTCAAGCATCAAACGGGACTGGGACGGAAGGATGAGCATGAAGGACCAAGGAAACTGGCTTCACGACAATCCAATCCCCAGATTCAGGACTGCATGACAACCTCCTATTACTTGTATGGGGATCCAAAGAGAGGAGGCTAGCCCCTGAACCCCTTTAACCTTTTCCTACAGCGCACGGGGGCAAGGTCCCAGAGGGGAAGTGTAAGGGTCTAGAAGAAGAGAAGCCAGAATCCTTGAGGGAAAACTCATGAAGTGTTCAAGAAAGGCCCCATCAAGCAGTATCCTAGATGGGTTGCATAACCGAGTGAAGGACACCTGGGGGCTCGGTCCCTTTCCACTCAGATCAGAAGGTAACATGGCCAAACTTGGAGAATACACTGATCCAGGGGAAAGAGATCCTAACTGCAAGCGGGGGAGGGGCCCGGGGGTCAATGGTGGGGAGATAGGGGCCATAAAAGAAGGGGAGGTGTTGGAGGTAGGAGAAGGAGAGAAAATAGAAGAATTTGGCTGGGCCGAGGTTGGACAAGAACCTGCATGAGGCTGAGGAGATGAAGCTCTAGGCTTGGAGCCACTAGCATGGAGGGGGGCACCAGGGTGACGTTTCTTGCAGATCCGGGCCAAATGTCCCTGGAGGAAACAAGATGAGTAGAACCTAGAGAACACTGGGAAGACAATGTCCTGGGACCAGTCAACGAAATCATTCACCTTCAGAGAGATCTTCTCCAGGAGTGGAAGAGAGAGATCAAGCTCCACATAGATCTGGGCCACCAAGGTTTCCACCCCGTTGCGGGTGCGTTCGTCCGCACAGAGAACCCCCCCCCCAATAATCACTGATGTCCTTGAGGAAGGTTCCATTTGTAAATTAATTTCATTTATTTTAGGATCTTTAAAATTTGTGTTTATCACCTAGATAAACAGAATTCAAATTAAGATAAAACATACCTTGATCCATGGGATCTTCTTGATTTGAATCTCCTTGATTTTCTCCCACATAAAAGGATTTATATCCTCTGCCTCTTTTCTATTCCGCAAAAAAATTGATGGAACATACCAGAAATTGATTGAGTCCTAATTGGTAAGGACAAGACACTTTAAATAGGGATAAAGTAGTTATATGGGTGGTTACTTAATATCCCATTATAATAATATTAAATTAAATCACATGAGGTATTCTAACATTATCCCACTTAACTCATGTGATATTTCTTTATGATATTTAATATTAAATCGGTCATTTATACACATTTATATCTATTCTATAATGTATGCAACATTCATCATAATAAAGTATAATATCTATATGAGTCATGGAGGTCGTATATTCTCTATTAATATACTCACTTCCATATACTACATTATGAACATTTTCCATATCATAATTAAAATGGGATATATATATACATATATATGGTCCAACAATAATGTATTTATTAAAGAATGTGTCTGATATCATTATTCAATCCAATCATGTATACTTATTGAAAAACAGGAAACATGATCAAAAAAATTATAAGTCCAAGTGTCGATTGTAATAATCATAACATTCAATACATACAAAGAAACCTACTCAATGATAATAACCATACTTTCAACATGTCCAATAAATGTCTTGGGCGGAAACCCTTTTTTCAAAGGGTCGGCAATCATAATATTTATGCTAATATGTTCAATTGACACCTTACATTTTTTAAAATCCTCCTTAACTGCAAAGTACTTTAATTCCATGTGTTTAGAACCTTTGGAATATTGGTCATTCTTGGAAAATAATATTGTTATGGTATTGTCACAATAAATTTTCATGGTCTTGGTGATACAGTTGACAATTCCAAGTCCTGAAATAAAGTTCTGCAACCACATACCATGAATTGTAGCTTCAAATCATGCTACAAATTCAGCTTTCATGGTCAAAGTAGCTATAACCGATTACTTTTCAATTTTCCATGTTATTGATCCTTTGGCTAGAAGATAAACATAAAAAAAGTGGACTTTCTTGTATCAACACAATCAGAAAAGTCTAAATCAAAGTATCCAATCACCTCAAGATCATTGGATCTTTTATAAGTAAGCATATGATCCTTTGTTCCTTGCAAATATCACAGAACTTTCTTTGCAGCTCTCCAATGATCGAGTCCAGGATTACTTTGGTATCTTCCCAACATACCGACTAAAATGCTAATATCTGGTCTTGTACATGTTTGATCATACATCAAGATTCCAACAATAGATTCATAAGGAATTTTTTCCATCTATTTTCATTCTAAATTGTTTTTAGAACATTGATTTAGATTAAATTTATCTTCTTTCTGAATTGGAACTAGTGATGCTGAACATTTTTTTATCCTAAACCTCTCTAAAATATTAATGATGTATGCCTTTTGAGATAATCCTAATATAACTTGAGTTCTATTATGAAATATTTATATTCCAATCATATACTTGGCTTCTCCCATGTCTTTCATTACAAAATTATTAGAGAGGAATTTCTTGGTCTCATATAATAGACCAAGATCATTTGCAGCAAGAAATATGTCGTCAACATATAGAATCAAGAATATAAATTTATTTCCACTGGTCTTATGATATATACACCGATAAATGATGTTTTCCTTAAATCCAAAAGATACAATGGTATCATTAAACCTAATATACCATTGTCGGGAATCATGTTTAAGTCCATATATTGACTTCTTCAATTTACATACCATGTGTTCCTTTCCTTCAGTTAAAAAACCCATTGGTTGATCCATGTATACATCTTCCTCTAATTTTCCATTTAGAAAGGCTATTTTAACATCCATTTTATGTAACTATAAATCATACTGAGCTACCAATTCCATAATAATTCTGAAAGAATATTTCTTAGAAACCGATGAGAAGGTTTCCTTATAGTCTACACCATTCTTATGAGTGAATCATTTAGCAAAAAGTCTAGCCTTGTGACGTTCAAGGTTACCAAGAGAGTCATATTTGGTTTTGAAGACCCATTTACATCCAACTCTATTGTATCCTTCAAGAAATTCCATAAGGTCCCACACTTTATTTTGTTCCATGGAATTCAACTCACATTTCATGGCATCTAACCATTTATCAAAATTACCACACTTGATGGCTTGAGAATATGAAACAGGATCATTATTAATGCCAATATCATTTTCTATTTCATGTAGATATACCACATAGTCATCAGAAATAGTTGACCTTCTTTCCCTTTGGGATCTTCTTAACACTATTTCTTGTGGTTCTTTAACCATTTCTTCATTGTGAATTTGGAAAATATTTTGTTGTGGTTCTACTTGATTATTTTGTGATGCAATAATTTGAGGAACAACAACATGTGAAGTTTTAATACAAGAAAATGGAACTTGAATTCTAACTTCTTTAATTTCCACATTTTATGGAACTTCACTCCCACTGGATTCACCATTCTCGATAAATCTAGCATTTCCAGTTTCAAAAATTATCATACTATGGTTATGACAATAAAATCGATACCCCTTTGATTTCTCTGGATAACCAATAAAATGTCCATTGATTGTTCTTGCATCCAGTTTTCTTTGTTGTGGATTATATGAATTTATTTCTACCTGACAACCCCATACATGTAGGTGTCCTAAACAAGGTTTCCTACCAGTCCAAAGTTCAAAAGGAGTCTTCGGAACTGATTTACTAGGAACCCTATTCAGTAAATATACGTCAGTTTTTAAAATCATACATCCACAAAGATAAGGGTAAAGAATAATTACTTAACATACTACTAACCATATCCATTAAAGTTCTATTATTCCTTTCTTATACACCATTTTTTTGTGGTGTACCAGGCATAGTGTATTGTGCACATATGCCATGACTTTCTAGAAACTTTGCAAATGGACCAGGGTTTTGTCCACTTTCATCAAATTTTCCATAATATTCACCACCTATATCAGACCTTATGACCTTCACCTTTTTGTCTAATTGCCTCTCAAATTCATTTACAAAAATTTCCAAGGCATTTGTTGCTTGAGATTTATAATGAAATAAATAGACATATCCATAACATGAAAAATCATCAATAAAGGTGATAAATTATTTTTCCTTACTAAAAGAATTGACATAAAAAGTTCCATATATATTAGTATGTATGATCTCAAGGAGTTGAGTACTTCTTGTGGCACATTTCTTTGTGTGTTTTGTTTATTTTCCTTTAATACAATCCACACAAATGTTTAGGTCAGTAAAATCCAATTTTGGAAGAATTTTAAACTTAATCAATCTCTCCAATATTTCTTTGGAAATATGACCTAAATTTTTATGCCATAAATAAGAAGAATTTTCATTTACTAAACTACTTTTGTTACCATAATCTTGATGCAAAGTCATAAGTGTTTCAGCATACATATTATCAAGATTTAGTTTATATAAACCATCATACAATAAACCAGATCCAATCAAGCGTGTATGCTTAAACAAACTAAAATATCCATTCCCAAAATTCAAAAAGTATCTAGCAGCATCAAGTTTTCACAAAGAAACAAAATTCCTAGATATACTAGGTACATAAAAGGTTTCACATAATTCCAAACTATATCCACTATCAAGGATTAAATGATAAGTCCTGATAGCTTCAACTGGAACCTTCACTCTATTCCCCATGAAGATAAACTTTTCAGTTGTGCTTGTGATTTGGGTTAAAAGGAATACCTGCATTGTATTTGAAACATGATTCATACAACCAGAATCAATCCACCATGTATTATGTGTAACTTTAGATAATATTGATTCATAACATGTATAATCATTTTGCTTACCTTTCTTTTCAAACCAAGCCTTCTGTTTCAGACAATCCTTTTTGGAAATGTCCAACTTTCCCACAGAAATGGCATTTATATTTATTTGTGTTCTTATGGTTCTTGCTAAAAGACTCATTAACCTTCAATGGTCCCTTTTCTTTTCCATGCTTCTATATTCCATGCTTCTTTCCTTCTTGATGATGCACAAAATGGATAGAGTGGATTCCTTGACTCTTTAAATATGTTTCCTCTTAAGCTAACATACTATGCAGTTCATGCACATTCTATTTATCTTTCATGTTGTTGTACTTAATTTGGAATGGTCCATACTTAGACGGTAATGAGTTTAGGACAAACCGTACAAGTAAACTTTCATCCACTTCCATTCCTAAATACTTAAGTCTTGCTGCAATATTTTTCATTTCAATGACATGCTCATGCATGGTACGAGAACCATCATACTTCATGGTGGTCAATGTACTCATTAATGTCCCAGGAAGAGATTTGTCAGCAGTTTGAGATCGTTCTCCCATAGATTTCATAAATTCTTTAGCGCTTTTAGTTTTAGGGAGACCAGACTTGATGTTACTTGCTATCCTCATTCGCATAAACATCAAACTTAATATGTTTGATCTTTCCCATGATGCATAATATACTTTATCATCATCGATGTTTTCATCCATTGTAGTAACGAGTTTCTCTACTTGGAGTGCTAAATCAAGATCCAATACACCAAGGTGAAATTGGATTTTCTCACTCTAATCAGATAAATTTAATCCATTAAAGATTGGAACAGATGATGTTTGTGAGTGAAATGATGATGAAAAGCTAACTGCAATAAATACATGTTTAAAATTAATTCTTTGAAATAATAATAATACATTAATTCAGACAAATTATTTAACAGAAATGTGTATTAGTGTTCTCCTTTGGGTAAAACACTAATACACAAACATAATTGATACTGATTAAAATAACTTTATTTGGAAATAATATACACATCAATTAGATTTATTTATTATCTTTGGATATATAAATAAATCTCATAATGCATAATATATATTACCAATGATTATATTCATAAATTATAAGAATATGCAAATTGACTTTGGGAAATTAATAAATATCTTATAATAATGAATTTTAATTACTCATAAGATATCATAATAGTATAAAATTTATGAGAAATCAATATATATCATTTTAACATAATTTTTTGAAACAATTTTAACTTTATGATTTGACCACTTTGGTGATTAAAAAATCTCATGAAATAATGTTTCAAATAAAAATATCATAATCATAACATAGTTATAAATACAAATAAATTTTAATAAACACAAATCCAAAAAAAAATTTACCCTTTCTTTAATTTTTTTTTGGCATCAAATTTAAAACTCTAATAATTATTTCAAATAATGAAAAATTATTTTTTTTATAACAATTTTGTTAAGGTTTGAAAACCCATCACAAAAAGCTAATAAATAAATGAAAAAAATGCTAACATGTCACCTTTAAAACCATTTCGTAAAGGTGGGCAACCTTATCCATTTTTTTAATCATTAAAACAATTTTAAATATAAAATTCATTTTATTATCAAAGATAATAAATAACTGAAAGGGAAATTTCAAAAACTAAAATAAAGGAGAAGATACAGCAAATTGAGAATCCCAAAAAATAGGCACTTAATATTTGGGAAGAGAAAAACAAATGCACAGTGGATTCATAATTTTAATAATAATAATAATAATAATTGCACAACGATTATCAAAAAATTAAACAACATTACAAAACACCCCATTATTGAAGATAGAGGCAGTGTATTCTCATTAATAATAATAATAATAATAATAAATTGCACACCATATTCGGGTTCAGAAAATTCCACCACACACTATTATTATTAATATTAATGACCATTTAAAATAAGAAGAAAAGAATTCAGATTTAATGCAACATATTTCTTGAATAATGTAATCCATATTTTCAATTCTTATTTTAACGCAACACATAATAAATTTATACATGAAAAAACACAGATTTCATAACCCTCCTCTGATACCACATGTAAATTAAATTTTATTTATTTTAGGATCTTTAAAATCTATTTTTATCACATAGCTAAACAGAATTTAAAATAAGATAAAACATACCTTGATCCATGGGATCTTCTTGATTTGAATCTCCTTGATTTTCTCCCACTTAAAAGGATTTCTATCCTCTGCCTCTTTTCTCTTCCGCAGTAAAATTGATGGAACGTACCAGAAATCGATTGAGTCTTAATTAGAAAGGACATGACCCTTTAAATAGGGATAAAGCAGTTATATGGGTGGTTACTTAATTAAATATCAAATTCCATCAATTTAGAGTTTTATACCTTAATATCCCATTATAATAATATTAAATTAAATCATGTGAGTTATTATAACACCATTTTGAAAGGGAAGAGGGAGAATGGGTAAGCTGATCCAAACGGACGCCTTTGAGATTTCCTTCCCCCTATGAACTTCCATTGACCAACGCGAAAGGTTGAATTTCCAACGCCCCATCAACCGAGGGGCTCTACACCAAGCCTGAATGAAATCCGCTTCCAAGGTGAGAACCAGATAGAACGAGCTCTGATGAAGCACCAAGATGCGGGCTACTGACTATAAGCCCTATGGGTCTACAAAGTGCTTGAAGGCAGGGAGAGGATGGTTTCTCGCACTAAACCTTGCCAAAAGAATCCATTTAAATCCAATAAGAGCAGTGGTGAATGCCGAAGATAGGGCGACCAGAGACAGGCTAGTGCCATCCATCGAAACAGAGTGGGAAAACAGATCAATGTCCTAGAATCAAGGGGGAGGAGCGATGAATACCGGGCCACGCAAAGCCTCCTTGAAGGATTGCACCGGCCACCGCAGGCGGGGAGAGGGAGCAGGGGACCCCCGAGGGGGTAGGAGACAGACACTGGAGCCCCAGAGTCTGGATCAAAAGTCACCGGAACTGAATTCACCGCCGTAGAGCGAGGGGAAGAGGAGGTAACAGTCGGATGAGATTCAAAAATAATTGGCACTTGGGGCGCATTCTTTAGAGATCCCATTTTCCCATATCCCCCACACCCTACTCACCTAAAATGTTGAACCTTGATCCCAATCAAGAAAACTCACAAATACATATAGTGGAAATAAGAAAATGAAAAAACAAAAATCAAGGAAATAACATAAGAGATTATTATGCTTCGGAAAATTAGTAATATTTTTAGGGGGAGACACTATTGATTCCTTTCCATTATAATCAAAAATAAAATAATTTAAATACATATTACTTTGTTAAATTAATCCTTAAAATATTTCATATTCATTAAATTAAATCACGTCACTATGTAACAACCCTGACTCCAATAACACAGATTTGGTGTTTATTATATTATTCTATTACATGATGAAAGATATATCATCACATGGGATTTATTAGTTTATTATTTTTTAGAGACTATTTACATACATGATTTCCATATTACATTTGAAACTTCAAAACATAGATTATAAAATTCTTGAAAACTTTCGTATTTATCATTGAAATCATTCAAAGATCAATTATTGATTCCCTAGGGGAAAAAATAATGGGTTATATCAAATTCTTAGTAAGGGATTATGTATAGAAAAATATATTATGGATAAAAAAGAAATAAAAAATATGAAAGAGTAAATAATCAACAACTGTTCCATATAATTAATAACTTGAGCATTAAATTTATCCATGTATCACAATAATCTCTTAGAAAATAATAACTAGTTTCTCAATGATGGAAGGAATAATTCTAGAAATCTTACTCTTTCCATCGAGCCCTCGACCAGGAAACTTTCAATAAATGGATATCCATACACAAAACACCCAATAATAATTCCTGGAAAGTTTTTTTCCTAATGATACCGTAATCGATGCATCCCCAACTATCACTTAATCTTCATAAACATAACATCAAGGCCTTGAACAAGATCTTATAAATATATAGGTTGGAATACACCAACTACCCAAATATATTTGACTCATGAGACCCACTGATTCATCTAAGAAATATAAAATTTTAGGCCCCATCCATCACTTAAATTAGTCTCTAGGGAGTTTCTTTAAAAACAAGAAGAAGTATCCTTTTCTTTTGGTAACCATTAAAACCAAAATATTTAAAAAAATAATATTAATAGTATTTTATTTGAAAACCCATGGAAAATTTTAAAGTAATATTAATAACAAATAACATTCATGACAGTGGGAAAATACAGTCAAGCCTTAATCTTTAAAAAAATATTTTCACACTTTTATAAATAAAGTCAAATGTGTCTCATATGGAAAATGTTAAAAATATTCCTTTTAAACATTTTTAAAGAAAATAAAATATAGATAATAATTACCTTAAATAATATTTTAAGTACAGATAAAAACATTATTTAAGTGATATAAATAATATGGACATAGAGGGTAAATGTTTCCGACCAAAAAGAAGAGATAAGGTCACCTTCTCTTATAAAATTTCTTTTCAGCTTATTTTTCAACCAAAGTGGAAGGAAATTATAAAAATATATATAAACCCCAATAATAAAAAATTATAATAAATATATATATTTTTAATATATAAAGTGAATATAATTCCTCTAAATGATATTTAACCATAAACAATCCCAATTAAAGTGAGATTGAAACATAAACCCTTACCTTAAACTTCCTATCAACAAAAAATGATATAATATCAAATGTAATAAATTTAGATTTATTATAAATCTATGAAAAAACCATATTTATATTTATATTACTGGTTATCATTCATTTAAAATTTCTCTTTCATTTATTTATTAATAATTCTTGGTTAAAATTAGTATTTGGGTGTTAACAATTCTATTTTTCATGCATGATTTGATTCAATGGTTTAAATCCTTAAAATTTGATCATGCTTTCAAAACCTACATAATTTTAATAATGAAATAAATATAATATTTATTCTTTGAATAAAATTTTATGATCATTCATATAAATTGGTGATGAAAATAAAATGTGTCATCCATAGAGGTGGTAGCCCACACATAACAGGAGTGATGTTTTCATTATCTAAGGAATTGGAAGGAAGGTAGATAATGATTAATATTTCAAAAAACATAATTATTTCATGGATAAAATATTTATTCATATTTATCTTTATAACTAATAATATGAGGTGTTGATGAAAAATTAAACACATCATTCATAGAGGGAGTAGTTCGTACGTACACTCAGGTGACGTTTTCATTTTCCATTGGATAGAAAAGAGGTAGGTAATTGTTGTTTTATTAATAAATAAAATTTTAATTAAAGTAATTATATTTATTTAATTATTTTAATATGGTTATATAATATTTGGAAGAGTTTTAAGAATAATGAAACATGAAAGAACTTGATTAATAGAATTACTTATTCCTTGAACATCCTCCTTTGGATCACACCTAGACTATCTTAGATTGAAATTTTGGTAAGAACATAACATATAGGAAATGAAATATATATTAGATGAGGGATTTATATATTTATTGTTCAAGATAATGTGCTTAAGTAGTTTTTATAAGTAAGGCGGTGAGGGTATCCTTTTATAAGTGAGAGGGATGGAACTTATTAAGTACAGTTAAATTTTAAAAAATATAAATGCATTTTTCATAGTCAAGTGGTACAAAGGAAACTGAAATCTAAATATAGGATAATACATGTCTAAATATACTCAACCAATCAAATTTAAATACGTTTTTTAGTATTTTAAACCTTATCTCTTACTTTAACCCCCTCATTAACACTTTCAACCCTTACTGTACTCACAAAATTTTACCATGGTAACTTATTTTTGCCAAAAAATTTGAAATTAAACTTGTTAAAAAATTTAAATATACTGATTCCAAATTTTAAAAACCATTTTACAAAATTTAATTTCTAAAACTGATAAAATTTAATTTTTATATATGTATAAAAAATGAAAACAAAATTATTTTTTAAAAAAATGTCTTTTTAATCATAAAAATGAATTTACCCTAAAATCATGTATAATATTAATAATTAATACATTTATTTATTTATTTTTAGAAAATTATATATATATGGCTTCAAAATAAATCTAAAACCTAATTTATATATATAAATACTAAAATAAATAAAATGATAAAAATAGTTTTTTATTAGAATATAACATCACTTAGGATCTAAAATGTCAAACATAGGTTTCTAAATTAAACATAATTTTTATAATTGATTTATTTTACTTCTAAACTATATATTTGTTCTATAAAAAAGGTCTCATAAACTTAATTCACTCTTATATCATGATAATTTCATAAAAGTGACAGTGTTTCTAAAAATTTTATTCTTCACTATTCACCCAAAAACAAATAATTTATAAAAATCTAAAAAAATCACACTAAACTAATTTTAAAATAAAAAATCCAAATAATATGTTCATTTTATCCAATTTTAATTATAAAATTTCAATTTTTTTGTTTTATGAGATAATAAAATGTGGATTGTATCATAGTTTCTTTAGGATTATATGTTTGCTTACTATAATTGATGCTTGAGTCTTATATTATTTCCCCTTTAATAATATCATCCTTGAAATATTTAAAATGTCATCTCATAAAAAATTTGGTTTTCTCTTCCTTATTACTTACTTGGGTTCCCAGATTTCCTCCTCTATCTTTTTATTTATTCAATTGAAATTTACCATCTAAGTCATATGATTATGATATACTTTATATCAGTGTCAAGAATCTGGATAGGCTCTTCAAATGAGATAAATCAAGTTCAAACTATATTTCTTCAATGTTGAGTATGTTTGTCGAGTCGGGAATATATTTCCTCAAAAATGATATATGTAATAAATCATTCACTTTAGATTGATTGGGTAAAATTTCCAAATAGTAATACATATATCCAATTATTTCCAAAATATAAAAAGGCTTGATGTACCTTGGTCTTAGATTCCCTTTCTTCCCAAATATTATAACTCCCTTCTATAGAGATAAGTTTAATAAAATATGATTCACCACCTAAAATTCCAAATCCTTTATTTTATTAACTACATATCTATTATGTCTACTTTGAGCTATCTTAATAGGATTCTAAATAGTTATAACTTTCATAATTGACTCCTTGATGAGTTTCATAACTATAAGATTCCTCTCTCTAGCTTTATCCCAACTAGTTGGGGTGGGAAATCTCTTCTCATACAATGCTTTATATGGTGTTATTTGAATTCTTGAATGGAAGCTATTATTATATAAAAAATTTACCAAGGGTATATAATGATTCCACATACCTTTAAAGTGGTTATAATGTCCTTAAAATGTATTCTAATGTTTGAATATCCCTTTCATATTTTCTATCAATTTGAGGATAATATGAGGTTCTCAAATGTATCTTTGGGTTTAAAGCCCTCTAAAGACTCTTCTAGAATTTTTATGTGAACTATAGTCAATGATTAGATAAATATAATATAGGTTTATTATAAATTCTCAGAAATTCATTAACATAGATTTGTGTAATGAATTCAATGGGTAGATCCTCCCTTATAGGTAGAAAATATACAAACATGGTAAGGTGATCAATAGTAATCCATATAGTATTATTCCTACTATGAGTCTTTGGAAGTCCATTGATAAAGTCCATAGTAATATTATCCCACTTCCATATTAGTATAGGGAGATATTTCATGGTACATTTAAGATATTTTCCCTCAGGATTAACTTATTGATAAAATAATAATCTTTATTCATAATAAACAATTTACCAGTTCATAGTGTCCCACCAAAAATGTTTTCTTGAATCCCAATACATATTGGTGCTACTAGGGTGAATATTAAAATTTGATCTATGGGGTTTATTAAGAAATTACATCTTGAGTTAAGGTATGGATAAACACATAGTCTCTTTCCAAATTTCAATATACTATCTTCATAGATGAAGTATATTAACTTCTTATTATTCAAGGCTTTAATTTTCTTTTATAAACAGTTTTAATTTATTTGGGATTTTTCATCCTATACATCAAAGATGGTTTATAAATTATTTGGAAGAGGAGTTAATTTTTAACTTCCAAAATAATTCCCAAATCAAATTTTACTAAATCCATGAATATAGGATCCTTATATATCCTTATATTGGTTAAAACGTCATGATCTTTCTAACTTAAAGCATCATCCACCTTTTTTTCTTTCCCAGGATGGTATTGTATTAATAAATAATAATACTTGAGTAGTTTTATCCTTATCCTTTGTATCGTTTTGATCTCTTTATATGATAAGTTGTATTCCAAACTCCTTTGATCCATATATATCTCACATATGTCACCACACAAATAGTGCCTCTAAATATTCAATGAAATTATTACAGCTTCCAAGTCAATATCATGGGTTAGATTATTTCATTCAAGGATCTTTAACTACATTTAATCATAATAAAGAAATCAATAATTTTACATAAGGACTCATATATATACTTTTTTAGATGCATAATTATATATAAAAAATACATCGTTTCTCAATAGTTGTGTTAATATTGGTGCATTGAACAATATATTCTTTAATTATTAAAAACCTTCTTCACATTCCTTTGACTATATAAACTTAACC
This sequence comes from Viscum album, assembly GCA_963277665.1. Lineage (NCBI taxonomy): Eukaryota > Viridiplantae > Streptophyta > Magnoliopsida > Santalales > Viscaceae > Viscum > Viscum album. Next base: position 19,687,406 of record OY728124.1, read on the forward strand.
CCGTTATAAGTTATATTGGTTTACAGTTTATCCAATCAGAAAAAAATTGATCAAATCACCTATAATGACCATATAATCCAAGGAAACTATGTATCTCAGGTATATTCATTGGTATGGTCCACTATTTCTCTACCATTGTATTATAAGGAACAACAGATATCCCATCCTTGGTGACATTAAGGCCAATAAAAGAGACTCCCTAAATCCAAAATTCACACTTACTAAATTTCTCATATAACTCCTTTCCTTTGAGAGTCACAAGGATAGTATCCAAATGATTCTTATGATCTTTATAGCTTTTAGAGTATTCCAAGGTATCATCAATAAATACCACAATGAAATTATCAATATAATCCTTGAATACTATGTTTATCAAATCTATAGATGAAAATGGTGCATTAGTCAATCTAAAGGGAATTACTTTAAACTCATAACATTTATACCTTGTTCAAAATATTGTCTTCATTATATCATCTTTATTCACTCATAATTGATGATACCCAAATTTAAGATTAACCTTTGAAAAATATTTATATCCTTCAAGTTGATAAAAAAATAATCAAGTTGTGTAAATGAATAATTATTCTTTATAGTAATAACATTGATATCCCTATAATCAATGCACATCCTCATAGAACCATCCTTCTATTTAATAAAGAATAAGGGATATCTGTGGTGAAACATTGGGGAGAATGAATCCTTTATCACACAAATACTATAATTTTTTATTCATATACACTAATTCCATTAGGGACATTCTATAAGGAGACTTAGGTGTAGGTTTTTCATCAAGTATGAGTTTAGTGGAAAACATTCTTTCATGCTAAGGTGGATGTTCATGAAATTATTCAAGAAACACATCAATGTATTCCTACACAATAGGTGCATCCTCTATTCTTAGGTTCCCTTCATCATCTATTGGTTGTGTTTACTATTATTCTCTAAGAATTTTATTCTGGTGGGATACTGGAGGAGGATCCTATAACAAATTACCTCATTTCACTCCATAGTAACTAGGTTACAGGGTTACTAGACCTTAGGCATTCCTCCTCATACACCAGAGGCTGCTGACTAGAAATAGGGGTCTAGGGTAGTACTGTGGGGAGACTATACCCCCATATCAGAGTGAGAAATAATAAAACATAAATAACCAAATAAAATCAATAAAAATAAATCATCATAGTACTTATAACCAAATATAAATAAGCATGATATAATAAATTAATTGTATTTGGTAGTCATAAAAACTCAAAATAATTTTAGAACGTGCATGTGATATGCTCAAAATAAATGAATATAGTGAAAAATAATAAATAAAATAACCACCATTGATCCAAAGTTTCTAACATGGCATGTGGGATTGAAAATACCTACTTCAGTAAATGATAGTGTGTCTCTGAGTATGTCACAAAATCAAGACAACCAATATTAGGTGACATCGCTAGACCCCAGGAGGTAATCTTGGTTGGTCAATTGTCATTAGGCATAAATTCAATCCTTATTAGGTAATCATAGGTGATCCCATAATCATCAATAAAATTTAATGATTCCTAGGGGTTACCCTAGGAAATACAATGGTACCATTAGGAATATATTCAATTCCTAGGGGTGGACCTAAGAAATCAAAATCATATGGAATAACTACTAACTCCTAAGAGGTAGACCCTAGATCATAATAAGAATTAGGCATTATAGTGGACTCCTGGGTGGATAAACCCAGGTTCTCTATATAACATATGGAATATAAGATGGTTCCTAGTAACCATGGGAATCCAAAACATAAACATGTAACTTAGAAGGGTGGAACATATCTTTTTTGATATCTCATATAATATATCTCATAAAGTTTGGACATCCACTCAAACTCAGCTCACATAATTGATGTTATCCTCCCATGTGAATAATCCACCATCACTACAACCATATAAGGCTCATATTTGAGTTTTAAGGTGATACTTATGATCCTCATTATCCATCACCAATACTTCCATCTTTGGGGTTAATATATTACTGGGGAATCTACCTCGGGGTTCTCTAAGTCACATCATAGCATGAGCACCTCACCTGGGTTCCCCTATCACCTAATCATATATTGGGTTAAGACCTATCACTCAGGGGTATGTATGTCCCTTAACCTTAACATGGTCATCATATAGCCTCACCGGCCATATAAGGCAAGCCTCACTAGCATCACTCTAAAGAGATGGAATGAAGCCCATCTCAATACCCAAGTTTCACTAGGTTGTTCCTCACGTGCTCAGCCTATGAAAAATACCCCACATAATATTCATTAAGTCCTCATATACTACTATGGTGGGAACACTCACCCCATTATTTTCTCAATAATACGAAAGTATCTAAGGAACCTCATGGTCATATCATTCCTACTCAATCTAATTATTCATGGCCCAACACTCACCACCACTATGAGGCATAAAGATAACCTATAATGAGGGTATCTACATTTATATAATTTAGTTAATTTATTCCCCTATTGGTTCTAAGTATTTCAGGGAATGAATTTATAGTCAAGGCCTCAGCCATCAACAGTCGAGACATCAATCCAATGTATAAGGGACCACTGTATCCCATGTCACTTTGTTAAGTGCAGGTATTTAATTTTAAATAAAAAAATATTTTTAAAATAAAATTACAATCATATTTGGTAATGATACCACATACCAAATGACATAATAAAACAGATAATACCATAGTGGAATTTATGAGGGACTAGCTATCTCAAATTGGAGTTATTTCTTTTTGAATCACCACCCGAGAACCCTCGTCTATGATCATCCAAGTCCACTTGGTCATCACCCATCATCAAAAGGACCTATATCATATCAAAACATCCCAATAAATTAATTATAATCCAATAATAATTAATTAATTAATTTAAAATTAACATTACAAATTAAAATGATCTTATATAATCACTGATAACTCACTGATTGACCTTGTCTCACCAAAACCATAAACAATGACATGTTGACGTCCTATGGTATGCTCCCACCATATACCCTCTCAAAATACCTATCTTAATTACCTTATTAAATGTTAAATGTCAACCAAATTTTCCAAAAATCATTATGAAAAATTCATACAATGGCATACCTCCATCAAAACAACATGTGACAACATGAAGATACCATCCCAGGATGTCCTCTAGGTATGGAATATGAAATAACCATAAAACTAGAATGATTTCCCCATGATCAAGTGAAATAATAACCAAGACCTAGCCTAAAACTAAACCAAAATTAAGGGATATCAATGAGAAATAAGAATGGAAAAAAACAAAGGATCTTACCTTATATTTCTACTGAAATGTATTCAGAATCACCCCAAATGGAGGGAAACCAAGACACGAAAGGGGGATAGGAGGAATAGAAGAAATGGCCTCCTCCAATCACCCCCCAATAAAAATAATAAAAACTAGTTTTTCACCCATCTAAAAACACACCTAACATCATTCATGACATGAACCGAGTGGTTCACAACATGAAGAACTCCAAACAGAAGAGACATCCCTCTACCTTGACACTTTCACAATGTGAACCCCTAGTTTACAGTGTGAATAGCATAAGATAGGGAATTATCCCAAAAATACCATGTTCATATCTTGAAATACTAGTGTGAAGACTATTCATAGTGTTAACTCCTAGTTTACATCATGAATTACACTAGGTAACTGACCCAATTTGTGGATAGAACCTCCACCTTCACACCAAAAAGCACATGTGTGTAGTTTATTCATGGCATGAATGACCCTTAATGATATGAATGTCCTTTTAATATAAAATATTAGGAGGTAATACACCTGGACATTGCTTTGACATTGTCCTGAACACCTAAGGTATCCACCAAGCCTCAAAATGCATCTAAAATCAACTTTTTGAGATAAACAAACACTTGTAATTTTGATCTATGTCCCAATTATTAGAAAAACCAATCACCAAAATCAAACATAAAAATTACCTAAGGAATAATCAACCTAAAAAGGCACAGTTTTTTACAAAATCCCCAACATAGAACTTATCATCTGTAATAATCCTTGGTGGAATTTTAAGCATTAATCCAAGCCTACCATGGTTTCCAATTCATGAAAAACAAGTCACATTATATTCTAAAATTCCAAATGATATTTTGTTATGAAACTCCAAACATGAGGCACACTATTCATCAAAATCCATGAAACAATCATCACTATCATTGAATCACTAATACAATGCTTACCCAAACCCATCTACCCTGAGATACCTTGGTGTCATCAATAAATTAATCCATGGTATTGAGGTTATATCCACTATAAGTATTGTCTCACAAGAATATTTTAAGCCATGGTGATCCCCCCCCCCCATCGAAATAACTCACTAAAACAAAATTCTTGTAGTCCATCAAAATTATTGGTGATATTTCCATCTCTCCACGCCCAACTATGTGAAAAAACACTATCAAACATCAAATTGTTGACCTTTCTGAAAGATGCACAACAGAAATCATCAGACATGTTATCACATTCATCTGATCATGATGCCTAAACTCTCATATGCATCCTAATATAGTCCAAAAATCCTACGATAAAGTCTAATCCTAAAATTTGAGTTAATTATATGGTCGGATCCTCAACCAACCAAACTAACTTCCATGCCTTTATCCCGAACATCATTTCATCATCGATATGACTCAAACTCAGATCTCATCATAACCATACCAGGACCAATTCCAAATCAAAAACTCTATGTTTCACTACATCCAACTTTGGAATTTAATATTCATTAAGAAACCAGTTAAAATTTGTTTCATCTATACACCAATAACTAAAATCCACCTCGAAAGCCCAACGACTGGTCTCATCACACCCACTACCATACCAACACTTAGGTAATTCTTCCATATTCCATGCTCCATACATTACCACACATAATTACTGGACATAGTTTTCCCACTCATACTCGATCACCAACACAAAACATCAATCACCAACTATTCTTGGATCATGAAAATGCTATCCTCAACAACCATCAAAATTTAATCTGTAACTAGAGTAACACCATCCAATGGGAAATGGGGCACTCTCTACCATACGAATTTTCTTATACTTCTCATCGAGGATGGCCTCAGTATTTTTCATCATGACACATGTGTCTTTCCTCTTGATCCATGCTCATCTAAACTAAGTAACCTTTTCTAGGATCAATTGTCAGATTAAACAAGGCATCATACTCTAATCCAATTCTAATGAAACCTATCACTATAGAATGAAATATCTTATTTTCATCAAAACCTAAAGAAACTAGTCCCATAACATTTTATCAAAACATCGTTTATCTTATCTCATGCGGTCGCTCACTAGTTTTCAATTCAACGGCACCACATGTAACCAGTGTGTACTATCTAAATATCATCTAAAACCTAGAGGTGTACACTCTTGTACCACATGATTACAAAAATAAAACTCATTATCCCATGATTAATGCATCATTATACCTAGAATAATTCACCTAAATCATCGACCATGATCCTTTTCATGTCAATATCATCAAAATGGAAGCACCCATGTGCCCTTTTTGAACAAACCAATATCCCTAACATGTTGAGGAAAACCAAATGATCACCCACCAACCCAGAGTCATTATAAAAAATATATATGTCTAACCAAACTCCAAAAAGAGAATCCAACGTACACATGTCTGGGCATATTACTATTCATTCCCTAGAAATTGAACCTCAATACCAAATCACAAGCACTCAAGGTGCTCTCCTTATAAAAGTTCAAGTCATATCACATTCCTATAACACCCACTATAGGGTTATCATATATATAACAAGAACCACATTTCATGTCATCAGCCTACTAGGGAAATAATTCTCATTGATCATTTATATAGAGTACAACGCCCTTCAGAAACAAGATCTCAGACTAATCCTCACTAGGACTTTGCCTATGAGGCCACCATTTAGAGGATTACATTCTCATCCATCAATAAATATATATATATATATAAAGGAATTTTTCTAGATTATATTTATCATGTAACCATATTCATATGGTTTGGTTAAGTATAATTACACTAAGAAACTGTAACGACCTGAAATTTTTGATAAATCTTGTTTCCTAATTTTGTGTGTTATTTTATTTTTGATACTCAACAAAACTGTTTCATTTGATAACATGAGTATAATTAAAATGAGACCATTGGGTTTTGACTTATTATATGACCATTGGTCAATATGACCACTGGAAACTAAACATTTTGATTTTTGTCTCTAAATACAAGTAATCTTGGTTAATTATTATAGAAAGAAGATTCGATGGCCTCGCCCAGTAGTCTTGGACCGATCGAAGCCCATCTAACAGAACTTGGGAAGGAGGTAGCACCACTAGGCTTTGCTCTGGACCAAACCCAAGCCAAACTTCATCATGTGAAGCTAGAACGGAATTGCCTTCGCGAGAAGTTCAACCTGATAGAAATTACTACTCGTGCGATGTTGGTCGGGCCTCCCTCAGATTCTCTCACCTTAGAACACCTTACACTTAGGTCCTATACTAGCGTGATAAGGGGATATTTATGGAGACCATAACTACCTTGTCTAATCCTTTGTTTTAAATAAAAATTGGGATTTATTCTTAAGATAAAGTTTATGACTTTTCAAATGTCCAGATAAATATAGTATGCATATTTTTGATGAATTTTAGAAAAAGGATATTTTAAAAATGTTTATGTAAACCTTAAATAATTAAAAATGTGTAATGATTTTCAAAAAATGATCTTCTACAATTATGTTCAGTACGAAATTTAGAGTCTAATAAGATCAACTTGTTTTTTGATCAATAGTAAATTGTGAATAGTGATTTTACGCTTAGGATTAGTAATGTGACCAAATAGATTAGTAACCTCACTTAAAGAAAGTATTAAAATAATCTAGGCACCTTGATTAAGTAATGTGATTCAATAAATTGGTTAAATAACGGTTTCATAAATTATTATTCAATTATTAGTTTTTTTGGGTAAATAGTGTTTTTTTAATTAAAAATTAAATTAAAAATATTTAGAAAATTATTTTTATAAAATGGATTTCATTTTTGAACTCAGAGCATCGATATTATGTTAAGGTAATTTTTGGGGTTTTTTCTGAAAAAAATGAATTTTCGGTGAATAGTGTATTTATTTAAAAATAAAATTTAAAATATTTAGAAAATTATTTTTATAAAATGGATTTCATTTTTGAAATCAGAGCATTGATATTTGGTTTGTGTGAAATTTTTGGATTTTTCTGAGAAAGTTGAATTTTCAGTGAATAGTAAAAATACAGTTTTAGGGTTTCGGTATGTTTAATGACATCATAAATGTGTCATGATGATTTAATGAGATATTTTAAGGGTTGGACGACCAAAGGTGATGAATTATTGTATTGGGGGCCCCATGTGGCCTAACTTCATGGGAAATATCATGGGAGAGCACATGGTTTTGAGAAAACCACTTTTGAGGTGCCCCTTGGCCATTAATGCCTTGTCCCCTCACTTTCCCTATAAATACCAAGCCCTCCTTACATCCATTCGACTACAAAACCATCCTAAACGATATTCTAGTCTCCTTAATTCCCAAGGAGTCATCCCAAGGTTCCCCCAAGCCCTCAAGGTCCAAACCTTTGAGTTTTAAGAGTTACGTTTTAAGGTTAGGGATCCGACCCCTCTCTTTCTTTTCAAGTGATCTCTTTTATGTCATTTCTTTTATGATCCATGTTATTATGTTGGAGGATGTTCTTTTATATTCATACTACTGTACTTTTTATTTTTATATTATGATAGACCCCCTCTTCCTCTCATCAATTCGTTTTAAGAATGTTTATGTGGCGCCATTAGGCTGCCGAGTTTTTAAGGGATTCTTTCACCCTTCTCGTTTTTTTATTTCTATTTTCATGTCAAGTATTTCAAGTTCCTTTTATTATGTTGGGGTATTATATATATATCTATCATACTGATATTTTATGTTCATATGATGAGAGACCCCATTTGATCTCCTTAATTCAGTATTTTGATGTTTTAAGTGGCGTCGTTAGGCTGCTGAATTTTTAAGGGAGTCTTTCACCCTTCTCATTTTCAAGATCTATTTTCATGTCAAGTCCTTCATGTTCCTTTTTATTATGTTGGGGTATGATATCTAAATCTATCATACTGATCTTTTACGTTCATATGATGAGATACCCTATTTGATCTCTTCAATTCAGTATTTTGAAGTTTTAAGTGGCGCTGTTAGGCTGCCGAATTTTTAAGTGGTTCTTTCACCTTTCTCCTTTTTCAAAGTTCTAATTCCATGTCAAGTCTTGAAAGTTACTTTTTATTATGTTGTGGTATGATCTCTATATCTATCACACTTATATTTTATTTTAATATTATGAGAGACCCTATTTGATCTCATCAATTCATTTTTGGTTGAAGTTTATGTGACGCCGTTAGGCTGCTAAATTTTCATAAGAGAAATCTTATTTTTTTGTCTTCCTTTCATGTTCTTCATTTCATATGGTATATTTTCAAATTTCATTACCATGTTATTAAATCCCTTATATTCTGTCCCTCTACTGTTTTATGGTTCATTTATGAATATTTGACCCATTTCCCCTTTCTTTTCAACGTTTTCTAAACCCCTATAATGTAGCTGTTGTGCTGCAGAATTTTCGTCTCAAAATGCCTCTCTATTTTTCTCAAAATTACTTCATGTTATTAAGTGAATACTCAAAGCTCTTATTTCTACAGGGGTATTAACATATATATCAAAATTTTCTATTTTTAAATTCTGGGATTTACATACATGAAACCCGCTTTCCCTTTTCATGGGTTTAAAGTGACATAAAGTTCATGTCTTTAAAGCAGTTTTTAAAACGTTATGATTATGAAATGAAACCCATTTATTTTATGCTATATGGGTTGTTTATGAAATTATTGATGATGATATATGTGGCTCACATGATAATAAATACATGTCAAGGGTGCGCCTAGATAGCGCTTTAATGCATTGGGTAAAGACTTAATCTCTAGAGATGACCTTTTAGACTGATACCTTGGTGAATAACCTTGGTAATTTTTAATGACACCTTGGGGATGGACCTTGGTGAAATAAAATTATTGTCAATATTAAATGGTGTAGCCACATCTTAAAGTTATGAAAAATGTTATTTTTATTATGATATTCCACATGATTCTTTCTCATTCCTTAAAGTTCTTTTTCATGACATAGTTGATGTATCTCAAGTTCACATGTTAAATGTTTCTCTTGTTTACCTTACTAGGCCTTCTGCTCACCCTTTCTTTTGATGTATGTCCCCAGTTTATGAGATGCAGTAATGAACCTAGGATGAACATGAGGAGAAGCCTTTCAAGTGTTTAAGAATAATTCTTTATGTTTTCATGTTTTAATCTCTTGGTTTCCAAGACACTAAACCTTAAAGATCCTCGGTTTTGTAAAATTTAATGAAAGTTTATGTGATAAAAAAGCGGGTTACTATAGTTGGTATCAAAGGATGGTTTAGTTATTTGTGAAAATTAGGGTATGAAAACTCTAGTAAGAACCCTACATAAAATTTTAAATATAGGAAATCTTCCTGGTATTTTGGTGAGTATTGAGTAAGGGGTTTCCAAGAAAATACATCCTTATCTGGATATGAGTAGGTAGAGGTGGCTCTGGCACAGATGTACATAGGGGTAAAACTTGAAAACACCGCTTTGAGCTAGACTCGAATGGGAACTGGTACACAACAACGGGCCTTGCTACACTCTTGGTTACGACACTCCAGGGGGATATGCTTTGGTAAATTCATAAGCTTAGTATGAACCATTATTAAAGGAATAAGGATAAAACAAAATAAAGATTCACATAAGAGTATATGATCATGGATAACCTAGTTTGAAACCTAGGGGATCACAATTTAGTGTATAATTTTCTTCTACAAGTTATACATATATGCTTTAAGCTCCTTTTCATGATTATTGGTTAAGTATTTAAGCCTCTAATTATAATTTCTCTTCTTAATTAATGGTGGGAAATGGAAGAACATGTCCCAACAACCAATGTGATAGAAAATGTGATGATTGTCGTATTAATATGACAGAGATTATTAGGGGATTAAAAGATGATTATTATTTTGGAATACGTTCACTATTTTAGGGACCCTATATGATCGAGGTAAATAGATTACTACAGTATTTTCATTGAGGAGTAAGGTTTACTTATAGAATTGATGAATTTAAGGTGGACTTATAGTAATTTAGGTTACTTATGTAAATGATTAACCTATCTTGGGTAAAATATGTTTAGGTTAGCTACTTTTGTTATAAGATGTTAGGAGTGGTTGATGTGTTTTGGAGACGAACAATGAAGTTTATTTTGGAAGACTATGTTATCAAATTATTCTTGTATTTGGGTTTCAATCTTAGTTTGGTTTATTTTGAGGAATTTTAAGAGCAGTTATTTATGGAATGGTCTATGATGAACTTTGGGTAGTACCATGGAACTTTGAAGATTTAAAAGTAGTTTCCATTCCTATGGGATTCTTTCTTTTTGAAGAGTTGTTTTACCTTACCCTTTCTGTTTTTGGGATAATGTTTAAATATAGAAGAAATATATAGTTAATCTTTTGTGGATTATGTGATTCTCTAGAAGATGGTTCTTGTGCTTTTGATGAGACCAAGTGTTTTTGAATTCTCATCATTTGGAGAAAAGATTAGTTTTGGTAGAAACTTATTAAAGGATGAAACTCTACTTGAAGGTAGGTATATTTTCTTATGTTTCTGTTCTATGTAGTAAATGAATTCCTCAAAATTATGAAAAGGAACGTAAAACAAAAATGTGGTTGGTTTACGTTTCCTACTAGGTAATCAAAGGTCGTTTACACACATCATAAGTTTGGGATTTTTTATGGTTAACTTTCTCCTAATCATGTTTTCTATCACTCTACCACAGAACTTGACCCTTTGTTTTCTCCTCCATGTCCATGTTTTCCTACATGGAATCCTAGATGGGTTAACTCGGGTGACCTTTATACTTCCCTTTCTTTCTTTTAAAGTAATAGTTTTTATGACTCCTTTTCTGATGTGGGACTTTCAATGAAATTTCAAAACCCAATTTTAAAAAATTTCAAGGACGCAATTTCTTAAGGGGGAAGATTGTAACAACCCGAAATTTTGAATAAATCTTGTTTCCTAATTTTGTGTGTTATTTTATTTTTGATACTCAACAAAACGGTTTCATTTGATAACATGAGTATAATTAAAATGAGACCATTGGGTTTTGACTGATTATATGACCATTGGTCAATATGACCACTGGAAACTAAACGTTTTGATTTTTGTCTCTAAATACAAGTAATCTTGGTTAATTATTATAGAAAGAAGATTCGATGGCCTCACCCAGTAGTCTTGGACCGATCGAAGCCCATCTAACAGAACTTGGGAAGGAGGTAGCACCACTAGGCTTTGCTCTGGACCAAACCCAAGCCGAACTTCATCGTGTGAAGCTAGAACGGAATCGCCTTCACGAGAAGTTCAACCTGATAGAAATTATTACTCGTGCGATGTTGGTCGAGCCTCCCTTAGATTCTCTCACCTTAGCACACCTTACACTTAGGTCCTATGCTGGCGTGATAAGGGGCTATTTAAGGAGACCGTCACTGCCTTGTGTAATCCTTTTTTTTAAATAAAAATTGGGATTTCTTCTTATGATAATGTTTATGACTTTTCAAATGTCCGGATAAATATAGTATGCATATTTTTGATGAATTTTAGAAAAATGATATTTTAAAAATGTTTATGTAAACCTTAAATAATTAAAAATGTGTAATGATTTTCAAAAAATGGTCTTCTACAATTATGTTCAGTACGAAATTTAGATTCTAATAAGATCAACATGATTTTTGATGAATAGTAAATTATGAATAGTGATTTTATGCTTAGGATTAGTAATGTGACCAAATAGATTAGTAACCTCACTTAAAGAAAGTATTAAAATAATCTAGGCACCTTGATTAAGTAATGTGATTCAATAAAATGGTTAAATAACGGTTTCATAAATTATTATTCAAGTATTAGTTTTTTCGGGTGAATAGTGTTTTTTTAATTAAAAATTAATTTAAAAATATTTAGAAATTTATTTTTATAAAATGGATTTCATTTTTGAACTCAGAGCATCGATATTATGTTAAGGTAATTTTTGGGGTTTTTTCTGAAAAAAATGAATTTTCGGTGAATAGTGTATTTATTTAAAAATAAAATTAAAAATATTTAGAAAATTATTTTTATAAAATGGAGTTCATTTTTGAAATCAGAGCATTGATATTTGGTTTGTGTGAAATTTTGGGATTTTTCTGAGAAAGTTGAATTTTCAGTGAATAGTAAAAATACAATTTTAGGGTTTCGATATGTTTAATGACATCATAACTGTGTCATGATGATTTAATGAGATATTTTAAGGGTTGGCCGACCAAAGGTGATGAATTATTGTATTTGGGGCCCCATGTGGCTTAACTTCATGGGAAATATCATGGGAGAGCACATGGTTTTGAGAAAACCACTTTTGAGGTGTCCCTTGGCTATTAATGTCTTGTCCCCTCACTTTCCCTATAAATACCAAGCCCTCCTCTCATCCATTCGACTCCAAAACCATCCTCAAAAATGTTCTAGTCTCCTTAATTCCCACTGAGTCCTCCCAAGGTGCCCCCAAGCCCTCAAGGTCCAAACCTTTGAGTTTTAAGAGTTACGTTTTAAGGTAAGGGATCCGACCCCTCTCTTTCTTTTCAAGTGATCTCTTTTATGTCATTTCTTTTATGCTCCATGTTCTTATGTTGGAGGATGTTCTTTTATATTCATCCTAATATCCTTTTTATATTTATATGATGAAAGACCCCCTCTTCCTCTCATCAATTCGTTTTAATAATGTTTATGTGGCGTCGTTAGGCTGCCGAGTTTTTAAGGGATTCTTTCACCCTTCTCGTTTTTTTAAGTTCTATTTTCATGTCAAGTATTTCAAGTTACTTTTATTATGTTGGGGTATGATATCTATATCTATCATACTGATATTTTATGTTCATATGATGAGAGACCCCATTTGATCTCTTTAATTCAGTATTTTGATGTTTTAAGTGGCGTCGTTAGGCTGCCGAATTTTTAATGGAGTCTTTACCCTTCTCATTTTCAAGATCTATTTTCATGTCAAGTCTTTCATGTTCCTTTTTATTATGTTGGGGTATGATATCTAAATATATCATACTGATCTTTTACGTTCATATTATGAGAGACCCTATTTGATCTCTTCAATTCAGCATTTTGAAGTTTTATGTGGTGCCGTTAGGTTGTCGAATTTTTAAGTGGTTCTTTAACCTTTCTCCTTTTTCAAAGTTCTAATTCCATGTCAAGTATTGAAAGTTAATTTTTATTATGTTGGGGTATGATCTATATATCTATCATACTGATCTTTTATTTTCATATGATGAGAGACCCTATTTGATCTCATCAATTCATTTTTGGTTGAAGTTTATATGACGTCGTTAGGCTGCCGAATTTTCATAAGAGAAATCTTATTTTTTTTGTCTTCCTTTCATTTTCTTCATTTCATATAGTATATTTTCAAATTTCATTACCATGTTCTTAAATCCATTATATTCTGTCCCTATACTATTTTATGGGTCATTTATGAATTTTTGATCCATGTCCCCTCTCTTTTCAACATTTTCTAAAACCCTATAACGTAGCCGTTGTGCTGCAGAATTTTCCTCTCAAAATGCCTCTCTATTTTTCTCAAAATTACTTCATGTTATTAAGTGAATAATAAAAGCTCTTATTTCTACATGGTTATTAACATATATATCAAAATTTTATATTTTTAAATTCTGGTATTTATATACATGAAACCCATTTTCCCTTTCCATGGGTTTAAAGTGACATAAAGTTCATGTCTTTAAAGCAGTTTTTAAAATGTTATGATTATGAAATGAAACCCATTACTTTTATGCTATATGGGTTGTTTATTAAATGACTGATGATGATATATGTGGCTCACATGATAATAAATACATGTCAAGGGTGCGCCCAGATAGCGCTCCAATGCATTGGGTAAAGACTTAATCTCTAGAGATGACCTTTTAGACTGATACCTTGGTGAATAACCTTGGAAATTTTTAATGACACCTTGGGGATGGACCTTGGTGAAACGAAATGATTTTAAATATTAAATGTTGTAGCCACATCTTAAAGTTATGAAAAATTTTATTTTTATTATGATATGCCACATGATTCTTTCTCATGCCTTAAAGTTCTTTTTCATGACATAGTTGATGTATCTTAAGTTCACATGTTAAATGTTTCTCTTGTTTCCCTTACTGGGGATTCTGCTCACCCTTTATTTTGATGTATGTCCCTAGGTTATGAGATGCAATAATGAACCTAGGATGAACATGATGAGAATCCTTTCAAGTGTTTAAGAATAATGATTTATGTTTTCATGTTTTAATCTCCTGGTTTCCAAGACACTAAACCTTAAAGATCCTCGGTTTTGTAAAATGTAATGAAATTTTATGTGATAAAAAGGTAGGATGCTATAGAAACCATATAGGAAAACACCATATAGGTTATTATTGATTCTTTAAAAAAATAAACTTGTTTATTTTTGAAAACAGTATTGTAACCACTCCCAAGGGTATCATCACTAAGGAATTTAAGGATTTTACCAGAATAATAGAGTCACTATACACCCCTTATATAGAGGGACTATATATCCATAACCAAGTAACATCACTATGTAGATTCCACATGACCTATCATCAGAAAAAATATATTATGGTCTATCTGAGAATAATTCCACCAGAAATTTATATGGAAAAATTCTAAATAAGTTGTTGGTAACAATTTAAATAAATGAACCTTTTCATTAGTGAAATGAATTATGCACGCACATGTATTTCATGTGAAACCTATAATGCCAACTATGATGAGTATACATGGCCTCTTACTATCAATCCAAGATCCCTAAACCAAAATAAATCATAAAATCCAAAACTCAAGTAAATCACGCTAGGTAAAATAATGAAATCATAAAATTAGAAACTAAGAATAGAAATCCTATATCCCCAATAACTTTTAATTCATACTGGAAAATGTTTTCATGGTGCACCAATATGATATCCATCAAAAGATCTAACACATTCAAATGTCGCTTATCTATCATCTCCCAAAATAGTAAGAGAAAACAAAACTATGATACACTTTATGATATTAGTCACATAAATTCTATGATACCACATTGTAACACCACACTCTAGTTCACCCTATAGTAACCAGTTTTCAGGGTTACTGGACCTCAGGCGTGCATCCCCACATGCTAGAGGCTATTGACTAACAACAAGGATCTAGGGTAGTGTTGTGGGGAGACTATACCCCCATATAAGAGTTATGAATAATATAAAATAAATAACCCAATAGAATCTATAAAAACAAATCATAATAGTAAACATAAAAAAATACATATAAGAATGTTATAATAAATGACATGTAGTTGGAATTCATAAAAAATCATCGTCAAGCCATAATACAACATAGATTAGACACTAGGCTGACCACATATATAAGATAAATAAAAGGAAATAAGACACAAAATCTATCATGCCATTCCCAAGCCTCATCATATCTTAGTCTATAATTCCATCAAAGGTATCTTTATCAGTCATGCAACATCAGGCCACTGCCCAACCTAAACTAGAAATCAATGAAGTCAGTTCGGGTACCCAGTTTTCATGCTTGCTCGAACATATTATGAGAATAACTCTATAGGGAACAACTAATGTGGTCTCGTACATAACCTATAAATATGGTTTATGTAAATGTGATATACTCAAAATTAATGAATACAATGTGGAAGAATAAATAAAATAACCACCATTGATCCTTAAGTTCTAACATGACACCTAACATCAATTGTAACTACTTTGGATAATTCTATAGTATCTCTGATCACATCAAAAAATTGTTCTAACTGATATCATGTGATATTTCTATCCCCCAAAAGGTAATCATGGGTTGTTAATAGTTATTAGGTGTAAAGAAAATCCCTTGGAGGTAATATTAAGATATCCAATAGTCATTAAGTGTCATCATCAATCCCTATGAGGTAATCTTAAGTGGTCTAATAATCCTCAGTAATCATTATAGATCCCTAGTATGTAATCCTAGTTGTTGGTTAGAGTGTATTACTCAAGAGGGGGGGAATTGAGTATCTATTAAAATTTATGTTAAAATTTTTCTTAAAAAGGTTCCCTAATAAAAAATGAATACAGCCTAGTTAATCAAGGTAATACAATTATAAATGCTTGACTATTCAAATAACCTATCGAAAGATTGATTAATTCTTAGTAATATCAATATGAATTATGGATACTAATTTTGAAGCTATTATAATAAGGAAACACAATTATAACTTAAATCCAAGACTAACTATCAATGTAAAATCTAGTGTTTTCTGAAATATACTGTAAAGCAGAGAAAAAATAAATTCAAAGATAGATCGGATAAAACAAGTGGTTCAGTCTCAAGATGAGACCTAATCCACTTCACTTAGTGATCACCTTCCACCAAGTAGTTTATAATAATAAACTTGATCCACACCCTAGATCAGGGTAAACAATAGTGAACAAGACTGTCTAGGTCACACAACCTCTTCCACTATTCTTCATGGGTATAAAATATCAGGTCACACAAGTACCTTTTCCACACTTATCCATGGGAGTAAATAGATGTAAAAAAGATATGAGAGGAAGGATATCTTGTATCCTTTAGTTTAGTGTAGGAGACAGTGTGTGTTTTAATACAGACGCACGCACACTAATCGAAATCTAAAAATAGTACACAATAGATCAAAGATGATGAGATAAGGTTAGAAGTGATTTGAATGTTATTCTATGCATCTCTAGACTTTTAGGATGAATCAGATGCAATTATTGAGTCCTCTTGTGAAAAACAGAGTATCGTAAGTCTGGTGCTCTGGTTTCATGTTAGATCTAGCCCGTGTTCTTCAAGGAGTTGGTACTGCGAAGATGATTTTGATTCTGATCTATGGTAGTCCAGACTTTGGATTGAGAGGTATTTGTGTGTTATTTAGTTGTATCTTGTTTCAAGTATCTGTTCAATATTCAAAAGTTCTCATACATCTTCTATTCTTCTATGTATGTGTTAATTTTTTAAACCCATATTATCTTCTTTTTTAATTGTGAGTGCACACGTTGGAGATGACAGGATGCATGTATTATGGATCTCTTACCTCATAATGTCATGTGACATGTCTAAAAAGAAACATTAAATATGTATGTTCCTTTAAATGACTCAAATATGACCGTTAGAAATTAAATTAAAAATGAAAAAATATATTAAATAACGGTGTCACAGTCTGTCTAGAAACGGTGTCTTCTTGGAAATGGTGTCATCACGAAACAGTGTATTCTTGGAAATGGTGTCATCACAAAATAGTGTCTTATTATTTTTCTTTGAGAGATGATACAGTCATTATGGCATAGTTTTATTGAGACCAGGAACTGGTAGCATAGATGTGGTGTCAGAATCACAGTGTTTTGTGCTTTTCCTAACTTCAAACTGTGTCTTAGTGATGGTAGCATAGAAACAGTGGCACAGACTTCTAGATATCTGAAAATGGTCATGGTTTCTATGTCACGATGTCTAGGTCACGGTATCTGGGACACGGTGTCTGGTTCACAGTGTCTGGATCATGGTGTTTGGGTTACGGTGACTGGGTCATGGTGTTTGGGTCATGGTGTCTAGGTCACGGTGTCTGGGTTACGATGTTTGGGTTACGGTGTCTGGGTCCTTTGCCAGAAAACCAGAACCAGTGGAAAACTCACAGTTTCTCTAACTTAGACAAATATTTGTATACAGAATTAGGTGGTAATATTCAAAGAATGAATTATACTTAATCATTCATATAAGAAATCATTATAGAACACAGTTAAACATAGGTTATAATAATCAAACATGGTTTAGGATTAACAGGATTTAGTGGATGTTTATTTAAATCATAAATAAACCAACCATCTCTGCACATTATTTGAGATATATTAAATATTATTAACAAGATTTATAGTATTTATAGGATTTTTTATCATTAAAACATGATTAAAACATTAGGAGTCCAACAATCTCTCCCTTTTTGATGATCACAAATCATATGAATTAGATATTTGTTCTTAGTGTGATTTCTATCTTAGAGCCTTAGTGAGTGTGTTATTCTCCCCCTTTTGGGATTATCAAAAATAGTACAATGAAGAGAAAAAAAATTATATAAGAGAATAAACATCAATAGTTCACATTTAATTAGAGGAAAAAGATGTGGCAGTACAAGAAGTAGGCATAAGTACAAAATATCCCTATCAAAACACAATTTTCACTTTTCTTCAGCAATAGATGTATTCTATTTTCCCTTGGTAGCAGCATCAGAAGGAGCCATAGGAGTAGAAGTAGAAGTTTAAGAAGGGAGTGATCTAATAGTTAGAGAAGGAATAGGGGGTCCTTCAAAAACAGAAGGTGTCAAAGTAGGTTTGGTGGAAGATCGAGGAAATTTTTGGTCAATGATAAAAGGTCTGATCTGACTCATAGCCTGAGATACTGACATTGAGGTAGAGGAAAAGGAATTGGATGAGGAAGGAGGTAAACCAAACCACAAGGGTGCAGCTAAGGAGCCACAATAGAAGTAATCTGCATATGAAGATTAGGCTTCAACAACTTAATGAAGCCAGTAATAATCTCACCAAAATATTGCACTGCCTTCTCAAAATCAACTTTTTTCTCCATGAACTTTTCCAATAGAGGAGTGAAATATTTCAAATTTTGTACTTGAGTCTTGAAGGCTTGAGTGAAAGGGATAATTTTTAAATTATCTACAAGATATTTTAAATGATTGGTCATATCATTCTTAGAGAAAATCCTATTAAAGTAGAAATCCACTTTCTTAGTAATTTCTTCCTGAGCATAATTTGACATCTTTGAATGAATCCTCACCAAATCAAGGACTCTGTCACTATTCTTGACAATATTAGATAATATTTCCTTTTTAAAACCACTAAAATTGATTGAAGTTTCTCCTTAACAACATTTCTAAGCAGATCACTGTAAAAGGGTTTAGATGACTATCCAGAGGCACTAGAGGTTCTAACAGCTGAAGTAAGGGACTTGAGTTGATTCAAAACTTTTTGTAGACGTCCCTTAGACTCATCAATAATTTTTTTGAGACCAATAAAAATTTCACACATCTCTTGAAATATCAAATTGTTTCTCTTAGCCACTTTTTTAGCTAATTAAGTCAAGTTCAGTTGAATCAGATAGGAAAATTATTGTGGAATCTGACCACTAACATCCTCAAAAGGATGATCAACATGATATTGTCCTAATTGAAAGATATTTTTATATCTTCTACCATATATCTGAGATACTTCACTTCATCAATCAACGGTTTTTTCTCAATTTTGACCTCTTGAATTTTATGAATCATTTTTTTCTAAATCTGCTATATGATCTTCTATAACAGCAAGGCAGCATCTCTTTCACTTAGATTTGTTATAGGAGCAGGTTGGGTTTTCATGATCTTTTAAACTCTAGCTAATAAAGTATCTCTAAAGGATTTCAAATCACCCTAAATCACGAAAGTAGGAGGTTCTTATGAAGGTTTAGGAACCGGAACTAAGACAAGCTCTGGTTCCTTGGAAGATGTTACTTCTAAAGTAGAGACTGGTTTCAATTGAAACACAGTATACAGGACTATGTCTTTAACTAAGGATTCCTAGGAATCATCCACATCAAAGTAGATCAGTAATTTATACATGGTATCCATAGGGATTTGATCAAATGGATTAGGAATTTCAACAATTTCTAGAATAGGGCGTTGCTCCCCCTTAACAAGTGCATCTCTCACAGGACAAAGAGATTATATTCCTTGATTTGGTTTTAAAAGATCATCTCCAGTACTATCACCTATTTCTTTTCTAGCCATCTGGAAGGATTATTCCATTCTTTTCTCAACAGAAAGGATAATTTTAGGATTAGCATGTTCCTCTAAATTTTTCTCAAATACTGCTTCTTTCATAAGAGAAAGTTCTTCTTCTAGATGCTCCTCAGGAACAACCTTTTCTTTTACACTAACAATAGATTCTTTTACAAAAGCAGGTTATTCTTCCAAATCAATACTTCTTTCAGTAACAGATGTTTCCTTCTCAACTATGTTTTGTGTAATAGTTTCATTGTCTTCCTTATCCAGGATAGTTTCTTCTATAGGTTCAACAACTACCTCTTCTTCCTATTTAACAGGATAGTAAAAATTTTCATCTGGTTCCAAACCAGAATCGGATATGTTATCAGGTCTTGAAGTATGCTCAACTAGATTAAACTTTTCATATAACCTTTAATAATCCTCCACCCAATATTTTTTTCATAGATTCCAACTTAATTTCATCCTTTTGACTGTAACCTTTGAGATACAGAATTCATGATCTTTGAATACTTATTCATTTAGTCCAACCATTCCTTTAGAATACAACATAACATAGATTAACCTTGAGTAGAACAAGGAAGTAGACTTTGAGGTTGTCTTAATCAACTCACACATATGAAGTATAACATACTTTCATAGGTTAATCTTATGTCCATTCTTCATAAGATGTATCAAAAATACATCCTGATATTTAAGGGTAGAAAAATCTTCTTTTCTTGGACTAATCAGATTCTGAATAAACTTAAACATCAATCTGGTTTCACCATCTAAATCAATAGCAATAGCCCTTCTCTTCTTTTTATTTCCAGTCAAGATTTACATGGCCTCTTCTAAAACAAAAAATATCACTAGGAGGAGGATGACCTCTCAGGTAGTCCTCAAAAATTCCTTCATGAGGTATCCCTAGGTAGGCATCCCATAACCTTGAGAAAAAGGTGCATCTTTGGCCATTAATCCAGCTTCTCACAACAAAACCATCTTCTATATCAAATGAGAACTGAAAAAATGATAGAACGGAGAAACAAGATTTGGATAAATCAACATTGGTGCCTTCGTGAACCAGTTCATCCATCCCTGCTCTTTCAGTACTTTCAACACTAAAGACTTACTTGACAACAACCACTTAGGGCAAACTTCTTTTTCTGGTACCACTACTCTATCAACAAGGCTTGGATTCAGTGGTCCTTTGGGCACTACCTTCGGTGCTCTTTTCACTTTATTCTTAGATCTGTGCTTCTTAGGAGTTGAAGAAGATGGGCGCTTCATTTTGGGCATTCAAAAAGGGGTTCAAGAGATAGATAGAGATATGAAAGGGATGAAGGAGGTCTTATGGTTTAGGAGATAAGGATTTCAGTTTTGAGAGAAGAGATATTGAGTAAAGAAAATAATGAAACATATTTTGTTTTTATCATTTAGGGATTTCAAGCGTTGCAAATTTAAAATCACGAGATGAATATAGTAAAATAATCAACATAGTGATATGGGTAATAAAATACAAATGAAATGAAAAGTGTCATTATGGTGAGACCGGAACATGTTTTCATAGTGAGACTGGAATAGGTTGTCACGGTGTCACATTTATGGTGTGTCTCCAAAAGGTACAATCATAATACTTGAGAAAATAAGTGCTAATCAATAACCGAGAAATAGAAACTGTGAGACCATAAACATAAGATAGTAACTTCAATACGGTGACTTGTGAAACTATAAATCATGAAATAGTAAATTGTGAAATAGTAAGCTATGAGACAGTAGATTTTGAAATAGTACATTTTCTACTTGACATTTATCATTCCTAATTCATGTATGATGTAACCTATCCTTTCAAAATTTAATGGTTTGTGAATATATCAGCAAGCTGATATTCAGTTCTAATGAATTCCAAAGTGATATAACCTTTTTGATAATGGTCTCTCAAAAAGTGATGTCTTACATCAATATGTTTTGTCCTAGAGTGTGAAATATGATTTTTTGAGATGTTAATAGAACTTGTATTGTCACAATTTATAGGTGCATGTCTGAATTGATATCCATAATCTAGTAATGTATGTTTCATCCACAAAATTTGTGCACAATAACTACCAACATCTATGTATTCAGATTCAAAAGTAGATAATGCAACAGAGTTTTGTTTCTTACTACACTGTGATACTGGAGACTTTCCTAAAAGGTGACATGTTCCAGAGGTGATTTTTATTTCTAACTTACAACTACCAAAAGCAGCATTGGAATAGCTGACTAACTCAAATGATTGTCCTCTAGGATAGAACAATCCAAGATTGGGTGTATTCTTGAGGTATTTGAAAATCCTTTTAATATCATTTAAATGAGATTCCTTAGGGTTTTCTTGAAAACGAGTATGCATACATACACTAAACATAATGTCAGGTTGGCTAGCAGTTAAGTATAGTAATCTTCCAATAATTCCTCTATAAGTGGTTTGATCAACAGATTTTTCATCTTCATCAAGATCCAACATACAATTAGTACTCATTAGAGTATCACTACTTTTAGTGATTTCCAATCCAAAATGTTTTATAAGATCTTTAATATATTCTCTTTGATTTAAAATAATACCATCTTTATTTAGAAATATTTTAAATCCAAGAAAAAAATTTAGTTCTCCCATTAAACTCATTTCGAATTCATTTTGAATCATTTTAAAAAAATTCAATACATAAATAATTTTTTGAAGATCCAAAAATAATATCATCTACATAAATTTGAACTACTAAAACATCATTGGAAATTCATTTTATAAAAAGTTTCAAATCATCTATACCTTTTTTAAAACCTATATAAATTCGAAAAGTACTTAATCTATCATACCAAGATCTTGGAGATTGTTTTCAACCATATAAAGCTTTTGATAATTTGAAAACATGATTTAGAAAGTGAGGATTTGTGAAACCAGGGGGTTGTTCAACAAAGACATCCTCAACTATACACCCATTCCATAATGCACTCTTGACATCCATTTGATATAGTTTGAAATTCATATGGGCATCATAAGAAATCAGATTCTAATGGCTTCAAGTCTAGCTACTAGTGAAAAGGTTTCCTCATAGTCAATTCCTTCTTCTTGATTATAGCCTTGTGCAATCAATCTATCCTTATTTCTAACTATATTACCATATTCATATAATGTATTTCTAAAAACCCACTTATTACCTATGGTAAAAATTTATTTGGGTCTGTCAACAAGTTTCCAAAAAAATTTATTTCAAACTGATTTAGTTCTTCTTGCATATCCATCACCCAAAATTCATCATTGATAACATCATTTATGTTAATAGGTTCAAGTTGTGACAATAAAACTTGATGTTCAACCCGATTTCTAATAGAATCTCTAGTTTGAGTTCCTTTATCTAAATCTCCTACAACAATATCTAAAGGATGGTTCTTAAGGGTTATAACAGCTCTAGAAAAAGAGGGTCTAGTGATTTCAGGTTCCTCAACAGGTTCGGGTTCATTTTGACTTGAATCTGGAGAATTTACATAACTAGAAGTTTTCATAGATTCCTTTACATGATGGTTATAGTATTTAGCATTAATGTCCAGATTTGACATATCATACTCTAGGTTCTCTAGAGAGGTCTTAAGCTCATGTGGATATGTCTCATCAAACATTACATGGACATATTTTTCTACACATTTAGTTCTTTTGTTAAACACTCTATAGTATTTACTAGAGATTGAAAATCCTAGAAAAATTCCTTCATCACTCTCGGATGAAAACTTTTCAAGATTTTCCTTATTATTAATGATATATACTTTGTAACCAAAAAACTTTAATGTATCTTACTTTGGGTTTTCTATTGTTCCATAACTCATATAGAGTTGTTTTAAGAATAGGTCTAATCAACACTCTATTAATAATATAGAATTATGTATTTACAGCTTCATTCCAGAAATAAATAGGTAATTCATATTCACTAAGCATGGTTCTAGAAATTTCTTGCAAGGTTCTATTTATTCTTTCAACACCTCCATTTTTTTAGGTGTTCTAGGGGCAGAGAAATTATTAATATAGCCATTTTGTGAGCAAAAGGATTCAAACTCTTGATTTTAAAACTCACAGCCATGATCACTTCTTAAGTATTTAATTCTAAGTCTACTAAGTTTTTCTACAGTTTTAGAATATTTGGTGAAATGAGAGCAATCATCACTTTTTTTATCCAAAAAAAAGGTTCAAGTATATATAGAAAATTCATCTAAAATAACATAAACATAATTCTTCCCATTTAAACTAGAAACTCTATATGGTCCAAAAAATCCATGTGAACCAACTCGAGAGGTTTAGAAGTTGATACTTCTTTCTTTGGTTTGAAGGAAATTTTGTGTTTCTTTCCTTTTTGACAAGGATTACACACTTTATCATTTGGAAACTCAAGTTTAGGTAGGTCATTGACTAAACATTTTCTAGTTAGCTTTATAAGGGAGTGAATATTTTAGTGTTCTAGTCTTCTATGCCAAATCCAAAACTCTTTTTGAAATACACTTAAACATGAAGCATTTTGAGAAACTCAAGAATCTAAGTTAACAGAGTATACATTTTCATTTATCAATTTAGAAAATACTAATTAATTTTTAGAATTAAAAACATTGAAAGAATCATTTTAAAATTTAATATGAAATCCATCATCACATATTTGTGAAATACTAAGCAGATTTATTTTAGTCCATCAATAAAAAGTACTTTGTAAATGAAGACTGAGTTAGAGTAACCGATTTGGCCAAGGCCAGTGATTTTTCCTTTGGCATTGT
This sequence comes from Viscum album, assembly GCA_963277665.1. Taxonomy (NCBI): domain Eukaryota; kingdom Viridiplantae; phylum Streptophyta; class Magnoliopsida; order Santalales; family Viscaceae; genus Viscum; species Viscum album. The sequence goes on from OY728124.1 coordinate 19,712,206, forward strand.
CACCAAAAGTGACATTTCCATCATAAATTTTTATTAAGTTATTGAAGCATGAATAGTATCCTATCATGTGTCTTAAACACCCACTTTCCAAGTACCATAAGTTTTTATAGGATCTCTTTAAACAATTTTCCTACAAAATATTCAAATAAAAATAGACTTTAGTACCCATATTTGTTTGGGTCTAGTAATATTTGTAACTAGTGGTTTAGGAACTCACATTTTCCTCATAGGTTTCCTATAAGAATTATGTAAAGTACTTAAAAAATAAATTATATTTGGTCGAGAAAAGCATGAGACAGTAGAGAGTGTATCATGATTTTAATTAGAATATTTGTTTCCTGAACTAGGAGTAAAAATATATGTTCTAGATTTAGAAACAAATTTGGTTTTTCCAAAATTTCTTTTACCAGGTTGATATCCAATACAAGTAGTATATTTAGGGCAATATGTTTACCTATAATTTTTACCAAGTTATCTTTACCATTAGTAAACCTTTCAAGGTCCTTTTTTAATTTCTCATTAGATAGCTTTAGTTCGTTGTTTTCTTTGAGTAGTTGAACATTTTTTTCTCTTTCTATAGTAATTCTAGATTTAATAGTTGAGGTAAAAGAATACTATTTTTTAAAAACTTTTATTTATATTTTAGTTCATTACATGTCTCCTCAATCATATTGAAATACTCAAACCTTTCTTCTTTAGACATATTTTCATAATCACATTCATCTCCAAAATAATAGGAATTGTGTACAAGAGATTCTAGTGTTACCTCAGTTGTGTTTGTCATGAAACACATATTGTCTTTGTTAGCCTATTCATCATGTGAATATTTTTAGTCACTTGAACTGTCCTTATAATCACTCCAAGTTGCTTTCATTTCCTTTTAATACATTCACTCGTTTTCCTTATATTTATTTTTATACTTGATCTTGGGACATTTATCCTTTACATCTCCCTTTCACTTACATTCATATCATAAAATCTCATCAGACTTGTCACTTCTTTTCAAATATTTCTTCTAGCTTCCCTTTTGATCATATATTCTTTTGAAGTTAGGCTTTTTGAAAAAATTTATTCCTCTTGTAAAATTTATTAAACCTTATAGATAATTGATCCATCTCCTCATCATTGTTAGGTGATAATTATTCACTACTGGAACTTTATACAAAAACTTGTAGTTTCTCTTTTTATTTGTGTTTAGAGGTGGTGGTCTTGAATTCCACACATTTTCTTTTGGGTTCATCATCCTCTTCCTTGTTGAATTTTATCTCCTACTCATACATCATTATTTTCCCAATGAGTTCTTTTATAGGTAATTTTATGATGTCACATGAATCTCTAATGGAGATAGAGTTTCATCTCTATCTATCAGGTAGGCATCTGAGAATCCTATTGATTTTTTCTTTAGCAGTGAGTTCTCTTCCAAGAGAAATAATTATGTTGAAAATTTCATTGAACCTGATATACATGTCAGAAATAGGCTCATCAGGCTTCATTTTAAAGTTATCATATTTAATATTATAAGTATTGAGCCTCATTTCTTTCACACTAGAAGTTCCTTTATGTGAAATAGATAAGGTATCCCAAATTTAATGGGTAGTTTTACATATAGAAATTCGGTTAAATTTTTCATCTCCTAAAGAAAAATATAAAGAATTCATGGCTTTTCAATTGTTATTATAGGTAGTCTTTTTTGGGTCATCCCAAGTAATTCTATCAGTAGAAGGAATTTTATACTCATATATAGTTGAAGACCAAATTTCAAATCCCATACTTTCTAAATGTAATTTCATTTTAATTTTACATTGGGAATAATTAGTTCCATTAAATAATGGTGGTCTATTTATTGCAGCGCCTTCCATTCTATTGTCCATAATAAAGAAATAATTTTAAAGAGCTAGAAATTTAGAATTAACAGAAATTTACAGATCTTTAAAGTTCAACTAAAATCATAGTTGAACAGATTTAAAAACAGAGTCTAAATATGAATAAACTCCTTTGATACCAAATTTTGGTCATAGTAGAGTTCTCAATAGGGTGGGGTGAATTAAGTATCTATTAAAATTTCTGTTAAAAAGTTTTCTTAAAAAGTTTCCCCAATAAAAAATGAATACAACCTAGTTAATCGAGGTGATAAGGTTATAAAGTTTTGAATATTCAAATAAAATATTGGAAGATTGATTAATTATCAGTAATACAAATATGAATTATTGATACTACTTTTGAATATATTCTAGAAAGGAAACACAATTATAAATTCTATCAAAGACTAACTATCAATGTAAAATCTAGTGTTTTCTAAAATATACAGTAAAGAAGAGAAAAACTAAATTCAAAGACACAGTGGATAAAACAATTGGTTAAGTCTCAAGCTGAGACCTAATCCACTCCACTTGGTGATCACCCTCCACCAACCAGTTTATATTAATAAACTTGATCCACACCCTGCATCGGGGTAAAAAATATTGCACTGGACTGTCCAGGTCAAACAACCTCTTCTACTATTCTTCATGGGTATAAACTACCAAGTCACACAAGGACCTATTCCATACTTATCTGTGGGATTAAACCGATGTAAAAAGATATGAGAGGAATGATATCTTGTATCCTTCAGTTTAGTGCATGAGAAATTCTCTTTTTTAATACAAACACACACACACTTCTCGAAAGATAAAAATATTACACAATAGAGAAAATATGATGAAATAAGGTTAGAAGTTATTTGAGTGTTATTATATGTATCTCTAGACATGTAGGATGAAGCAGATGAAAGTATTGATTCCTCTTGTAAAAAACATAGTATCAAAAGTATGGTTCTCTGGTTTCCAGTTAGACCTAGATCGTTTTCTTCATGGATTTGGTACTGCAAAGATGATTTTGATTCTGATTTATGGTATTCCAGCCTTTGGATCGAGAGTGCTTCATGTGTTCTTCAATTGTATCTTATTGCATGTATCGATTCACTCTTCAAAAGTGCTCGTATGTATGCTCTTTTTCTATGTATGTGTTAATTTTTCATGTAACACCCCTGAATGATAAAGGGTTAAATGACTAAATTATATGACTCATGTCAACAAGGTGAACCTTCTTTTTCGAGATCCTATCTGATTAGAACTCCACAGTTAAACATGTTTGGCCTGGAGTAGTGATCAGGATGGGTGACCTTTTGGGAAGTTTTCTAGGGTGTGTGTGAGTGAGGACAAAGCACACTGTAAAAAAAATGAGTTGGCCTTTGGGGGCTATAATTAGTCAGATGACCCATTCGGGCACGTGGGTGGGCCCCAGGATGGGGACCACGTGTCTTCGGGGCAACTGGTGGGCAGCGCCCAGTTTTCACATTGCAACCCAACTTATCTTTCATTTTAATTTTGATTGCACACATTGGAGATTACATGATGCATGTATTATACACCTCGTACCTTGTACTATTAGGTGACATGTCTATAAAGAAACATTAAATATTTCAGTGCCTTTAAATGACTCAAATATAACTGTAAAAATTAAATTGAAAACAAAAAAAACAGATTAAAGAATGGTGTCACGGTCTGTCTAGAAACGGTGTCTTCTTGGAAATGGTTTCATCATGAAATGGTGTCTTCTTGGAGACGGTGTCATCACAAAATAGTGTCTTCTTACTTTCCTTTGAGCGGTGAGATAGTCATGGTGGCATAGTTGTATTGAGACCAGGAACTGATAGCATAGATGTAGTGTTGCAACCCGACTTATCTTTCTTTTTAATTGTGAGTGAAAACATTGAAGCCGACATGATGCATGTATTTTGCACCTCGTACCTCGTACTCTCTGGTGAAATGTCTACAAAGAAACATTAAATATGTCATTTCCTTTAAATGACTCAAATATGACCATTAAAATTAAATTGAAAACAAAAAAAATAGATCACAGAACGGTGTCACGGTCTGTCTAGAAACGGTGTCTTCTTGGAAATGGTTTCATCACGAAATGGTGTCTTCTTGGAAACAGTTTCATCACGAAATAGTGAATTATTCTTTGCCTTTGAGTGGTGAGACAGCCATGATGGCATATTTGTATTGAGACCGGGAACTGATAGCACATATGCGGTGTTAGAATCACGATGTCTATTGCTTTTCCAAACTTTGAACGGTGTCTTAGTGATGGTAGCATGGAACCTGTGTCACAGACTTCATGAGGACAAAGCACACTAGAAAGGACATGTGTTGGTCTGTGGTGACTATAATTAGTCAGATGACCCGTTCGGGCAAGTGGGTGGGCCCCAGTATGGGGACCACATGCCTGCGGGGAAACTGGTGGGCAGCACCCATTTGTCACATTGCAACCCGACTTATCTTCCTTTTTAATTGTGATTGCACACATTGGAGCTGACATGATGCATGTATTCTACACCTCATACTTTATACTGTCAGGTAAAATGTCTAAAAAGAAACATTAAATATGTCAGTGCATTTAAATGACTCAAATATGACCGTTAAAATTAAATTGAAAACAAAAAATAGATTAAATAATGGTGTCACGGTCTGTCTAGAAACGGTGTCTTCTTGGAAACGGTTTCATCACAAAATGGTTTCTTCTTGGAAACATTTTCATCACAAAACAGTGTCTTCTTCTTTGCCTTTGAGTGGTCAGACAACCATGATAGAATAGTTGTATTGAGACCAGGAACTGATAGCACAGATGTGGTGTTAGAATCACGGTGTCTGGTGCTTTTCCAAAATTTGAACAGTTTTTTAGTGATGGTAGCATGGAATCGGTGTCACAAACTTCCTGAGATCTGAAACTGGTCACGGTGTCTGGGTCACGGTGTCTGGGTCACGGTTTTTGGGTCACGGTGTCTGGTTCACATTGTCTGGGCCACGGTGTCTGGGTCACGATGTTTGGGTTACGGTGTCTGGGTCACGATGTCTGGGTCACGGTGTCTGGGTCACAGTTTCTAGGTTATGGTGTCTGGGTTATGGTGTCTGGGTCCTTTTCCAGAAAACTAGAACCGGTGGAAAACTCACAGTTTCTGAGGATTATCCAAATATCTATATACAGACTTAAGCATTAATATTCACCAAATGAATTAGACTTAATCATTCATATAAGAGATCATTATAGAACAAAGTTAAACATAGGTTACAATAATCAAACATGGTTTAAGATTAACAGGATTTAGTGGAATTTTATTTAAATCATAAATAAACCAACCATCTCTACACATGATTTGAGATAGATTAAATAGTATTAACAAGATTTATAGGATTTAGGGATTTTTGATTATTAAAAAATGATTAAAACATCGGGATTCCAACACTAGTAAATCCCATAATCATCAGGAAAAAAATTCAATTGTTAGGGGGTGACCATAAGTAATCTAATAGTAGCATCAGGGATATAACTAATTCTTATGGGGTATAAACTAAATCAATTTAAATCATCATGCATAAATATGGAATATTCGGGGGATGAATGAAGGATTTCATAAGAATTAGGCATAAATAATGAATCCTAGGGTATTACCTTAGGTTATCTATATAACTCTAGGCATATAAGTTATATCTCAGGAATATTAATCATCCCATATGTAAACATGAAACATAGAATCATATATTGTCCCTCTCATGATATCCCATATAACGTACCTTGTAAGTTTTTCCACCCACCCAAACCCATCTCACATAATCAAGGTAGGCCTCTCAAGTGCATGGCATATCATCACTATAGCCATATAATACTTGGATATTTAAAATAATTTCTAAGGAGACACCTAAGATCCTCACTATTCATCCCCTACACTACCCACTCTAGGGTTAATATATCACTAGGTCGCCTACATTGGGGCCCCCTTAGTCACATCATAGCATGGTCACCTCACCCGAGTTCCCCAATCTCATATTCTTCTCTTGGATCAACACCCATCACTTATGGGTAATTACACCCATAAACCTTAACATGGTCATCATATAACCTTACTATCCTCACAAGGAAAGCCTAATTGTGATCACAATAGATATATGGAATGAATCCCAACTCAATACCCAAGTCTCACTAGGTCTGTCCTCATGCACCCAACCTATGAAAACAACCCCAGGGCATATCAACCTAGTGATCATATACTAGTAGGGAAGGAATTATTTCACCATGATCATCTCTACAAGCCCCAAGGATATAAGGCATCATATAGTCATATCATGGAATACTTTTTCCAATCATTCAAGGACCAACACTCATCCCCGCTATGAGTAATAGAGGGAACCTATACAAATGGACACTACATTCACACCATTCAGTCCTTTATATCCCTATAGATTCCAAGTATCTTGAATCATGCATTTATTTTTAAGTCCTCTTCCATTGCAAGTTGAGGAATCAAGTTAGTGTATAAGGGGCCATTGTGGCCCCTATCACTTTGTTTGGTCCAAGAACTTCATTAAAAAAATAACTCATTTTAAAACAAAAGGTTAATCTCCTATAATAGAGAGACCAAATATCACATACCATAACAAAATTCATAATACCATAAGGGAATGTACAAGGGACCACCTACCTCAAATAGAAGTTATTCCCTTTGAATCATCGCCCAAAAACCCTCACTTGGGATCGTAAAATTCACTTGGCCATTTTCCATCATCACAAGGCCCTATCTCACACAAAAAAATACTGATAAATTAATTATAATTAAATAAAAAGTTTACATTTAACTTTAAAAATTAAATTTATTTTGATAATCACCAAGTAACTCACCGAGTGGAATCCTCGCACTAAAACCACAACCAAACCCATTCCAAAGTCTTGTGGAATCATATCAGTATATCCCCGCTCAAAATTCATAACCCAATTACCCAATTAAATGGAAAATATCATCCAAATAAACCTAAAACCTTAAGAAAAATTCATATGACAATGTGCCACCATAAAAATGACATGTGAGGACATGAATATACTATCTATGGATGTCCTCTAGGTACTCCATATGAAATACCCATAAATATTAGACAATTTCACAATGTTATAGTGAAATCGTCACAAATACCTATCCTAAAACCAAGCCAAAATCAAGGTTTAGCAAAGAGAAATAAAGACATAGGAAAAACATAGTATTGTACCCTAGATCATCATAAAAACATATTCAAAATCACCCAGATAAAGGTGATCTAATAAAGAGAAGGGAAAGAGGAGGATTTGCCAAAATGGCCTCCTCCCACCACTTGAATCCCCAAAAAAACCCCAATATCAATAGAAAAAATATAGTTTCCCCAATCTAAAAACACACCTAGCATCATTCACATCATGAACCATGTGGTTTATGGTGTGAATCATTCTAGGAATATGATAAATCCCTCTACATTGATACATTCATAGTTTGAAACCCTGATTCATGATTTGAATAGCTTGAGGAAAAGACTCCTCCCTCATCTAGCTCATTCACAGCCTAAAATGCTAGATTAAAGAACATTCATGGAATGAATCTATTGTTCACGACATGAATAACTTGAGCTAGTCGACCCTTTTGTGGTCTAAACCTTCACCTTTATTCCATGAAGTACTTTCGTACACCTCATTCATAGTGTGCATATCCCTTCACTCTATGAATGGAATCTTTATGAAATATTTTAGTAGCCTATCCACATAACCACTTCTCCAACACTCACCCAAACACCCAATGCATCCATTGAGCATAAAAACACATCCAAAATCATCTGTTTGAGATATATAAACACTCAAAATTGTAATATATGTCCCAATTATCAAAAAGAACCCCAAACCAAACTTAAAAATTTAAATTCCATTAGAAATTCTCAACCTGAAAGGGAATGGGGTTTTACATATCCATACATGAATCTGATAATTAATTCTCCCCTCTAAAGAAAAGGAATTATCTGCATCATTCATGAATCATAATATCCTTATCTTGGAAATAAATTTTCCATTATACTTTGAAATCCAATCCATACCAAGGATTTTGTCAAAATCAATCATAGGTATAATAATCAAGTTCACAGGTAAGGTATTCATATGCATCATAATGGGGACTGACAGGAATATCCTTATTACAATAATATTTTCATTAGGTGTCTCGACTAAAACATCTTTTCTAAAGGTGCTATGGGATGATTTAATGTTCTTGGAAAACATATAAGATATAAAATAGTGTGTATATCAGAAATCAAATAAAGTATTAGCTAGATATGGTTTTAAAATCAATGTACCTTCTATTACATCTTTAAGGAATTCAACATCAATTGAAGTAATCACATAATTTTGGGCTTTACCCCTTATCATTTTTTGAGGTAGATTCCCCTAAAACATGGGGTATTAATTCAAATAGTTCCCCATCTCCTTACACTTGGAGAAATGGATATTGAAATCTTATTTCTTTACCTTTCATTAATGAGACTTATAACCTTTAACTCTACACTTGAAATAGAATCGTATTCCCTTTAAGTAAGTACCATGGTGTTTCTTTATACAATTACCACTTACTATAAATTACACCCTTAAATTTTTCTTATTCACCACATTTCTTTTTCCTTGGTGCTTAGTCATCATCTTATTATCTTAATTTACTTTGAAAATATAATAATTAGATCATTATTTCTCTAAATTTATGGAACTTGATACCATATCATAATATGATGAAAGTATTGAGAGACTAGTTATTTTTGGATTCTTGTATCAATCCTATCCAAGAAATGGTCAATATTTATTTTTAGATTACATATGTAGTCTATAGAATGAATTGATAATATTATAAAATTATCCTCATACTCAACAACAATTTTATCTTCCTTTTTATTTTAATTAATAAATTTACTTTCTATATTAGCATGTTGTTCTCAAGAAAAATATTTTTCAAATAATATAACCTTAAAAGTCTAATATTACTTTATCTATATCTCCTCATTATCATCATTAATATTTTGAATCAATGGAAACCATTAATTTGAATCTCCCTTTAAACAATACACTGCTAGAATAACCTTCTCTATTTTATTACTTCCTAAATCCATAAATATCATTTCTAGGGACTTGATCTATTATTCATATACCAATAGATTAGTAGTTCCATTAAAGGATATAGATTTATATAGTATAAAGCATCCAAATATCATTAGGTTGTTCCATAAGGGAAAGGTTATTTACCATAACTTGAGTCAACTACCCTAATATAGATATAATCTATTCAACTTTAACACCAGTCATATTGACTTTCTCAATATATAAATCCCTACATTGATTATGGATTTTGATATTATTTCCCTTCATTCCACTAGGAACTATCACAAAAAAAATGAATATACTTAATTAACTCATAAGATTATGAATATTGATACATAGAATAAAAATTCATATTCAAGTAAATGTTATTGAGAATAATAATTCCCATTCTAGTTATGTTCTTCTAAAGTCTTTTTCCCAATGTTATTATTAAACATTCTCTAATACCAACTATAATAACCCTAAATCCAAAAACCGGAATGCAGTGTTTATTATATAATATTGGTACATGGTACAAGATATCTCAACACACAGGATCGATCATTTTATTTGTTATATGAGACTAAATATAGACATGGTTATCATATTGAATTTGAAAATATAAAACAAGTATTATAAACTTCTTGAAAAATTTATTATTCCTCTCTTAAACCATTCAATGATCCCTTCTTTGTAACCCATGGGAATAAAAAAAATTAAGGGTGAAATCATATGCATAGTAAGGGATTGCATAGAGTATAATCTATCATGAATACATAAGGCATAAAAAATATAGAAGAGTAAACAATCAATAATTGTTTCATATAATAAATAAATTGATCATGAAATATATCAATGGATCATAGTAATCAGATGGACAATAATTACTGATTTCTCAATGATAGAGTTCATAATGGTATACATATCACTCTTATAGTCAAGGTCTTGGCCTGGACACCTTCAATAAATGGGTAAGTATACACTAAATAACCAAATAATAATACATTAAAACTTATTTGTATCATGATACCTTACTCAATGAATCAAGGGGTATATAATTCTAGGCCCCAATTGTCACTTAATAATTAAAAACATACCTTCAAGGATTCAACCAAGAGATTATAAATATATGGGTAGTTATACACCAAATACTCAAACTTATTTTCCTCATGATACCTAATGATGAATCAAGGGGATATATAATTATGGGATCTAACCATTTATTAAATAATTCCAATTCATACATCATATGAAAGGAATGAATAAACAGTATTATAATTAATCATCACACCTTAGTAATCAATAAATATCCATATTTAATCAAGTATACAGAATGTCAAAATTTTCACTAGTCAAAAAATGTAATACCATGATCATAATACATCCAAATAAATAATGTGGATGACATTAATAGATTATATCCCTAATTTATAAAAAAATATTTTAAGTAATATTGATATAGATGAAAAACACTTTTACAAAGACATTGGGAAGTTACTTTGAAAATAATAATAAATATTATTTTCTTTATCCAACCTTTAAAATCAAAAAATTCACAAAATAACAGGAATATTATTTTCTTTAAAAATATTATAGAAACATAGAAATAAAGATTAATAACAAAGAATAGTCATGATGGTGGGAAAATTTCAGTCGATCCATAAATGTTAAAAAACATTATTTTAGTACTTTTATTAAGAAATTAAAATGTGCCCCTTGTGGAAAATTTTAAAAATATTACTTTTAAAAATTTTAAAATAAAGTTAAATATAATTGAAAATAACCTTAATCAATATTTAAATTATATATAAGAACATTATTAAAATAATATAAAGAACTTGGACATCGAGGAGAAAGATTCCAGATAAAAAAATATAAGATAACATTGACTTATCTTATATAATTTATTTTTAGTTAATTTTTTAAAAAATGGATAATAAAGTGATAAAAATACATTAAAACCCAAATAATAAACAAAAAATAATAAAATATATAAATTGTGTGCAATTCCCCTAAAGGAAAATTAAACATAATCAATCTCAATTAAAAGTGATATTGTAACATAAGTCCTTACCTCGTACTTTATCCTGGTCAAAAACGCTCTAATATATTGTAAAATAAATTTAGATTTATTATAAATATATATATCAAAACCATATTTATATTTATATTACTGGTTACTATTAATTTACAATTTTTTTACACATTTACTAATAATTCTTTGTTGAAATTGGTATTCGGATGTTAATTGTTTCATTTTCTGTGCATAACTTGATTCAGTGGTTATGGTCCTTGCTCCTTGATCATGGTTTCATAACCTCAAAAAATTTAATCATGACATAAATATCTTATTTACTTATTACATAAACTTTTATAACAATCCATATAAAGAAGTGAATGAAATAATTCGATCATGGAGTTGGTATTCCACACATAACACAAGTGATGTTTTCATTTTATAAGGAATAAGAAGAAATGTAGATAATGATTTAGATTTAAAAAATAATAATTATGTTATATATATATAATTTATTCATTAAATAGATCTTTATAACCATCCATGTGAGATGGTGATGAAAAATGAAATACGTTGTTCATGGAGATGATAGTCTGCACGTACACACAGATGATGTTTTTATTTTCCATTGGTTGTAAAACATATAGATAATGGTTATTACATTAAAATAATAACATTTTATTAAACTTATTATAATTATTTAATTGATTTAGGGTGGTTATAGAATAATTTTAAGATTTTTTAGAAGAAATAAAGTTGAAATAACTTGGTTAAGACAATTAGATCTTCCTTGGATATCCTCCTTTGGGTCACACCATATACCTTATTAGATTGGTATTTTCAAAATATCATAACATATAGGGAATGGAAAATATATTTTCAATGACTTTTCAAGTTAATATTCTCAAGGATAATGTATAATTGAGGTGTTTAAAGGCTCCTTTTATAAGTGAGAGGGGTGGAACTTTTTTAAATACTCTTAGATTTAAAATAATATAAATGTCTATCTCATGTTCAATTGGAACCAAGGAAACCAAAATTCAATGATATGATAGGATAGTTCTAAATTCAATCAAAAATAAAATTAAAGATAAGTCTTTTTGGTATTTTATCTCTTAGTTTAATCCCCTCATTAACCCTTTTAACCCTTTTCGTAGTGACACACTTTTACCATGGTAACATATTTTTGTGATAAAACGTAAAATTGTCATTATTTAAAAATTTGAATATTATGATTTAAAATATGAAAAACATTATAAAAGATTAAATTTCTAAAGGAATTAAAAATTAGTTTTAATATAATTATGTGAAATGTAATGAAAAAATATTTTTTTAAATGTATTTTTAAGAAAAAAATGTATTTACACCAAAATCATGTAGTGTATTGATTATAATGAAATTTATTGGTTTATGACTAAATGAAGGATAGTTATATGACTTTAAAACCGATAAAAAACTGAATGTATAATTTTAAATACTTAATTAAGTAAAATTATTAAAAATAGTTCTTTTATGAGAATAACACATCACTTAGGATTTAAAATGTCAAGTATAGGTTCCTAAATTCAACATAATATTTATAAATGATTTATTTTATTTCTTAAATACATATTTTTTCTCTAAAAAATGTTTCAAAAACTTTTAAGTCGGTCATATATCATGATTATTTCATAAAAGTGACATTATTTGTAAAAAATGTAATTTTAACCATTCACCCAAAAAAAACAACCATTTTAAAAAATCCCAAAAAATTAACTCTAAGATAATTATGACATAATAAATCCAAAAAAATGTTCATTTTATAAAATTTTAATTATAAAATTAATAAATTTCTATGCTACAAGATAATAAAATGTATATTGTGCTATAGTTTCTTTAGGATGATATGATTACTATAATTGAAACTCATGTCTTACACATTGTCTCTTATAACGTTGATCCTACTCACTTTTATAGTGAGTATTAGATGTTGGAACTTGTTAAACATAATCCTCATAAATCTTAGATATCTTAACAAGCAACCTCAGCTAGAATACCAACTTGTTGCCCCCCTACTCATTAAACTTCCATAAATCTATTTATTTATGTAAATATATGATCTTATGACTGACCTTTTACCCCTATAGAAGTTTTTATAGCACTGCATATACAATTTATTTGACCCAAAATTTGGTGACTAAAAATCTGATGACCAAAATCCATTGAACTAAATTTGATGAACTAAAATAGAATTCACCTCCCAATAATATCCCACTTGGATTTTTCTTCCATGAATATTTAAAACTCCTCTAACACTTCAACAAAAAAAATAAACTCCTTCCTTCTTCACAGTATGAAGTGTTCATTTATTATCTCCTTCCATTCACCCAAGTCTTACTAAGTCATGGTGCTACCTCAATCTTTCTTGAACTATCAACTTGGTGAACATTTCCATTAGATTTTGACTTCATTTTATCTTTTATAGCTCTAGTTCCTTATCCTACCATAAGTTCCAAATGAAATTATATTTTAGTTATATATGTTTTTTCCTTGCATGGAAAACTATATTTCAATCCAAGTGAATTTCACTCTGATTATCATAGAATAAAACTCTAACATCTTTAATTTTTTCAATCTCCTACAGCAATCACATCAAAGAAACCATTTCCTTCCCAAATTCCATTTAGGCTACATAATATGATTCAACTATACTTAGAGTAATGATCTATTATATTCATGAAATCCAATATACCATTGCTCCTCCATAGGTAAACAAAAATAATAATTATGTTATTTTTGGTGTATGAATCACTGATGAAGTCAGTATCAACATAACTATGAAAAGGTTCACCTGTCCCAAAGCACAAGGTTATATCTTATATTCCTTTCAAATATAGAAGGATTCATTTTATAACCTCATAGTGTTCCTTTACATGATGATACATAAATCAAATGAAAGCTCCCACTGCAAATAAAATATCTATCCATATATAAATCATTACATATATCATGATTTTTTTTGTTGATGTATATGACACTTTCTTCATATACCGGCTCTACTTACATTGTTGGTGTTTGTTCTGTGGACATCTTTAAGTGTCTAGAAATAGGGGTTCGATATATCCTACATCTGGTTATTCCAAATATTTCAATACCTTCAGATTTAGTATTTTTTGGATAATTTCAAAGTAACATCCTTCCTAACCCTCATAATCCTCATTCCCGTGATTTTTTAGGATGACTAAGATACCTCATATTAAATCTTTAGGATTACTTACACTTCATCTATTTAAACCACAAAACTTTTTGGAGCACCAGAAACATGAATTCCACATAAAATATTAGTTTGATGAATTTCCCACCATCACATTATTTCCAATAGCAACAATGATATGTGTTTAAACTTTAAAATACTTATTTTGATATAAATATATTTAATTTATGATTCCATTGTCATAGCTCATTCTTAAATCCATAAATAATTTTATTTAACTTATAAACTATGCTTCAGTACCCTTATTTTGAGAAACCCATTAGTTTATTCATGTAAATTTCTTCCTCTAACTCACCATGAAGAAAATTCATCTTTATGCCCATATTTTCCAACTACAGATCTTACGATGCCACCATGATTAGAAATGTCTGAATAATTGAATGTTTAACTACTAGTGGTAATATTTCTATGAAATAAAATCCTTATTTTTTTTCAAATCTAATTTACACTATTAATTACTTAAAATGATTCCTACCATTAGTCTCTTCCTTAAAATGTTAAACCCATGTATTCTCAAGTTCCCGTTTACCTTTAGTTAAATCAGTCAATTCCCAAGTTCCATTGAACTTCTATAAATCCATCGCTAAATTTATTTCTAACTTACATTGTTTTAACTCATTGATTTTAACTGCTTATTTTAGGAATTTGGATCCCCATACATCCATCAAAATAATAAAGTTCATATCATACCCAAACCTATTAACTTTTATTTTTACTCTAGTTGATCTCCTTAACTCAAATGTTGGTTCTGTACTACTTGGATATTATCTAACTTCTAGTACTCCTATTTTATATCCATTAACTATTGAACTTTATAGAATATATTCCATTAGTTTCACCTCTTTACTTCTAGTAATTCTATCTAAGTCCTCCAAAACTTTTCCTCTTCTAGTTTTCTTACCCAAATCAACATGTAATTAAATAGTTTATTTATTTCCATATAATTATTTCCATGTCAAGTTTTGGTCCTTCCATATAAAATCTTCACCAAATTGAACACCTCTACTTCTAATTAATTTCTTCTTTTCATCATACCATAATTGGAATATAGAGTTCTCATGACCATACCCAACAAAAAACATTATTTGGACTTAAAATCAAGCATGTCCCTATCCTTAGAATAAACCTGATCATATGAAAAGATTTTGAATACTTTGAGGTGGAAATTTTTATTCCATTTACCAAACCATAGCTCATCTAAAATTTCCTACTTAATTGTATATGTTAGGACTTTTTTGAAAAATTTAAGAAATTGTATTAAGTGTCTCTACCATAATTCCATTAGACATTTTGAATTGTATCTACATGATTCGAGTATTCTTTATCATTGTCTGATTTATCCTCCTACCACATCATTTTATTGTGTTATTCTATTCAATATCCTATCATGCATTATTCGCTTCTTCTTTTAAATGATCTAGAAGTTATACTTAGTGTATTTTCCACTATTGTCCAAATGTAGGCATTTTAACTTATAACCACTTTACCTTTACACCATGTATTTCTATTGAATGAAATCCTAAAATAAATTAGACTTATGATTTATAAATTAAACCCTTAATTTCCTTTCATCATAATTAATAAATTTTAAAAATAAAATAGAACCTTTAAGGAACTTAATTGGGTCAATTCCCCAAAAATTTGTGTGAACTAGTTCCAACTTTTAGGCTCTAGGATTCAATCCATCTAAATTGAAGGAAAACCTTCTTTATTTTCCCAAAACATAGATTTCAAAAATTCTGATGTTCATTTGATCAATATTTGGTATTCCTTTTGCCATTATAACCTTAATTTTATTCTCACTAATATGGTTGATCTTGTAATACCAAATCTCTAGATACTCTAATGATGTAATTTCCGGTAGTGCAATCCCATTTGTGCTTCTGATCAAATACAGTGTCCCATACTTTAATCCTCATGAAACCACCATGAACCCATGAGTCACTTTCCTGAATTGTCTATTAAATCTAGTCCCATAGTATACTTCATCAAGTTTCCCTATAGAAATCAAGTTCTTCTATAGCCCTAGGATATATCTAACTTATTCAATTTTAATACACCCCTATTCTTCATCAAGATATTAACATTTCCCTTTCCAACTATTTATAAAGATTCATCATCCACCAAATATACTTTCCAAAATTTTCTAGATATTTAATTCTCCATACATATCTGATATCCAATTGAATGAAATGATACACTTGAGTCAACCACACATGACTCCACTATAAATTTCATGTTAAGAAATAATTGTCTAATATATTCTATTATACTCACATAATTTTATCTTTTGAAAGTTGAAATTATTCTGAATATCTCATTGAAAATTTTATAATCCTTCTTGATGTTTCAATTATTTCAACATTTCCAACATGTTAGACTAGAACCATCCAAATTTCCTTAAATATTTTCATGTGGATTATCTTATGATTGTTTCTTCCAATTCATATACTATTAAGGTGATCATCTTCATCCATCAGCATTAAGTTCACTTCTATATTGTACTTGTACTTATTTCTTCTTAATATCCTCATTTAATATTAGGTTACACATATCCTCAAAAACTAAATTGGTATTTCATCTAGAATTACTAATAGTAATAACCATCTCATCCCAACTTACCAAAATCTATGATAGTAGATGCATCACTTATACATCATATATGAAAGTTACATTCACTAATTTGAGTTATATATATATATTATGTTAAATTCATTCACATAATATTCAGATAATCTTCCTTATAATAATCTTAAGTTTTACAATTATCACATTATGAACACTTTTTTCATTGTCATAGAAATCTCTTACATATTTATAAGTTCCTTCATCACTTCGTCTTTTGTTTTATTTTTCGGGATATTGAAGGAAACATTTCTTTCCATCGACTTCCTCATGGGTGCCTATACCTTCCTATCCATCTATTCTCATTCAACCTCATCCATTTTTTATGGACATACATAATTAAGTGGAACATCTAGGCCTTTTTGGATCATATGATCCTTTATCTATATTATCCAAATTCCAAAAAAAATCCATAAAACTTATATATTGGGTGGTGAAGTCTAGTTTTATTTCACCAATAATTCATTTACAAGAATTATGTTTACCAGAATTTTGTGTCATGGGTGATGGTTAGACTTGATGTATAGACAACGGTTTTAGGTATTATGTAAGGGAAATCAGGCCATCAAAATTTTTCATCTTCTAATGCAGTTAATATGGATCATTATAAGCTAAATGTTCAAAAAATATCGAAGGGTTCACCAAGTTGGTTGTCATGGTGAAGTGTTCATGATCATTTTTTTATTTCAAAGGATAAGTTTTAATTTTTTTTAATGATAAGTACTTAGTATATAAGTGTGTTCCGCCTAGTTAAAAATATATATACATGTAGAGAGATAAATATTAGATAGGAGTAGTGATCAAGGAATATTTTTAAAGCTTGAAGATTACTTGTACTTAGTAATCTTGTCCATACTCCTTATACTTGTATTTTTTGGGTTATAATGGAAAGGAAGTATTATTGTTTCTATCTTTTATGTAGGACTCATTTTTTGAATCATGTTAATCCCTATATTTATTTACTAATTTATTTATTTTCATTATATGTATTTTCACTGAATGTGTGTGTGAGTTTTCTTGCATGATAAAAGGATAACTTTGTGTGCTGAGTAGGGTGTGAATTATACCTACTTGTTAGGACCAATAGGGGCATATATACCCTGAGAGGGGGGGTGAATCAGGGTATGGATATTCTTTTTAAAAATTCTTCTCACCCCACTGGATCTTGACCTCTTTATTACAAGGGTCACTTTTTTTGAACTTATGTGTTTATTATGGCCTTTTTTTTCTTCTTTATCTGATGATGATGCTTTACATGCAATGCAGGGAAGTAAGCAGGTAGACACAGAGATTTTTACTTAGTTCACCTTCACTGGGCTACGTCCAAGGAGCATACAACGGAGATGTGCCACTGTACCAAATCCACTAAAGCACACTGATGTTTACAAGGTTTGGGATAGATCACTTCTATACCCAGGATCGCTACCTTTACAATGTTTAGGGTTAGCTCACTGCTTTCCCAAGGGTCACTCCCTGTTTATCTCTCTCTGGATCACTGCCAGTAGAGAGGATCACCTTCTTCCTATTCCTTTGCTCACTTCTATGGAAAGTATCCACTCACATTTTATAGAACTATAGGTCTCCTCATTATCACTAATGAATAAATCTTCTGTTGTATTTATATTCTCGTTTGAATTCCGTCTTTCACCCTTAGATGAATTTCTCTTTGCACCGAAGGTATCGGGTAATCTTCCAGCTTTCACACAGCCCTGAATCACTATAATTCTTTAACCTTACCTGGAGCCCTTCTCCAATCCAGCATGCAAGTATCGGCGCGCAAGTTATAACTGGAATGCAAGTTCATCTCAACCACTTGTGCGACACTAGCTTCTGCAACTCCAAACATGCGTGACTCACACCCTTTTACGCCCAAACCAATATTGTCGCGCAACCACCAACCATCGCGCTTCTTCAAAACATAGCATGAAAGTGTCACCAAACCAGTTGCACGACACCCCCTTATTAAACTAAGAACTTGGGCAACTCCCTTCCTTTCTCTCCCAAACCACTTTGGACATGCAACAAACAACTGGTGAGCAACTTCTACTTATGCGACCATACCACCACTTGCGCGACCACCACACCTGCGCGATGGGAGCTCTGATTTTTGCTAAGTGTTGAACTCGTACCAAATGAGGAGGGTTCAACCTCTATTTATATTCATTTGGACACCCTTTGCGATGGCGCACAAGTCTCCCCTCGGTGCACAAGTTGTGGCGCGCAAGTCTCGGCGCGCAAGTCACTTGCGCAACCAACCCTAAACTTGGGCACCCCTTTTCCCTTTGTCATATTTTGATGTTTTGATCTTGAAAAACATATGGCGTTCAAGTTTTTTCTCCTTCAAGACAATGGATTTCAAGTCCCTTTTCCAAAACCACTTTTCTCCATTTGTCGATTTGCAGGCCCAAAAATTTAGAAAACGCTGAAAAATAGTGCCACCTTGTATCTGCCCTTTTTGTACCGCCTCTAGATCATTCATTCCTTTGTCTAAGTTCTTGAATCAAACATGGATCGTTAACCACAGCCCTTGAACTCAACATGCCACCATGAAATCCCATTTTTCAACAAATTTTTATGTCATGGTTTTCTTTTTCAACAATCACAACACAGATGTCCACTTTGTCAACAAACACAATCACCTAAAATATGCTTCAATGATTCCTTGAGGGATTTTTGCCCAACAATATCCCCCTTTGGGTTTGTTGAAAACTCTTCCATAAAAATATACATCGTTTATTCTTCATCCACAATTCGCCTATTGTGATTCCGATAGAGATCAAGGATTTACTCAACACATACTCTAAGCCCACATGAGCAATGATCGGCGTGAGAAACAAGAGTAAATGAAAATTTCATCAATGAATAACTTCAACTCTGACACCCATTGTTGATACCAAACTAGTACCAATTGTTGGAAATATTCTTACCGCATTCCAACACCACTCTTCTGCTTTTATCATGATCCTCAGTTGTCGTGATATCTATTCATTGATCGATCCATTATAGCATCTTCAGATTTAATATGATCCCCCTTTCTCATTGCTCCCCCTATCTAGCTGCTCCACATGTCAGCTTCTCCCCATATATTTCATTATTCCTCAAATAGCCACACTGTCTCCACCTTGAATAATCATTATTTTCTCCCCCTTTGTCAACGAACCCAAAGGTTACTCCTTTGCAGTCTGTAACAGAGTAGAGAACACATATCAGTACATTAATAAAAACACATCATACCTTAGGGAGAGGGGGTTCCCACATCCACACTTCTTCAAGTGTGGGGAGTTGACTGGACTCCCAGATCCAGTCGATGCCTCACAAAACTTCCTTGGGTAAGGCCTTTGTGAGGATGCCAGCAAATTGTAGCTCTTTAGGAACATACTCTAACTTCACAATTCCTTTATCAACATTCTCCTTGATAAAATGATACTTTATCTCAATGTGCTTTGTCCTTGAGTGATGAACTGGATTTTTTCTTAGATTGATAGCACTTGAGTTATCACACTGGATTCTGATTGGAGACATCACTTCAACTCCCATATCTTCAATTTGTTGCTTCATCCACAATAACTGTGTGCATGCTTGAGTGGCCGCAATATACTCAGCCTCTGCAGTGCTTAGAGAAATGCAATTTTCTTCTTGCTTATCCAAGAAATATACAATCCACCAAGATAGAAATCACCACCTGACGTTGATTTCCTATCATCCATTGAACCGGCCGAGTCTGCATCTATATATCCCAATAACTCTATCTGAGATTTGTCATTATATGTTAATCCAAATTCCATCATGCCCTTGAGATACTGAATTATTCTTTTTACTGTAAGCATGTGTATTTCCTTGGGATTACTCTGATATCTCGATGCTTGGCATGTAGTGAATACAATGCCAGGCCTTTTTGCGGTCAAGTACAACAAACTTCTAATAATTTTCCTCTATTATGTGATATTAACTACCTTGCCATCCTCATCTTTGGACAGTTTCATTTGGGTAGAAACTGGAGTCTTCATCTCCTTGTAATTTTCCATCCCAAACCTTTTCAAAACCTCCTTGGCATATTTGAATTGAGAAATGAATGTTCCTTTCCTTCCTTGTGTCACCTATAGACCAAGGAAAAACATTAGATCTCCAATCATTGACATTTCAAACTCACTTTTCATAAATTCAGAAATTGTCTACACTGAGCTTCATCTAATCCACCAAATATTATTTCATCGACATAAACCAACACCATTATCCTTTGATTACTGTCGTTGCTGAAAAAGAGATTGTAATCAACTCCACCATGTTGAAAGCCAAGCTTTTTCAAATACTGATCTAGCCTTGAGTACCATGATCTTGGTGCTTGCTTCAACCCATATAATGCCTTATTCAACCGAAAAACTTTATTCTCATCTTAATGAATGAGAAAACCATCCAGTTGTTCAATGTACACCTCTTCTTCCAGAACTCCATTTAGAAATTCAGATTTGACATCCATCTGGAACACTTTCAACTTTCTTTGCACTGCTATGGCTAAAAATAATCTGATTGTCTCTAGCCTTGAAACCGGTGCAAATGTCTCATCAACATCAATTCCCTATATTTGGTAGTATCCTTTACACACCAGTAATGCTTTGTTTCGAATCACTACACCATCTTCGTTCACCTTGTTTCGAAAAAACCATTTAGTCCTGATGACGTTCTTATCTGCTAGCCTTGAAACAGTCTCCCATGTCTGATTATTTTCTGAACCAGCATCATCCACTTCTGATCCCCCTTTTTTTCTTTCCTCCTCATCACAATTATCAAGAAATTTCTCATTGTTTCATTGTTTAGGGGCATCATTTCTTTCAGCTACTTTTCTAAGATTCTTGTTGGAACATTGTGGATATTCTCTCATAGCTTCTTGCTATCCTGAAAAGAGTAAACTGATACCATAAAGTTAGAAAGATCTATATAAGCATGAGATACATGATTATTGTTACTTCTCCCTCAATATGTATTCCCTCGATAGACAGCACCTAATCTAATTCATCCAATTATTTCATTGATGGATCTTGCATTTTATTTTGTTATTGAATTCTCCCCCTATGTTATGCAACACTTCCTGGGGTTAGGCCCATAATCATTCTTCTTCTCTTGCATCATTTATTCTCATATTACACTCGGAATTGAACCATTATCCAAATCTCTAATACTACTGAGTTGGAACTCAGTGTAGGAAACAAGAGATAAAGTTCATAACACAATCACTTCCTATTATGCACTGTTTCTCCCTTTCTTCTTCAACTTTTGTACCAGATTTGAGTCAATTAAAACTCTGAAGCAGATCAATTCCCCACATTGCATATTTAGATGCCACTTCCATTTGGATCGTATCTCCCTAAAACCTAAAACACTTGAATAATCATTTAACATCATTTATATAAATTAGGAGAGGGGTTGTTTATGGAATCCTCAAGAAGAGGATTGTGGTTGATCCTGATGGGTCAACCCATTGATTCTTTCTTGCAGAGCATCACACTCCTTCCTTGATTCTTCTAGCTACCAAGCCAACTTCAATTTCTCTGGCCATATGACTAAGCATTCATTACAAGCATGCTGAGCCTTTTTCTGATATTTGGATTCTACAGTCTTGGAATTTTTCACAATTTTGGGTTTAAGCCCACTTGTACACACACTCGTCTTTGATGTACCACCAATATGCCAATTCCCTTGATTCCATATCTGGGTAGGAATCTCTATGTTTGGCATCTTCCCTTTCTTCTTCCACCATTGTAGTGATCTTCCTCTTTCCTCCACTTCTCACTGAGGAACATGACATGCGGATTTTTCAATGCATTCTTTGGTTCATGTTTCTTTTATCAGATATTTGAGTCACCACACTATTTTGCACTGGTGTTGAATTCTCCCCTTAACGTGCATTATTCTTTCTAATAGCTGGAGTAGATATCCCCTTAATCTTTCAGGTTTGTTCACATTCTCTCCCTATGGGTTGTTGTGAGTGTGAAAAAAAGGTGATTGATGTACCTTTCATTTATCTCCTTGTGATTTCCCTGAGGTAGAAAATCTGTTTTTCAATATACCACATTCTCTTCCAATGTAGGATTTCTCATTATACACCACTGGAGTCATGAATCTCCTCTTGAGTTCCTTTTTCTTTCCTACTTTCTTCTTACTGTAATGTCTTTCCAAATGCCCATAATCAGAACATATAAAGAATTTTCCATCAAAGGCATACCTCGTTTCAACATTTCTCTATCGAGATGTTGATGCTGCTTGAGTTCATCCTCTGACATTGAGCTCCTGAGCTTCCTAACACATACTCATGGTGTATCACATTATTCCACAGTAATAGCATCTAATAAATTCTTTCCTCTGAGAGGCTCTTCTTTCTGATTTTTCATGACACTTCTTCCTACTCTCAGATTTAGAAAAGTATCTATTTTCACAGCCTAAAATTTAGTTCTGGGCCTTTGAACAGAAACTTGATGTGTGTCCATGAATCCCATAGAAATAACACATGTTGTCACCACTTCTTGTAAATGTCCTCTTAGGTATATATCCAGAACCTACAGTATTTTCTCCACTTATAGAATTGTTCCTGGATCTCCTTCTGTCATGAACGGGAGGGGACTCATCAAATCCAATACTGGTTTTTCCCAAACTATATGGTCTCTGAACTGAGAAAATATTCTGTTGTTTTTCTTCAGAAATAGCACATATGTTCTTCATTTTATCATCACTTGTCCAAGGATAATCAAATAGTAAGTGAAATGCATCCTTAATTTTATACTTTACTTTGGTATTGGATTTCTCCACTTCCTTCTTTACTAATTATAGATCTTCTTCCAACTTTTGAATCTTCATATCCCTTGATTCAAGTTGGACATCAAGTTCTATCTTGAGAATCTTCCCTCTACTCATCTCATATTTCAATTCACGTGTCAGCTTATCCACCAGGTCACTTTGCTCCTTTAATTTCAATTTTTCTTGAGCAACAGAATCAGAACAACATGCATTATCTCGTTGTAGCCTTTGATTCTTCTGAACTTGTTCAGATAACTGTGTAGCTAGATCATCATTACTAGATTTCAGATTATGAACTTCATATGAATTCTTATTCCCTTCATATTCATCAGCCTTTTGTTTTCCTTTCATTCTAGCCATCTTTTGTAGTTCTTCACCTTGGGAATAATTCTTCTCCCTTAGGTTAGTATCCACATCAATAAGCATTTTATTTAAGCCTCTTAGATTTTTGACCTCAATTTCTAATACTTGGATCCGGATATCTTTAGATTTAACTTCTTCATCCAATTTCTGATCCAATTTATTTGTCATGTTGACAACATCTACTGGTGACCTTCTTCTTGAAAATTCTTCATCGTCAGTTGTTTCAGTATCACTTTGAAGTTCATGTACTTCACTCATTCCAACATCATGACTGAGTGAATCAATATTTTCCCTATCAGATTCATCCAGGCCTTCCTTCAGTAAGCTATTTGATTCTTTTAGTTGAATTACACTTCTTCTATAAACACTTCCACATTGATGGATATCACCTGACTTCTGATTCTTCTTTGATGTTTTTCCATTTTCCATGGAAAACCAAGAAAAGTGCAGACTGATTTAACCACACAAATCGACTACACCAAGTCATAGAAAACAAATCTGATAAAATCAACCTGTCTCTGATACCAATTTTTAGGACCAATATGGGCCTATATACCCTGAGAGGGGGGTGAATTAGGGTATGGATATTATTTTTCAAAATTCTTCCTGCCCCACTAGATCTTGACCCCTTTATTACAAGGGTCACTTTGTTTGCACTTGTGTGTTTATTATAACCATTTATTTTCTTCTTTATCTGATGATGGTGCTTTAAATGCAATGCAGGGAAGTAAGCAGGAAGACACAGATATTTTTACTTGGTTCACCCTCACTGGGCTACGTCCAAGGAGCATACAACGGTGATGTTCCACTGTACCAAATCCACTAAAGCACACTTCTGTTTACAAGGTTCGAGATAGATCACTTTTATACCTAGGTTCACTGCATTTACAATATTTAGGGTTGGCTCACTGCTTTCCCAAGGGTCACTCCCTGTTTCTATCTCTCTAGCTCACTGCCGATGGAGAGGATCACCTTCTTCCTCTTCCTTTGCTCACTACTCTGGAAAGTATCCACTCATAGTTTATAGACCTGTAGGTCTCTTCATTATCACTAATGAATACATCCTCTGTTGTATGTATATTCTCTATTGAAGTCCAGCTTTCACCCGTAGATGAGTATCTCTTTGCACCGAAGGTATCGGGCAATCTTCCAGCTTTCACGCAGCCCTGAATCACTGTCGTGCTTAAACCATAACTGGTTCCCTTCTCCAAGACGGTGTGCAAGTATAGGTGCACAAGTTATAACTTGCGCACAAGTTCACCTCAACCACTTGCGCGACACTAGCTTCTGCAACTCCAAACCTGCATGACTCACACCCTTTTATGCCCAAACCAATATTGGCGCGCAACCACCAATTGTCGCACTTCTTCAAAAATTGGCGCTCAAGTGTCACCAAAAAACTTGCGCGAAACCCTCTTCTTAAACTCAAAACTTGGGTGACTCCCTTCCTTTCTCTCCCAAACCACTCTGGACGCACAACAAACAACTGGCGCACAACTTCTACTTACGTGACCACACCACCACTTGCGCGACCACCACACCAGCATGACGGGAGCTCTGATTTTCTCTAAGTGTTGAACTCTTACCGAATAAGTATGGGTCTACCTCTATTTATAGGCATTTGGACACCCTACACGATGGCGCGCAAGTCTCCCCTCGACGCACAAGTCTCGGCGCGCAAGTCACTTGCGTGACCAACCCTAAACTTGGGCACCCCTTTTCCCTTTGTCATGTTTTGATGTTATGATCTTGAAAAATATATGTCATGCAATTTTCCTCTCCTTCAAGACAACGGCACGCAAGTCCCTTTTCCAAAACCACTTTTCTCCATTTTTCAATTTTCAGGCCCAAAAATTTGGAAAACGACGCCACCTTGTATCTTCTCTTTTTTACTTCCTAAATATCATCCATTCCTTTGTCAAAGTTCTTAAATCAAACATGGATCATTAACCACAGCCCTTTAACTCGACATTCCACCATGAAATCCCCTTTGTCAATAAATTTGTATGTCATGGTTTTCTTTCTCAACAATCACAACACAGATGTCCACTTTGTCAACAAACATAATAACCTCAAAAATGCTTCAATGATACCTTGAGGGATTTTTACCCAACACTAATTCTATTATACTAATTCTTGGTGAGAGAAAATTCATAAGTATCATTTTCACTGTGAAAATACTCCAACATTTGAAATTTTAGTCGATTAGGGATCCTTATTCCTATAGTTTTACCAAAAGCTCAAGATATTGTTTATTTTCCCCCAACAACTGGTATCATAGTAGTTCTCAATATGGTATCTAATCCCAACAATTCATATTAGATTAGTTCTCATTTTGGTATCTAATACCAACAACTAGTATCAAATAGCATGGCTTAATCAACCTATGTTTCTTATTTCCTTTATAATGTCTTAATTTCAGTGGGAGTTCACTATCATTAGAAGCTATGATGTCATATGAAAGAATGTTATGATTATACATGCTTGATGTAAGGGATTAAATATTCTAAATAATTTATATAGAGGATCATCTGATTTAAAAGGAACTAGATTTTCCATCTATTGGGGTTTCTCTAAAGAATATGAAAAAGGTGGAATAAGAAAAAATGGGTAGGAAAGCATTAACTTTGATGCGATTGTATCTAGAATATAATGTTTCCTTTAAAAATCATGAAATTTAGATAATAAAAGAAGCAATGAAGAAATTTGCAGATATATTTGAAAAAATATAGTATTGAACAAAGTGTTCAAGATGTAATGGCTTTTTAGCTAAAGTTTATTGGAAGGAAGACCAATAGTAAATCACATGAATAATTTCATTATGATAAAATGGAAGTTTGAATCGGTGAATTAAAATTTCACAGATTATGTGTGGGAACTCCTACTATAATCATCAGTATCGAGGAGTTGAGATATGATGGTGATAGTCAATACTAACTCCAGTGGAAAAATAGAATTAGTATTTGATGATATCTTAAACCTAATCCAAAATGAGGATCTCATGTATAGGGAAGTCCAATAACCATCTATAAATGTTTAAATACTAATGGATGAATATTTTCAACTCAATAGAATAAAATCTTCTGGAAAAAGCCATCATAAGATCACTTATGGGGCAATAGCCAAGGAAATTTAGCTGGTTTGGGTCCTAACTACTAGAAATGTTGGAATAAAGGACATGTCAAGAAATACTATATAATTTACAAAGAAAAATATGAAATAATATTATATTCATGAAGTTCAAAATATATTGGTACTATAGAATTATGCAGCAAAAAAAAATTAATATCAATATTCTGATGAATTCATGGGTGGTTAACTCTGGGGAATCATTCCATTCTATGGGAGAGCATATATGAATTGAAAATTTTGTAACTGGAAGTTTTAAAAAATTACATTTGGTAGATGATAAATCTCTAGAGAATTTGTGGAAATCATATATGAATATCTAGATAAATAGTGGGGCTTTCTTAAAGAAGAAAGAAGTTATACATAACTCATGGATGTAGAAGAATCTTATTTTAGTTTGAAAATTATATGAGGTGTGGTATGTAACTACCTTTTATAATGGGGTATGGAATGTTACTCAAGGATCTATGGTAATTTCTTGAAGAGTTAAATATGGTACTCTTTACTTGACTAAAAGTTCAAAAAAATCAATAGATGAAAGTTTAACTTCTGATGATCCAGAAGTATAGAATTGCAAGCTTGGTCATCTTAGTGAAAAGAATATGAAAGTTATAACTACTAAATTCATATTGAATCTTGATCACATGGAAATACTAAAGTATGAAAGTTTCTTGTTGGGGAAATTGATAAGGGCATCCTTCAATTTATATGGATGGAATCTCAGATCTCTTGAGTTAGATCTAGTTCACTCGAATGTTTTGGTACATGCCCCTATCCAGACCCATGGAGGTTTACTTTAGTTTATAAACTTTATTGATGATGCTACTAAAAAAGTATGATCATAATTTTTGGATCATAAATAATATTTTTTTATACATTCATTCAATGGAAATATTTAGAGGAAAGGGAAAGTAGCCATAAGTTTAAATTTCTTTGTACATACAATAAAGGTGAATACACAAGATACAACTTCCATAACTTCTATAAAATGAAGAGGGTAATATATATGAAGATTTTTTCCAAAACCCCATAGAAGAATGGAGTGGATGGAAGAATAAACAGGACATTGATATAAAATTATCTAAATATGTAGTTGCGCTATGTAATGTCCAGGGGAATTTTGGTGGAATCACTCAACACAGCAACATACTTAGTCAATACAAATCTAAAATCAACATTTGGGTAGGAAATTTTGGAGGAGTTATATTTGGTTAAATAATAGGTATTTCACTATCTTGAAGTCTTTGGAATCTTAGAATACATTCATAGTGATGCTAAGGATAGGGACAAGTTTAAGGAAAAGTCCAAAGTTTATTTTTTCATAGTGTATGATGATGATAACTTCATCTATTGGCTATGGGATGATGAAAAGAGGCAAGTCATCATTAGCCAATATGTTCACTAAAATTAAGGGGTTATGTGGAAGGATAAACACTTAGAAAAGGGATAATTTGAGTTCAAATACTCAACTATTTAATTCCAAGTTGATCTAAGTAAGTGTTTCATACATTTAGAAATTTTAGAGAACATAAATGAAAGCACTGTAAGTCCATAAGTGAGGCCAACAAAAGATATTCTAGAATGTTCAAGGCTAGATGAATCATGAGTGGGAGAGAAAAAAAATTTAGGTATTCAAAAGGAAGAGTAGATCCAAGAACTATAGTTAATCCAACATAGTTTAGGAGATCAAGTATAGTTATAAATCTGGTTTTGAGATTTGGGGGTGACATGAACATTCTTCTTCTAATGGACATAGGAGAACCAAAGATCCTAAAATAGGTAGCCACACATAATGATTCCAAATAGTTGAATTTGGTGATGGATAAAGAGAAATATTTATTAAATTTTAATGGAACTTGGGAGCTACTAACTTACTATAAGATAATAAGGAACTAGAGAATAAGTGGGTTTTATGATTGAAAGAGAGGATGGCGGTGTGAAAATGAATAAGGCACAACTAGTGTAAGAGGGATTTCAATAGAATAAAGGTGTTGGTTTCTCAGAAATGTTATCACTAGTAGTTAAACAGAAAGATATACATATGGTTATGATTATGGTTTCATTGTAATATCTATACCATGAATGGATGTATGTAAAGATGGCCTTCCTTTATAGCGAGTTAAAGAAATAAATTTATATAATACAACCAGTAGGCCTCATGAAAGATAGTAATCAAAAATTGGTTTGAATGTTAAAGAAAATTCTTTACAGACTAAAGTAATCTCTGAGGCAATGGAATAAAAAATTTGATACATTTATATCATAATAAGGTTTAAAAAATTTCAATGTGTATCATTGGTGTTGCTAGAAGAAATGACAATATGGTATATTCATCATATTTATTTTATATATGGATGACATATTGTTAGATGGAACAGATGATAAAATAGTAATAAAGTTGAAACGTGACCTATCCATAATATTTGAGATGAAATATCTTTTATAAGAGAATAATATTTTGGGGATGAAGATTGAGAGATATGTGAGAGATGGAACTTTGGTGGTATCTTATAAGGACTACGTCTAAAAGGTGATCCAAATATTTGGAATGATTGGAAGTAAGTAAATCTTGACTAATTTGGTTAGGAACATCAAATTTTACAAGGTACAATAAAAAAATAGAATAAGTGAAATGGTACATAGAGAAATTTCCATATTCATCAATATTCATAAGCTTAATGTATAAAATTATTTTCACTCAGTTAGACATTTCTTATGTAGTGAGAGTTGTAAATCGATTCATGTCAAATCCAATAAAGGAGAACTGAGATGATTTTAAATGGATCCTTAGGTACGTGAAATGAATTGAATATACAACCTTCTACTTTGGGAGGAATATATATTTCAAGGATTTTTGGATGTGGATATTTTTTGTGATTTAGAAAATCAAAAGAGCACAAGGAGGTACGTGTTTACCTTTTGAGGAACAACAACCAGCTGGATGTCACTATTGCAAAGTATTGTTACTCTAATTGAAATATAATTAGAGTGTATAGCTAAAATGGTATCACTGAAATAAATAAGGTAGATACCCCCACCCTAGTATCCCAGGGCCGATGGTTTATTTATTACAATGTAACTTGATACAAGTAATTGCATCCCAATGGACCAAATAGGTTAGCAGTCTTGGTAAACTAGATACATTATTTAATCACACATTACATTTGAAAACATCAAATAAAACATAGTATTTTATTTGAAAACTTAATTATTCCCTATATAATATCCTTTAATATCAATCATATTAAAATTATTGACATCCTAGGTAAAGGAAATATAAGGAATGGGTGAGCTCAGATGCTTGGTAAGGGAATGTGTATAGCGGAAGCTATCACAGTATAAATAAGGTGTGAATAATATGGTAGGAATAAATGATGATCAAATAATTTTATATAAATAATCGCATGATCTTAAAATTTATCCATGTATGAAATAAATTTTAAAATAATCACATGGACATAAATAACTGATTTTATAATGATGGAATGTATAATGAGGGGCATTTAAAACGTACCATAGAGACCTTATGCCAAGACATCTTACATAATGGGTAAGGACATGGCCAAATACCCAACATGTTTTCTATAATGAGAACTATAGATACATCAAGGAACTATATAATTTCATTCCTCACCCATCGCTTAATAATTCTAATGCATACATCATATGAATAAATAATAAAACATAATCAATATTCCATAATAATCAATAATTGTCCATATTAGAAGAACTGACATATAGAAATGTCAATACTTCACCAAGTCAAAAAGATAATAATTCATATAGAGAAATATTTTAGATAGTATAATTATATTATATCCTCAATAAACTATAAGATTCATTAAAGGATGTTAATATAGATGAAAATTGTTTTAAGAGATCATTGGAATATTTTTTGAAGAAAATGTCCTTTTAATTTCAAAATCACTTATTTAAAATCTAAAAAAATCATAATATTTGGATTTTTATTAAATATACATGTAAACTTATAAATTAAAATTCAAATAAAATATTAGTCATAATAATAGGAAAATCCATTCTTGTGGTGTGCGTTAAAACATGTATTTTTGTCAAACTTTTGTTAAAAAGTGACTCGCTTGGAAAATGACATGAAAATAACTTTTAAACATCTTTTAAAACATTTAAAAGAGTTTAAAATTAAATTTTATAAATAAATTTTCAATATAAATAACATTTTTTATAATATTTTAAAAAAAATATGGACATGGAAGAAAAATATTCTCCACCAAATTTAAAAACAAAGTTGGATTTCCATTAAAACGTTATTTTGGTATTTTTAACTAAAAAAGAAGGTAAAAATGGAACTAATACTTGAAAACCCAAAAAATAACCAAATGTGAATAAAATTTATGTGTTTTAAGATATAAATATAAACTAAATCCCCCAATTGAAACATAAACATAAACAGTTCTCAATAAGAATAAGATTGTGAAATAAACACTTACCTTGGGTCCGACTTGCTTTGTAAGTTCTTTTAACATCATAAATAATAAAGTTATATTTATTAAACTTATATAATAGAACCATATAAATACATATAATATTATTTAGTTTTGTAGTTTTGGTTATTATATATTTCTCATGTTTACATAATTTCAATAATTATAATCATGATATAAATATCATATAAATTTATTATATACTTATTTATAATCATCCTTGAAAGTTGGACATTAAAAATGAATCATGTCACTTCATGGAGGTGGTAGTTCACACGTATGCATGAGCGATGTTATCATTTTTTAATGAGTGGAAGGGTAAATAGTTAAATGATATATTATATATCTATGAAAATACTTATTTCATAAATATCATATATATTATTTAGTTCCATATTTATAACCATTCGAGTAAAATTTTGATGAAAATTGAATTACACCACTACTAGGAGATGGTAAACTATGTGTACGCACGAGCAATGTTATCGCTTTCCATAGGATGGAAAAGAGATGGAAAATGGTTGTACCATAATTATAATAAAATTTTAGTATATTGAATATAATTATAATAATTATATTAGATTAATTATTTTATTGTGGGTACAATATATTTATAGGAAGTATAAGAATAAATAAATTTGAAAGAGTTGATAAAAACGATTACCTCTTCTTCGGTAGACCTCCTTTAGATCCCTTCTTAAGGCCCCTTGGAATTATATTTTAAGAAGGAAATAACCTCTAATGTAACACCCCAATATTTTATGGTATGTATCTTTTTAAATTTAATCTCTTCTACAGCATACATTGCATGCAACACCGGACTTAAATGAACCACAATATACAATTAAATATTATTATTTTAACACTAACCATTAAGTTGGCGATTGTGAATAAGATTAACTAAATTATGAAAATATAGTTTATAAATTTTTATAAAATTAATTCAAATATTACTAATTATTTTAAAATTAAAATAAAAACCAATTGAATATAAAAGATGTGTTTTTATTAAAAAGATATTTTTAGGTCCACAATAGAATTTTATCACAATAAATTAAATTAATAAATATTAGTGAAATATAGTAATTAAATATATATTTTATATATTCAAAAAAAAGTTTTTAAATTCATAAAATAAGTTTTATAGTCTTAATATAAGAATAAAACCAATTTTAAACATAAAAGGATATATTTTTTAAAAGGCAGTTTTACCGCCATTTAATAGAGAACCAATTTTATATCCAATTTTTGAAACTTTTATATATTATATTTCAAAAAATAAACATATTATTTTAAAATGTAATATAAAAAATTACTTTGGTTTAATTTTTTGTATGCTTCTGACAAGTATCATGTTTTTATGAATAGTGAAAAAATATTTCATTTTAATTGAAAACATCTTTCTCATATAAATAATTTATAGTGTTAAGTTAGATTTTTAAGTGGATTTAAAGTATAATTAGATTAAGTTTATATCAATAAATAAAATTTAGGTTATTTTAATCAATTTTAAATTGAAAATAAATATAAAAACTGTAACCTCCCGGTTCCGGGTGCCACTCAATGGGTGCCCCGAACCCGGTTCGCCACATAAACTCAAGCGCATTTCCCTAAATGCTAGAGGCTTTTGACTAGCAGCAAGGGCCCAGGTCTGATAATGGGGAAACTATGCCCTCATTTGTCAAAGTGTAGCGCAGCGGAATGGAATAAAACATACAGCAACTGCGGAAGCAGTAAACCATACGCAACTTAATTAAACAAGTGCAGTAGAAATAACCATCCAGTATATAAATAATGGTGCAACATACCTCAAATTCTAAGAAAACATCCATAACATTCTACACAACAATACAGTACTGTACAAGTACAGGAAAACAAAACAAAACAAAATAGCCGGTAGCATCGTGATCCTCAGCCCGGTCCCATGCTCCCCTACTCCTCAGCAACAATCATATACCTGTATAAGGACCCTTGCCCTTATCTACACCTGTAGAAACGTAATCTGTTTGGACCAAAAAGCATGACCCAAACAGGGTGTGAGAAATAATTCCCAGTAGGCACCCACTAAAGGCCCGTGCTCAAATGTGTGTAGACATGCAACAACAGTGTGCAGTAGTAAATGCAATAAACTAAGAAGTACTCAAAAGTAACTAACTTAACCAGTTATATTGCCATTTTAATTATTCATTTAACCACTTGACATTAAGAAAACACCACAGTGAATCTTTCCCTCAGGCATAGTAGAATCTTACCCTCAGGCATAACAGAATCTCACCCTCAGGCATAACAGAATCTCACCCTCAGGAACAAAAGGTTGCCCTCAGGCGAAATAGAACATCGTCCTCAGGATAATACAGTCACGCCCTCAGGATATAGTAAAACACCACCCTCAGGCACAAGTAACCAGGCCATTCCCAATATATAAACATGAAATTTATATACAATTTCTCTCAAGGCAAAACTAATTCATAATTAAACATGGCATACCCTCGGGTATCCTAGCCAAACGGCTAAATAGAGGAATGCACCCCTCAGGATGGTCCTGGATCCAAGAAGCGATCCCAAACAGCATTTTATTATCACAATTAATTACCTATTCAATTCTAGGTATTTAAAATATCCACGGCCTCAGCCACACGACACCCCAAATATGGGCTCGTAGCTCAAAAACGCACAAAACGCACAACAGTTGGAAAATAAACACCAAGCACCCTACATTTAATGCCAACGAACAATATATGTGAACGTTGATTCCAGAAATTCCCAATAATGACGTAGATCTGACGTATAATAAAACTCGTTCAAACTTAAATAACTTACCTTAGAGGAATAATTGGAAAGAACGACTTAAGAGGAGTGGAAGACTTACCCGTGCGGTTCCAACGAGATCGTCTTAGGAGGAAACGGATTCCCGACGTGCGCCTGGAGGATCTCCAAAGCTCTGGCCTCCCTCTTATGCTCCTTCTTCCCGTTCTAAGACTTCCCTATGAATAGGGGAGGCTAATGCCCATTTTAAGAGGAAAAAAAATACACTGGGTGTATTTCCAAGTACACAGCGTGTACTCCCCATTTTTTTTAACTGTTCCTCTGGCGGTTTCCTGCCAGCGTGGCACTGTTCACCTGCCGATGTGACTACATGACGTGTCTCCTTGAGTACACGGCATGTTCTGTCGCACAGCTGGCCACCGCCTTACTATTCACCTTCTGACTGACTACACAGCGTGTAAGGGACCACTACACGGCGTGTAGTCGCACAGTTGGCCACCGCCTTACTATTTGTCTGCCGACTGACTAAACGGCATGTAAGGAACCACTACATGGCGTGTAGTCGGTCTTTACACCCTTCGTTGCCGACAAGGACACATGCCCTATGTACTCATCCCACAAGGCCGAAAGTACATGGCGTGTGGAAAAGTACACGGCGTGTACTTCCAAAATTTGGGATTTTTCCCCATTTTCCATATTTTCTCAAAAACACTTAATGAAAAATGAAAAGAAGAAACCCGTACCTCAGAAATAAGAACCGAGTTCTTACAAACTTCCCCCCTTAAAGAAATTCATCCCCGAATTTCCCTTCCAAGGGTGGAAAAGATACAGCCGTGAATAACTCCGGCCACTGAGCACGTACGTCGGTCTCCCGCTCCTAGGTTTCGTCCTGCACTCGGCTATGTTACCATAGCACCCGTACGAGAGGAAATGACCAGCCTTGGAGAACCTTCGTGCTCCTATCAAAGATACGAATAGGATGCTCCTCAAAGGACGCATCAGCCTCAAGATCAACCTCCTCGGGCTGAAAGACGTGAGATGGGTCTAAATGATAGCGGCGCAACTGAGATACATGGAAGACATCGTGCATGGCCCGGTACCTCTAAGGTAACTACAAACGATAAGAAACTAGCCTGACTCTCTCTAGAATCTCAAATGGCCTCACATACCTTGGTGAAATTTTTCCTTGTCTCATGATCTGCATATGTCCCATCCTCGGTGAAACACGCAAGAAAACCTGATCCCCGACCACAAACTCCAAGGGTCGTATACGGCGATCAGCATAAGATTTCTGACGAGACTGCATGGTAGCCATCCACTTTTGAATCAACTGGACCTGCTCAGAAGTCTCCTGCACAAGACGTGGTCCCAATAAAGCTGCATCACCTGCCTCTAACCAGCACAAAGGTGATCAGCATGGCCTACCATATAAATCCTCGTATGGTTCCATCTCAATAGTTTACTGAAAAATGTTATTATAGGAAAACTCGACTAGGGGTATGTGATTCTCCCAAGAGCCCCCAAAGTCTAGGACGCATGCTCGCAGTATTTCCTCAAGCACCTGTATCGTACGCTATGACGGGCCATCGGTCTGAGGGTGGTAAGTTGTGCTCAGAA
The DNA here is from genome assembly GCA_963277665.1 of Viscum album. Lineage (NCBI taxonomy): Eukaryota > Viridiplantae > Streptophyta > Magnoliopsida > Santalales > Viscaceae > Viscum > Viscum album. Next base: position 19,748,177 of record OY728124.1, read on the forward strand.
GCACTCGTGTACCCATTTCCCTCTGAAAACTCTGACAGAAATGAGATGTAAAGAGGGCGCCCCTATCTGAAATGATATAATGAGGGTCCCCCTGAAGACGTATGATCTCTCGGATATACAACTTCCTGAGCTCGTCAACACCGAAGGTCTCCATGATCGGTAAAAAGTAATCTACCTTTGTGAGTCTGTCCACAACAACCCACACGGCATCATTGCCTCGAGGTGACCTCGGCCAACCGGTCACGAAATCCATCGCGACATCATCCCATTTCCACTCCGGAATGGGTAACTACTGTAACAGTCTGGCTGGCCTCTGATGCTCCACATTCACCTGCTGAAAGGTGGAACACCTCGTAACAAAACCAGCTACATTTCTCTTTATACCCGGCCACCAGTACTAACATCTCAAGTCTCGATACATCTTGGTAACCCCGGGATGAACTTCCCAAGCCTAATTAAGAAACTCCTACATCATATCCTCGCGTATATCCCCTGGAACCCACACTCATCCACGGAAACGCGAAATTTCATCTTTGCCTATCGTCTAACCAGGAGGAGGGTCCTCACTTGACACTGACTCCCGTAGAACTAGGCCTTCTGGATCAAATAGTTGTCTTATCCTCACTCTATTTAGGAGGGTAGAAGTCACAACTAAATATGAAAGATAAGTTTTCCCCTGACAGTCATGCACCTCCAAATGCATCTCAGAGAACACGGCCATGAGATTCCACTCATCACTGGCCTCCTACACAACCTGTATCCGAGTCTTCCTGCTCAGTGCATCCTCTACTGCATTACCTTTTCCAGGTGTATAGGCAAGCTCAAAATCGAAGGACTGAAGGTATTAAACTCACCTTCGTTGTCTCAGATTCAAGTCTCACTGAGTAAAGATATACTTGAGACTTTTGTGGTCGGTAAAGACCACAAAACGTTCTCCCAATAGATAATGTCTCTAACAGCGTAATGCATGAACAAATGCAGCTAACTCGAGATCATGTGTCGGGTAATTTCTCTCAGGTGGCCTCAACTGCTGAGACCCGTACGCAATAACTCGATCGCCCTGTATCAACACAGCTCCCAGTCCAATCCCTGATGCATCACAGTAAACTGTATAGCTCTTCCCCTGATCTGGGAGTATCAGGATTGGTGTTGATGTCAACCTTCCTTTCAGGTCCTAAAAGGCTGTCTCGCAAGATTCTAACCAGGCAAACTTCACACCCTTCTTAGTCAAACCCATCAACGGTGATGCTAAGCGGGAGAAGTCTTGTATGAAGCGTCTGTAGTAACCATCCAGCCCTAAGAAACTCCATATCTCAAACACGTTCGTAGGATGCTCCTAGGAAACTACTACTCTCACCTTCTCTGGGTCTACTGCAACTCCTGCCTTTGAGATGATATAACCCAAGAAGTGAATCCGGTTCATCCAAAAGTGGAACTTGGAGAGTTTAGCATATAGCTTATGCTCTCTCAGTGTACTCAATACGATCTCAAGATGGGTGGCATGGTCATGTCGAGTGCGAGAGTACACCAAGATATCATCCATGAATACTACCACAAAAGAGTCCCGATAAGGATGGAACACACAATTCATCAGAGCCATGAAAATTGCTGGTGCGTTCGTGAGTCCGAACGGCATAACCAAGTACTCGTACAGACCATATCTGATCCAAAAGGTTGTAAGCAGAATATCCGATGGTCTCATGCGCAGCTGATGATATCCTAATCTCAATTATATCTTTGAGAACACTCGTGCTCCACGGAGTTGATCGAAAATATCATATATCCATGGAAAGGGATATCGGTTCTTAACCGTCAACTAGTTTAGCTTCCGATAATCCACTCAGAGTCTGAGGGTACCATCCGCCTTCTTCGTGAAAAGGACTGGAGAACCCCAAGGATAAGTACTGGGTTGGATGAAACCCTTTGCCTGTAACTCCTCTAACTGCCTCTTGAGCTCCTGCAACTCAGGATTGGCTATCATGTATGGAGGAATGGACACTGGTGCTGCTCCTGGTACAAGCTCAATAGAGAAATCCACCTCACGCTCCAAAGGTAGACCTGAAAAGTCGTCTGGGAATACATACCTGAAATGATCAACAACTGGAGGGAAATATGTCTAAAAAGTCCCCTGATCATCCAGATATAAACTCGCAATCTGGTTTGTGACTCCACCTCACCCAGGATGCTCTGGTCCAGCTCGACTCACCTGAACATCCCACTCACCCTTGTATATAAACTTTCCGCCCTCTGGTGACGTGAAACTCACCCTGTGACGATAGCAATATACAAAGGCTTGAAAGGGAACCAACCAGTCCATCCTGAGAATGACATCATAGCTCGTCATCTCTAGGACATAGAGGTCCCATAGAAAGTGACACCCACCAACCTCACGGGGTCACTCCTTACACTGACGCACACCAGCCGTTCTAGTCACCAACGGAGTGTCTAGCGTCATGATATCAGAAGAAGTATAAACACAGAGCCCAAGGCTCTCCACAACGGGCACAGATATAAAACTATGTTTATAATCCATATCAAAAAGTACTGAAGATAAGATATAAGCTACTAGAATAGTACCTCTGACTGTAGAAGGTCCGGGATCCTGCTCCAGCGTGTTCTGTCGCACTGCATATGCCTGCCCAGTGCCGCGGCCCTGCAACACAGCCTGACTACCCTGAGCTGTCCCGCCCTGTTGCCTTTGAGATCCTGGTGTCTGGCTACCATGTCGACGACCACCATCTCTACCTACATGCCCTGACGTATTCCAGTTCCCTGAATAGTAAGAATCCATTGGTCCTGCTCCTACATGCGGAGTCTGCACAGAACCCCTCTCACTAGCCACTGGTAGAAATTCCCTGCAAAAGCACTGCAGATGCCCCATCTTGCCGCAAGCTTGGCACTCCACTGGATCACATGGACACTGAGGTCTCTTGTTCCCCTCTTTACCACACTGGTAGCACCTGATCGGGTCACCTAAAGAGACTTCCTGGATGGTACTGCCACCCTGAGAGAAATCCATATGTATCTTCCTCTTGCCAGTAGAAATAGTACCAGTAACTGGTGCTGAACCGCCCTATCCCACACCACTAGCTTCCCGCAGGTTCCTCTCTGAAATCAGTTCCTGATTCACAATATCATGTACTGAAGGCAACCTGAAAACATTCACCAGCGCTCGAATATCATATCGGAGACCATCCTTAAAACATCTGGATCTCAACGTCTCATCACCCACCACTATGGGTGAAAAACTCTGAAGCTCGGTGAAACGAGTAGAATAGTCCATCACTGAAATAGCGCCCTACTGCAGATTCATGAACTCTTGAGCTCTATCTGCCCGCAGTGTCTCTGGAAAGAAGAAGTCATAGAAGACTACCTGGAAATCTTCCCATGCCATGTCCCTGTGATGCTCTGACTGGGTGGTAACATCCCACCACCTCTTGGCGGAATCCCACAGCATGTAAGTCGCAAGATTGACCCTCCACCCTGGAGGCATCTCAAGATGCTCAAAAATATTCTGCATAGATCCCATCCAAGACTCCGCAGCCTGTGGTCCGCCATCCCCTAAAAACGTAGGTGGATGCTACTGTTGGAAGATACGATTAAGCTTAGCCATAGATGTAGCAGCCGGCGGTGCTCCCTGGAAGGTCTGCATGAACCGCATAAAGGCTTCACGGAACTGCACATCTGCGCCTGTATCTGGTATAACGGATGGTGTCGTATATGGCTCTACTGGAGTATCAACTAGTAGCCCATGGCCCACCATCTCTATAGTAGAGTCGTCGCCGCTCTCCTGGAGAACAACGTGCGGTCGTCTCGATGGAATGACACTACAAGGTCAAAAACATGCCTTTAGAACAAGATTAACAATGACTGAAAACAAAGAAACCCAGAAGGAAATAGGAGGAATAAGGCATTAAAAATTTGCAAAACAAGACTACACGGTGTGTAAATTGACAACACGGCGTGTACTTGACTTCTCTTCCCCTGCTCGGGTACTTCTACAAGGCTAAGCCACATGGCTCCCATTGAACAAAACTACACGGCGTGTATAACATCTACACGGCATGTATGGTGTAATTTCCAACTACCCGTGTCGTTTGTCACACGGTTGACTACTCGGCTTGACACTACATGGAGTGTTACACCCGCACATGGCGTGTACACCACCCCGTTTCCCTGCCACATGGATAAGTCCACATGGTCTGTCCTCAGACAAGACTACACGGTGTGTCCCACAGGTACACGGTGTGTTCAAGGAGAGGTGACACTGGCCTGCGTTGTTAGTTACACGGCCGAGTCCCCAGGTCACACAACACAGTGTGTTCATCATTGACACGGCGTGTATGTCTTAAGTCTCCTCCATCCGTGTTGTTAGTTACATGGGCGGACTCTAGGTCAACACTACACGGCGTTTACATTTGGTACACGGCGTGTTCGCCCCAAGCTCTTCCCTTCCCCGTGTCTCCGCCCACACGGTTTGTGACACAGGAAGAGACTACACAGCGTATACTCTGGGTATACGGCGTGTACTCAAAAATTTTATTTTTCTTCCCGAACAGAATACCATACACGGTGTGTGTAAAACACTACATGGCGTGTATACTGGGTTTTCTGGACAGTATGCCTCAGAAACTTCCCCGGAACCCAGAAAATACTGAAAAACAACACCCAAGTGTCAAATTCCGATTCGTGAGGGCCCATACTCCCCACGAATCAAAGTTTGACATCTTATCTGTGTTATAACATAATAAACATTCAATGATCCACCAAATTATGGAAAATGAGGGCCCATACTCCCCAAAAATCAAAGTTTGGCGTTCATTCTATAAACTGGCTCATACAAAATACCCTATCACATAGCAGGTATTTATCAAGCATCTATCACAACGGCATGCTTTTCTAGCACAACAACTATCACAACAACATGAACTTTCTAATGCACCTACATGGCATGGAATTATGCATGGAATGTGATTTATAGCATGTTTCTAAATGATGCATGAGATGGCATACCCTCATCTCATCGGGTTGCAACTAAATAAAACCCAAGGATAAAATATAAATAGCACAAACACAAGTGTGTCGCCCTTCGGTGAAAACAAATCAACTGTAAACTTGAAAAATCATTAAAATTGAAATACGAGGTAAATTGGATTTCCCCTATACAAAGGTTAGCTACTCCCGGGCATAGATTATTACCAACTACCATTCTCGTCCTATCCCTAACTAAGGCTCCAACTAGTAAGTCAAAGAAAAGAACCCCTTTGATACCACTTTGTAACGTCCCGGTTCCGAGTGCCACTCAATGGGTGCCCCAAACCCGGTTTGCCACATGACCTCAAGCGCATTTCCCCAAATGCTAGAGGATGCCGACTAGCAGCGAGGTCCTAGGTCTGATAATGGGGAAACTATGCCCTCATTTGTCAAAGTGTAGCGCAGCGGAATGGAATAAAACATATAGCAACAGTGGAAGCAGTAAACCATACACAACTGAATTAAAAAAGTGAAGTAGAAATAACCAACCAGTATATAAATAATGGTTCAACATGCCTCAAATTCTAAGAAAATAGCTAGAACATGCTAAACAACAATACAGTATAGTACAAGTATAGGAAAACAAAACAAAACAAAACAGTTGGTAGCATCGTGAGCCTCAGCCCGGTCCCATGCTCCCCTACTCATCAGCAACAATCATGTACCCATATAAGGACCCTTTCCCTTATCTACACCTGCAGAAACATAATCTGTTTGGGCCAAAAAGCATGACCCAAACAGGGTGTGAGAAATAATTCCCAGTGGGAACCCACCAAAGGCATGTGATCAACTGTGTGTAGACATGCAACAACAGTGTGCATGTAGAGACCCGAAGCCTGACGTACATGGACATTACATTACATTTGCGGAATACTTAGTACAAAACAAAAAACACACACACAAGGATCGTAATAGTTTAGTGTCTTTGGAAACTCGGAATATAATCTTCTAATCCTGGTGATAGATCTTCAACATCTCCCATAAAGATCTTCTTTTTTTATACGTAAAACCTTTCTTTATATCCTGGGGAAAATAAAACATAAAAGGGTGAGCTCAAACGCTCAGTAAGGGTAAAAAAAAGAAATATAAATCACATCAAGCACATAACTTTTGGAAATCTTAACCTGCAAAAGAGATCATAACTTCATAACATGGGATAAATCATGGCAGTGAAATGTAATCACAATAATCATAACTTAAAACATGAAACTTTGTGGCATACACACATAATCATAGATAATCATTTCTTATTAGTCAAGACTCATTTCCAAGACTATCTTAGTGGACAATGTCCCTTTCTGAACCGAGTCACCCTCGTTTCCGTCCTGTTTCACTGAACCGGTATAACCTACCATTCCAGCCATGTCTATCTCATGAGATATAAAATCTTTACCCAATGCATTGGAGAGAGATATAGGTCCCACCCATCTTATAATGAATCCTTTCTTATGTGTTCCACATAATCATAAATCATACATCATCGCATAACACATGTAACAAAAATGGGATTCTTGAAACATCATGACATCATAAAACAAATCATATAAGGTAAATGACTTCATAAAAATAATTCCCTCAAAACATAATCAAATAAATGTAATAATAGGGATAAAAATAGAACCCTATATTATCTTAGATGGAAAATAATTTTGATAAAACATTTGAACTCCATTCTTGAGGAAAATATCCTTTCTACTTCAAAAACACTTTTCTTTTCTCAACATGTCATACAATTATAAACTAAAAGAAGTTGATTAAAAATAAACTTGAAAACTTATAAAGGAATATTCTTGGTAATAATGTTTTAAAAATCCATTCTTTCCGTATAAGTTAAAAAAAACATTCTTCGTACTTTTGTCAGAAAAGTCAAAAAGTACCTCGTACGAAAAACGACAAAAGATTCCTTTCATATCTTTTACTAAAAACTCACCAAAGGGTAAAATTGGATATAAACTATTGTATAAGGATATAAATATTACATATTGATGAAACATGGATGTGGATGATAAAATACATCCCAGTAAATACCAAAGTATAAACAATCTCGGATAAAAATGAGATTGTGATATTTCCCTTACCTTAGGTCCTATTTGCTTCGTAAGTGTCCGAACCTCCTGTATAATGATTTCAATAATGTAATTTACTTATTACAGAATCATATTCATTGTTATGATATCATATATGGTTCACTTATGACTTTATATTACCCGTTCTTTTGTAAATTCCATGTTAAAGAGCGTTTTGGGTAAAATTGTTTCATTTGTCGTCCGTGTTTTGACTTGTAATTATTCATATGATTACATAGATCATGATTACTTAATTCCAGAAAATAACACATGATTTATATATTTATATATATATATTCAGGATATACATATATATAATAAATCAGTAAATGGAAAGAAATACACCGTTAATGGAGACGGTAGTCCGTACGTACGCATGAACGCTATTTTTGTTTCCTTATTGAATTGAATGGAATTAAGTAGATGAAATACATATAAATATAAATAAATCCAGTATCATTATTATGTAATATATTTCATTAGTGCTTATTATATATACTTTATAATCATTAATGAATGGTTAATCATTGAGAATGAATCTCATCGCGTCGTGGAGTCGGTAGTCCGTACGTACGCACAAGCGATGATATTGTTCTCATGGTCGTGGAATTGTGTTGAAGTGTATGTATACTATTTAAGTATCAATATCACTCTATAATAATCATATATAGTTACTCATTACACCATTATACTCATCCAATTGAGGTGGTGGCGGAAAATAGATTACACCACGGCGTGGAGACGGTATTCCGTACGTACGCACGCGCGGTGATTTCCTTTTTCCGTAGGATGGATAGAAGGTTAATTAGAGTTGTTTCATATTTATAATAACATATCAGTATATAAGAAATACTGATGTTATTAATTTATCATGAAACAACTAAAGAAGAAGAAGTTGAAGAAGAAATAAATTGAAAAAGATCGGTAATGGATATTACCTCTTTTTGACGCGCCTTTTCTTAACCTCCACTTAAAGAACTAAGGATGTATTTGAAGAATACCAGGACCTATAGGATGATACTAGGGAAGTGGAGAAGAGATTTGGGCAGGGTTTGGCCGAGCTTGATTGCTCAAATTGGTGTGAGGAGGAAAGGGAGGAGGTTCCCTTTTATAAGGGAGGAGAGGGGCATCTTAGGAAAATCTCAAAATATTATTTTATATTAAGGTAAAATTCGGTTTATAATGGTTCCAAATGGTCTTATTTTGAAGATAAAGTGGGGATGGGTCGAAAGCCTCTCATCCAATAGGATTTAGACAAGTTTAGGTTATTATTTTAACCTTATCAATTAGATTTAACTCTAATTTAAATAATTTAACTTTTACTGTGTCTTTTTGTTTTCTTACACTATATGGTTAATAAACTTACTATATGAAGCCAAACAAACCCCAAGTTGTTTATTATTAATATATCTATCCTTATCTAAGTCATTTGGCCGAACCTTAGATTTTTAGGAATTAAATAACAATTAATATAATATTTGTTTTAAAAACTAATTGATGTCAATTTTGACACTATTTGGTACATGATTTTTATGAAATTTCTAACAGAATGATATGTTCGAACCAAGTTACTTAAATCAACAATAACATGTCATATTAACCTAGAAAATTATTTCAAGTCATAAAAACTCTCAAATTACATTTATTCGGGCATTTATAACATCAATTATGTTAATATTTTCTTAAAAAGGTAATTACTGCATCATCGTTGTGTCATAAATAAGTTAAATTATTTAATTATAAAAATTACAAATAAAATACCATTATGTAGGAAATATTTTTAGCTTTCTATTGAATATTTATAGTCGAAATTATATTATGTATAACCCTATATTAAAAATGTTTTAGTAAATAAACTTTGATTTTAACTCTTTTAACTCTTCTTTGAATTAAATAATAATAAATGTCCTAATCTAATCCAAGTGGGCCTAAATGATAATATTTTACACTTAAGGTTGTTTTTGGTCGATATACACTCGTCCAATAGAATTAGGACATGTGTTAGGGTAATATTAATATCATTCTTGCCCTTAATTACCCTATTTACTTTTAACCGTGGTAAATAAAAGTAAAAAGTTATTATTCACCAAAAATTATTTACATCTCATTGAACCACATTTTACTTACTGACATCAACCGTGTCTCTCGGATTTTTGAAATTCCATTCATAGAAGCGGTAAAATTAAGTTTTATGAAAAATTCAGTTTTTTAACTACCACTTAGTAGTTTCACTATTCATCAAAAATTGATGTTTTTCAGAACAATGCCAAAATTTTATCCTAAGCTATATTTCATATTCTGAATTCAAAAATGAAGTCTATTTTACCAAATTCATAACATAGAAGTTGCATTAATTAATTTTATAATTAAATCCCGCTGTTAAAACAAATAGCGTGTTTTAAGAAACAATATCTATCAAAAGATTGACACTTGTTTATGTCTGGTTTAAATGTGAAATTACATCCAATGACCAACATTGTATTAAATTGTAAAAATATATTCTAAATATACTTTAAAACCACTCAAATTAATAATTTATCACTATTAATTATTTTGATTGAAAAAGTTGTTTTTAATTATAATTTAGTAATTTTCACTATTCATCAAAATATGAAAGTTATCTGAAAAGTACCAAAATTTCACCTTAGGCTAAATTCGATACTTCAAATCCAAAAATGAAGTCCATTTTGAGAGCTAAAATTTCTAAAATTTTAAAAGGTGGTTATTACTATTCTTAACGGCTAGTTTTAATAATATTTTAATAGCATATCGTTGTTTAGTGAAACTCAGTATTACGTACTACACACGCTATCGTGGAAGGTCGCGATTGCGTGTAACGCAAGGCAGGTCAAGTATGTGTGTTGTGCAAGCTCCTTTTGGTGTAGCGTACAACACAAGACATTAATAAAATTAAAAGGAATATTTTTCATAAAATCTCGGGCTGTAACATTCTACCCCCCTTAAAATGAATTTCGCCCTCGAAATTCGTCTGGGTTATAAATGGTTTACTACTCGAAAGTTTGTTTAACAAAAACCCACATCGTAAAAAGGGAATACTAAAACCAATCTTTAAAAACAAAGGTATGAAACGTAACGGTTACCCAAATAAACTAATCACTGGGTTTCCACATAGGTGAAAATATGGATATGGAAGAGAAATATAACCATCATGTTCTGATGGAGAGTGGTAGAGAACATGGCTATGGAAAAGCCAGTAATCATAAATCCATATATTTGTGATGATATAAGGTACCATCTAATTCATCAGATATAATATTACTAGGACAACATTTTTGTTTTTCAAGATCATTTCCCTAAAGTTGATGAATTAAAAGAAATACTTACATGATTTTGGTACAATCTCACTGTTGTTCGTTAATTAAACAATTTCCACTTCATCCCTTAATGAAATGAAGTTGAATTTGTTATTCATGATGTCTTAGAAGATCATGTGATAGAATGATGGCTCATTTCATATCTCTCAAACAAAAGGTTAGGAAAGTTATCAAAAAAATACATAAGTCCATCTACAGTGAGATTAATCATAAATGGTTCTTAAAATAGACTTATACTTCATATATCATACCGCTTAATAAAATAAAACTAGTTTCTACTAAACAGGGACTTCCTGTAGGCCAGTGGTAGGCGATAAAGGCCAGTCGCACTTCGGTTGTGGGTTCGATTCCCACAGCCTTGTCCGACGCGATGGGTTGTCGCCCGTCTTGCAGGTTATCCTTTTTCTAAAACTATATTACTATAACATCCCATCAATAATATCGAAAAAACTTCTATCCTTAAACAATACTAACTTATGCCCAACATAGTCCATTCCAATCTTTATGCTTATCCAAAATACTACAGTCCACTCTCACAATATAGTGAAAACAATTACCAGAGATTTAATACCATCGTTGATCCCCATATATCATAGGATATGTCTTGTTGGTCACATTCCAAACATTCAAAGTCCTTAATCATGTATTCTCTTGAATACCCATTGAACCTTAGTGAAAACATGAATGCAGTTAAAAGTTAACATTTTCCACATACCAAAATCCTCAAAATTCTATATACTCAAACCATGATATCACTTAGTCCATATATCAATCATGAGCTCATGAATACTATCAAACATTTAATTTTTCTCCTTATCCCTTCATTATGTGCATATCATCTACATTCCAAAAATATATGAATAACCTTTCATGGATACTGGTAACATTAATCATACACTTTCAAAACTCAAGGAAAGACAACAGTGTAACAATCCTTAGATGTCTCTTTATTCCATAGTACCATGATATTCTTTATACAACATTACACTTGATAAACATGTAATCATTCCACTACCTTCTTAAACCATTGACCGAGCTTCAACAATTCTTTCATATCACATATAATTTGTATTCTCTTCATCATCATCAACATAAATACTACCCATATGGCCGTACTGATTCTCTTCATGATACTTTCCCTTAGGGAATTGGTTTGCATAATGTCCGTACATTCCACATTTAAAATATTTAACCATTGTTGATGTCGTAGCAATACCATTATCCTCATCCCTGGTGTTAACTGAACCTTTTCCTTTGCACTTATTGGCTTTGTGTCCTTCTTTTCCACACCCAAAGCATCTTCCAGTTCCTTTGAAACATTCTCCTTGATTCCTCTTCCCACATGATTTACATATGGGAAATTGAACTTTCTTTCCTCTATGATCATCATGAAACTCCATCTTTCTCTTATTAGCCGAGTCAGGAAACATACCAAATTTTAATTTATTGATCATATTATGAGATTGCTGATTCGGCATAATAATAATGTTTGGACTTCCAAATCCCATTTCATTTGGTTGCTCATGAAGAATATCATTCCATTGTCCATCATATCCTCCATTATCGTGAATCAACTTGTTTCCAGCCATTTTCTAAAACCCAAAAAGAATAGTGTGAGAGGCAAAAATCATGCTAGGGAAAACAACATAATAAAGGGGGAGTACCCTTAATATCTAACATCTTAGGTTAAATTCTAATATCATTACCGTAGTTCTAGGACTATATCCTATACGTATACTTATCCTTAGAGACATCCCTAGGAAAACCTTAGAAATATCTCTAGGGATCTCACTAACGTTTCCGCATCCTAGTTTCCAAAGGTTGACTAAACCTTTCCTCTGATACCAACTTTAGAGACCCGAAGCCTGACGTACATGGACATTACATTACATTTGTGGAATACTTAGTACATAACAAAAACACACACACAAGGATCGTAATAGTTTAGTGTCTTTGGAAACTCGGAATATAATCTTCTAATCCTGGTGAAAGATCTTCAACATCTCCCATAATGATCTTCTTTTTTTTATACCTAAAACCTTTCTTTATATCTTGGGGAAAAGAAAACATAAAAGGGTGAGCTCAAACGCTCAGTAAGGGTAAACAAAAGAAATATAAATCACATCAAGCACATAACTTTTGGAAATATTAACCTGCAAAAGAGATCATAATTTCATAACATGGGATAAATCATGGCAGTGAAATGTAATCACAATAATCATAACTTAAAACATGAAACTTTGTGGCATACACACATAATCATAGATAATCATTTCTTATTATTCAAGACTCATTGCCAAGACTATCTTAGTGGACAATGTCCCTTTTTGAACCGAGTCACCCTCGTTTCAGTCCTGTTTCACTGAACCGGTATAACCTACCATTCCAGCCATGTCTATCTCATGAGATATAAAATCTTTACCCAATGCATTGGAGGGAGATATAGGTCCCACCCATCTTATAATGAATCCTTTCTTATGTGTGCCACATAATCATAAATCATACATCATCGCATAACACATGTAACAAAAATGGGATTCTTGAAACATCATGACATCATAAAACAAATCATATAAGGTAAATGACTTCATAAAAATAATTACCTTAAAACATAATCAAATCAATTTAATAATAGGGATAAAAACATAACCCTATATTATCTTAGATGGAAAATAATTTTGATAAAACATTTGAACTCCATTCTTGAGGAAAATATCCTTTCTACTTCAAAAACACTTTTATTTTCTTAACATGTCATACAATTATAAACTAAAAGAAGTTGATTAAAAATAAACTTGAAAACTTATAAAGGAAGATTCTTGGTAATAATGTTTTAAAAATCCATTCTTGTCGTATAAGTTAAAAAAACATTCTTCGTACTTTTGTCGGAAAAGTCAAAAAGTACCTCGTACGAAAAACGACAAAAGATTCCTTTCATATATTTTACTAAAAACTCACCGAAGGGTAAAATTGGATATAAAATATTGTAGAAGGATATAAATATTACATATTGAGGAAACATGGATGTGGATGATAAAATACATCCCAGTAAATACCAAAGTATAAACAATCTCGGATAAAAATGAGATTGTGATATTTCCCTTACCTTAGGTCTGATTTGCTTCGTAAGTGTCCGAACCTCCTGTATAATGATTTCAATAATGTCATTTACTTATTACAGAATCATATTCATTGTTATGATATCATATATGTTTCACTTATGACTTTATATTACCCGTTCTTTTGTAAATTCCATGTTAAAGAGCATTTTGGGTAAAATTGTTTCATTTGTCGTCCGTGTTTTGACTTGTAATTATTCATATGATTACTTAGATCATGATTACTTAATTCCATAACATAACACATGATTTATTTATATATATATATATATATATATATATTCAGGATATACATATATATAATAAATCAATAAATGGAAAGAAATACACCATTCATGGAGACGGTAGTCCGTACGTACGCATGAACGCTGTTTTCGTTTCTTTATTGAATTGAATGGAATTAAGTATATGACATAAATATAAATATAAATAAATCCAGTATCATTATTATGTCATATATTTCATTAGTACTTATTATATATACTTTATAATCATTCATGAATGGTTAATCATTGAAAATGAACCTCATCGCGTCGTGGAGTCGGTAGTCCGTACGTACGCACGAGCGATGATATCGTTCCCATGGTCGTGGAATTGTGTTGAAGTTTATGTATACTATTTCAGTATCAATATCACTCTATAATAATCATATATAATTACTCATTATACCATTATACCCATCCAATTAAGGTGGTGGCGGAAAATAGATTACACCACGGCGTGGAGACGGTATTCCGTACGTACGCACGCGCGGTGATTTCCTTTTTCTATAGGATGGATAGAAGGTTAATTATAGTTGTTTCATATTTATAATAACATATCAGTATATAAGAAATACTGATGTTATTACTTTATCATGAAACAACTAAATAATAATAAGTTGAAGAAGAAAGAAATTGAAAAAGATCGGTAATGGATATTACCTCTTTTTGATGCGCCCTTTCTTAACCTCCACTTAAAGAACTAAGGATGGTCTTTGAATAAGACCAGGACCTCTAGGATGATACTAGGGAAGTGGATAAGATATTTTGGCAGGGGTTGGACGAGCTTGAATTCTCAAATTGGTGTGAGGAGGAAAGGGAGGAGGTGCCCTTTTATAAGGGAGGAGAGGGGTATCTTAGGAAAATCTCAAAATATTATTTTATATTAAGGTCAAATTCGGTTTATAATGGTTCCAAATGGTCTTTTTTAGAAAATAAAGTAGGGATGGGTCGAAATCCTCTCATCCAATAGGATTTAGAGAAGTTTAGGTTATTATTTTAACCTTATCAATTAGATTTAACTCTAAGTTAAATAATTTAACTTTTACCGTGTCTTTTTGTTTTCTTACACTATATGGTTAATAAACTTACTATATGAAGCCAAACGAACCCCAAGTTGTTTATTATTAATATATCTATCCTTATCTAAGTCATTTGGCCGAACCTTAGATTGTTAGGAATTAAATAACAATTAATATAATATTTGTTTTAAAAACTAATTGATGTGAATTTTGACACTATTTGGTACATGATTTTTATGAAATTTCTAACAGAATGATAAGTTCAAACCAAGTTACTTAAATCAACAATAACATGTCATATTAACCTAGAAAATTAGTGCAAGTCATAAAAAGTCTCAAATTACATTTATTTTGGCATTTATAACATCAATTATGTTAATATTTTCTTAAAAAGGTAATTACTGCATCATCGTTGTGTCATAAATAACTTAAATTATTTAAAGTATAAAAATTACAAATAAAATACAATTATGTAGGAAATATTTTTAGCTTTCTATTGAATATTTATAGTCTAAATTATATTATGTATAACCCTATATTAAAAAAGTTTTAGTAAATAAACTTTGATTTTAACTCTTTTAACTCTTCTTTGAATTAAATAATAATAAATGTCCTAATCTAATCCAAGTGGGCCTAAATGATAATATTTTACACTTAAGGTTGTTTTTGGTCGAGATACACTTGTCCAATAGAATTAGGACATGTGTTAGGGTAATATTAATATCATTCTTACCCTTAATTACCCTATTTACTTTTAACCGTGGTAAATAAAAGTAAAAAAGTTACTATTCACCAAAAATTATTTACATCTCATTGAACCACATTTTACTTATTGACATCAACCGTGTCTCTCGGATTTTTTAAATTCCATTCATAGAAGCGGTAAAATTAAGTTTTATGAAAAATTCATTTTTTTAACTACCACTTAGTAAGTTCACTATTCATCAAAAATTGATGTTTTTCAGAACAATGTCAAAATTTTATCCTAAGCTATATTTCATATTCTGAATTCAAAAATGAAGTCTATTTTACCAAATTCATAACATAGAAGTTGCATTAATTAATTTTATAATTAAATCCCGCTGTTAAAACAAATAGCGTGTTTTTAAGAAACAATATCTATCAAAAGATTGACACTTGTTTATGTCTGGTTTAAATGTGAAATTACATCCAATGACCAACATTGTATTAAATTGTAAAAATATATTCTAAATGTACTTTAAAACCACTCGAATTAATAATTTATCACTATTAATTATTTCGATTGAAAAAGTTGTTTTTAATTATAATTTAGTAATTTTCACTATTCATAAAAATATGAAAGTTATCCGAAAAGTACCAAAATTTCACATTAGGCTAAATTCGATACTTCAAATCCAAAAATGAAGTCCATTTTGAGAGCTAAAATTTCTAAAATTTTAAAAGGTGGTTATTACTATTCTTAACGGCTAGTTTTAATAATATTTTAATAGCATATCATTGTTTAGTGAAACTCAGTATTACGTACTACACACGCTATCGAGGAAGGTCGTGATTGCATGTAACGCAAGGCAAGTCAAGGATGTGTGTTGTGCAAGCTCCTTTTGGTTTAGCGTACAACACAAGACATTAATAAAATTAAAAAGTATATTTTTCATAAAATCTCGGGCTGTTACAGTGGAGTAGTAAATGCAATAAACTAAGCAGTTCTCAAAAGTAACTAACTTAACCAGTTATATTGCCCTTTTAATTATTCATTTAACCACTTGACATTAAGAAAACACCACAGTGAATCTTTCCCTCAGGCATAGCAGAATCTCACCCTCAGGCATAACAGAATCACGCCCTCAGGCATAACAGAATCTATCCCTCAGGCACGAAAGGTTGCCCTCCGGCAAAATAGAACGTCGCCCTCAGGCTAATACAGTCACGCCCTCGGGCTATAGTAAAACACTACCCTCGAGCACAGGTAATCGGTCCATGCCCAACATATAAACATGAAATTTACATACAATTCCTCTCAAGGCAAAAGTAATTCATAATTAAACATGGCATACCCTCGGTTATCCTGGCCAAACGGCTAAACAGAGGAACACATCCCTCAGGATAGTCCTGGATCCAAGCATCAATCCTAAACAGCATTTTATTATCACAATTAATTACCTATTCAATTCTAGGTATTTAAAATAGTCACGTCCTCAGCCACACGACACCCCAAATATGGGTTTGTGGCTCAAAAATGCACAAAACGCACAGCAGTTGGAAAATAAACACCAAGCCACCTACCTTTAACGCCAACGAATGATATACGTGAACGTCGATTCCAAAAACGCCCAATAACGACATAGATCTGACATAGAAGAAAACTCGTTCAAACTTAAATAACTTCCCTTAAAGGAATAACTGGCAAGAACGGCTTAAGAGGAGTGGAGTACATACCTGTGCGGTTCCAACGAGATCGTCCGAGGCGGAAAGGGATTCTCGACGTGCGCCTGGCAGATCTCCAAAGCTCCGACCTCCCTCTTCCACTCCTTCTTCCTGTTCTAAGCCTTCCCTGTGAATAGGGGAGGATACTACCCATTTTAAGCGAAAACAACAAAGTACACGACGTGTATTTCCAAGTACACGGCGTGTACTCCCCATTTTTTTAATTGTTCCTCTGGCGGTTTCCCGCCAGTGTGGCACTGTTCACCTGCTGACGTGACTACACTGTGTGTCTCCTTGAGTACACGGTGTGTTCTATCGCACAGCTGGCCACCACCTTACTATTCGCATGTCGACTGACTACACGGCCTGTAAGGGACCACTACACGATGTGTAGTCGCACAGTTGGCCATCGCCTTACTATTTTCCTGTCGACTGACTACACGGCGTGTAAGGGACCACTACTGTCACGACCCGTCCTCGGGGCCCGTGCCGTGACTACCCCAAGCCCGCCTTCCATAGGCCAGGGGCTGGCGACTAGAACCAAGGCGTAAAATCCCGGTAAACAGGGAAGGCATTGCCTTTATAAGTAACAACCACACAGAGTCAGCAAGCGGAAAGTAAAGTGCAGAAAAGTAAAGGGGGCCGGAATACAAGCCCAACTGTAAAGTACAACTGAAAAAGTAAAGAACAACAACTGAAGAAAAGACGGCGGCCTCGTGTCGTCCACTGGCAATCCCACCTGAAGGGTGGGTACAGATAGCCTCCAGGCTCCTCGGGTCCCACGTCCGCTCCGAGCACGTCCCGCCCGGTGGTCCACCTCCAGGTACCGTCCTGCTCCACGCCCCAACCGTGATCAACGCTGTCCGTCGTCTGCAACCAACACAACAAGGTGCGGGCATAGCCCGTGCAGGGGTGAGTACAAGCTACTCAGTAAGGACCCCGAGACCCCCGAAGGTCTCCCGAAATCCACAAAGGATATAGCACAAAAGAAAGATGCAATCACGAAGTAACATCTGACTCAGCTTAGGTATATTCCCATACATATACCTAAGTCCCCAATTCTAGCTCTGCTCACGAGCTCAAGAACAACTCAATCCACAAAGGAAAGCAAGACTCAAATCCACAAGGAGAGTAAACAGTAAATCCACATAGGATAGTTCAACACAATCCACAAAGGAGAGTAACATAAGATTCAGCTCAACCAGGTATACTTTTTCAGATGACGTCAAAGATGATCACTGATCCATCTAAGTCGTCGGACCCACGAAGGATCGATAGGTACTAACCCCCGCAAAAGACCCACACAGGATCGGGCTCACACAGAACCTGTAGGCAGTGGCTCACACAGAACCGGTAGTAAGGACCCACGTAGGATCGGGCTCACACAGAACCTGTAGCACTGATCCACGTGGGATCGCTGAGTGCAGTAGTCGACGCAGTCCACTGAGGATCTCTGCACAGTCGTCGCCGCAGTCCACGAAGTATCTCTGCTCTGCCGTCGCCGCAGTCCACGGAGGATCTCTGCTCTGCCGTCGTCGCAGTCCACGGAGGATCTCTGCTCTGCCGTCGTCGCAGTCCACGGAGGATCTCTGCTCTGCCGTCGTCGCAGTCCACGGAGGATCTCTGCTCTGTCGTCGAAGTCACAGCCAGCGCTAGGGTTCCCGCACGTAGCGAGCTCGTTTAGGAGGGTCCGCTCCACGAGCCGAGAGGCTGATACATCAACTGACACGTAGTCCGAAGTTGATGTATCCAAAAGTTCCGTATCGACAACAGGATCTCAACGCAACAGACGGCGCGTCAATCGGACGCCCGGTCTGAGAGTTATTGGCATTTTCGTCCCAGGGGCCCGGTTGGTTTTTAGGGCAAAACCAACCCGACCGTACTCCGCCTGTATCCGATCCTCGGGCGGAGTATTCCAAAAGTTCCGTCTCACTTAGAGCAAACTACCACAGCTGACGGTACGTCGATCAGACGTCCGTAGCTCAAGTTATGAGCGTTTCCGCTCCGAGGGCCCGGTTGGTTTCGTGTACGAACCAACCCGGCCGAACCCAAAGTCTTCCGAAACCTTGAGTATAATATACCGAAACGACCGTCTCGATCCAAGGATCGCGTAGCCGCTGACGGTTCGTCAATCGGAGGTCTCAGGCCAAAGATATGGGCGAAAGACCGAAGAGGGCCTGAAACGGGGGTTCTGGGCCCGGGGCGACCCGGCCCGAACCCCCCCTGGGTCGGCCGAACCGGGTCGGCCCGAACCGGCTCGTCCGGGTCCGGTCCGGCCTAGGCGCGGCCCGGCCGACCGGACCGGCCGGTTCGGCCTCGGCCGAGCGGCCGAGGGAGCCGTCGCGGGTCAAACCCGCGGCTTTGGAGAAACGCGGCCCCGCGGGGGGGCCGCCTGTCACGCGGACGCGGCCGGGCCGCCGCGTCCGTTCCCGGTTCCGCGCGGCCGCGGAACCGGCCGCCGCCGCCGCGGCTTCAGCCGCGGCGGAAGTTCTCCACGGCGGCGCGCCGGGCGCCGCCGCCTCCTTCCGCGGGCCGCCGGAGTTGCTCCGGTGGCCCGTTTTGCCTCCCGTCTGCGCCATTGTTCCTCCCGGGACGCGTCCTCCACTGCGGAATCAACAAATGGCCCTTGCGTCGTGCTTTTTCCGTCGCCCGCTAAATCCGCACAAAAAGGAAGATCGGCGGAGGGTTGTCGGGTCTTGTTCGTTAGACCCGCACCCTCCGCGTTAGTCATAAAGAACGGGAGAAACAAGAAACGACCAAATCAACAATTTTAAATAAATTTAAAATTGTTCCGTGATCGGTTCCTTATTTTAAAAGAAATAAAATCACAGGAAAGGAAAAATATTTCAAATCAACCCTTACCTTGTCGTCGTCGTCGGACGAGAGGTCGTCGCGGAATCGCTCGTCGCGGAAGAAGGGGATCGACGCGTCGTCGCGGTATCCGGCGTCGCGTCGCCAATCTCCGGATCAAGAACAAACGGATTTAATTAATTAAATCCGTTGCCATGAAATTAAAAAGGGAGAATTAACGATCCGGTTCTTACCTTAGTTGCCGAACGAGGATCGGCTGCGGAAGAAGAGGCGTCGCCGAAGAACGTCGCGGGTAAAGCTCGTCGACGTCGCAGATCTCGGTGTGCGTCGTCGGATTTCGGTCACCGGCGTTCTTCGCGTTCTTCGCGTTCTTCGCGTTCTTCGCGTTCTTCGCGGGGAGATGAAGAAACAAGATCCTCTCAAATCCTTTCAAAGGATTTTTAGGTTGGTCTTATTTTATAAACATGCCAACAAACGCAAAAGCGTAAGTAACGACCCATCAGTTCGTTGAATTAATTCAACTAGCGAAACAGCCCAATTAATTCACGAAAGAAACAGCCCATTTAATTCACGAAATAAACCGCCCAATTAAATGGTCTGTTTAAGAATTAAAGAAAACGCGTCGGTTGACTTTTCAGTTACTTGACGGGTTTTCGCGGGTGCGTTACTTAGCGAAAGAAACGGCGGGGCTCGTGCGGGCCCTGCCTCACAAATATCCTACCAAGGGGATAGGATATTTCTGGATAGCATCCTATCCAGTTCAACTCAGTTCAAGCCGCCTTTAAGTGGCTTCAAGTGGCTTCCAAGCAGCTTAAGTGAAATAAAATAAAGTTGTCGCACAAACTTTATTTTATTTCTGACTTAAAGCCGCAAAAATTAAAAACCACATCTGAGCAAACGCAACTCCGGAAGAGGCGTTTCTAAGCAAATACCGGCGCTGCAATTTCATCGGTGCCCTCAGAATTTGATTCCGGGCACCGGTTCAAAAGATAGAAAAACCCGCTCGTCCGTTCACTGAACGTACCCGAGCCAAACTTCGGAAATTGATTCCGGGCACACCGGGCCTCGGAATCAGGTGCCGTCTGAAGCTGCGCTCTTGTAAAATTCCAAAGAAAATTTAAGAAAAAAATTTCCTTGAAATTTGCGGGTCTTTACATTACTCCCACCACAGGGCTTTACGTCCCCGTAAAGATACATCAAAAACTAGGGGAACAAATGGGGGTACTGAGCACGCATCTGAGCCTCCCGCTCCCAAGTGCTCTCCTGGAGGTTCCCGTGCTACCATCTGACGCGCACAAGAGGAATCGACCGCCCACGTAGGACTCGCTCCTGTCGATCCTCGATCTCCACTGGGACCTCCGCAAAAGTCGCCCCATCGTCCACGTCCAGCTCCCCAAAGTCGATGATGTGCGTCGGGTCGTGCACGTATCTTCTCAGCTGAGACACGTGGAAGACGTCGTGCACCCGGTGCAACTGAGGTGGTAGAGCCAGGCGATAAGCCACCTCTCCTATCCTGTTGAGGACCTGGAAAGGCCCGATGAAGCGTGGAGACAACTTGCCGCCTCGGCCAAATCTCCGTAAACCACGTCGAGGTGAGACACGCAAAAATACGTGGTCGCCATCCTCGAACTCTAGTGGCCTCCGCCTCCTGTCAGCATATGACTTCTGCCGGCTCTGAGCTGTCCTCATCCTCTCCTGGATGATCTGGACCTTCTCTGTCGTGGCTCGGACCATCTCTGGTCCCACGAGTGCTGACTCCCCAGGGTCTGTCCAGCACAACGGTGATCTGCAGGGTCTGCCGTACAACGCCTCGTATGGTGCCATCCCGATGGTGGAGTGGTAGCTGTTGTTGTACGCGAACTCCACCAAGGGTAGGTGGTCCTCCCAGCTGCGACCAAAGTCGAGAACACATGCACGGAGCATGTCCTTGAGTGTCTGAATGGTTCTCTCCGTCTGACCATCCGTCTGAGGGTGGAAGGCTGTGCTCAGATGGAGCCGCGTCCCGAACGCCTCCTGCAACCCCTTCCAAAGCCGGGAAGTGAAACGAGCATCTCGATCGGAGACGATAGACGATGGCACACCGTGAAGCCGTACGATCTCCTGGACGTAAAGACGTCCCAAGCTCTCCACTGAGCCCTGCTCTCTGATGGGTAAGAAGTGTGCCGACTTGGTAAGTCGGTCGACAATCACCCAAATGGAGTCGTGACCTCTGGAAGTGCGTGGAAGTCCAGTCACGAAGTCCATAGATATTCCATCCCACTTCCACTCCGGGACCTCCAAGGGCTGTACCAAGCCTGCTGGTACCTGATGCTCTGCCTTCACCTGCTGGCAGGTGAGGCATCGTGAAACGAACTCTGCCACAGCTTTCTTCATTCTCGGCCACCAGTTCTGTCGCCTGAGATCCTGGTACATCTTCGCCACTCCAGGATGTACCGCCAAGGGAGAAGTGTGAAACTCTCTCAGCACCTCCTCTCGTAAAGCGACTGGTACAAAGGTACGTCCTCTGAAAAGGATGTTGTGCTCTGCTCCAAGGGAGAAGCCATCAGGCGCCTGACCTGAGGATATCAGTGCACGCCGGGTCTCACAATCAGCGTCCTTACGCTGAGCCTCTCTGACCCGCTGTAGAAGTGGAGGAGAGACTGTGAGAGACTGAAGAAAGGCTGCTCCGTCTCTATCCACAAAGGATATCTGTAAGGAGGCTAGCTGCTCCGTCGCCTCCTCAAGTAGCTGAATGCCCGTCCTCCTGCTGAGGGCATCGGCTACCACGTTCCCCTTCCCAGGAGTATAGACTATCTCAAAGTCATAGTCCTGGAGGAACTCAAGCCATCTCCGCTGTCTCAGGTTCAGGTCCTTCTGAGAGAAGATATACCTGAGACTCTGGTGGTCAGAAAAGACTGTGAAGCGCTCGCCCATCAGATAGTGCCGCCAAGTCTTCAGAGCGAAGACCACTGCTGCTAACTCCAGGTCATGAGTGGCGTAGTTCTGCTCATGCGGCCTCAACTGACGTGATCCGTAGGCGATCACGGCCCGCTCCTGCATTAGGACGCACCCGAGTCCAGTCCCTGATGCGTCGCAGTAAACTACGTATCCAACTCCCTCCTCAGGCAACCTCAAGATAGGTGCGCTGGTCAACCTCTGCCTCAGCTCCTGGAAGCTCTGCTGACATCTGTCTGACCACACGAAGGGTTTCCCCTTCTTCGTCAACGCTGAGAGTGGTGCCGCAACTCTGGAGAAGTCTGGCACGAATCTCCGATAGTATCCCGCTAGGCCCAAGAAGCTCCGCACCTCTGTCACGCTCCTGGGTGGCTCCCAAGCTAGCACTGCCTCGATCTTCGCGGGATCCACTGCAACTCCCGCCTCAGAAATGACGTGCCCCAAGAAATGGACCTCACGTAACCAGAACTGGCATTTTGAGAGCTTGCCATAAAGCTGGTGCTCTCGGAGCGTGTCTAGCACAACTCGCAGGTGGTAGGTATGCTCCTCCTCAGTCGTCGAGTATACCAAAATGTCGTCAATGAAGACCACGACAAATCGGTCAAGGTATGGCTGGAAGATCCTGTTCATGAGGCTCATGAACACTGCTGGTGCATTGGTTACGCCGAACGGCATAACCAAGAACTCATAATGGCCATACCGACACCTGAAGGCCGTCTTCTGCACGTCTTCGTCTCGAACTCTGAGCTGATGATAGCCTGACCGGAGGTCTATCTTCGAGAACCACCGCGCTCCCTTGAGCTGATCGAAGAGGTCATCAATCCGTGGCAGCGGATACTTGTTCCTCACTGTCACCTGGTTCAGGCGACGATAGTCGACACATAGTCGCAAGCTCCCGTCCGCCTTCTTGGCGAACAAAATCGGGGAAGCCCAGGGTGAAACACTGGGTCGGATAAACCCCTTGCTCTGCAAGTCCTCCAACTGTACCCGCAGCTCTCGAAGCTCGGCGGGAGCCATCCGATATGCTGGAGTAGATATCGGGGCTGTCCCGGGGTACAAGTCGATGTAAAAGTCTACCTCTCTACGAGGAGGTAGCCCTAGAACGTCGTCGGGAAAGACGTCCACGTACTGGTCCACCACTGCAGGAAAAACTGGACTCCGCACGTCCACTGCTCCTAGGATGAGGCTAGCCAACTGATGAGAGATGGGTTGCACTCTCCTCCGCGGAAGTCCATCCTGTGCTGCAAAGGTTTCCTTCTCGCCGGTGAAGGTAAACCTGCTCCCGTCGGTGCGAACACATCGCACCTTGCGCCTAAAACAGTCGATCTGGGCATGAACCGTGGATAGCCAATCCATGCCCAAGATGACGTCGTAAGGCCTCGACGCCGCTACAAGGAGATCCCAGCCGAATCTCTCGCCTCCTAGAGTAAGCTCACACTGCCGGCACCAGTGCGTAATCGTCGAGTCTGCTCCCGTAGGAGTCTCTAGCCGTAAGGATCGAGCCAACGGCTCAGTCGGAATCTCCGAGCTCCGAACAAGGGCAGAGGCTATGAAAGAGTGACTCGCTCCTGTGTCTATAAGTACTGCAGCAAGGGTGGAATAGACACAGATCGTACCTCGAATCATCTCTGGCATGTCGGGGTCATAGGCCTCCACTGCCTTGAGCTGGGCCTGCCCCTGCCCACCAGCTCCCTGTGGTCGAGGTGTCCCTCCTGGTGGTGGTGGGGGTAGAGCCTGGAAGCGTCGCCCACCACCCGCTGCTCGGCCAGCTCCTCTGCCTCGTCCGCCTCCTCCCTGCGGACCGCCACGGTCGACCCTCTGCCTCTGCCTGGGTGGCCCCTCCACCGTCTGCTGCTCCTCTGATCGACGAGTCGGGCAGTCACGAGCCATGTGACCCTGCCCGCCGCAGGAGTAGCATAGCCTGCCTCTCGGAAGGCTGGCACTCCGCTGTGTGCCCCGTACTGCTGAGCCGGTGTCCTGAGGCCGTCTGCGTGGGGGTCTGGTCTGCCTGGACCCGAGAGTCATCCGTCGGATACCTTCTGCCGAAGACTCAGCTACCTGCCGCCCTGCGCTAGGTCTCTCCGCTAAAGAAGGCTCTGCCAGGAAGCTCTCGATCAGGAGGGCTCGCTCCAGCACCCCCGCCTGGGTCGGAATGCTGAGGGAGATCAGCGACGCCCGAATCTCCTGTCGCAAGCCCTGCTCGAAGGTCCGGGCCCGGAAGAAGGGGTCCCGTACCATGTCGGTCGAGTAGCGAGATAGGTCTGTGAACCTCGCCGCGTACTGAGCGACCGTCATGCTACCCTGGCGCAGCTGGAGGAGCTCCTGGATGCGCACCGCTCGGAGGGTGGCCGGGACGAACTCAGAGCGGAAGAGGCTCTCGAAGTCCGCCCAGAGCAAGGATGCCTCATCGTGAACCTGGAGCATCAAGCTCCACCATCGTCCTGCCGCCGCCTGCAGGAGGCTCGCTGCGAGAATCACCATGAGATCCGATGGTGTCCTCACTAGCCTAAAGATTCGTACCACCGCCTCTAGCCAGTCCTCGGCGGCCTGGGGGTCCGCCTCACCGCGAAACCTGGGCGGTCGCTGGCTCTGAAACTCGTGCAGTGCCCTGAGGCGACGTGCATCGTCAGCGTCTGGTACTGGCAGCATCGGTGGCTCGGCGGGTAAAGCTACCGCCGGTGCCACTGCTGGAAAAGGGCCCTGCACCGAGGCCTCGTCGCTCGGTGGGCTGCCGTCGCGCCCTACACTCGGAACCCTAGCTGGCTGTCGTCGCGGGGCCATCCTGAAAAGGAGAACAAGAGCACCACAGTCAGAACAGTATACCTGGTGAGCTGACACAAGTAATCACAAGGAAAACTTGAGACTTTCATAAAGCAGATCAGTATACCCGGTGAGCTGACACAAGTAATCACAAAGAAACTTGAAACACACACGCAATCAATGTTTTCATGCATTAAGTCGAAAATCAGGAGTCAGGGTCCTGGTGTACGGATACGTCGGCCGCCGCACCAACACTGGGCTCCCTGAACTGATAACCACACTCAATACACTAAACACTATTGCTTCATATAGAAAGAAAGGACGATCAGAGTCTGCGGTAGAACCGACCACCTCTGATACCAATTTGTCACGACCCGTCCTCGGGGCCCGTGCCGTGACTACCCCAAGCCCGCCTTCCATAGGCCAGGGGCTGGCGACTAGCACCAAGGCGTAAAATCCCGGTAAACAGGGAAGGCATTGCCTTTATAAGTAACAACCACACAGAGTCAGCAAGCGGAAAGTAAAGTGCAGAAAAGTAAAGGGGGCCGGAATACAAGCCCAACTGTAAAGTACAACTGAAAAAGTAAAGAACAGCAACTGAAGAAAAGACGGCGGCCTCGTGTCGTCCACTGGCAATCCCACCTGAAGGGTGGGTACAGATAGCCTCCAGGCTCCTCGGGTCCCACGTCTGCTCCGAGCACGTCCCGCCCGGTGGTCCACCTCCAGGTACCGTCCTGCTCCACGCCCCAACCGTGATCAGCGTTGTCCGTCGTCTGCAACCAACACAACAAGGTGCGGGCATAGCCCGTGCAGGGGTGAGTACAAGCTACTCAGTAAGGACCCCGAGACCCCCGAAGGTCTCCCGAAATCCACAAAGGATATAGCACAAAAGAAAGATGCAATCACGAAGTAACATCTGACTCAGCTTAGGTATATGCCCATACATATACCTAAGTCCCCAATTCTAGCTCTGCTCACGAGCTCAAGAACAACTCAATCCACAAAGGAAAGCAAGACTCAAATCCACAAGGAGAGTAAACAGTAAATCCACATAGGATAGTTCAACACAATCCACAAAGGAGAGTAACATAAGATTCAGCTCAACCAGGTATACTTTTTCAGATGACGTCAAAGATGATCACTGATCCATCTAAGTCGTCGGACCCACGAAGGATCGATAGGTACTAACCCCCGCAAAAGACCCACACAGGATCGGGCTCACACAGAACCTGTAGGCAGTGGCTCACACAGAACCGATAGTAAGGACCCACGTAGGATCGGGCTCACACAGAACCTGTAGCACTGATCCACGTGGGATCGCTGAGTGCAGTAGTCGACGCAGTCCACTGAGGATCTCTGCACAGTCGTCGCCGCAGTCCACGAAGGATCTCTGCTCTGCCGTCGCCGCAGTCCACGGAGGATCTCTGCTCTGCCGTCGTCGCAGTCCACGGAGGATCTCTGCTCTGCCGTCGTCGCAGTCCACGGAGGATCTCTGCTCTGCCGTCGTCGCAGTCCACGGAGGATCTCTGCTCTGTCGTCGAAGTCACAGCCAGCGCTAGGGTTCCCGCACGTAGCGAGCTCGTTTAGGAGGGTCCGCTCCACGAGCCGAGAGGCTGATACATCAACTGACACGTAGTCCGAAGTTGATGTATCCAAAAGTTCCGTATCGACAACAGGATCTCAACGCAACAGACGGCGCGTCAATCGGACGCCCGGTCTGAGAGTTATTGGCATTTTCGTCCCAGGGGCCCGGTTGGTTTTTAGGGCAAAACCAACCCGACCGTACTCCGCCTGTATCCGATCCTCGGGCGGAGTATGCCAAAAGTTCCGTCTCACTTAGAGGAAACTACCACAGCTGACGGTACGTCGATCGGACGTCCGTAGCTCAAGTTATGAGTGTTTCCGCTCCGAGGGCCCGGTTGGTTTCGTGTACGAACCAACCCGGCCGAACCCAAAGTCTTCCGAAACCTTGATTATAATATACCGAAACGACCGTCTCGATCCAAGGATCGCGTAGCCGCTGACGGTTCGTCAATCGGAGGTTCCAGGCCCAAGATATGGGCGAAAGACCGAAGAGGGCCCGAAACGGGGGTTCTGGGCCCGGGGCGACCCGGCCCGAACCCCCCCTGGGTCGGCCGAACCGGGTCGGCCCGAACCGGGTCGGCCCGACCCGGCCCGAACCGGCTCGGCCGGGTCCGGTCCGGCCTAGGCGCGGCCCGGCCGACCGGACCGGCCGGTTCGGCCTCGGCCGAGCGGCCGAGGGAGCCGCCGCGGGTCAAACCCGCGGCTTTGGAGAAACGCGGCCCCGCGGGGGGGGGGGGGGGGGGGGGGGCCGCCTGTCACGCGGACGCGGCCGGGCCGCCGCGTCCGTTCCCGGTTCCGCGCGGCCGCGGAACCGGCCGCCGCCGCCGTGGCTTCAGCCGCGGAGGAAGTTCTCCACGGCGGCGCGCCGGGCACCGCCGCCTCCGGTCGCCGGCGCCGCCGCCCCCTTCCGCGGGCCGCCAGAGTTGCTCCGGTGGCCCGTTTTGCCTCCCGTCTGCGCCATTGTTCCTCCCGGGACGCGTCCTCCACTGCGGAATCAACAAATGGCCCTTGCGTCGTGCTTTTGCCGTCGCCCGCTAAATCCGCACAAAAAGGAAGATCGGCGGAGGGTTGCCGGGTCTTGTTCGTTAGACCCGCACCCTCCGCGTTAGTCATAAACAACGGGAGAAACAAGAAATGACCAAATCAACAATTTTAAATAAATTTAAAATTGTTCTGTGATCGGTTCCTTATTTTAAAAGAAATAAAATCACAGGAAAGGAAAAATATTTCAAATCAACCCTTACCTTGTCGTCGTCGTCGGACGAGAGGTCGTCGCGGAATCGCTCGTCGCGGAAGAAGGGGATCGACGCGTCGTCGCGGTATCCGGCGTCGCGTCGCCAATCTCCGGATCAAGAACAAACGGATTTAATTAATTAAATCCGTTGCCATGAAATTAAAAAGGGAGAATTAACGATCCGGTTCTTACCTTAGTTGCCGAACGAGGATCGGCTGCGGAAGAAGAGGCGTCGCCGAAGAACGTCGCGGGTAAAGCTCGTCGACGTCGCAGATCTCGGTGTGCGTCGTCGGATTTCGGTCACCGGCGTTCTTCGCATTCTTCGCGTTCTTCTCGTTCTTCGCGTTCTTCGCGGGGAGATGAAGAAACAAGATCCTCTCAAATCCTTTCAAAGGATTTTTAGGTTGGTCTTATTTTATAAACATGCCAACAAACGCAAAAGCGTAAGTAACGACCCATCAGTTCGTTGAATTAATTCAACTAGCGAAACAGCCCAATTAATTCACGAAAGAAACAGCCCATTTAATTCACGAAATAAACCGCCCAATTAAATGGTCTGTTTAAGAATTAAAGAAAACGCGTCGGTTGACTTTTCAGTTACTTGACGGGTTTTCGCGGGTGCGTTACTTAGCGAAAGAAACGGCGGGGCTCGTGCGGGCCCTGCCTCACAAATATCCTACCAAGGGGATAGGATATTTCTGGATAGCATCCTATCCAGTTCAACTCAGTTCAATCCGCCTTTAAGTGGCTTCAAGTGGCTTCCAAGCAGCTTAAGTGAAATAAAATAAAGTTGTCGCACAAACTTTATTTTATTTCTGACTTAAAGCCGCAAAAATTAAAAACCACATCTGAGCAAACGCAACTCCGGAAGAGGCGTTTCTAAGCAAATACCGGCGCTGCGATTTCATCGGTGCCCTCAGAATTTGATTCCGGGCACCGGTTCAAAAGATAGAAAAACCCGCTCGTCCGTTCACTGAACGTACCCGAGCCAAACTTCGGAAATTGATTCCGGGCACACCGGGCCTCGGAATCAGGTGCCGTCTGAAGCTGCGCTCTTGTAAAATTCCAAAGAAAATTTAAGAAAAAAATTTCCTTGAAATTTGCGGGTCTTTACAACTACACGATGTGTAGTCGGTCTTTACACCCTTCCTCACCGACAAGGCCACACGCCCTGTGTACTCATCCCATGCAGCCAAAAGTACACGGCGTGTGGAAAAAGACACGGCGTGTACTTCCAAAATTAGGGATTTTTCCCCATTTTCTATATTTTCTCAAAAACACTTAAGGAAAAATGAAAAGAAGAAACCTGTACCTCAGAAATAAGAACCGGGTTCTTACAAAAACATTAAAATCTTTTGTACACTTTCACTTTAAAAACTCATTTCTCATTCTGTCAATAAGATTAATTTTAAATTAATTACTTCAACTTATGTGTTTCGAATTTGTAAAAAAAATTAAATATTTGGAATAATTTAGTCCAAATCATATAAATAGGTTTATTTTATTTTTTGGCATATGAATAGTAAATTTAGTAATATTTTAATTACCACGATAAAGGGTAAATCAGTTAATTGTGGGTAAAATTAATACTATAATGACTATAAAATTACCATAACACTTGTAATAATTTCATTGGATGAGTATTTTTTGAACAAAAAAATCCTTGGTATGAAATTATAACATTTTGAATTCACTTGGATTAGTGTATGATATTTATAATATTATATTCAGAGAAAAGTCAATTTTGTCACACTTTTGTTTTTAACAAGTGAAATATTTTTAATATGGGGTTATATAGGGGATCTCTTCAACTATAAATAGTATTTTAAAATCTAAAATTGTTATCTTTATCATGATAATTTATTTTTAATTTTTAGATAATAAATAATTAAATTACAGGATTATACAATGATGATGCAATAATTATTTAATAAAAGAAAATATAAAATAAATGATAGTAAAAATACTAAAATAAATATAATTTTAGATGATTAATGTCATAAAAAAATTATATTACTTTAAAATTTTACTGGTGTTTTATAATTAATTTTTTGAATTTACCTTATTTTTATGATATTTTTTAAAAATTCAAGTAATGAATAGTTTTAAAATTGATATTATTGATATTTTAAAATAAATAATATTTTATTAAATGATATAAAATTTATAAAAACATAAATTTAATCCAAATTTTAGTTATAAGTCTTAAAATGTCATCAATGACTCATTTTTTTGTTTTTGACATTTTATAGTGATTATATTAGTGTAAATTACATGATATCATAGTAAGAGTTAAAAGAGTTAACTAAGGGTTAAAGCCAAATGATAAGGGTAATAATGTGACATAAACTTGTATAAAAATTATTGGTTTATATTATCTCGACACATACTAATCTTATATTCTAAATAAATCACTTTTTATCCATTTTCAATAGTAAATTAATTTATATTAATTTAGTATTTTGAGAGTTTCCAAAAGTGACCCTCGCCTCAATTATAAAAGGGAACCTCCAACCTCACTTACTCACACCACTTTGAACCTTGTATCTCAAAAATACCTGAAACTTTCTCCTTATAACATACATATCCAAGTTATGGAGTTCTTAGTCTTCCAAAAATACCAACCCTAGATACTTTGAGAAGAGATCTAAAGGGAGTCTATTGAAGAAGAGGTAATAATTTTTACCAACTCATCTAAGTTCATTTCTTCTTTTAATTCCTATTCATGAGTTATTTCCATGATAATTTAATAACTACATTATCATCTACATTATTATATGTTATTATTATTATGGACAATCATATTACATGATTTATCTATACTATGAAAAACAAAAACATAGCACGTGTGTGCGTACGACTTACTATCTCCATGTCATGTTGTAATCTGTTTTTCATCACAAATTTATTTGTATGGATATAATGATGAAAATAATGGGTATATATGATAATTATGACATTATATTGATTTTTTAAAAATTAATATACCATCCACTTCCTTACTATTTCTCCATTAAGGGAATGATATTTTCACTCGTGCGTATGTACAAACTATCATCTCCACAACGTGATGTGATTAATTTCCCATGTTAACCATTAAATTATGATAATAAAAATATATTTAATGATTAAATATAATATTTAAAACATTAATACCATTCTTGAGATGTTGGATATATATCCTATGAAAAATAACTGAGACATTTTCGAGAAAACATGCATAGAAAAATGAAGCAGTTAACACCCAAAAAAAGGGTAGTAAAGAAATATTATTAACAAAATGATATAATAATATCATATATGATATCATAAATATAGATATAGTATTTTATAATTTAATAAAATTCTTTAAAAAATTAAACATGAGGTTAAAACAAATTCTACTAAAGGGTGCATAAGGTAAGGAACTTCGTCTTAATCTCTTTTCAATGAGGAATAGTTTGATGTTATGCACCCACCTTCTTATATGAGATGTATATACATCCCATTTGACTTATCATGTCATTAATTTATTTATTATCAAGATATTTAATATTTTGTTAAATTTTATTCTTTCATTGGGCTTATGATTTAAATATTCAAAGTGGTATGGTACACCTTGAATGTTTAAAGATTTAATTATCACATATTTTTCTCCATGTCCATGTTTTCTAAAGATGTTTTCAACAGTGTTTTTACTATTCCAAAATTATTGTCTAAATTAATTTTTACCCCTTTTTTATTTTTTAAAAATTATTTAAAATGTATATTTTTTCTTTTTCTAAACAAGTTCCTTTGAGTATTTTCAACAAAAATACGGAAGGAATGTTTTTTTAAGTTATACAGCAGAGCGTCTTTTTCCACCGTCATGGAGCCTTAATGTTTTGAATCTTACTTTAAAATTTTAAAAAATTATATTTAATGAAAATATTTTATTTTAAAATTGCATGTACTTTTAAATAAATGTTTTCAAAATAAAAAATATTTATTTATCTCATGAAATTTTTAATGATTTTATTAGAGTATTTTCATATATGTCAAAATCCTTTCTTGGATCTTATGCTTGATTGAGTTTGATCTCTTATGATACCATCTATTATATTTTATTGAAGGGTTTATGATTAGTTTGACTATGTATGTGTTATTTTGATACCATTCATGTTTTATGGTTAAATTATTCACATTTTTTATGCTAGTTTTTTAATATGAATGTTTATGTTGTTTATGTTTCACCTTTTTCATATGAGGAATACATTGGACTTAGTAAGTGATGGGAGGGGCCCTCTATAGCTCCTCGATGCATCGGTAGGTCTCAAGAGACAAACTAGTTTGGGTATTGGCTAATGTATTACCCATTTATGTATGGTGTCTTAGTCGAATCCTTGACGGTATGTTTATGATTTATGGTATTATGAATTACCTCATTATGATATTATTTATTGATATTACATGTGATTATTCAATTTGTAGAATATCCATGTGATTATTTATATGGAATTATATAACTTCCATTTATTATTTTCATATTATTATAAATATTATATTTAAATGGCTTTCTTTTATACACTTTTTTTTAATTTTTATTCTTATTATTCATAATAGCTTGTGATGTACGCTTACCCTTACTAAGCAACTGAGCTCACTGCTTTCTTATGTTTTATTTTTCCCAAGAAGAAAAGATGTATATTATGATGATATGTAGGGTTAAAATAATAGAATAATGGTGTTCTTAAAGTATTCTCTATGTTGTATTTAATATTTTAAATTTTAATGTAAAGTTCATGTATGTAATTTATCTTCCAATACTACTAAACTGATCAGTCCTTTAAAATTCGATTCCTGTATCTATTCCAATTTAATAAATTATGGAACTAGCTCCAAGCTACTAAGGTCGGGGTTGTTACATATAATCTGTGTCTAGGAAATTTTATAAGATAATTTGGTAGGGTTTTTTCAATCTATGTGGCTCAATGTAGTGTAAAGAAGAGGGAAGATGTGTGTCCTTTTATAAGTGGGGAGAGGGACACACCTTGAATTTTTTAATGGATTAAAATACTATTAAGTAATTTTCATGAAAAAGTGTCCCATAAAGAAATAAACATCAATAATAAGGTTATTAGCTTAAAAATAACTTCATAAAATAATTCTTAAGATGAAAAATTGTGGCAATATCACTTATTTTTA
Organism: Viscum album; assembly: GCA_963277665.1. Lineage (NCBI taxonomy): Eukaryota > Viridiplantae > Streptophyta > Magnoliopsida > Santalales > Viscaceae > Viscum > Viscum album. Next base: position 19,781,905 of record OY728124.1, read on the forward strand.
ACCTAGTTTAACTCGGTTTACCCTTTTATCATGAAAAAAAATTAATATTTGTACTATTCATTATGAAAAAAAATTAAGTTAGAATTATTAAATAATATTAATTATTATTATTCAAAATATATAATACATTTTACATTATTCAATATATATAAGTGGTAGAAGTTCATTTAAAAATAAACCTGCAAAATACGACTAAAAACAGTTTTCTAAAAAAACGACTTTTGATGTCTAGAAGTATTTTTATACCAAGATCAGGTATCATATTGATATAAAAGGTAAAAATGAATTATTTTTAATAAAAATAAACTAATGATATTTTAAAACCAATCCAAATAAAAATGGTTCTTTAAAAATATTATAAAATGAAATATGTTTTTCTATACAAATCGGTATTTTCATTATTTACCCAAAAAAATAAATTTTTCATAAAATTCCCAAAAATTAAACATAATATAATTTTGATATGATGATTTCAAAAATTATATATTTTTTATAAAATTTAATTTATAAAATTATTATAAATTAATTATAAAATCTATACATGAACTGTAATAAAAAACCATTTTGAACAAAACAAATTTTTGAAGCATAAAATGACTTTATTGAAAATTGAGTACTTATTTATTATTAATTAATAAATAACTTTGCATTAAATAAAACTTTATACATATTTTTTATAATTTTTTTAATCATATTCATACTCATCATCCCAAATTCTAGGTTATAAAGGTATACTATATCATAGTTCATTCATACTCGAGGTTATGTACAAAGAAAACTATCAAAGAAATTAAATTTATTTAAAGAGAAATATATCATAAAATCATTGGGTTTTACATTATATACCCTTATAAGAATTTTTCTCTATAAATTATATCACTATAATACAAAAAAAACAAATTATGTGTATGCCTCATCACATCCTTGGTTTTCCTTGTAGATTTCTCAAAATTATTGTTTCTCTACAAAACTTTAACCAGGTGAGTGGTCTTATTTCATAGAAATTTCTCTCTAAAACCCAAAATATCCACCAAATATTAAAAATAAGAAAATAGTTCTCTATTTGTATAAACTCAAAGTTCAATACATGTTAAGGATTAGGTATATACTTACTCCAGAGAGATACATCAAAAACATCATGAACTTGATAGTGGTTTAGTGGAAGTACCAAATGTTAAGCTATCATCCTGGTATTATCAAGAATTTAAAAGGGAATGATATATATAGGGATAAAATTTCCCTTAATTATAAATATCATAACCTTCTTCTAAGGATATATTCATAGGAATACCTTTTCACCTACATCAAACTCTATATCTAATTGATGATTGTCAACAAAATGTTATTGTGAAATTTGAGAAACCCTTATATATTATTGAATAGATATAACCTTATCTATCATTTCCTTATCTAGATCAGGTACCAATAGATTTATTTCTCTAACTTCATATTATAACATTGGATTTTTTTTCACTTCTTTCCATATAGAGATTTATAAGGATCCATATAAATTCTTGAGTGAAAGTTACTTTTATATGAGAGTTTCACCAAAGATGGTTGTTGATCCAAACCACCATTTAAATACACAAAAAAAGTTCTCAACTTGAATTCTAGAGCTTTAATAATCCTATAAAACTTACCATATTTATAAAGATTATTGATAGTATTGAAACTCAACTCTATATCCAAAGACTATTGAATATTTCTCTATAACTTCAAGGTAATCCTTATATCATGATCTGATATGATTGAGAGTGGTAATCCATGAAATCTCACAACTTCCTTAATTTATAAATGAGTAAGATGGTGAATAGATAAATATTATCTAATGGAAGTAAAATTTACTAATTTCATAAGGTGTTCTAATATAAACCAAATTGAATTTTTCCCTTTAGATGTTTTTGGAGTTTAATGATGAAATCCATGGTAATGTTTTCTCATTTAATTTATGGTATGGATAATGGTAGTAATATCCCATTAGACTTATGTCATGTAGACATAACTTTCACACACACTAGGCATCGAGATACATTCTCTGCAATATCCCTTTTTATGTTATCCCACCATAAATACTCTTTGAGATATCTATACATCTTATTATTTCTAGGATAAATAATGAATTATGAATTATGAGATTTATCAAATAACTCCTTCTTCAAGTTCAATATTGACATAACACATACTCATTTCCTAAAACTTATCATTCCATAATTATCATGGTTAAACTTAGGAACATTCCTCACCTTATTCTATAATTCCGCATCTTCCTTATGCACCTTCCTAATCCTCTCATGGATGGATGGTTGAATATTTATCTAAGAAAGATAAGATAGGTCCCCTATCCTCGTGATTTAATTATCCAAATTCCATAAATCCATACATATTTGAAATATTTCAATCCTCGTCATGGTAAAACTAGCATGGTTTTTTGACTCAGATCATCAGCGACCTTGTTCGCCTTCCCATAGTGGTAATGTATTGAGCAGTCATAATCTTTGATCAAATCCAACCATATTATATGACACATATTCAAATATTTCAATGTAAATATATAATTTAAGATTTTATAATCAGTACATATATCACACCTTTCACTATATAGATAATTCTTCCATATATTCAATGAAAAAATTATTGATTCCATATCTAAATCATGAGTCGAGTAATTTTTCTCATAAATTTTTAATTAGTGAGAGGCATATGCAATCACAAAATCATTATACATGAGGAATCATCACAGTACCTTATTTGATGCATCATTATATATTACAAACCCTTCACTACTATATGGTAGTGTGAGAACAGTTTTTATGACCTACCTTCACTTCAGTACTTTTAAATTGTCTTCGCATTCATCTATCCACAATAACTTAGCCCCCCTTCCGAGTTAACTTGGTGAGTATATTATATGGTCATGATAAATGTATCATAAAGTGTTTTTAGTATCCAAAAAACCCAATAAAACTATGAATCTTGGTAACCATGGTTGGTCTAGGACATTTATCAATAAATTCCATCTTTTAAGGATCAACTAATATACCATCACTTGAGATTATATGGCCCATTAATGAAACATTATGAAGTTAAAATTAACACATGGTAAATTTATCTAACAATTTCTCCTTCCTCGGGGTCTTCAGCACAATTATCAAATGTTATTTATTCTTACTTACTCTTTAAATATATAAGAATGTCATCTATAAAGACTACCAAAACTGATCATGTAGAGACCCGAAGCCTGACGTACATGGAAATTACATTACATTTGCGGAATACTTAGTACATAACAAAAAACACACACACAAGGATCGTAATAGTTTAGTGTCTTTGGAAACTTGGAACGTAATATTCTAATCGTGGTGAAAGATCTTCAATATCTCCCATAAAGATCTTCCTTTTTATACCTAAAACCTTTCTTTATATCCTTGGGAAAAGAAAACATGAAAGGGTGAGCTCAAATGCTCAGTAAGGGTAAACAAAAGAAATATCAATCACATCGTATACACAAGCACATAACTTTTGGAAATCTTAACCTGCAAAAGAGATCATAATTTCATAACATGGGATAAATCATGGCAGTGAAATGTAATCACAATAATCATAACTTAAAACATGAAACTTTGTGTCATACACACATAATCATAGAGAATCATTTCTTATTAGTCAAGACTCATTTCCAAGACTATCTTAGTGGACAAAGTCCCTTTCTGAACCGAGTCACCCTCGTTCCAGTCCTGTTTCACTGAACCGGTATAACCTACCGTTCCAACCATGTCTATCTCATGAGATATAAAATCTTTTCCCAATGAATTGGAGGGAGATATAGGTCCCACCCATCTCATAATGATACCATTCTTATGTGTGCCACAAAATCATAAATCATACATCATTCCATAACCCATGTAATAAAAATGGGAATCTTAAACATCGTGACATCATAAAACAACTCATATAAGATAAAGGAATTTATAAAAATAATTCCATCACAAAATTATCCAATTAATGTAATAATAGAGATAAAAACAGAACCCTTTATTATCTTAGATGGAAAATAATTTTGATAAAACACTTGAACTCCATTCTTGAGGAAAATATCCTTTATACTTCAAAAATACTTTTCCTTTCTTAACATGTCATACCGTTTTAAACTAAAAGAAGTTTTTTTAAAAATAAACTTGAAAACTTTTAAAGGAAGCTTCTTGGAAATAATGTTTTAAAAATCCATTCATGCCGTATAAGTTAAAAAACATTCTTCGTACTTTTGTCGGAAAAGTAAAAAAGTACCTCGTACGAAAAACGAAAAAAGATTCCTTTCATATTTTTTACTAAAAACTCACCGAAGGGTAAAATTGGATTTAAACTATTGTAAGTGGATGGAAACAATATTACATATTGATGGAACATGTATGTGGATGATAAAATACACCCCAGTAAATACCAAAGTATAAATAATCTCGGATAAAAATGAGATTGTGATATTTCCCTTACCTTAGGTCCGACTTGCTTTGTAAGTGTCCCAACCTCCTGTATAATGATTTAAATCATGTTATTGACTTATTCCAGAATCATATTCATTGTTATTATATCATATATGGTCCACTTATGACTTTGTATTACCCGTTATTTTGTAAATTCATGTTAAAGTAGCGTTTTGGGTAAAATCGTCTCATTTGTCGTTCGTGTTTTTAACTTGTAATTATTCATATGATTTCATAGATCATGATTACTTAATTCCAGAATATAAAAAATGATTTATATATATATATTCAGAATATACATATATATAATAAATCAGTAAATGGAAAGAAATACACCGTTCATGGAGACGGTAGTCCGTACGTACACATGAACGCTGTTTTCGTTTCCTTATTGAATTGAATGGAATTAAGTAGATGACATACATATAAATATACATAAATACAGTATCATTATTATGTCATATATTTAATTAGTACTTATTATATATACTTTATAATCATTCATGAATGGTTAATCATTGAGAATGAATCTCATCGCGTCGTGGAGACGGTAGTCCGTACGTACGCACGAGCGATGATATCGTTCCCATGGTCATGGAATTGTGTTGAAGTGTATGTATACTATTTAAGTATCAATATAACTTTATAATAATCATATATAGTTACTCATTACGCATTTATACCCATCCAATTAAGGTGGTGGCGGAAAATAGATTACACCGCGGCGTGGAGACGGTATTCCGTACGTACGAACGCGCGGTGATTTCCTTTTTCCGTAGGATGGATAGAAGGTTAATTAGAGTTGTTTCATATTTATAATAACATATAAGTATATAATAAATACTTATGTTATTACTTTATCATGAAACAACTAAATAAGAAGAAGTTTAAGAAGAAAGAAATTGAAAAAGATCAGTAATGGATATTACCTCTTTTTGACGCGCCTTTTCTTAACCTCCACTTAAAGAACTAAGGATGGTCTTTGAAGAAGACCCGGACCTCTAGGATGATACTAGGGAAGTTTAGAAGAGATTTTGGAAGGGTTTTGACGAGCTTGAAGGCTCAAAGTTGTGTGAGGAAGAGAGGTAGGAGGTGCCCTTTTATAAGGGTGGAGAGGGGCACCTTTGGAATAACGAAAAATATTATTTTATTATAAAGTCAAGTTTGGTTTTAAATAGCTCCAAATTTATTTATTTAAAGTCTAAGGTGGGTATGGGTCGAAATCCTCTCATACAATAGGATTTAGACAAGTTTAGGTTATTATTTTAACATTATCAATTAGATTTAACTCTAAGTTAAATAATTTAACTTTTACCGTGTCTTTTTGTTTTCTTACACTATATGGTTAATAAACTTACCATAAAAAGCCAAAAGAACCCCAAGTTGTTTATTATTAACATATATATCTTTATCTAAGTCATTTTGCCGAACCTTATATTTTTAGGAATTAAATAACAATTGATAATATAATATTTGTTTTAAAAACTAATTTATGTCAATTTTGACACTATTTGGTACATGATTTTTATGAAATTCATAACAGAATGATAAGTTCAAAACAAGTTACTTAAATCAACAATAACATGTCATATTAACCTAAAAAATTAGTTTACGTCATAAAAAGTCTCAAATTACATTTATTTGGGCATTTATAACATCAATTATGTTAATTTTTCTTAAAAAGGTAATTACTGCATCATTGTTGTGTCATAAATAAATTAACTTATTTAAAGTCTAAAAATTACAAATAAAATAAAATTATGTATTAAATCCTTTTATCTTTCTAATGAATATTTATAGTCGAATTTATCTTATGTATAACCCCATATTAAAAATGTTTTAGTAAATAAAATTTTATTTTAACTCTTTTATCTCTTCTTTGAATTAAATAATAATAAATGTCCTAATCTAATCCAAGTGGGCCTAAATGATAATATTTTACACTTAAGGTTATTTTTGGTCGAGATACACTTGTCCAATAGAATTAGGACATGTGTTAGGGTAATATTAATATCATTCTTACCCTTAATTACCCTATTTACTTTTAACCGTGGTAAATAAAAGTAAAAAGTTACTATTCACCAAAAAATATTTTCATCTCATTGAACCACGTTTTACTTACTGACATCAACCGTGTCTCTCGGATTTTTGAAATTTCATTTACAGAAGCGGTAAAATTATGTTTTATGAAAAATTCAGTTTTTACCACTTAGTAGTTTCACTATTCATCAAAAATTGATGTTTTTCAGAATAATGCCAAAATTTCATCCTAAGATATATTTCATATTCCGAATTCAAAAATTAAGTCTATTTTACCAAATTCATATCATAGAAGTTGCATTAATTAATTTTATAATTAAATCCCGCTGTTAAAACAAATAGCGTGTTTTTAAGAAACAATATCTATCAAAAGATTGACACTAGTTTATGTCTGGTTTAAATGTGAAATTACATACAATGACCAACATTGTATTAAATTGTAAAAATATATTCTAAATATACTTTAAAACCACTCAAATTAATAATTTATCACTATTAATTATTTCGATTCAAAAAGATGTTTTTAACTAAAATTTAGTAATTTTCACTATTCATCAAAATATGAAAGTTATCCGAAAAGTACCAAAATTTCACCTTAGGCAAAATTCTATACTACAAATCCAAAAATGAAGTCCATTTTGAGAGCTAAAATTTCTAAAATTTTAAAAGGTGGTTATTACTATTCATAACGGCTAGTTATAATAATATTTTAATAGCATATCGTTGTTTAGTGAAACTCAGTATTGCGTACTACACACGCTATCGAGGAAGGTCGTGATTGCGTGTAATGCAAGGCAAGTCAAGGATGTGTGTTGTGCAAGATCCTTTTGGTGTAACGTATAACACAAGACATTAATAAAATTAAAAAGAATAGTTTTCATAAAATCTTGGGCTGTTACATTCTACCCCCCTTAAAATGAATTTCACCCTCAAAATTCTTCGGGGTTATAAATGGTTTACTACTAAAAAGTTTCTTTAATAGAAACCCACATCTTAAAAAGGAATACCAAAACTTGTCTTTAAAAACTAAAGTATGAAATGTAACGATTACCCAAATAAACTAATCACTGGGTTTCCACATAGGTGAAAATATGGATATGGAAGAGAAATCTAACCATCATGTTCTGATGGAGAGTGGTAGAGAACATGGCTATGGAAAAGCTAGCAATCACAAAGCCATAAATTTTTGACGATCTAAGGTACCATCTGATTAATTAGATATAAGAGCACTAGGACAACATTTTTGGTTTTCAAGATCATTTCCCTAAAGTTGAAGAATTTGAATTAGAATAAATATTTACTTTATTTTGGTACAATCTCACTGTTGTTCGTGCCTTGAACAATTTCCACTTCATCTCTTAAATAAATGAAGTTGAATTTGTTATTCGTAAAGTGTTAGCAGATCATGTGATAGAATGACGGGTCATTCCATCTGTCTCAAACAAAAGGTTAGCAAAAGTTTTATACATAAGTCGATCTATAGTGAGATTAATCATATATGGTTCCTAAAATGGACTTTATACTTCATATATCATACTGCTTAATATAATAAAACTAGTTTCTACTAAACAGGGACTTCCTGTAGGCCAGTGGTAGGCGATAAAGGCCAGTCGCACTTTGGTTGTGGGTTCGATTCCCACATCCTTGTCCGACGCAATGGGCCGTCTCCCGTCCTGCAGGTTGTCCTTTTTCTAAAACTACATTACTATAACATCCCATCAATAATATTGAAAAAAAATTATATCCTTAAATAATACTAATTTATGTCCAACATAGTCCATTATAGTCTTTAGGCTTATCCATAATACTACAGTCTAGAGATTTAATACCATCTTTGATCCCCATATATAATAATATATGTCTTGTTGGTTACATTCCAAACCTTCAAAGTCCTTAATCATGTATTCTCTTCAAGAATGAATACCCATTGAACCTTAGTGAAAACATGAATGCAGTTAAAAGTTAACACTTTCCACATACCAAAATCCTCACAATTCTATATACTCAAACCATGATATCACTTAGTCCTTATATAAATCATGAGCTCATGAATACTATCAAACATTTAATTTTTCTCCTTATCCCTTCATTATGCGCATATCATCAACATTCCAAAAATATCTGAATAACCTTTCATGGATACTGGTAACATTAATCATACACTTTCAAAACTCAAGGAAAGACAACAGTGTAACAATCCTTATATGTCTCTTTATTCCATAGTACCATGATATTCTTTATACAACATTACACTTGATAAACATGTAATCATTCCACTACCTTCTTAAATCATTGACCGAGCTTCAACAATTCTTTCATATCACATATCATTTGTAGTCTCTTCATCATCATCAACATAAATACTACCCATATGGCCATACTGATTCTCTTCATGAGACTTTCCCTTAGGGCATTGGTTTTCATAATGCCCGTACATTCCACATTTAAAACATTTAACCATTGTTGATGTCGTAGCAATACCATTATCCTCATCCCTGGTGTTAACTGAACCTTTTCCTTTGCACTTACTGGCTTTGTGTCCTTATTTTCCACACCCAAAGCATCTTCCAGTTCCTTTGAAACATTCTCCTTGATGCCTCTTCCCACATGATTTACATAGGGGAAATTGAACTTTATTTCCTCTATGATCATCATGAAACTCCATCTTTCTCTTATTAGCCGAGTCAGGAAACTTACCAAATTTTACTTTATTAATCATATTATGAGATTTCTGATTCGGCATAACAATGATGTTTGGACTTCCAAATCCTATTTCATTTGGTTGCTCATGAAGAATATCATTCCATTGTCCATCATATCCTCCATTATCGTGAATCATCTTGTTTCCAGCCATTTTCTAAAACCCAAAAAGAATAGTGTGAGAGGAAAAAATCATGCTAGGGAAAACATAATAATAAAGGGGGAGTGCCCTTAATATCTAACATCTTAGGTTAAATTCTAAGATCGTTACCGTAGTTCTAGGACTATATCCTATACGTATACTTATCCTTAGGGACATCCCTAGACATACCTTAGAAATATCTCTAGGGATCTCACTAATGTTTTCACATCCTAGTTTCCAAAGGTTGACTAAACCTTTCCTCTAATACCAACTGTAGAGACCCGAAGCCTGACATACATGGACATTACATTACATTTGCGGAATACTTAGTACATAACAAAAAACACAGACACAAGGATCGTAATAGTTTAGTGTCTTTGAAAACTCAGAACGTAATCTTCTAATCGTGGTGAAAGATCTTCAATATCTCCAATAAAGATCTTCCTTTTTATACCTAAAACCTTTCTTTATATCCTGGGGAAAAGAAAACATTAAAGGGTGAGCTCAAATTCTCAGTAAGGGTAAACAAAAGAAATATCAATCACATCGTATACACAAGCACATAACTTTTTGAAATCTTAACCTGCAAAAGAGATCATAATTTCATAACATGGGATAAATCATGGCAGTGAAATGTAATCACAATAATCATAACTTAAAACATGAAACTTTGTGGCATACACACATAATCATAGAGAATCATTTCTTATTAGTCAAGACTCATTTCCAAGACTATCTTAGTGGACAAAGTCCCTTTCTGAACCGAGTCACCCTCGTTCCAGTCCTGTTTCACTGAACCGGTATAACCTACCGTTCCAGCCATGTCTATCTCATGAGATATAAAATCTTTACCCAATGCATTGGAGGGAGATATAGGTCCCACCCATATCATAATGATACCATTCTTATGTGTGCCACAAAATCATAAATCATACATCATTTCATAACCCATGTAATAAAAATGGGAATCTTAAACATCGTGACATCATAAAACAACTCATATAAGATAAAGGAATTTATAAAAATAATTCCATCACAACATTATCCAATCAATGTAATAATAGAGATAAAAATATAACCCTTTGTTATCTTAGATGGAAAATAATTTTGATAAAACACTTGAACTCCATTCTTGAGGAAAATATCCTTTATACTTCAAAAATACTTTTCCTTTCTTAACATGTCATACCGTTTTAAACTAAAAGAAGTTTGTTTAAAAATAAACTTGAAAACTTGTAAAGGAAGATTCTTGGAAATAATGTTTTAAAAATCCATTCATTCCGTATAAGTTAAAAAAACATTCTTCGTACTTTTGTCGGAAAAGTCAAAAAGTACCTCGTACGAAAAACGACAAAAGATTCCTTTCATATTCTTTACTAAAAACTCACAGAAGGGTAAAATTGGATTTAAACTATTATAATTGGATAGAAACAATATTACATATTGAGGGAACATGTATGTGGATGATAAAATACACCCCAGTAAATACCAAAGTATAAACAATCTCGGATAAAAATGAGATTGTGATATTTCCCTTACCTTAGGTCCGACTTGCTTTGTAAGTGTCCCAACCTCCTGTATAATGATTTAAATCATGTTATTGACTTATTCCAGAATCATATTCATTTTTATTATATCATATATGGTCCACTTATGACTTTATATTACCCGTTCTTTTGTAAATTCATGTTAAAGTAGCGTTTTGGGTAAAATCGTCTCATTTGTCGTTTGTGTTTTTAACTTGTAATTATTCATATGATTACATAGATCATGATTACTTAATTCCAGAATATAAAACATGATTTATATATATATATTCAGAATATACATATATATAATAAATCAGTAAATGGAATGAAATACACCGTTCATGGAGACGGTAGTCCGTACGTACGCATGAACGCTATTTTCGTTTCCTTATTGAATTGAATGGAATTAAGTAGATGACATACATATAAATATACATAAATCCAGTATCATTATTATGTCATATATTTCATTAGTACTTATTATATATACTTTATAATCATTCATGAATGGTTAATCATTGAGAATGAATCTCATCGCGTCGTGGAGACGGTAGTCCGTACGTACGCACGAGCGATGATATCGTTCCCATGGTCGTGGAATTGTGTTGAAGTGTATGTATACTATTTAAGTATCAATATCACTTTATAATAATCATATATAGTTACTCATTACACCTTTATACCCATCCAATTAAGGTGGTGGCGGAAAATAGATTACACCACGACGTGGAGACGGTATTCCGTACGTACGCACGCGCGGTGATTTCCTTTTTCCGTAGGATGGATAGAAGGTTAATTAGAGTTGTTTCATATTTATAATAACATATCAGTATATAATAAGTACTGATGTTATTACTTTATCATGAAACAACTAAAGAATAAGAAGTTGAAGAAGAAAGAAATTGAAAAAGATCGGTAATGGATATTACCTCTTTTTGACGCGCCTTTTCTTAACCTCCACTTAAAGAACTAAGGATGGTCTTTGAAGAAGACCAGGACCTCTAGGATGATACTAGGGAAGTGGAGAAGAGATTTTGGTAGGGGTTGGACGAGATTTAAGGCTCAAAGTTGTGTGAGGAAGAGAGGGAGGAGGTACCCTTTTATAAGGGAGGAGAGGGGCACCTTTGGAATAACTAAATATATTATTTTATTATAAAGTCAAGTTCGGTTTTAAATAGCTCCAAATTGATTTATTTCGAGGATAAGGTGGGGATGGGTCTAAATCCTCTCATCCAATATGATTTAGACAAGTTTAGGTTATTATTTTAACCTTATCAATTAGATTTAACTCTAAGTTAAATAATTTAACTTTTACCATGTCTTTTTGTTTTCTTACACTATATGGTTAATAAACTTTCCATAACAAGCCAAACGAACCCCAAGTTGTTTATTATTAACATATATATCCTTATCTAAGTCATTTTTCCGAACCTTAGATTTTTAGGAATTAAATAACAATTGATAATATAATATTTGTTTTAAAAACTAATTTATGTCAATTTTGACACTATTTGGTACATGATTTTTATGAAATTCATAACAGAATGATAAGTTCTAAACAAGTTACTTAAATCAACAATAACATGTCATATTAACCTATAAAATTAGTTTAAATCATAAAAAGTCTCAAATTACATTTATTTGGGCATTTATAACATCAATTATGTTAATTTTTCTTAAAAAGGTAATTACTGCATCCTTGTTGTGTCATAAATAAATTAAATTATTTAAAGTCTAAAAATTACAAATAAAATAAAATTATGTAGGAACTATTTTTATATTTATAATGAATATTTATAGTCTAATTTATCTTATGTATAACCCCATATTAAAAATGTTTTAGTAAATAAACTTTGATTTTAACTCTTTTATCTCTTCTTTGAATTAAATAATAATAAATGTCCTAATCTAATCCAAGTGGGCCTAAATGATAATATTTTACACTTAAGTTTGTTTTTGGTTGAGATACACTTGTCCAATAGAATTTGGACATGTGTTAGGGTAATATTAATATCATTCTTACCCTTAATTACCCTATTTACTTTTAACCGTGGTAAATAAAAGTAAAAAGTTACTATTCACCAAAAATTATTTTCATCTCATTGAACCACATTTTACTTACTGACATCAACCGTGTCTCTCGGATTTTTGAAATTCCATTCACAGAAGCGGTAAAATTAAGTTTTATGAAAAATTCAGTTTTTACCACTTAGTAGTTTCACTATTCATCAAAAATTGATGTTTTTCAGAATAATGCCAAAATTTCATCTTAAGCTATATTTCATATTCCGAATTCAAAAATGAAGTCTATTTTACCAAATTCATATCATAGAAGTTGCATTAATTAATTTTATAATTAAATCCCGCTGTTAAAACAAATAGCGTGTTTTTAAGAAACAATATCTATCAAAAGATTGACACTTGTTTATGTCTGGTTTAAATGTGAAATTACATACAATGACCAACATTGTATTAAATTGTAAAAATATATTCTAAATATACTTTAAAACCAATCAAATTAATAATTTATCACTATTAATTATTTTGATTGAAAAAGATGTTTTTAACTAAAATTTAGTAATTTTCACTATTCATCAAAATATGAAAGTTATCCGAAAAGTACCAAAATTTCTCCTTAGGCTAAATTCGATACTACGAATCCAAAAATGAAGTCCATTTTGAGAGCTAAAGTTTATAAAATTTTAAAAGGTGGTTATTACTATTCATAACGGATAGTTATAATAATATTTTAATAGCATATCGTTGTTTAGTGAAACTCGGTATTGCGTACTACACACGCTATCGAGGAAGGTCGCGATTGCGTGTAATGCAAGGCAAGTCAAGGATGTGTGTTGTGCAAGCTCCTTTTGGTGTAACGTACAACACAAGACATTAATAAAATTAAAAAGAATATTTTTCATAAAATCTTGGGTTGTTACAGATCAAGTTTATCCCTAAAGAATATATATATAAATCCATGAAGAAATTAGGATAATTAGTAATTCAAAAGGGTATTACTATAAATTTATAATGACCATAACAAGTATGGAAGGTTATATTGGGATTACTCCCTCTTAACCCTTAGATGATGATATTTAGATGGAAGATAAATCTTGGAAAAATATAGATCTCCTCATAATTGATCAAACAAATCATCGATACAAGGTAAGGGATACTTGTTCTTAATAGTGATCTAACTAAGTTATTTATAATCAATGTAAAGACACGTTGACTAATATTTCTTATTAACAAAAAGAATAAGCGTACCCCATAGAGAATAACTAGGATAAATAAATCTCTAATCTACATTATATTATAGTTTCTTATTTAATTACTACAACTCAATCAGGGCCATTCTATATGTATATTTTTAAATATGTTCCATTGAAAACTAAACTTCATGATTTGGGGGAAGATTGGGTAATTAATCAGGAAATAAATCAGAATATTTCAAAAAGATAGGAAAATTTTTAATTTTGAGTTTCTCCTTAACCATTTGAGATAAATATTCCTCATGAATAGGTAGTAAAATCCATATAATGGAAGTAATTTACATTATGAGTTTAGGTTCATCCTTACACTGGTAGATGATTGTAGGTTTATTGGTAATATTGAATGTAACTTCCCTTCCTAAAAAATTAATATAAACATTATACTGAGAGAGCCAATCCATTCCCAAAATTTTATCAAATTTAACTAGTGGAAGAATAATAATATTTATGGGAAGCATATTTCCACAAACTTCTATTAGAGAGTGACTATAGACTTGATATTTGATCATCATAACATTAAAATTTTCTACTCCCAAATCAAAATCTAATCGTTGAGGTGGTGAAGTGATTCCCTTAGAAAATTATTTAGATAATAAAGAGTCAGTATGACTTTAATCAAATAAAACATTTTCAATACCAGAGTAGATGATAAGTATACTATTCACCATATCTCTTATAACTTCCACTTCATCTTTAGTAATTACATAATCTTGAACTTATCCCCTTGGCTTATTCTATGGTGTGTTCCATTGATGTTTTGGGAATTGGTTGGAATAATGACCCATATCCTTATAGTTAAATCATTTTAATTTTATGGATTCTCCATTACCCTTTAATTCATGATAATGATGGAATTTATCTTCAAAATTAAAGCAAACTCATGTTCCCTTTAAACATGTACCAGGGTGTTTCCTTCCACAAGTATCACATGTTGGAAATTCCCCCCTTTTATTCTTCCCCTAATCCATTTTTTGCTCAGCCATCCTCCTCTTCCCTTTATTTCCTTCAAATACATAATAATTATAGAATTATTTCTTTGTCTTCATAGAACATGACAATATATCCTCATATAAAGACAATATTTATGAGTCTAGTTACCTTAGAATTATTGTATGTAGCCTATCTAATAAACAATCAATCTTACTTTGTGGATTATGTATGTAGTTCACAAAATTCCTTGATAACCTTGTAAATTTATCTTCATACTTAGCAATATTTCCCCATTCCTTTTATATTAGACCTAGGAATTGGCTCTCCATATCTGCTCAATATTCATAAGGAAAATATTTTCCCAAGAAAAGTACCTTTAAATCCTTCCACTCCATGATTTTTATTTCTTCTACATACTTAGTATTTTAAATAAATGACCATTATTGATCTGCATCCCCCGTGAGATGAAAAACTACCGCAAAAACATTATCTCTTTCATTAATTCACAAATAAGAAATGTATTTTCTTAATAAATTATCCATTTATCTGAACCAAATGTATGTGTGGTCTTATTTAATTATGGAGGCTATTGTCACATGAAATTATCTAACATTGTTACACCGCATTATAGATCAAAAATTTGCTCTATAAAAGTATGGTTATTGGTTATAACCTGAGTTATCTACCCCAATATAGTTATAATTTATTTAGTTATATCTCCATCTCTTGCTTCATTATCTTTCACAAGTGAGAAATCACTATATAGATTTCATGCATTAATATAACTTTCATTCCTTCTACTAGATTTTATTTCTAAACAATGAAATGCACTTTATTGGATCATAACATTAAGAATAATAATATATAACTCCTAAACTATTAAAACACTTAACATAAGTTGAAATTTTATTCATAGTTATTCTAAGAATCATAATCTTGGTTTCTTTGGGAATGTTATAAAATAATAAAAATATTCTCAAATCATTTATAATGGTTTTTAATGAAGATGTGAATTAACCCAGGAATATCCCTTGGGAGTGTAAAACCAGATGTTCGGTAAGGGCCCATTAAAAATATTCTATAATGATGGTGAAGATATACTTGAACAACTCTTTTCTAGGTTATTACCTCTAGATGCACCTATAAAAAAATCATGCCCACTTATAGTATCCAACCAGAGATGTATTTCTAGAAAAACTACATAATATCTACCTTACCAAAACCTTTATGATATTAACATATAATTAGACATATATGTTTTCATAAATCTCATTCCCAAGGTTTCTACTAAACTTTCTCTCATACCAACTATAAAGATATTGACTGTAGTATCCAAAGTTAATGGTTAATTTATTATAGTGTCACTAGATACAATAAATTGCATTTCAAGGGACCTAATAGTTTAGTATTATTGGTAAACTAGATATTTTCTTTAATTACAAATTAAATTTGAAAATATAAAATACAATGTATTATTTTCATTGAAAACTTAATTACACCCTAGTATATCCTTGCATATCAATCATAGTACAATTACTGACATCCTGGAGAAAGGAAACATAAGAAAGGGGTAAGATAAAATGGTTAGTAATGGGATGTGTATAGAAAAATCCATCATAGAATAATTAATACATGAATAATATAGAAGAAATAAATGATGATTTAATGATAAAACTTAACCAACATGCCTTAACAATCAATAACTATCAGTATTGTAAGAACTATCATACAAAAATGTCAATACGTTCCCTATTCAAAATGATTATAAGTTATCTATAGAAACATATTTTATAGTATCATTATATTATATCCTCATTAAACCATATGATTCATCAAATGATATTGACATAAATAAAAATAGTTTTAAAATATCATTGGAATATTTCTTGAGGAAAATCCCCTTTTCATTTTAAAATCTCTTGTTTAAAATATAAAAAAATCCAATAAATTAGTAGGAAAAAAATTGGGGAAAAAAATAGAAAATTTTGAAGTAATATTCAAAGAAAATATTATTCATGATGATGGTAAAATTCATTCATGTGGTGTACATTAAAACAAATATTATGCGCAAACCTTTGGTAAAAAGTACCTTGTTTGGAAAAAAACAATATGATTCCTTTTAAAACCATTTATAAAATTTTTAAAAGGGTAATAATGGATTTAATCAATCATTAGGGAATATAAAAAAATATTGAAAACATTTTAAAGAAAATATGGACATGGATGAAATGGATTATTTGTCGAATCTAAAAACAAAGTCTATTTTCCTTTAAAACATTATTTTGGTATTTTCCATTACAAAAAAAGGTAAAAATTGAAATGATAATTGAAAAAATAAAAAATTACCATATTAAAATAAAATTCATGGGTTTTAAGATAGAAAGATCATATAATTCCACCAATTGAAACTTAATCATAAACAATCATGAATAAGAATGAGATTGTTAAATAAACCATTACCACTGGTCTAAATTAATTCAAAAGTAATTTTAACCTCCTATATAATGAATTTAAATTTATTATAATTATATACCATAACTATATATATAATTTTAATATCATATAATACCCACTTATAACATTTCAACATCCTTTTATTAATAATTGTATATTAAAATCATCATTTCCAAGTGATGAATCTTTAAGTTTTCATATAAGTTTTGGTTTGTTAGTTTCGGTCCTTAAATATTCATCATATTTACATAATATATAGAATTTTAATCATGATATAAATATTATATATATTCAACATATACATATTTATAATCTTCCTTTACGGTCGAACATGAAAAATAAATTACACCGCTTTGTGGAGGTGGTGGTCTACACGTACCCATGAGCAGCGTTATCATTTTTAAACGAGTGGAAGGGTAAGAAGGTAAATAATTTTTAATATTTTTAGGACCATAAGTATTTTATAAATATCATATATACTCATTAGTTATATATTTATATCCATTCAACTAAAATATTGATGAAAAATGAATAACACCATTATAAGGGGATGGTAAGCCGTACATACGTCCCAACATTGTTTTCGCTTTTTGTATGATGGAAAAATGGTTTCAAATGGTTATTAAATAATATATATATATATATATATATATTATTTAATTAATTATTTTATGATGGATGTAAAAAAATTAGAGGAAGTAGAAGAAGAAATAAATTTGAAAGAGTTGGTAAAAAATATTACATCTTCTTCAGTAGACCTCCTTTAGATCCATTATAATGGACAATTGGAATGTACTTTTAAGAATGAAAGAACATATAATTCATGTTTAAATAAATTTTATTAGATAATTTTGTGGTTTTTTTTCAATCTAAGTGTCTCAAAGTATTGTAAAGAAGAGGGAGGAGGGGTGTCCTTTTATAAGTGGGGGAGGGACACTCCTTAAATAGTTTAAAGAAGTAAAATATTATTACGTAATTTTCATGTAAAGGTGTCTGATAAATAATTAAATATTAATAATAAGGTTATTATGGTATAAATACCTTCATAGAATGATAATTAAGCTGAAAAATTTTGGCCTTATCACTTATTTTTAACTTAGGTTAACCCAGATTACCCTTTTACAGTGGTGACAAGTTTTCATTGTTTTTACTTTTCATTATAACCAAAAATTAAGTTAAACAAATTATATAATATTAAGTATTTTTATTATAAATATATACTAAATTTTATAATATTAAATTTCTATAAGTGGTGATAATTTATTTTAAAATAAACTCACAAAACACGACCAAAAATGGTTTTCTGAAAACTTCCTTTTTAAGTCTAAAAGTATTTTTATAATAAGATAAAGTATAAAATTGATCAAAAATGTATATATTGAATTATTTTTAATAATAATAAACTAATAAAATTTAAAATCCAGCCCAAATAAAAATTTATCTTTGAAAATAATGGAAAATAAAAACAGTTTTCTTTAAAAATTGATATTTTCATTATTCACCCAAAAGTAAACTTTTTCAGAAAATTACCAAAAAATCACCATAAGATAATTTTTTTCTAATTTGAAAAATGATATATTTTTTAAAATTTAATTTATAAAAATTTTATAAATTAATTATAGTATCCACACACAAAATTCAATAAAAACCATTTTTGAAGAAACCATATTCTTTACGCATAAAATGACTTGACTAAAAATTTAGTAATTATTTATTATGATCTAATAAATAAATTTTAATTAAATAAAACCTTTATAAAAAAATTTCATAATATTTTAAATATTATTCATACCCGTTATATATAGTATCATGGTTCATTAGAATCGGGGTTTCATATAAAGCAGGCTATCAAAATAAATTAAATTTATTTAAAGAGAAATATATAATAGAATCTATGGGTGTTACATTATACCCCCTTATAATAATTCACTCCCACTAAAATTACATCACTCTAATACAAAAAACTGAGTATACTTATTTCTCATCACATCCTCAAATTTCCACATACCTTCCTCAGATTTATGGTTTCTTCACAAAACCTTAACTCAATGAGTGGTCTTGTTTCATAGAACTTTATCTATTTGATTCATAATCTCCATTGGTTCATCCTCATACAAAATATATTTCTCATAAATATGACATATGAGTTCAATACATGTGAATTATTAGTTATGTACTTCCTCATGGGAGTTACATAATTAACTTAAGAGAGATTTGGTGGAAGTGTCAAGTGATAAGCTACCATCATAATACGATAAATAATTTCAAAGGGACTGATATATCTAGGTTTAAACTTTCCATTATTTCTAAATCTCATAAATATATTCTAAATATATATTTATAATAATACATTTTCACCAACTTCAAACTCAAGATCTCATCGATGATTATCAACATAACTATTTTTTGACTCTGATCTGTCCTTATGTGTTGTTGAATAGATCTAACCTTCTATGTCATTTTCTCATATATATTAGGTATTAATAGCTTTATTTGTCTAAATTCATCCTATAATGTTGAAGTTTTGTATTTCCTTCCATATAGGGCTTTATAAATATCCATCTTAATTCTTGAGTGAAATCTATTGTTGTGAGAAAATTACACCAAAGTAAGGTAATAATCCCAACCACCTTTAAAATACATAGAAAAATCTCCCAACATGTCTTTTAGAATTTTAATAGTCCTCTCATATTATAAATATGTTTTAGGATGATAATAAGTACTAAAACTCAACTCTATATCTATATCATATTGAATATTTCTCTAAAACTTTGAGATAGACCTCAAATCCCAATCAGATGTGATTGAGAGTGTTCCTACATGAAATATCATAAATTCATTAATTTATAACTAGGTAATATTATCATGAGTGAAATATTCTATAATGGAAATAAAATGTTCATATTTTTTTATTTTATTGACTACAACTCAAATAGAATTGTGCCCTTTATATTTTTTAGGAAGTCCAATGATGAAATACATGGTAATATTATCTCATTTCCATTATAGTATAGGTAATGTTTATAAAATACCATTAGAATTATGTCTCTCAATCTTAAATTGATGATACACCAAGCATTGATATACATACTCTGTAATATCCCTTTTCATGTTATCCCACCATAAATACTCTTTCAGATCTCTATACATCTTCATACTTTTATGATGAATAGAGAATGATGAATTATGAGATTAATTCAATAGATACTTCTTCAAGTATGGTGTTTATATATAACATACTCAATTCCTGTACATTATCATTCCAACATGATCATGGTTGAACTCAAGAACATTCCTCAACTTCTTTTGTAATTATATATCTTCCTTTTTTACCTTCTTAATCCTCTCATGAATGGATGGTTGAACATTCATCTAAGAAAGATAATATTTATCTCCATTCATCAGGATTTCAAGATTTATCTTCTGAAAATATATAAATATTGGGTCTCTGTCAATCCTCATAATTGAAAAACTATCATTATCTTTTTTACTTAAAGCATCAACTACCTTGTTCACGTTCTCATGGTAGTAATGTATTAAGTATTCATAATCTTTAACCAACTCCAACCATATTCTTTGGTGCATATTCAATTCCTTCTATGTAAATATTTACTTCAATATTTTATGATCAGTATATATATATCACACCTTTTATCATATATATAATGCCTCTATATCTTCAATGAAAAAATTGTTGTGTCTAGCTCCAAATCATGAGTCAAGTACTTTTTATAATGAATTTTTTATTGGATAGAGGTATATACTATCACCATGTCATTTTGTGTAAGGATGCATCTCATTCCCTTATTTGATGCATCATTATAAATTAAAAAACCTTATCCATTGTAGGGTAGTGTGATCACATGCATTCTAACAAACCTTCACTTCATTTATTTGAAATTCTATTGACCTTCATATACCCACAAGAACTTAACCCCCTTTTGATTCAACTTGATTAGTGGATTATATGGTTATGAGAAATCTCTCAAAAAGCATCATTAGTATCCATCCAACCTAATAAAACTGAATACATTAGTTATCATGGTTTTTCTATTCCATTTCTCAATAACTTCCATCTTTTAAGGATCCACTAATATACCCTTACTTGAGATTATATGATCCAAGAATGAAACTTTCTAAAGCCAATATTCACACTTGGTAAATTTATCACATAACTTATCCTTCCTCGAGGTATTCATCATAACTATCAAGTGTTTTTCATTATCTTTATTTCACTTTTAATATATAAAAATTTCTTCTATATAGACTACCAAAAACTGATCAAGGTAATATAAAATTTCTCTATATAAAAATTTCTTCTATATAGACTACCAAAAACTGATCAAGGTAATCTAAAATTTCTCTATTCATTAAATCCATGAAGATAGAAGGGTTATTTGTAAGTATAAATGGAATTACTATAAATTCATAATGATCATACCTCATACGAAAGGATATGTTGGGTATATACTCTTTATTGACCCTTATCTAATGATATGCATCACAAAGATCAATCTTGGAGAAATATATAGATCATTATAATTGATCAAACAAATCATCAATATAGGGTAAAAGATACTTTTTCTTAATATCGATCTTGTAAAGTTCATGATAACTTTTGGAATGATGCATTTACCCATATTTATTCTTAAAAAAATGAATAGGTTCACCCCATGGATAATTTCTTGGATAATTGAATCCTTTATCTATATTCTCCTAGAGTTTTATCTTTAATTCCTACAACTCAATCAGGGTCATCCTATATAGAGTATTTTAAATATGTGTATCACTGGGTATGAGTTCTATTAAAAAACTAACTTCATTATTCAGGTGATACTAGGAATGACATAAGTAAATATATTAGAATATTCCTAAATAATAGGTAAATTTTAAATATTTAGTTTCTCTCAAACCATTTGAGATAATTATCCCTCATTAATAGGTAGTAAAACCCATATGATGGAAGTAATTTCCATTGAGAGTTCAGGTTCATCCTCACACTGAGATAAGATCATATGTTGATTCAAAATATCAAATGTAACCTCCCTTACTTGATAATTAATATGGGCTCTATACTGAGAGAGCCAATCCATGCCCAAAATTGCATCAAATTCATCTAGAGTATGAATAAAAATATTTTAATGAATTACATTCCCATAATCTTCTATCGAAGAGGAGATATAAACTTGAGATGTTATAGTCATACCATTAGAATTTTTCACTCCCTACTCATCATATAATAATTTAGGTGGTGATTTAATACCCTTATAAAATTATTTAGATATGGAAGAGTGGTTATAACCTAAATTAAATAAAACATTTGAAATCATAGAGTGGATGATAAGTATACCTTTCACCACATCACTATAAACTTATGCATCAACTGTAGTAATTATATAAGCATAGCCTTCTCCCATATGATTCTTCTATAGTAAGTTCAATTTTTGTTCAGGGTATTGGTTAAAATAGTGTCACATATCCTTATAGTTAAATAAATATACTTTTATGTATTCTACCTTACCCTTATATTCATAATCATGATAGAATTTCTCTCCAAACTTTTAGAAAACTCATGTTCCCTTCAAGAATGTACCGGGGTGATTTATTCTACAAGTATCACATGTTGGAAATTCTCCCTTAAAAACTTCCCCTCGTCCATTTTTTCTCATTCATCCTCTTATTACCTAACTTTACTTCAATGTCATAAGATTTGGAATTATTTCTATATATTTATAACACATGATACTATATCCTTATATAATGAGAATGTTTTGGATACTAGTTACCTTCAATGAATTGGTTTTAGACCATCAAATAAATTATCAATATTACTATTTGGATTACATACATAGTTTGTAGTATGCTCTGTTAACCTTGTAAAGTTAGATTCACACTTAGACACATTTTCCTCTTCCTTTAGACTCAGGAATTCTATCTCCATATTCACTCATTGTTTGTGAAGAAAATATTTTTCCAAGAAAAATATCTTAAAATCCTCCCACAAAATGATCATTATTTCCTCCACATACTTAGTGTTTTGAATCAATTGTCACTATTGATCTACATCCCTTGTGAGATGATAAATTACCATGATAACCTTCTCTCTTTCATTACTTTCCAAATAAAGAAATATCTTTTATAAAGAACTTATCCATTACTCATAAACAAATGAATTTATGGTTTCATTGAATAATGGAGGTTTTTGTCACATGAAAAAATCTAATATTGTAACATTTCATTACTGATCAATGGGTTTCTCCATACAATCATGGTTATTAGTCATATCCTGAGTCAATTTCCCCAATATAGTTATAATTTTTTTAGTTCCAACTCCATATCCAGCTTCATTATCTTGACCGAGAGGGAAATATCTAAATATATTACATGCATTGATACATATTTCATTCCATCCACTGAATTTAATTTAAAAACAATGGAATACACTAGATTATATCATAACATTATGAATCATAATATATAATTTTGAAACTTCTAGAACACTTGATATACATTTAAAATTTATGCATATCTAATCTCAAAATCATAATCATTTCTTCTTTGAGAAAATTCTCAAATCATAAATATTTTCAATTATTTTATAATGGATTATAAAGAAAATGTGAATTAACCCAATTATGTCCCTTGGGAGGTTCAAACTATGTGCGAGTAAGGGATCATTCACTATACACCAGAATGATGACTGAGATAGACTCGACCAAATATTTTTAGGGTTATTACCCCTATATGCATCTAGTCTAAAAAAACATCCACTTGCAGTATCTAGATATTGATGTATTTCTAGTAAAACCTCCACCATACCAAAAACTTTATGATATTATCATTTAATTAGAAATATCCTCAAGTTAAGTCATTGGGTTATGTTCCTTAATCTATATTTTCATAAATTTAGTTCCAAATGTTTCTAAAAAAACTTTATATGATACCGACTATAAAGAAAATGAACCTAGTAACCCAAAATCGGTGGTTACTTTATTATAATGTCACTATATACAAGCGATCGCATCCCAATTGACTTAATAGTTTAGTAATATTAGTAAACTAGATATATGCCGGAATCACATGTTTCATTTGGAAATATAAAATAAAACATAATATTTTCTTTTAAAACTCCATTATTACCTCTATAATATCCTTGTATATCAATCATAGTAAACTTCCTGATATTCTGGGGAAAGGAAACATAATAAAAATGTGATATTATTTGTTTAGTAAGGGGATTCATACAGTGTAAGTTATCACAGAATAAATAAGGAATGAAAAATATTGAAAGAATAAATTATGACAAAATAATTCCATAAAAATTTACATGAGATTGAAACATATCCATGTATGACATAACTATTTGAATAATCACATGAACATTAATAACTGATTTCATAATGATGTAATGCATAATGCGTGATGTCTAAAACTTACCATTGGGGCCTCATTCGAACACATATAATAGAAATGGGTAAGGCCTTTGCTAAATTCATAACATGTTTTGTCTCATGAGACATATTAATGAATCGAGGGGTTATATAATTCTAGGCCCCATCCATCACTTAATAAGTCCAATTTATTTATCATATGAATAGACAATACAACTTAATCAACATTCCTTAATAATCAATAGTTGTTCATATAAGAAGAACTATAATATGGAAATGTCAATACTTTCCCTAATAAAAATAATCATAATCCATCCAAACAAATATTTTGTATGGTATCAATTCATTATATCCTTATTAAATCATAATATTCATCAAAGTTTGTTGAAATATATACAAAATAGTTTTAAAATGTCAATGGATAATTTCTTAAGGAAAATATCCTTTTAATTTTGAAATCAATTATTTAAAATCTAAAAAATTCAAAAATATTAGGAAAAAAAATTATATGTAAATAAATATATAGAATTATAAATTATTCTTAAAATCAAATAGTATTCATGATTGTGGTAAAATTCATTTGTGCGGTGTATGTTAAAACAAATATTTTGTTCAAACCTTTGATAAAAAGTTCCTCATTAAGAAAAAAATATGAAGATTCATTTTAAACCTTTTTATTGAATTTTAAACAAGGGAAAAAAATTATTTAATCAATCATTGTGTAATATTAAAAACATTATTGAATTTGTTTTAAAGAAAATATATAAATGGAAGAAAAATATTATTGACCGAATCGAAAAGCAAAGTTGGTTTTCTTTAAAACAATTATTTTGTATTTTTTTAGTACATAACATGGTAAAAATTAAAATAATACTTGAAACCCCCATAAATTACCATAGGATAATAAAATTTATGGGGTATAATATATAAATATCATATAATTCCCCTAATAAAAACTTAATCATAAAAAATCTCGAATAAGAATGAGATTGTGAAATAAACATTTACCTCAGGTCTGACTTTCTTGATAAGTGATATTAACATCTTGTATAATAAATTTAAATTTATTATAATTATATAAAAGAACCATATACATACTTATAATATCATATATTATCCACTTATAACATTTTAACACCCGTTTATTAATAATTCTATATTAAAATCACTATTTTTGAGTGTTAACTATTTCATTTTTCATGTAAGTTTTGGTTTGGTGGATTCAATAATTGAGTCTTACTAATGGTTCCATCATCTCAAGAATTTAAATACTGATATATATATTTATATCATATATATTCATTATATAAATATTTATAGTTTTCCTTTAATATAGGACATTAAATATAAATCACATCGCTTTTTGGAGGTGGTAGTTCCCACGTACACATGAGCGACGTTATCATTTTTTAATGAGTGGAAGGGTAAAAAGAAAAATAATAGATTATATTTCTAGGACCATAATATTTTCATAAATATAATATATATTCATTAGTTTCATCTTTATAACTATCCAAGTAAAATGGGGGTGAAAAAAGAATTACACTGCTACATGGAGACGGTAAGTCGTACGTACGCACGAGCACTATTTTCACTTTTCGTAGGATGGAAAATAGGTGTAAAATAGTTTTCCCATAATCATAATAACAAATAAGTATATTTATGATATTGGAGTAATTATTTTATTTTGGGTTTAATATATTTATATTGAGTATAATAATAAATAAATTTGAAAGAGTCTGCAAAAAATATTACCCCTTCTTCAGTAGACCTTCTTTATATCCCTTCTTAAGGACACTTAGAATGGTATTTTAAGAATAAAAGCACCTATAATTCATATAGATAGAAGTTTAAAAGATAATTAGGTAGTTTTTGGTCAATATATGTGGATCAAAGTGTCATGAAGAAGAGGGAGGATGAGTGTCTTTTTATAAGTGGGGGTAGGGACATACCTTGAATTCTTTAAAGAATTAAAATATTATTAAGTTGTTTTCAGGGAAAAGTGTCCCATAAACAATTAAATATAAATAATAATGTGATTAAGTTATAAATAATTTCATCCAATAATAATTTAAATAAAAAACTATGTTCTTATCACTTAGTTTTAACCTAGGTTAACCCGGTCTACCCTTTTACCGTAGTGAATTTTTTTTACTATTTTTAATATTCATTATGAAAAAAAATTAAGTTAAACTTATTAAAAAAATTAATTATTCCACTTAAAAATATGGAATTCATTTTAAAATATTCAATATCTATAATTTTCATAAATTCATTTTAAAAGAAACCCTTAAAACATGACCAAAAATGGTTTTCTGACAAGTTCTTTTTTAAGTCCAGATGTATTTTTATACCAAGATCAAGTATAATATTGAACCAAAAGCTATAGATTGAATTATTTTTAATAAAAATAAACTAATGAAATTTTAATACCAATATAAATCAAAATTTATCTTTGAAAATATTATAAAATAAAGATATATTTTTCTTTAAAAATCTGTATTTTCATTATTCACCCAAAAATCAACTTTTTCAAACAATTCCCAAAAATTTACCCTAAGATAATTTTGATATAAGTATTTTAAAAATGATAACCTTTTATAAAATTAAATTTCTAAATTTTTTAGAAATTAATTATAATATTCACTCATAAAATACAATAAAAACTATCTTTGAAGAAACTATATTTTTTAAGAATAGAATTACTTTATTGAAAATTGAGTACTTATTTATTATGGATTAGTCGATACATTTTCATTAATTAAAAACTTTATACATATTTTTTATAATGCGGTTAATCATATTCATAACTTCCAACCCAATAACTAGGTTATAAAGGTATACTATATCACGGTTCATTTAGAATCGAGGTTTCATATAAATCACGTTATCAAAGAAATTACATTTATTTAAATAAAAATATATCATTAAATATTAGAGTTTTATAAATGGTTTGGTTGATGTGGTTGATGAAGAAACTTTGGAGAAGTATGGAAGGAGTAATTTTTTCTATGATAAGCAAAGTTCAATTCACTTGGATAAAAATTCAATGTTCCATGAAAAGAAGAAGCACATTAACCTAATGTATCATTTCATCAGAAATTTGTTAGAGAAAAAAAATTAAAGCTTCAAAAGATAATAGGAATCCAAAATTTGGTAGAAATGTTCACTAATATGATAGCTCAAGAAATTATGAGGCTAATTCATGCCTCGGTAGGACTTAGGTGAATGAAATAAGATAGGGAACATTGATTCATTTTATGAAGGAAGTTTTTAAAAGTGATAGAGAGTTTATGAGTTTCCTTAAAAAATTAGTTAAGTGAGATATTATTGGGAGGTAAAGTATACTTTTATTTCACCAAAAGTTCATTTTTTTGAAATTAACTTCATCTAAATTTCATGTCATGGATGATGGTTGGACTCTATGTGAATAAATCAGCAGTGGTTCTTTTCTTGGGGAAGTGGGACCATTAAAAGTTCTCATCTTCTAATAGATTAATTATGGAGCATTAGAGGTTCAAAAGTTCAGAAAATCTAAGGGGTCCTCAGTTTAGTTTCCAAGATAAAGCGGTCATAAGTATTTGTTTATGATTTCATGGGATTAAGTTTAAATTATTTATCGATAAGTAATTAGTATATAATTTTGTGGGACCTTGGTGAAAATATATACACACATAGAGAGATAGATATTGGAGAGGATTAGAAATGGAAGATTAATAAATCTTAAAGATTACTTATACTAAGTAATCTTGTTTGTACACATTATACATTTATTTTCTTAGTTATAATGGAAAGTGTAATGTCCTAACTTGGATCAATGTGAATATTAATTAGACTGGGGTGCCACATGCCCTTAGTAATGCCTCCCCAAACACCAGAGGCTGCTGACTAGCAACAGGAGTCTAAGGAGGTATCGTGGGGATGCCACACCCCCTATATCATAGTGTACACTCATAAATGAAAATAACCAAGTATCATACACCATCCATAAAAATTATAGTATGTGGATAAATAAAACATCCAAACAATAATAATATGAAATATGGAAGCATACATATAGTATTATAGAATATAAATACACAAAAATTCCATGTAATTTTTTTTAATTAAATGGAATTATTACGAGTCTATGAAAATTGACAGCACATGATTCCAAGCCTCGGAGAGCCCAAAATGGAATTTTTAACTTTTTTTAGGTTATGTTCAGTAAACATGTGGGCAAAGAATTATATATTTTGAACTAGTGCTCAGATTAAAAATCTGATGGCACTGTTGAATCTGTATCGCCAGTATTTTCTTAAGGGAAGCTTAACCTTGACTGTCAAGGGTCGAACGAAAAAGATAATTTCTTTGACTTTACAAAAAAAAATAACTAAAGGTTATTTTATTTTTCTTTTTGCAATGGTTGTAAAATGGTGGTGGGACCATAGTGCGATGTCAAACCATTTAATGGATTGAATATTAAGTTGTGTAACCACACCATTGGGAAAAATAATGGGTTGTGTAACCAAACTGTTGAGAGAGTTGAGAGTTTCATTAATTAAACTCATTAATGAACCTCATTAATTGTGTGATGTGTTAATCTCCACCTTCCCCAATATTTAATCTAAGATCGGTCTTGGGTTTTGGGAGAGCTAAGAGAGGAATCTCTAACAAAGCGTCGGCGACATTCTACTTTGACGAAGAACGTGATCGAGCGACGGTTGTTAGTGGAAACAATGGGTGACGGAGAATGCCAACGAACACCTCCGGGCGTGGAAACTCCTTCCTATTATGAAATTACTTCCAACAAACTTGATGTAGGGGGTCATTGTTTAATTAATAATTGTAAATTCTTGTATTTCTCCCCATATTATAATGTTAACGCGGAGGGCGCGAGCCGAACGAACAAGGCCCGGACCCTCCGCCACTCTTGGTTTGGTTTTTTTTATTTGAGGGAGACCAAGAAACAATGAGGAAAGGAAATATTGGGAGCCACGCAATGATGGAAGCATCTTGGGGGGCCCGTAGGTACAATTGGTAGAGGAAGCAGACCTCTAGAGCTTCACAGGAGGCTCGCAGAAGCTTCATCGGCGCAGCGGCACCAGTGACCGGAAGGGGTGGCATCCATCACCCGTTGGCCATGAAGAAGAGGTAGCACCCAAAGGTGCCATGGAAAACAAGGGAAGTCAGACGACATAGGTCGTGTTGACAATGGCAGCGCACCACGGCAGCATGCCATGGAGGAGGGCCATAGCTTTGAGCTGCGGCGGACGGAAGGGAAAATCGGCCATCGTCAGTTGCATTGTCACCAGGTGGTGCACCACGGAAGCATGCTGTGAAACAAGGTCACGGATTCGAGCCATGGCAGAGAGAGGACCCGTGCCCCACGGGGCCTGTAAGTGACCGGTCTGAGCAGACCGTCCAGGTGATGTAGTGTCATCCGACGCCACCACTTTAAAAACCTGAACAAATTGACCGTTAGGGAAGGGGAGAAGACCCTTGCACTCAGACAGTGGTCTAGGTGGTTCCGCGTCCTAGCAGGCCACGCCCAACTGGGTGGGCCGGGGCGCACCCATGGCCAGTGGGTCAGGTCGGGTCAGACCAACCAGGTCGAACCGAACCCAGACCCTTTCGGCCCAATTACACTTAATTGGGTATATCTCCTAAACTGGACATCTGTTCGATGAACCGTCTACGGCGCCAGAACCCTTAGGACGAGGCGGTCCTTTTCAGATACTCCACATGATTTTTGGATAAATTTGGAGTTTGGATGGTTTGGATCGTACCCGAATCCAACTAGGACCTCGGTTCTAAAATGCCTATAACTTATAGACTGGCCATCTGGTTGATGCACCATCTATTGAATTGGAACCCTTATGACATGGAGGTTAATCGGGTTACTTATTTGTGGGAATTTGTTCCAGTTGAAATAATACCAATAGATTGAGGAGTGAATCCTCCTGAAATCAAGTGTGTTAAGTGCGGGAATCCAGTGGTTGGATGAGACATGAAGAATGAATAGAGATCCTGTGGGGATCAGCACCAAGCGATCCAGTGTAGATTAGTACCGAGCGATCCTGTGTGGATCAAAACTGAGTGCTCCTATGTGGATTAGCACCGAGCGATCCTCTGTGGATCAGCATTGATCGATCCTGTGTGGGTCAGCAGTAGAGCCTCGTGATAGAATAAGATTATCTAGCTTTATGGAGAAACATTTGTACTTCTATACTTAAGTTAAACCCGATGTGAGCTATATTTTTCTTTGTTAATTGTGATTGATATCATGATTTGTGGTTTTTCATTTGTAAAATTCTGAGATACCTTTGGGGGTCTTGGGGTCCCTATTGGGTATTGTTATAACCACCTATGCATGGGATTCACCCACAACTTGTTGTGTCTTGTGCAGACAACGGGCATCTTTGACTGAGTCTCGAGGAGCCAGGACTTGGTAGTGTACAAAGGTGACCGGTTGACGTGGAGAGTCGTAGTGAAGAGATTTACCTACCCTTAAAGTAGGATCCTTGGTGGACATCCTTATGATATGTTTTCCCTTTTTTGTTTTTCCATTTTAGTTGGGCATGTATTATGGCCCCTTTACTTCAGTACTTACTTTTTACACTCTGTGGTGGTTTTTAGTTGTGGTTTCACCTTTCTTCTTCTGTTGTGTTTTACTTGTGCATATATTACCCTATCTATGTGTGTATAGGTTTTGATTCAATGCCTTCCCATTTTAGGGAAATTTCTTTCTGGTGTTATTCGCCAACCCCTGACCTATGGAAGGCGGTCTTGTGGTAGTCACGGCATGGGCCCCAAGGGATGGGTCGTGACAAAGTGGTATCAAAGGGGTCGGTTCTACTAGAAGAACATAGAGTCTATGTTTTCAATGGAGCAATAGTGTTAAGTGTCTTGAGTTCAGGTTTTAGTTCGGGGAGTCCATTGTCGGTGCGGCGACCGACATATCCATACACTAGGACCCTGAATTCTGATTTCCGACTTGGTACATGAAAAAGATGATTGTGTGTGTTTTGAAAATGTCATATTACTTTTTTATATCTTTGAGTTAGCTCACCAGGTATAACTTATTGACCATGGAACACCTGTTTCTTTCAGGATGCTTCCGCATAGACAGCCATCCAGGATTCCAGAGAGAGAAAATGATGACGGCCCACCGAGTGATGAGGTGTTGGTGTAGGGCTCTATTACAGTGATGTCACCTTCAGGTGGTGTACCAATAGTAGCACCACTCATAGGTCATCATTTTCCACCATCCCCACCAGCAGACAGTGCATGCCGACTGAGCATGTTGCACGAGTTCCAGAGACAAGGGCCTCTAAGGTTTCGAGGTGAGACAGATCCCCAGGAAGTTGAGGACTTGCTGGAGGCTATGGAATTGGTTTTTCTCTTAGTTGAGACATCATCAGATCAGATGGTGATCCTAGCTGCTAGCCTCTTCTAGGGAATAGCAGGGAGATGGTGGAGCCTGAAGCTCCAAACGTATGAGGAGGCGACACTTTTCTGGTTGGACTTTGAGACCCTATTCGGGGCAGAGTTCGTACCAGCGACTTTACACTCAATGCATGTACAGGATTTACTGCACTTAAAGTATGGAAGCCTAACGGTGGCCTAGTACTCGGCGAGATTCACTAACCTATATCTCTACTCCACCAACATGGTATGAGACCCATTCTTCAAGGCCCAGACCTTTGAGCAGGGTCTCCGATGGGAGATTAGAGCTTCTATAATATCGCTCAATATCCTGATGCAGGCTTAAGTACTCGAGAGGGTATTATTGGTGGAGAGATTCTTAGCTGAGTAGGCACTGACGATGAGAGCTACCACCGGATGACAGGTAGTTGAGTCATCTTCAATAGACAGTAGTCAGCTGATGAAGAGATCCAATCGGGCCAGACCTTCCAGAGGATGACCTTGGGATGCAGGATCAGAGGTGTGGGCTCATGAGGCAGAGGAGGTCTTATGAGGACTAAGGTCTATTACTCTTGTGGAAGACAGGTACACATGGCTCGTGACTGCATGACTCCCCGCATGGATGATCAATGGATGATTGAGGTACCACTGAGGAAGCAACCAAGTTTTGAACGAAAAGGTTTGCAGGTTAGGGAATGTGGCAGAAGAGCAGGGTGTGTAGTAGGTGGTGGATGACAATTTGAGGTTCTACAACCACAACCCCCAGGTGGTCCACCCTGACCATAGGGAGCAAGTGGAAATGGGCGAGCTCAGCTTCAGGTGGCAGAGGCCTATGACCACGACACTCTAGTGATTATTAGAGGTATTATCTATGTCTATTCCACATTATATGTAGTTCTTATAGACACAGGTGATAGTCACTCTTTCATTTCCATGACACTCGTTTGGAGCTCAGAGATTTTTATGGATCCGTTGGCTTGATCCTTATGATTAGAGACTCCTATGGGAGAGGATATAATGATTAATAACTAGTGTTAGCAGTGTGAGATCACTCTAGGAGGTGAGATCTTCAGTTGGGATTTCCTATTAGCAGCGTCGAGTCCTTTTGATGTCATCTTGGTAGGAATGGTTATCCATGGTCCATGCTCAGATTGATTGTTTTAGGCATAAAGTGCGGTGTAACCATAATGATGGGACCATGTTCACTTTCACCAATGAGAATAGAACCTTTGCAGGTCATAATGGACTTTCTCGGAGGAGGGTACATCTGATCACTCATCATTTGGCTAGCCTTACCCTCGGATTAGTTGATGTGAGGAGTCTGAGTTATCCTATAGTGGTGGACTAGTATGCTAACGTATTTCCTGATGGTGTTCTGGGACTAGCTCCTCATAGAGAGGTAGACTTCAACATCGGCATGTAACCCAGGATGACACCAATATCTTTTCCAGCGTATTAGATGTCACCCATAGAGCTTCATGAGTTGAGGGTGTAGCTGTAGGACTTGTAGTAAGGGGTTCATAAGGCCCAGTGTTTCTCTATGGGCAGCCCCTATTTTATTCACCAAGAAGGAAGATGAAATTTTGAGGCTTTGTGTGGACTATCGGTGCCTGAACTAGGTGACCATGAAGAACAAGTATCCACTTCCAAGTATTGATGAACTCTTTAATCAGCTGAAGGAAGCTCGGTGGTTTTCGAAGATATACCTTAGATCAGGCTATAATCATATCAGAGTACGAGATAAGGATGTACTGAAGACAGCCTTCAGATGCTAGTATGTCCACTAAAAGTTCTTGGTGATTCCTTTTGGCATAACCAACACTTCTGTAGTGTTCATGGGGATCATGAATAGAATATTATAGCCTTACCTCGATCGCTTCATGGTGGTCTTCATTAACGACATATTGGTGTACTCGGCGTCAAAGGAGGAACACGCCATGCACCTTTAGATAGTTTTGGATACACTCCAAGATCACCAGCTTTATAGAAAGATCTATAAGTTCCAGTTATGGTTATGGGAATTCAACTTCTTGGGGCACATTATCTCAGAGGCTGGAGTTGCAGTGGATCCTCCGAAGATAGAGATAGTGGAAGCTTGGGAGCCACCCAGGATTTTAACTGAGGTGTGATGTTTTTTGGGATTTGTTGGGTACTGTTGGAGATTTTTACCTGACTTCTCCAGGGTAGCGGTACCATTTTCATCTTTGACGAAGAAGGGTAAGCCTTTATTGTGGACAGAGAAGTGCCAACAAAGTTTCTAGGATATGAGGCGGAGACTGACGAGTGCCCCCATCTTGAAGCTACTAGAATAGGATGTTGAGTATGTAGTCTACTATGACACATCAAATACCAGATTAGGATGTGTTCTGATGCAAGATATAGCAGTTATCACTTACAAATCATGGCAGTTGAGACAGATCGAGCAGAACTATGCTACCCATGACTTAGAGTTAGCAGTAGTGTTTTTTTCACTGAAGATGTGGTGGCACTACTTGATGGGTGAACGGCTCACTATTTACTCCAATCACAAGAGTCTCAGGTATATCTTCTCATAGAAGGACCTAAACCTGAGACAGTGGTGATGGTTGGAGTTCTTCCAGGACTATGACTTTGAGATATTCTATACTCCTAGGAAGGGGAACATAGTAGCTGATTCACTCAATAGGAGGTCTGGTATACAGTTGATGAGTGAGAATACAGAGAAACTAGTCGCATTGAAGATATCCTTTATGATAGTGATGAATCATCTTACCTCTAGTCTATGAAAGTTACTCCCCCAATTCCTCAGCGAGTCAGGGAGGCACAGCTTGTGGACCTTGACTGTGAGGCCCGACGTGCTCATATATCCTCAGGATGAGCTCCTGAAGTATTTTATGAAGGTGGGGAGCATGTCATCCTTTTTAGGATACACACCATGGTACCGGTTATGCTATGAGAGGAGGTTTTGAGGGAGCTCCACACATCCCCTTTAACGGTACATCATGGTGTGGCGAAGATGTACCAGGACCTCTAGTGTCAGTACTAGTGTTCAGGAATAAATAAAGTAGTGGCGGAGTTCGTTTCATAGTGCCTCACTTGTCAGCAAGTGAAGGTTGAGCACCAGGTTCTAGCAGGTTTGACTCATCCACTTGAGGTTCCAGAGTAAAAGTGGGATGGCATTTCCATGGACTTCATGACAGGGATACCACGTATGTCCAGGGGCCATGATTCCATCTGGGTGATTGTTGACCAACTCACCATGTCGGCCCACTTACTAACCATCTGAGAGCATGGGTCAGTAAAAGTATTAGGATGACTCTATGTATAGGTGATTGTATGACTTAATGGGGTTCCATCATAAATCATCTCAGACTGCGACACGCGCTTTACATCCCACTTGTGGATTGGATTATAAGAGGGGTTCAGGACTCAACTACGCTTGAGCACCACCTTTCATCCTCAAACTGATGGTTAGACGGAGCAGACTATATAGACACTCGAGTACATGCTTATTGCTTGTGTCCTCGATTTTGGTCGTAGTTTTGAGGACCATATGCCATTGGTGGAGTTCTCATACAACAACAGTTATCACTCCACAATCATCATGGCTCCGTTTGAGGCCCTGTACAGGCGACCATACAGATCACCTCTATGTTGGAAAAACCCAGGGAAGTATGTACTTATGGGTCTAGAGTTGGTATGGGCTACCACTAAGATGGTTTAGATCATACAAAAGTGGATGAAGACTTCATAGAGTCGGAATAAGTCTTATGCTGATAGGAGATGGAGACCCTTGGAGTTTGAGGAGAGATATCATGTTTTCCTATGAGTCTCACCCCGACGAGGATTGCAGAGATTTGGATAGGGCGGAAATCTATCTCTGATGTTCATTGGACCTTTACAAATCCTTAGTAGAGTAGGCGAGGTGGCGTACTATCTAGATCTTTCCCCATAGATGCACTGAGTGTGTGATGTTTTCCATGTGTTGCAACTAAGGAGGTACACGCATGATTCATCACTTGTTATAAACTGGGGAGAGCTGGAAATTGATGATGGGGAAACATTCACAGAGTTATCAGTGGAGATAGAGGATCTATAGGAGAGAGTCCTATGTGGGCGGTCGATTCCTCTGGTATGAGTTCGGTGGCAGCACGGGAACCTCCAGGAGATCACATGGGAGCAGGAGGCTCAGATACGTGCTCAGTACCCCCATTAATTTCATTATCTTTTATTGTAGATTTCAGGGACTAAAATACCTAAGGTGGGGAGAATTTAAAGACCCAGAAATTCCATGTAATTTTTTTAATTAAATGGAATTATTATGAGTCTGTGAAAATTGAAGACATGTGATTCCAAGGCCTGGAGAGCCCGAAATGGAATTTGGAACTTTTTTTAAGGTACATTCAGTAAACATGTGGGAAAAGAATTCTATATTTTGAACCAGTTCTTGGATTAAAAATATGAGGGTACCATTGAATCCATACCACTGGGATTCACTTAAGGGAAACGTAACCTTGATCGGAAAAGTTTGGACAAAAAAGTTAATTTCTTGGACTTTACAAAAAAATAATAAAATAACTAAAGGTTATTTTATTTTTATTTTTTCAACCGTTGGAAAAATGGCGGTGGGACCACAGTGAAACGCCAAACCATTTAATGGCTTGACTCTTAAGTTGTGTAAGCGCACCTTTGGGAGAAATAATGGGTTGTGTAACTGCACCATTGAGAGAGTTAAGAGGTTAATTAATTAAACTCATTAATGAACCTCTATAATATTATGCGATGCATAAATATCCACCTTCCACTATATTTAATCTGAGCTCGGGCTTGGGTTTTGGGAGAGCTATGAGAGGAAGCTTTGATGAAGTGTTGGAGACATTCTACTCTGATGAAGAACGTGATCGAGTGACAGTTGTTGGGGGAAACAACAGGCAACGACGAATGCTAAAAAACACCTTCAGATGTGGACACTCCTTCCACTTCTGCAACTCCTTCCAAAAAACTCGAGTTAGGGGGGTTTCGTTGTTTAATTAAGAATTTTAAATTCTTGTATTTCTTCCCATGTTATAATGTTAATGCGGAGGGTGCGGGCCAAACGAAAAAGGCCCGAAACCCCCTTTTTTATTGGTTTGGTTGTGTTTCTTCATGTAGAGATCCATAAATTCCCTATAATTTTTTTTATTATATGGAATTTATTATGAGACTATGAAAAATGACAGAACATGATTCTGAGGCCCAGAGAGCTTAGAATGGATTTTTAAACTTTTTTAAGGTAAATTCAGTAAACATGTGGGTGGGAATTTGTATCTTTTGAACCACTACTCGGATTGAAAATATGAGGGAACCGTTGAATTCACAACACTAGTATTCGCTTAGGTGAAGCTTAACTTCGATCGGAAAGGGTCAGAAATAATTTTTGGAATTTTCGAAAAAAATAATAAAATAACTCTTGAGTTATTTTATTCTTTTTTCAACTATTGAGCGACATTTGGCATGACCACAGTGTAACGACAGTCATTAAATGAGAATCATATAATGACCTATCACTTTTTTGTGTAACCACAACTCCCGTGTGTTTAATAGGTTCATTAATTAATATTAATTAATGAACCATAATAATAAACACAATGTGGAAATTATTTATTTTATTAAAAAAATTGTTGGCATGGTAATTCATAAACCATGGGAGGAAGCTCTGACGAAACGCCAACAACGTCACCCTCCAACGAAGAATGGTGATTGATCGATAATTGTTGGAGAACATGAACCGGACAACAATGAATGACTTTGAACATGGATTAATTCCTTCATCCGCAATGGATTCCACTGAATCCAGGTAGGGGAATTAAATTATTTTTCAAAGGGTTTTATGATTCCTATCATCCCATTCTTGGAAAATACAAAGAATGTGGGTCAACCGACTAATGGGTTGATCTGCATCTCGTTTGTTCATTCAGGCTTCGTAGTGAAGGCAGCAACCCAGGAGGCCTGTAGGCACACATGAGAAAGAAAACGGAACACCGGAGCATCTATGGTGGCCCACAGAAGCATCCTCCGGCACGGCGGTGCCGGTGACCTGCGGTGATGGCCGGCCTGATCCGACCACATGGAGAAGCGGTGCTCGCAAGTGTCGTGGTCGGACAGCTGCGATAGATGGAATGGCTCGGTGTCGATGCGTCGCGTGGGGGAGATGGAGAGGCTGATCAGGCCGCTCGGCCGGACACCACCGACCGGATCTAGTTGGTCATTTTAGAAGGAGGGGTGGCGCCCCACTGGCACCACCAGCTGAGAGAACCGGCCCACATGTGGGCCAAGTTTCCAGGTGGGCCGGACTCGTGAACTGGGCCATACCCATGAGTCGGGTCGGTCGTGCCGGACCGCTACCGGACCCGGACCCCATCGGTCCCGTTTCACCAAAACTTGAGTATCTCACAAACTGGGCATCCAATTGACACACAATTTATGGTGTTTGGACCCTTGGGATGAGGCGTTCCTTTTGAGATGCTCCACTCAAGTTTTGGAGGATGTTGCAGTACGGATGGGTTGGATCGGACTCAAATCCAACCGGACCATATTTACCATTTGTCTATGTCTTACAAATCGGGCATCCGATTGACACGTCGTCTGTCGCATTGGAACCCTTAAGACAATACATTCCTTTGGTTAACTTATAATTGAGACTTCTTGGTAGTTTAGGAACAAATGATATCTTGAGGAGCAGAACCTATGGAACTCAAGCACACTAAGTGAGGGAATTTAGTGGCTATCCATCAAGTGAAAATTGACCCTCTGTGGATCGGCATGAGAGAGACCCTCTATGAATCAGCATCAGAAATAACCTCCATGGATTATTAATAGAGATACCCTCTATGGATCGGCATGAGAGTGACCCTTCATGGATAGGCAGCAGTGCGACCATCTGTGGATCGGCAGTAGGTCGACCCTTTGTGGATCAATAGTATAGTGACCCTTTGTGGATCAGCAGCAAAGC
This sequence comes from Viscum album, assembly GCA_963277665.1. NCBI lineage: Eukaryota > Viridiplantae > Streptophyta > Magnoliopsida > Santalales > Viscaceae > Viscum > Viscum album. Next base: position 19,821,218 of record OY728124.1, read on the forward strand.
CTATCAATAGAATAAAATGATATATCTCGAGACTAATCATCTTTATTCATGTTATCTAAGATATATACCTTGTGTGAGTTTTCTCTTATTATATGGTTTGTGATTGAGGTCATGATTTGTGGTTTTTCCTTTGGGGAATTCTGGGAGACCATCGGGTGTCTCGGGGTCCCTACTGAGTATTGTCATACTCACCCCTGCACGGGCTTCACCTGTACCTTTTCATGTCTTGTGCATACAAAGGATAGCATTACTGAGACTTGGGGATCTAGGGATAGAGGGTGCTCATAGGTGATTGATAGACGTGGTGAGCGTCATTGATGATAGACGATGACCTGTACCTACTCTTTAGGTAGAATCCTTGGTGGAAGACCTTCAGATCATGTTTTTCCTATTTTTATGTACTTTATTTTTAGTTGGTATTTTATACTAGCCCTACTTTACTTTCGGTTCAAAATTTTACTATCAGAAGTTCTACTTTGTGGTTTGCTTTAGTTGTGTACCTAGTATGTGTGTGTATAGGTTTAAAGGCAATGCCTTCCCTTTTGGGATATTCTTTTTCGGTGCTAGTCACCAACCCCTGGCCTATGGAAGGTGTCCTTGGGGTAGTCAGATCACGGGCCCCAGGGGATGGGTCATGATAAAGTGGTATCAGAGGAGTTGGTTCTACTGAAGAACAAGGACTCTGATCTTTCCAATGGAACAATAGTGATAAGTGTTTTGAGTGTGGTTTTCAGTTCGAGGAGTCTAGTGTTGGTGTGGTGGTCGACATATCCATACACCAGGACCCTGAATTCTGATTTGCGACTCATTTCATGAAAACACTAATTGCGTGTGTTTTGGAAATGTTTTTTTATTTATATCAATTGAGTCATCTCACCAACTATATCTTATTGACCATGGCGCACCTATTTCTTTCTAGGAAGCCTCCACGTAGATATCCAGTAGGGATTCCAGAGAGAGTTCATTATGATGGCCCATCGAGCAATGAGGCTTTGATGTAGGGCCCTCTTACAACGGTAGCACCTTCGGGTGGTGCACCAGCTGCACCACCACCCATTGGGAAGTAGTTTCCACCAGCCCCACCAGCAAATGGAGCACGTCGACTGAGTGCGTTGCATGAGTTCCTATGGCAGAGGCCTATAAGGTTTCTAGGAGAGACAGATCCCTAGGTAATTGAGGACTAGATAGAGGTTGTGGCTAGAGTTTTCCGCCTAGTTGGGACACCAGTAGAGCAGATGGTGATCCTAGCTGCTAGTCTTTTCTAGGGCATGACAGGGAGATGGTGGATCCTGATGCTCCAGTTACACGATGAGGTGACCCTCACCTAGACGGATATCGAGAGCCTCTTTAGGTCGGAGTTCATTCTAGAAACACTAAACTCTGTGTATATTTACAAGATCCTACACTTACAGTAGGGTAGCCTGATAGTACCCCAGTACTCAACGAGATTCACTGACCTCTCGTGCTACTCCACCGACATGGTATGGGATCCTTTCTTCAGGGCTCGGACCTTTGAGAAGGGTCTTTGGTGGTAGATCATAGCTTTGATGATATCGCTAAATATCCTGACACCGAATGGAGTAATAAAGAAAGATTTATTAATGTAGATCTTCTTAGCTGAGTATCCACCGATAGTGAGATACACCACCAGACGATAGGTAGCCGAGTCATCTGTGGCAGGTAGTAGGTAGATGATGTAGAGGTCCAAGTGGGCCAGACCTTCCAGAGGATGACCCTAGGATGTAGGGTCTGAGGTGCGGAGCTCACGAGGTAGAGCAGGCCAGCAGAGGAGCATTTTGTGCTTTACGTGCGGCGGGTAGGGTCACGTGGCTCGTGACTTCCCGACCCGCCGTACCGATAATAAATAGACGTTCAAGGGACCGCTGAGGTAGAGGAAGAGATTTGAGCGAGGAGGTCCGCAGGGAGGAGGATGTGGCAGAGGAGCAGTTCGTACAGTAGGAAGTGGGTGGTGATTTGAGGTTTCCACCACCACCACCTCCAGGTGGTCCACCCCGACCTTAGGGAGAAAGTGGACAGGGATGAGCTCAGCTTTAGGCAGTTGAGGCATATGAAAACGGTGTTCCATAGATTATTTGAGGTATGATCTGTGTCTAATCCACTCTAGATGAATTGATTATAGACATAGGTTCCAGTCACTCTTTCATTGCCACATCTCTCATTCAGATCTAGGAGATTCTGGTAGAGTCATTGGCTCATTCCTTACAATTAAAGACTCATACGGGAGAGGATTCGATTATTACACACCGGTACCAATAGTTTGAGATTACTCTAGGAGGTGAGAGATCTGGTTGGGATCTTCTAGTGGTAATATTGAGGCCTTATGATGTCATCTTGGGTATGGACTGGTTATCTAAATTCCATGCTCAGATTGACTATTTTAGGCACAAAGTGTGGTGTTTCCATGAGGATGGGATCATGTTTTCCCTCATCGGCGAGAAGGGAACCTTTACAGCATAGGATGGACTTTCTTAGAGGAGGGTGTATTCGATCACTCATCAGTTGCCTAGCCTTACCCTCAGAGTAGTTGATGTGAGGATTCTGATCTATCCTGTAGTGGTGGACCAGTATGTTGATGTCTTTCCTGAGGATGTTCTGAGACTACCTCCTCATAGAGAGGTAGACTTCTACATCGACCTGTACCCCGGGATGACACTGATATCTACACCAGTATATCGGATGGCTTCTGCGGAGCTCCGTGAGTTACAGGTACAATTGGAGGACTTGTAGAGGAAGGGGTTCATAAGGCCCAGTGTTTCTCCATGGGCATCCCCAATTTTGTTCACCAAGAAGGCTGATGGTAGTCTGAGGCTTTGTGTGGACTATTGTCACCTAAAAAAGGTGATCGTGAAGAACAAGTATCTTCTGCTGAGGATTGATGATCTCTTCGACCATCTGAAGGGAGATTAATGGTTTTTGAAGATAGACCTTAGATCATCCTATCATCAGCTTAGAGTACGGGATGAGGACGTACCGAAGATGTCCTTCAGATTCCAGTATGGCCACTATGAGTTCTTGTTGATTCATTTTGGTGTGACCAACACCCCATTAGTATTCATGGGACTCATGAACATGATCTTATAGCCTTACCTCAATCGCTTCATGGTGGTCTTCATTGACAACATCTTGATTTACTCAGCATCGGAGGAGGAGCATGCCACGCACCTATAGTTAGTTCTTAATACACTTTGAGAGCACCATATTTATAGAAATATCTCAAAGTTACAGTTATAGATATAGGAATTCCACTTCCAGGGGCATGTTATCTCAGAGGCTGGAGTTGCAGTGGATCCGGTGAAGATATAGGTAGTGCTTTCTTGGGAGCCACCCAGTAGCGTGACCAAGGGGCGGAATTTCCTAGGATTGGTTGCGTACTACCAAATATTCGTACCTGACTTCTCTAGGGTATCGGTACCCTTTTCAGCTTTGAAGAAGAATGGGAAGCCTTTCTTATGGACGTAGAAGTGCTAGTAGAGTTTCCAAGAGCTGAGGCGGATATTGATGAGTGCCCCCATATTGAGGCCACCAAAAGAGGGAATTGGATTTGTAGTCTACTATAAAGCATCAGGGATCAGACTAGGTTGTGTCCTGATGCAGGAGTGATCGGTTATCAACTATGGATCACTGTAGTTAATATAGCACAATCAGAACTATGCTACCTAAGACCTGGAGTTAGCAGTAGTGGTCTTTGCGCTGAATATGTGGCGGCACTACTTTATGGGTGAACGATTTACTATTTACTCTGATCCTAAGAGTCTCAAGTATATATTCTCATAGAAGGACCTGAACCTGAGACAGGGATGATGGATAGAGTTCCTCCAGGACTACGACTCTGAGATAGTATACACTCCTAGGAAGAGTAACATAGTATTAGATGCACTCGGCAGGAGGTCTGGTCTACAGTTGTTGAGTGAGGCGATAGAGAAGTTATCCACGTTGCAGTTATCCTTTGTGGATAATGATGGAGAAGCTTACTATCAGTCTCTGATAGTTACTCCCCCACTCCTTCAGTGAGTCATGGAGGCATAGCTTGGGGACATAGACTGTGAGGCTCAGCGTGCTCATATATCCTCAGGACAGGCTTCTGGTGTATTTTTTGAAGGTGGGGAACGCGTCATCCTTTTTAGAGGACATACCATGGTACCAATGACTCTACGAGAAGAGGTATTGAGGGAGTTCCACACGTCCCGTTTGGTGGTACATTATGGAGTGGAGAAGATGTACCAGGACCTCCAGCATCAGTACTAGTGGCCAGGGATGAAGAAAGCAGTGGCAGAGTTCATATCACGATGCCTCACTTCTCTACAAGTGAAGGTCGACCATCAGGTACCAGTAGGCTTAGCTCAGCCACTTGAAGTGCTAGAATGGAAGTTTGATGGTATATCCATGGACTTCGTAACAGGGCTACCACGTACTTCCAGGGTCCATGATTTCATCTGGGTGATCATTGACCAACTCACCAAGTTGGCCCACTTCCTACCCATTCAAGATCAGGGATCAGTAGAGAACTTGGGATGTCTTTATGTACAGGATATAGTACAACTTCATGGGGTACCATAGATGATTGTTTCAGATCATAACGCTCATTTTACATCCTGATTGTGGAAGGTATTATAGGAGTCGTTCAGGACTTAGCTATTCTTGAGCACCGCCTTTCACCCTCAGAAATATGGTCAGATGGAGTAGACCATACAAACAGTTGAGGACATACTTCATGCTTGTGTCCTTGATTTTATCCATAGTTGGGAGGACCACCTTCCACTAGTGGAGTTTTCATATATCAATAGTTAACACTCCACCATCAGCATGGCACCATTTGAGTCCTTGTACGGGAGACCATGAAAATCACCTCTATACTAGACAAACCCAGGGGAGTCAGCGCTTATGGGTCCAGAGTTGGTATGGGATACCACTAAGAAGGTGCTAATCATCCAGGAGCAGATGAAAGCTGCACAGAGCGGGCAGAAGTCTAATGCCGACAAGATATGGAGACCCTTGTTGTTCAAGGAGGGAGGACATGTCTTCATACAGGTCTCACCTAGACAAGGAATACAGAGATTCGGTCGGGGCGGCAAGTTATCTCCGAGGTTCATCAGACCTTTCCAGATCCTAATCAGAGTTGGTGAGGTGGCTTACCTCCTAGATCTTCTCCCACATATGCACTAGGTGCATAATGTTTTCTACATATCGCAACTGAGGAGATACGTGATGATCTTTCTCACATTATCAACTGGGGAAAGCTGGACATTGATAATCGGGAGACTTTTATAGAGTTCCTGGTAGAGATAAAGGATCGACGGTACTGGGTCCTTTGTGGATGGTCTATCCCTCTGGTGAGAGTTTGGTGGCAGCACGGGAACCTCCAGGAGATCACATGGGAATGAGAGGCTCAGATTTGTGCTCAGTACCCTGATTTGTATTCTTATCTTTTTTTATGGTTTTTAGGGACATAAATCCCTGAGGTGGGGAGGATGTAAAGACCCAGAAATTATGTATAATTTTTTTTATTATATAAAATTTATTAAGAATCTGCGAAAATTGAAGGCACATGATTCCGAGTCCTGGAGATCCCAGAACATATTTTTGAACTTTTTTATAAGGTACGTTTAGTAAACGTGTGGGTGGGAATTTTTATTTTTTGAACCAGTGCTTGGATTGAAAATATGAGGGCACCATTGAATTCATGGTACTGATATTTTCTTAGGCAAAGATTAACTTCGACCAGAAAGGGTCGAATGAAAAAAATATTTTTTGGAATTTTCAAAAAAAATAATAAAATAAATCTTGAGTTATTTTATTATTTTTTCAACTGTTGAGGAACAGTTGGCAGGACTGCACTGTAACGATAGTAATTAAATGAGAATCATTTAATGAACTATTACTTTGTTGTGTAACCACAATACTTGTGTGTTTAATAGGTTTATTGATTAAGCTTCATTGATGAACCATAATAATAAAAACAATGTTCATATTATTTCTTTTATTAAACAAACCGCTGGTAAGGGAATTCACAAAACATGAGAGGAAGCTCTAACGAAATGTCGACAACGTCACCCTCCAACGAAGAACAGTGATCGATCGACGACTATTGGAGAACTCAAATTGGACAATGACGAACGACTTCGAACGTGGATTTCTTCCTTCATCTGTAACGGATTCCACTAAATCAATGTAGGGGAATTAAATTGTTTTCAAAGGTTTTTATGATTCCTCTTATCCCATTCTTGGAAAATACAAAGAACATGGTTCAACTGACAAACAGGTTGATTTGTGTCTCATTTGTTCATGTGGGTGTTTGTTGTGGGGTTTTAATTTGGGGATAATTTTAAACTTTTGTTGATTATTATTCCACCCCTTTGATAAAAATCCAACACAAAGGGTGCGGGTCAATCCGAACAAGGCATAGACCCTCCTCCACTCTTGGATTTTGTGCGTTCTTCATGGGAGACCAAGAAATACGGTGGAAATGTGATTATGTAGTCTTCTCAATGAATACAAGAACTCGGGAATCCCATAGGCATAGATAAGAAAGAAAATGGAACATCGGAGAATCTCTGGTGGCCCACGGAAGCATCCATCGGTATGGCACCACCGGCGCAGCGGCGCCGGTGACTGGCGGAAACTGCCGGCTTGAGCTGACCGCATGGAGAAGTGGCTTCCACAGGAGACGCGGACGGATGGCCACAGTGGATGGAATGGTGCAGTGCCAATGCACCGCATGGGGGAGACGGAATGGTCGCTCGGGACGCTTTTCTGGACACCATAAGCCGGCTTTAGCTGGTCGTTTCAGAAGGAGGGGTAGCAGCCCCCTAGCGCCGTCAGATGTGATAACCAGCCCACATGCAGGCCAAGTTTCCAGGTGGGTTGGACCCTCCGACCAGGCCAGACCTGCGAAATTGGCCGGACCCACGAGTCGGGCCATACCCATGGGCCCATCAGGTCGGCCGGGCCGAACCACTACCAGACCCAGACCCGATCGATCTCGTTTAACCAAAACTTGAGTATCTCGCAAACTGGGCGTCCGATTGACGCACCATCTATAGCGTTGGGACCCTTGGGATGAGCCGGTACTTTTGAGATGTTTCACTCAAGTTTTGGTGGATGTTTTATTATGGATGGGTTGGATCGAACTCGAATCCAATCGGGCCATATTTACCTTTTGCCTATATCTTACAGATCGGGCATCTGATTAACGCATTGTTTGTTATGTTGGGACCATTATGACAAGACATTAATTTGGGTTACCTCTAAGTGGGACTTTTTGGCAGTTGAAGAATGAATGATATCTTGAGTATCAGAGCCTATGGAACTCAAGGGCACTAAGTGCGCGAATTCAGTGGTTGGTTGTCAAGTGAAAAGAAACCCTCTGTGGATCGGCATGAGAGTGACCCTCCATGGATCGACAGTAGTGTGACCCTCTATGGATGGCAGCAATGTGATCCTCCATGGATTGAAAATAGAGTGACCTTCTGTGGATCGGCATGAGAGTGACCCTTCGTAGATAGGCAGCAGTGCGACCATCTGTGGATGGGAAGTAGGTTAAACCTTTGTGGATCGGCAGTACAGCGACCCTTCATGGATCAACAGTAGAACCTCTCAATAGAATAAAATGATCTAGCTCAAGACTAATCATCTTTATTCCTCTTCTTTAAGTTTTATAATTGGTGTGAGCTATCTCTTACTTTATTCTTTGTGATTGGGTTCATGCTTTGTGGTTTTTCCTTTATGGAAATCTAGGAGACCTTCGGGGGTCTCGGGGTCCCTACTGGGTATTGTTATACTCACCCCTGTATGGGATTCACCCACACCTTGTTGTGTCTTATGAAGACAACAGACAGCTTGAGTGAGACTTGGGGATCTAGGGCTAGAGGGTTCTCAGAGGTTATTGATAGATGTGGTGAGTGGCAGTGATGACTGACAATGAGATGTACCTACCCTTTATGTAGGATCCTTAGTGGAAGACCTTAGGAGCACGTCTTTCCATTTTTTCTGTACTTTATTTTTAGTTGGGTTTGTATACTGGCCCTATTTTACTTTCAGTTTACACTTTTACTATCAGCAGTTCTACTTTAGGTTTTTCTTTTGTTGTGTACCTAGTCAGTGTGTGTATAAGTTTAAAGTAAATGTCTTCCCTTTTTGGGATATTCCTTTCCGGTGCTAGTTGCCAACCTGTGGCATATGGAAGGCGAGCTTGGGGTAGTAATGGCATGGGCCCCGGGGGAAGGAATGTGACACTTCGTGGGTGACTAAACAACAACGCGGAAAGGCCAAATCGGGATCCACATAGTGATGGTAGCATCCCGAGTGGCCCGTAGGCGTAGTTGGTGGAGGAAGTGGACCTCCAAAGCTTCACCGGAGGCCCGCGAAAGCTTCGTCGGTGTGGCGGCACCGGCGACCGAAGAGGCCGGCAGCCGGAACCCGTCAGCCGCAAAGAAGAGGCAGCGCCCGAAGGTGCCATGGCAGGCAAGGGAGAGTGGCTGGCCAATGTAAACCGTGTTGACAATAGCGGTGTGTTGCGGCAGCGCGCTGCGGAGGAGGGTCATGGCTCCGAGCCACGATAGACAGAAGGGACGGTCAACCACAATGTCACCAGGCGGTATGCCACGATAGCACACCATAGAGGAAGGATGCAGCTTTGAGCCATGGTAGAGGGTGGACCGGCGCCCCGCAGGTCCTGCAGGTGACCGGTCTGAGAAGACCGGCCAGGTGGTGCGGCACCATCCGGTGCCGCCACTTTAAAAACTCAAATGCCTCGGCTGTTTGGGAAGAGGAGTGGACCCTCGTGCCCGAATAGTGGGTCACGCCCAACTGAGTGGGTCAGGCCGAACTCGTGGCCCGGTGGGCTAGACCAGGCCCAGCCAAACCAGGTCAAGCCCAGCGGGCCGGGTCAGGTCAGTCCGACCAGGTCAGACCGGACCCAGACCCTTTCGGCCCAATTACACTTAATTGGACATATCTCCTAAACCGAACGTCCGTTCAATGAACTGTCTACGGCGTAGAAACCCTTAGGAAGAGGCGGTCCTTTTGAGATACTTCACATGAGTTTTGAATAATGTTGGAGTTTGTATGGGTTGGATTGTACCCAAATCTAACCGAGCCCTCAACACTAAAATGCCTATAACTTACAAAGTGGGAGTCTGTTTGATGCGCTGTCTATTACGTTGGAACACTTATGACATGGCAATTCATTGGGTTACTTCTTTATTAGACTTCATCCAGGTTAAAATACAACTGATGGATTGAGGATCAGATCCTCCCATAATTAAGCATGCTAAGTGTGGGAATCTAGTGGCTGGATGAGACGTAAAGAATGAATAGTGATCCTAAGTGGATCAGCACTGAGTGATCCTTTGTGGATCGGCATCGATCGATCCTATATGGATCAGCACTGAGCGATCCTGTTTGGATCAACACCGAGCGATCATGTGTGGATCAGCACCGAGCGATCTTGTGTGGGTCAGCAGTAGAGCCTCATGAAAAAATAAGATGATCTAGCTTTATGACTAAACATTTGTACTTCTGTACTTAAGTTAAACCTGGTGTGAGTTGTCTTTTTCTTTGTTATTTGTGATTGAGATCATGATTTTTGGTTTTTCCTTTGTGGAATTTGGAGAGATATTTGGGGGTCTTGGGGTCCCTACTGGGTATTGTTATACTCACACATGCCCGGGCTTCGCCCGCACCTTATTGTGTCTTGTGCAGACGACGGGCATCTTTGACTGAGTCTCTAGGAGCCAGGACTTGGCGGTGTACGGAGGTGACTGGTTGACATGGAGATCCGTAGTGACGAGATGTACCTACCCTTCAGGTAGGATCCTTGGCGAACGACCTCAAGAGTTATTTTCTCTTTTGTTTTTTTTTTATTTAATTTAGTCTTGTATTATGGCCCCTTTACTTCAGTACTTACTTATTACACAATGTGGTGGTTTTTAGTTGTGGTTTCACCTTTCTTCTTCTATTGTGTTTTACTTGTGTGCAGAATACCTTTTTTGTGTGTGTACAGGTTTTGAGGAAATGTCTTCCCATTTTAGGGAAATTCCTTTCTAGTGTTAGTCGCCAACCCCTGGACTATGGAAGGTGGGATTGGGGTAGTCACGGCATGGGCCCCGGGGGACGGGTCATGACACAGACTTGATCTTCCACTGGGTCGATCCCATATACAAAATAAACTAAGAAATAAAATACAAAAACCCTACTACAACTCTGATTCATACCTCATTCTGATCTATAACCCAAACTGAGCTATCTAGTTCATCAAGAAATATTGGGCCTCATGCCAACTCAGACCTGTGATAAGTTAAAGGCTTCTTGGGTACACGAGTGCAATGGTTTTATAAGAAAGGTTTGTATACATAACTCATTAGGGAACCACCAACTTATTCTTGTACATAGCTTGTAAATGTAGTGATATGTGCACAAGACATGAAATGAATAGTAAATAAATTATTAGAAAAATAAATAAATAAACCACCATAAATACTCAGATATGCAACCCCAATATACCATACTTTCTTCATCTAGTGTTGGACTATCTTTGAGCATGTCATAATGAACATTCCAACCATAATAACAAATCATGGATCTTTTACCCTAGTATACAAATAACAAAATGGGGACTAAAATCACCCTAGTATACATGATAATTACATGGGGTGAGCTCCATCCCGATATCAAAATTTGGGGACTACTCCTTCCCAGCATGCAATAGTCCCAATATTTTAGCCCCTGTAGTGTGGGAGACTTAACCATTCTAGTAAAAGACTCCACAAGCACAGGTAGCTTATATGAGGTAAGACTTATCCTCAGACCAGAACCAAACTAACCTTGGCTCTCCATGGAAGCCCTGCTAATAGAATCACTGACCCACCTATAATGAGAGTTTACTTTAATCATCACAAACCTCCCCTGAGGGAGTTTTTTTAGTCATCACAAACCTCCCCTAAGGGAGTTTTCTTTATAACACACCACAACCACCCTAAGAATGTATTTCATACATATCATAGCCACCTAAAAGATGTATGGTATCATTTCCATGACCACCGCATAAGGTGTCTACATATCATACATAAAAATAAAATAACCAAAGGTTGTCCAAAAAAACTAAACCCAACATAGTTTTACACAACCCATTTCACCCACTCAGGGTCAGTGTAAAATCCTGGCCCTAACCATTGGATTGGAAAGAGTCAAGGTTCCACTAACCTTAAATCATGACCTAAAGACACCAAAGGATAGAAATAAATGTCAAGTTCTTACTAAAGAATTGGGGGTTATTTTTCCTTTATAAAACCAAACCCTATCAAGACAAGATAAAAATAACAAAACCAAACTATATAATGTATATAGTATAGAAAATACATCTCAAAGATAAACCCATAAGAAAATAATATTAGAGTGGCATTAGAAAGTGATAAATGACATCTAACCAGAAACTAGAAGACATATTGATGGAGAAACACTGATGTGGTGTCACTTTAACCACTCTACAATATAACCATATGCTCCAACCACAATACTAACAATGTAGCATCATGATGCTCCACTAGATAAATATGTGACCTTTCTTTTACTTGTGTCATAAAGAACAACTTCTTAATAGGAACCAAGGTGCACATATAGGGGGTGAGTAATCATAACCAATAGTATTTCCCCAAGATACTTTCCAACTCATGAAACTAGGATAATAACACGTTATCTAACGAGTTGAACTTATAATTTAAATAAATATAAGAACATTAAGTCAGTTACCAACTTTAAACAATTTAAATTTAAAAGTAAAAAATTATAATTTAATTTCCAATTGGAATACTCAAACCACATCCTATTATTCACTCCCACATGCATCTTAGGTGATGGTACCATACTCATGAGTAGTTACTCATTGATACACCAATTTGTCCCTGGGTAACCATTCTCTAGGTTCCTCCATTCTGGAACCTCACACAAAGACCATAATAGAAATGTCACATGAAATGTAATTATGAACACACACCACCCATATATTCCAAGTTCTCACACTAATTGATTTCACATAAACCAATTCTTCCCTTTAAAAAAATTAATCTGATATCTTTCTTTCGTTAAACCAAACCTTATTTTTAAAACATAAATCAAACAGGTTTTCTAAAAACCATTCAAATTACAAGATTTCCAAATTATCAACAAAGGGGTTTCTAATAAGAAATAAACATGATTTTCCTTTTATATTCAAAGAAAAAAAATTAAATATTCAATCAATTAAGTTCTAAGACAACTAGAGAAGATACAGAAGCCACATACCACACAATGTGTGATGAAAATGAATAATGTCATAATAAAACCTCTAAATTTGGGCTTGAAATTATTTTACTTCAATATATCCAATCAATATCTCATAAAAACACATCATAGATCATATATCTATCCATAATGAATCAGATCAAACATTCCATTTGAAGGAAAATGAGTAAATCTAGAAAGAATAGAGAAAAGAGGAGAGAAAATGGGCCTTATCTTCAATATCCTAGATCCAATACAATTTGATCCATTTAAATAGGGTTATAAAGGGAGAGGATATGCTAATAACATGAAGAGTAATCCTCAGATTTGAGAGCCTATTACATAGGAGATAAATGAGAGTTTTTGGGTGAAATTTGAAAAAAAATCCAATTTTCAGATTTATTAATGCACATCACATGTTAGGATGCATGATTTAATAAATTGTATGCCATACATGCAAGTGTTATTGGACAATATCCAGGTGGACACATGGTTGTGATGTATAGTTTGACAACCCATGCACCAACCGTGTGAAATGCCTTTGTCCTGAATATTTCCAAATGACATGGTTTTTCACATAGTTTTTCCAAACTATGTGCCAACCGTGCACCTGCCCAGTAACTCCCTAATATATTTTATGATTTCCTGTAGAATTTACACAATTTACCCTAACTATTATCAAACCACCCACACATAAAAATGCTTTTGAAACACACCAAAACCAACTAGAAGCTCCTAAACCTCAACCCAAACATTAAATAACGTAAAAATACATAATAAAATGGTGAATTTCCTCAAATCGTATTTTTCATAGTCTGTTTATCACCAAGGAACCAACTAGGCCCCTAGGTCATAAAAATATGGGGCACCCCACTTAGGGTCATTAGCCTAAATCTAGTCTTAAGGGTCATCTGAGTCAATACACACACACAACCTAAGCATTCTACCCATAGTCTAACCATCTAGGCAAGCATGTATCAAGATCCCTCACAAGTCTGACTAGGGTTGACCATCTAAATTCATCACACACACCAATCTTAGAGGTTTCCAAGGATTTATTAGAAGGCCACCTAGTCATAATCATTTCAATTAGACCTAGGACCACCCATTAATGGGTCTAAGGGTGAGATTCACCAATATCAAATATAACTTTCATGAGTGTTTAGTTAAGAAGAGTGGTTCCTCATACAGTCAAAGGACCTGATTGATTCTATGAGATCATCTTTTTAGCATCATATAACTCTTCACTCACTCTCCCTTGTTCCCTACTCCATTATTTTAGTTTCATTGTCTCAGGAGTTGTGGTGTTCCTGGAATCATCTTGATTCACATGGTTCTAAGGATGAGAATTATTCTGACATGATTGTCCAATAAAAACATAATATGTATAAGACACATTAGATGTATCTTCAACATTTAACTTTGTAGAATTGGGGAAATAATTATGAATATATCCCATCTAGTTAAAGTTGTGACATACTTTGGGTGGTGGTGTACCATCTTTCTTCTTATGCTCTAATGAGCCACATTAGAAAAAACTAGTATTTTTACTGGGGCATTGAGGAAAGTTAATTGATCCAATTATTTGATTTAATGATTCTCTATCAACTTGGAAATAGGTTTACCTCTTCTACTTATTCCCAACATTAGAGTTCCCATATTTTCCTGTGTAGAAAAAAATACATCCTCTAGTAGGATTCCAATTAATATCTATTTCCACCACTATATCTCTATTAACCATGTCTGTATAATCAATAATATAGAGCATGGCTATCTTAGAATGAATTTTTGGTCATAGTCTAGACTTAAATATGTGTGCCTTCAGGGATGCATTAGAAGATACTTCTGGAGAAAAATGAACTAAGTTCATAAAATTAGCTACATATTATATCATATATAGATTTTATTTATTAAGAAAAAATAAATATATCATTCTAGATATCTTTAAGGTGTGCGGGTAGAATTATTTATTAAACAATTCTTCACATCCCCCCCCCCAAATCAGATCTTGGCTGAGTTTATCTTGGACAGCTAAATCCCACCATTTCATGCAAGATCCACCATCATGTGGACTAATAACTTGACCTTTAGATCATCGAGGGTACCAAGGAAATAAATGATCTAATACATTCAATTAATCCATGCTTCAACCTTTTTAGGTTCTGAATCCCCTAAAAATGTTGGCGGATTTTGTTTTTGAGGCTACATAGAATGATCCATGTATTATGGTTAGTCATTTAGATTTCCACTATCAATAGTTGAAAATCTTTCACAATGCTCTGAACAAGTTATTGGTTCACCTATAGTTCAGGAGGAACCACAATATCTTAAAATACTTCTGGAGAGTTTCTATATCATCTAACCAGTGCCATATCTCTAAAGACATAAAAAAACACCACTTAGTAATTACTCATTAGGAAAATGAAGGCTTAGAATATTCCAAATCATCAATAGAAACAATCATTATAACCAATTTCCAAAAATCATCAAATATGGTATAAAAAGTAATCCTAGTAATAATTCTCATTACTAATGCATGATATGCTATACTCATTAGCTAAAACCATGATTATCAGATGATAACATTCATATATGTGTTTTAGAACAAATTTTATACCTGTACCACCCTGGTAACTTAAATTTCATTATAAATATGTTAGTTGCATCACTTTATGTTATTAATTTAATGTTTTTATGTTTAATGTCTCCTTAATACCATACAATATGACAAACTAACCAAAGCTGATACTATTTATAATATCCTAACCTGAATCATTGGCTTTGAAATAGATGAGGTTCCACTAATCTTAGGTGACGTCCCCAAGACACCAGAGGCTATAAATAAATTCCAAAGGCTTACTAAAACATTAGGGGATGATTTTCCCTTTATAAAACCACAAATTTACAAGATAAGATAAAAACAACCAAACCAGACTATATGATTCATGTAGTATAAACAATGTAACTCAAAGAGAAACCCATGAGATAACAATATCATAGTAGAAGTAGAAATTTATACATGAAATCCAACTAGAAACTAGAA
Organism: Viscum album; assembly: GCA_963277665.1. NCBI lineage: Eukaryota > Viridiplantae > Streptophyta > Magnoliopsida > Santalales > Viscaceae > Viscum > Viscum album. The sequence continues at coordinate 19,836,537 of OY728124.1, forward strand.
TAAATCTCAACACATAAACATTTATGGGGTTTCTATAGTGACCCAATCCTTTTACACATATTTTTATATCATTTTTAACATAAATATCTAATAAAAATAAACCAAGGATTGAAAGTCCTGGCGTATTTGGAAGACTAGGTACATAAACATTAAAAATAAACTAAAATACAACAACTTTATTTTATTCTCCATAATAAGATCCTAAATCCCTTAAATCTCCTAAAACTTCATAGGATAACCTGGATAATACATAAAAGAAAAGGGTGATCTATAAAGCTCGATAAAGGAAGAGGCATGATAATGAAGCATAATATTTGATTCAAGCGGTATATCATGATATCATAAAAGATAAGGATTATGATTAATCACATGGAAGAATAATATAAATAACATTTTATCATAAGATCATATAATTATAGGAAATTGGTATCAATATATAACATGACATAAACATAAGTCAAGGCTGACTGTCAAGACAACATCACAAGGTGGACAAAGTCCCATCATGGATTAGGTTTACTCCCTAATCTCATACATAACATATCATGAGACAAAAACATTACTCAATTCATTGGAGTTCTATCTAGGAGCACCCATCATAACATGTACATGTTCATGTGTTCCAAAAAAGGAAATCAATCATAAGGAATAAACATTAGAATTTCCCATGGAAAAAATGGGTTGTATAATATTCCCTCATATAATAATCAAAGAAAATTTCATAAAGATTACAAATAGAATGAGGAATTGAATATTATGGATGTTCATATCTAAGTACATAATCATTAGTCTCAAAATATGGTTTTTATTTGGTAATTAAGACTTTAAATGAGCATTGCATAAAAGAAATGAGGAATAGAAAAGTTCCCCTAAATCAGGTTTGATTTTAAAGAAGGCATTTGAGAAATGAAGTTAAGGCATGTATTTCCCTATCAAAGGAAGGTATAATAAGCTAGGTATATATGTAAGAGAAATATATATAGAACTTATAAGTATTATATAACATTAAAGAGATAAAAAATGAGTTAAAAAGAGACAAGTCATAACCCAAAGAAAAGGGGTGGTTCAGAGAGATCCATTACCTTATGTTTCAAAATCATTCCTCAATTGAACTTAATGTCCTGAATAATAAAATTAAACTCATTAATTAATTAATTAATAACCATTTTCATATATATATTATTTATTGAAATTTTATTATGTCCATTTATAATCATTTTAATGAGATATAAAGTTTAATTTCATTGTTCTGGGAATGTTTGTCTCATGATTTCATGGTCGGATCACTTGTGGAAAATTATTGAAGTTCTTATCAAATGGAACTATAGCTCTAGAAGTGAAATTAAATGGTATTCATGTCCTTCTAGAAAATGAAATTATCCCAAATATCCTTTTGTGTTGCTACATAGGGGCGATTCACTTCATAAAAATGTTAAAGTTGTAAGGTTAGTTCATTTAGGTCATTTTACCGACTATCAAACACTAGTTTCATTTTATTTAATATTGTTAGACTTATACAAGGGAAATAATATGAGATTACACTAAGAGGGGTTGAATCAAGTTATACATTGTCTATGAAAACTAAAACTCTTACTCCTTTAAAAGTCTCACCTTTAGTATAGGATCGTTACCTCTCAACCTTGAGGGTCACTTTTTATGCACATTGTTGGATATGATTAAGGATTATTGATCTCTTTTGGTGTTCATGCATAAATTAAATATGACTCAAGTATTTACTTGGTTCACCCTCACTGGTCTACGTCTAATGAGCATGCATCGACTTTGATCCATGCACCAATATCCACTATGAAGCTCATTGATTACACAGGTTTGGGATGGTTACTCTTATTCCTAGTATCATTGCCTTATAAGGTTTAGGGATAGGTAACTACTTCCCAAGGGTCACTCCCCCGAACCTTCATTCTATAGATCACTACCAGTGGAAAGGATCATCTTCTTCCTCTTCCTTTTCTCACTACTCTGAAAAGGATCCACATACAGTTTATAGACATGTAGGACCCTTCATTAACAACAATGAATGAATCTTCAAATAAGGTAAATGCTCTTTTGAAGTCCTTGTTGGGATGCTTCTTCACTTCTATGAAGACACCTTGATACAACACCTCTACTTTCTGAAACTAGTACGGAATAAATCTTCTCTTTTCTATAGACACGATAATCAAAAACTTCAATAGATAGGATCTTCAATGGTTCCCAAGTCTTCAACCTTTTATCCCCTCACTGTAACAACACCTTCTTTCTTCGATACAAGATGTATTGGTATCTCAAAATGATCTTTCAATATTGATTAGTAGAATATCCATTAACTACATGCACAATTTATTCATGATAGAACAATAATGGTGCATTTTATAATAACTCATTTAATTCTTTGATTTAAATGTGTTATGAATAACACAATTAATCTCCCTTATTTAAATGAGAATACCCACTGACTGTTGGTTATTTATTTACTCACTCTTTAATACCCAAAAATATTGTGGGTATTATTCTTCCTCATTTATTTTTCATGGATACTATGGTGTAGACATATCTTTCATGTTATAACACATAACCCATTATGGCATAGTATTTATTCCACAGCGCAGCACCCTCTTGATTTTCAGAACTACAAATCTCAATAATTTTTCTTATAGTGCAACTTCATGCATTACACCATAACTATAACCTTTCCACTACCAATTTCCAACCTTCCACAACGCAAGCTAAGGTTATGGAATAGTAATCTCATTTGGCCATGGAACTTATGATGAGTTAAAAACACCCTATGGTGTGATAATGTGGTAGCTCAAAATTGATTTTGTAAATTTAGAAGCCTCCATGGTTCAATTCTAAGGTTTTGGCATTTCCAACACATCATGTGGAAAATGAATGGCCTTCAATTTGAATACCCAAAGAAATCAGTTTCTGCTTATTATTCTTCACGAGGCATAGACAAATAAAATCTCAAAGACTCAAGCTTCTCTAATTAATGTTGGAAACATAAATGATTGGACCACCGGTAAAGCAATAATCACGAGATAAAATGAAGTGAAAAATACAAAAATAAAAGGGACACCAGATGTAACGTGGAAAAACCCCCAAAATTAAAGGGTAAAAATACATGGGCAAATAGAAGGATCACTATAGGTAAAGTGGGTACACACTCCCTCACTATTACAAGGAGAAAAAACTCAGAATATTCCTCTCTTGAATAAATGGAGAAATAGCCTCACGAAATACCGCAAAAATATGATAAATGGTGATGATATATTGAAGCTGCAGTTGATACTGAAGCTTATGGGAGAGAGACCTTTATATAGTCTGCCTCTACCCCTTCCTTTCTCCCATTGGATGAAGTTGGTGGGGTTTGTCCACCCACCACCTACCACCACCATCCCCCCCCCTTTAAAAAAGGAGGGAGGCGGCCACCATCCTACAAATGGACGTTCACAAACACATCTCCCACTTAGAGATCTGATTGAGAACCAATCACATCTCCACATCCTTTCTATCTGCCAAACATGCTGCTCAGGTATCTACAAGGCCGCTCGAGGATCTGAACCATCTGAACTTATCAGATTTAATTGCCTTCGTTAGGAAATTTTCTAGATTTTCTTTAGTGTGAATCTTATACATGTCCACACTTCCTTCCTCCACCACATCTCAGAAAAAGTGATATTGTACCCCAATGTGCTTCATCCTGGAATGAAAAGATGGATTCCTTGCAATTTACAAGGTGCTATGACTATCACAAAACAAAGGAATATGCGTATGTCTATTCTTGAGCTCCTCCAACAACCTTATCATCCAAATCACATATTTGAAAGCCTGTGTAGCTTACATATACTCCGCCTCTATTGTGGATAAAGCCAAAACTAACTATAACTTTGAAATCCAGATCACAGCTCCTCCTGCCAGAGTAAAAACATAACTAGTAGTAGATTTCCTCTGGTCAGAATCACCTATAAAATCTGAATCAACATATCCTATGATAGTAAAATATGATCCTCCATAACATAATGCAGCATCTAAGGTCTCCTTGAGGTATCTCAGGATCCTCTTCACTATGCTCCAATACTCTCGTCCTAGATTCGCCATGTACGGACTAACTGCTCCCACTGCATGTGCAATGTCTGGTCCAGTACAAACCATAGTGAACATTAGACTTCCCACTGCTGATTCATATGGTACTTGAGACATTTCCATACTATTTTATTCACTACTAGGACTCATCGTTGAGGATAACTTGAAATTAATTGGAAGAGGGGTAGAGATTGGCTTACAGTCTTGCATGTTGAAGCGTTTCAAGACTCTCTGTAAGTAACTCTTCTGTGATAGCCAAATCTTCCCATTATTTCTGTCTTGGTAAATCTGTATCCCAAGAATCTTGTTTTCTGGTCCCAAGTCCTTTATATCAAACTCTCTAGCCAAATGTGCTTTCATCTCCTGGATCTGATCATTGTTGGAGCTTGTAACCAATATATCATCCACATAAAATAGAAGAATAATGAAATCATTACCATTTGAACCCTTGAAATATGCACAAGGATCTGAATTAAGTCTGTCGTATCCAAGTCTCATGATATAGGAATCAAATCTCTTGTACCAACACCTCGGTGCCTGTTTGAGACCGTACAGAGATTTTCTCAACCTGCAAACCAAGTTCTCTTTGCCTTCTTCTACAAAACCTTATGGATGGAGCATATAGATATATTCATTAAGATCACCATGGAGAAACATTTTCTTCACATCCAGATGCTCTATATGTAAGTTATATGTAGCACACATTTCCAGAACTAATAGAATAGTCGTCAGTCTAACAATAAGAGAAAATATTTCATTGAAATCAATACCTTCCTTCTGAGAAAATCCTTTGACCACCAATCTTGCATGATATCTTTCCACCTGGTCTTTTCCATAACGTTTGATCTTCAAGACCAATTTGTTTCTGATAGACTTCCTTCCATGAGGTAATGGAACAACATACCAAGTCTTTTTCTTGTATAGGGCTTCAAGTTCCTCCTGCATCACCACCATCCATGAGGATACATCTGGACTCTGTTTCACCTCCACAAAAGAAGATGGCTCTCCATCCTCTGTCAATAATCAGTACACAATATTACTCTCAGTGACATAGTCTGAGTTCCATACTGGTGCTATTTTATCCTGAGTTGACCATCGTGGTCCAGAAGCAATCGGTACTTAATCATCGTGCTCTGGTAATACCTCAGAAGAAACTAGTTCTTCCTTGGATTTTTCCTCTACTTTGACAATTGTAGTTTCTATATTCTCATTCTCCGTGTCTCGATCAATTTTCATTTGCACCTAATATTCTGCAAAAATAATATATATACTAATGATAAATTTGTGGGCAGTGGGGTCCCACAAACGATACCCCTTCATGCCATTAGTGTACCCCAAGAAGATACATTTCTTGGATCTCGAGTCTAACTTCGATCTTTCCTGGTCATTAATCATTTCATATACAAGACTTCCAAAAGTTTGAAACTGGTAATTGTTAGTGGTTTTACCATTCCACATCTCCATCGGTATCTTCAGCTCAATCTCCATTGAAGGAGATTGGTTAATCACACAACAGGCGGTATTCACTACTTCTTCCCAAAATGTTTTGGCAATTCCTGTAGTCTTCAGCATCACCATTGTTCTATCCAACAGGGTTCTATTCATTCACTTTGCCACTCTATTTTGATGAGGAGTGTATGCCACTGTGAACTGTCTCTTGATACCTTCATGTTGACAAAGAGTATCAAACTTCTCGCTTGTATATTCTCCACCATTGTCAGTCCTTAGACACTTGATCTTCTTTCTAGAGTCAAGATCCTTCTGCACTTTGAATGTTTTGAAGACTTCAAAAACATTCTCCTTCCTCTTGATTGGGTACACCCAACATCTCCTGGAATAATCATCAATAAAGGATACAAAGTACCTTGCTCTTCCCAGGGATATAACCGGTGCTTTCTAAACATCGGAATGGATCAACTTCAAGATCTCCTAACTTATCGTTGTTTATGTCCCGAACTTTAACATGTGTTGCTTTCTCAATAAACAATGCTCACAAAATGGTAAGGATGCCTTTGTCAGTCCAGGCAGCAAATTTTGATTCACAAGAATCTTCAGGCCTCGTTCTGACATATGGCCAAGCTTCCAATGCCATAACGTCGTCAATTATTTCGTCGAGGTAGTTGATGCAAAAACTATCTCCGCCTCCTTTTATGATTCACCCATAAGCACGTACAGGTTATTTGAGATCTTCTTCACCTTCATTTCCACAAGCACGCCCTTCATGATTCTCATCACTCCATTCTTGGTGCGAGTCTTGAATCTGATGTCATCAAATTATCCCAAAGGCAAGATGTTCTTCTTCAAGCCTTTCACATGATGTACTCCTTGGATGGTCCGTACTATGCCATCATGCATCTTCAGTTTGATGGTACCGACTCCAACAATCTTTAGGGTGTGATCATTTCCCATGTACAAAAGTCCTTCAGGTATGGTTTCATATTGGTAAAACTATTCTCATTGAGACTTTATGTGACATGTTGCTCCTGAGTCAATAATCCATGAATCGACGAGATGCTGCCTACTTCCAGTAGTCGTCACCGCTTCACTGACTAGTATATCTCTTTTTCCAGAAGTACTAGCCACACTCCCCTGAGAGCTCTTTTAACCACTCTTCTTATTCAAACAATCCTTCTTGATGTGCCCATTTTTTTCACAACTGAAACATGTGACATTCTTCTTCTTACTCCTTGATTTGGACCTGCCATGATTTTGGCTCCCACTAGAACTACGCTCAATCGTCCTTCCTCTCTCTATTGACAGAGCCTCTATTTAGTGCAAAGTTTTCTGTCTATCCTCCTTATTCTTGCGCTAACTTTCTTCTTCAAGAACCGTAGGTGAAACATCATTGAAGGCCAAAATATCCATCAGGATATTTTTGGTGAGGTTGATGATGAGTTGGTCATATGAATCTGGAAAACTCTGGAGTAGAATCTCTACACGTTCAGTATCCACAATTTTATATCCCAACATCGTGAGCTGAGCGAACAGGGTATTGAGGTTGTTGATGTGGTCAGTCACTGATGATGAATCTACCATCCGAAGAGTGTACAATTTTTTCTTCAGTAAAATTTTGTTGTGCAGTGACTTGGCCTCATATAGCTTCATCAAAGTATCCCATATTTCCTTTGCCTTATTTTTCTCCAAAATGATCGATAACACCCCATCTTCCAAAGACAAATGGATGTTGGAAATAACATTCCCATCCATATCATTCCATTTCTCCTCTGTCACACCTGCTGGATTTTCTCCAATTACCAGTAGACAATTATCCTTCCGTAACACTGCCTGCATCTTCATTTTCCACAACAAAAATTTATTCCCGTTGAATTTTTCAATCTCAAATTTCACCACCATTACACGCCATCAGTCCAAAACCTCCTCCGTTTCACGACGGTGTATTTAATAATCTCAATAAAATTTTTTCTGATGTGACAGAGCAACCGGAGTTGCAATCACAGAGCATACACAAATTTACAAGATTTATTAATACCCAAAAACGTGAACAGCAACAGGCCAGAACCTTGCCTCTAATACCACTTTTTGGGACCGTAAATTATTATCCCACTGATGCAGTGATATTCATGAGATAAAATTAAGTAGAAAATGTGAAAATAAAAGGGACACCATATGTAACGTGGAAAAACCCCCCAAAATGAAAGGGGTAAAAACCCATGGGCAAATAGAAGGATCACTATAGGTAAAGTGAGTACACACTCCCTCACTATTACAAGGATAAAACACTTGAAATATTCCTCTCATGAATAAATGGGAAAACAGCCTCACAAAATACTGCAAAAATATGATAACCGGTGATGAGATATTGAAGCTACAATTGATGTTGAAGCCGATGGGAGAGAGCCCTTTATATAGGCTACATCTCCCCCTTCCTTTCTCCTGTTGGATGAAGTTAGTGGGGTTTATCCACCCACCACCTACCACCACTAGCCCCACCTTTGACAAAGGAGGGAGGTGGCCACCGTCCTGCAAATGAACATCTGCCAACAATTAAATCTTCATTCAGATTTCTTTCATGCAAGTGTAACTGCATGAAATTATTATTTTGATTCAACCTGTGAATTAGATCCAAATCTTTAATTCATCCAAAAGGGTCATCTTCATCCATAGATATAACCACTTGGGGATTCACTATTTAATTAACGAGGAGGAAAACGACCTCAACCTTGATCAAACAACTTAGATCAGTCACATCCTACAGTCTGTGTTATATGTGTAACATTTTTAGTGAGGTAATAATACTTTGTGCGCTTCCATCCCACATCGTTCTCATATTGGTCTTACAATTATTAAAAATTTATTTCATGTCGACGAACAGTCATGCCAAGGTAGTGGGAGATTAGCACCCGTAACACCTGCACACATGGCCCGCACTAACTGTGCCACCCACTCACATGGTTCATTGGGCACTCTTCCATGTGTTATGCGCACCTCCATGCATGCTACCGATGGGCACTATACATGCCCAAAATGGATTAGGTTAAAAAAATTAAAAATATGCTACAAAGTCGGCATCGGTGATGCCGCCTTTGCTCCCCCGCACCGCCTTTGGCCCGGATCTATGACATGGAAAAGGCGGCTGGGGGGATACCACCTTGGCCTGAACTCCCTATAAAAGGGTGCCCCCCCCCCCTCTCCTCACTTGATCCTTACCTTCATATCTCCTAAATTCTCTCTGTCTCTCTCTAAAAAAATTATTTGTTGTGTGGGTTTTTATGAAGCTTCATTTAGATGTATGTTTCTTTATTTAATTTAATGTTTTTATTTATTTAATTTAATTCTTTTTAGTTTTAAATATTTCATTTTTTAAGTAGTTTAGGTAGTTCTTAATATTTGGTTATTTAGTTTCTGTAATTAGTTATATATAGTTTTAAATAATTATTGTTAGTAGTATAGATTAAGTATAGATTAACTTAGGATTAAGTATTTTAAAATTTTGGTAGCTTAAAGATTATGTGGTTATCTAAGCAATTAAATTCCTATCTGGATACAAACAAGTGGATGTGGCTCTGGAACATATGTACATAGGGGTAAAACCAGAAAACACCGCTTTGAGCTAGACTCTAATGGGAACTGGTGCATGATAACGGGCCTTGTTGCATCCTAGTTTGACACTCCTAGGGGATATGCTTAAGATGATTCATATTTTCTTTATAAACTACTAAAATATCTAAGAAAAGAAAAATCAAATCAGTATATTTATCAATGATAAAATGATAAATATGATGTTATAGAATGATATAAGGACAAAAGAATTAATGAATTAAAGTTATTATTAGTTAATTATAATTAAATAATGAATATAGTATGATTAATGATTAAAGAATAAATAATTAAATAATAACTTAATAATGATTAAATAGTGATTAAATAATGATTGATCAGTTAAAAACTGTATTAAGAAAATCAATTTAAAATGAAAATTATAATTATTTAAAATGAAATGGAGAAGAAAATGATTTAAAATGTAAAGATTATATAGTTTAGAAATAATAGTTATTATTAGACATAATTAATTATATAATAATTAATAAATAACATAGGATTAAAACATGGATCTATATAATGATTAGCTAACGATACTGATGAACATATAAAGTTAAATGAAGAAGAACAAACACATTAAATAAAAAGTCACCCTAAAATTACATTATAATAAATATCATATGGTAAAACATTAGTAGCATATTTTAGGGTATAGAAAGGCACCCTAAAATTAAATTCTAATAAATATCGTATGGCTAAACATAATTGTTAATATTTGTTACACTATCATAATTTTGATGAAGAAACATTTTTTATGTAGAGAGTCATGTTTGCCTGTGTGTACTGTTATGGGGAGGTTATTCAAACTGAGCAAAGAGATTCTTATAGTACACAACCAATTACGGTGGTTAGTACAGCTGATTTTGTAACCATAAGTGACCCCCAAGATACAATTCATGGTTCCTTAAATCTAGGACTCGATCAAGAGATCATGTATATGAGATATAGACATTTTAAATTTTCGACAACACTGTGGAATCTAGCTTGTCCATTGGTTGTTGATGCACAGTGGGTGCAAGAAATTTATTTATTTTCTTAATGGTCATATGGTACCATAATGGAGTTATATGTTGATGTTGCTACTATACAGCAACAATGTCTAGTTGTATGAAGACATAGAATTACAAGAGTGGTTTAAGACAGTCCACCCCATGAAATTGAGCCTATTCAAAATGATGCAGCAGAAAAGGATATCCTAGATGATCTCCCAGATATACATGTCAATCCGACCTCTGATGAGGAGTTTCTTAATGATTGATCAGATGGTGACAACAGTGCTAATGATGAGGGACCAACGGAAGATAGAGAGGAGTTTTTGAGAAATGCATTAGTTTTATATCAACCTTGACCTACAATAAATCATCCACCACTCTTTTCATCTTGGTCAGAAGAAATGAAACACGTGCCTGCATTCGACAATACTATTCTCACACTGGAAACTGAGTTCCCTGGAGTTGTACTAGATAGGTTTAGTGAGGTGGACAAAGCCTTATATATTGGAAGGAATTTTCCTAGTAAATATGCCTTAAAAATCATGCTAAAGAGATTTCATAATGAGAGACACTTCAACTATGTAGTTCACGAATCATGTCATAGTAAATATATTATACAAAGTGAGAATTATGGGGATGATTCTAGATTTTTCTTGAGGGTAATTCCAGACATTACATTTGAAGGTTGGAGAATCTCGAGGATTGAGGCGGCTCATACTTGCATTTATCCAAGCCTCACAAAAGATCATACCTCATTGGATGCAGAATTTGTGTCATCTATTATTGTTCATATGATTAGGACATGTCAAGATATTCCAATAGCCCTTGTGCAAGAGAGTATTCAACAGACATTCAGTTATATGATTTCCTATAATAAGGCATGGATGGTGAAACAGAAGGCAATTGTGAAGGCCTATGGTGATTGGGATGAATCATATCGGGCTTTGCCACAATTTTTATCCATAATGAGGCATCATAACCAAGTTTTCTTCATCTAGATACAAACGAACATGTATCTCAGGATAACTGACTTAATCCATCTCATGGTCAATTTCATTGGTTGTTCTGAGCATTCCTTCCCTATATTTCCGCATTTCATTTCTGCAAACAGTTTATTCAGATTGATGGAACATTTCTATATGCAAAATACATGGGCTTATTGTTGATTGCAGACACCCAAGATGGAAACTATTCACCTCTTCCACTTTCCTTTTCCATTGTAGAGAAAGAAAACTATGAATCATGGAGTTTGTTTCTAGCATGTATCAGCAACCATTTCACCAACATTCGGGGTGTTTGTTTGATATTTGATCACCATCGAAAAATTAATGAGGCAATAAATGCAGATCCTGATACATGGAGATACCCAATTGCACATCATAGGTTCTGTATTAGACACATTACTAGCAATGTGCATAAAAATTTTCACAACGAACCAATGAAGAAGGAAATCATGAGGTTTGGTACGCATTGTATTTGTTATTTTTTATTATTTCAACATAAAGATAAAATCAATTTATGTGAAATATCATCTATTATATGTATCATATGATTCATACCAACAGTGGTTTGAAGAACTTTTTGAACAAATACACCAAGATAATCAAGAAATTTATGATTATATGATGTGGATTCCAAAAGAGAAATGGACATTGGCATATGATGGGGGGAAGAGGTACAGACACATGACGATAAACATTGTGGAGTGCATCAATGGTATCTTCAAAGGGCTTCACAATATACCTATAACCGCCTTAGTTCAGGAGACATTATATCGATACGTGAAGTACTTTGTGGATAGACAAAAACTAGCATCATACGGAATACAGCAGGGGCTAAGATATGGAAGACACTTTCAATGAGAGATTGAAAAGAATATTGAAGAAGCTTCTGGTTATCACGTATGTCTCTTTTGAAGAGAAGACTCCCAATTTGAATTTCAAGAGTGTTCAGACCCCATCACAAATTGCATTGGTGAAAAATGGTGGTATTACTAGAAACAAGGCAATGTCAATGTGGAAACATTCAGTCCTTACGGTTTCCATGTACACACGTCATCACAACATGTGCCTCTGTGAACATATCATGGGAAGCATATGTTGATCCATTGTACCGGATGGATACCATTGATAACTACTATGTTTCACCATAGACACCTATTGGGGAGTATCATTATTTCCTAATGCCTGAAGGCCAACCGATAGTGATACCTGACATGAATCGGTTACATCCTCGTGGGAGACCAAAATCCAATAGGATGCGTAATGAGATGGACTGGCCTCAAGAACAAGGAAAGAGTTTGCGATGCACGATATGTCATAAAGAATGTCATAACCGGAAACAATGCCCTAAAATTTTTGGGTCGAGTTCACAGTCTCATCCATAATGATGTATTGTATTCATTGTGACATTCCCATATTGTAAACTAAATGTTGTTATCACTTATTTTTTTCAGTTTTATAAACCCAAAAAAATATTCCCTTTTTCATGGTTTTTGGTAAAATTATGTAGGATATTTTAATAAACTATTATATAAAGAAATTATAGTATCATAATGATTAGAATAAGTTACTAAATACATACAATTAGATAAATTCCAAAAACATCATTACTAATTGACACAGTTTATATTAATCCAATCCACAAGTAGTTAATCATAAATCTACTCCAAAATATGTCTAACCAAATTCAAGACCCAATATTTTAGATAATAGAACTTATTTCATAATAATATTCTTTATTTCAAGAAATAACTTTAAATCTGAGATAATAGAATTTATTTCATAAATCCAAAAGCAGAACACTTAACCCATATTTGTAAAGTAAATGTTATTAACCCAGAAACATGTTTCCTAAACCTTAATATTAAAATTTGAAACCCTAAAACCTCCAACCTAAACCCCAACCCAAACAAATATTCCCTTTGCCATGGTTTTTGGTTAAATTTTGTAGGATATTTTAGTAAACTATTCTATAACTAAATTATAGTATCATAATGATTAACATAAGTTATTCAATACATACAATTAGATAAATTCCAAAAACATCATCACTAATTGAAATGGTTTATATTAATCCAATTCATATGTAGTTAATCATAAAGATCCTCCAAAATATGTCTAACCAAATTCAAGACCCAATATTTTAATAGAACTTATTTCATAATAATATTCTTGATTTCAAGAAATAACTTTAAATCTGTGATAATAGAATTTATTTCATAAATCCAAAAGCAGAACACTTAACCCATATTGTAAAGTAAATGTTATTAACCAAAAAACATGTTTCCTAAAACTTAATATTAAAATTTGAAACCCTAAACCCTCTAACCTAAACCCCAACCCAAAAACATCTTCCCTTTGCCATGGTTTTTGGTTAAATTATATAGGATATTTTAGTAAACTATTCTAAAACGAAATTATAGTATCATAATGAATAGCATAAGTTATTCAATACATACAATTAGATAAATTCCAAAATCATCATTACTAATTGACACGGTTTATATTAATCCAATCCATAAGTAGTTAATCATAAAGCTTATCCAAAATATGTCTAACCAAATTCAAGACCCAATATTTTAGATAATAGAACTTATTTCATAATAATATTCTTGCTTTCAAGAAATAACTTTAAATTTGAGATAATATAATTTATTTCATAAATCCTAAAGCAGAACAGTTAACCCATATTGTAAAGTGAATGTTATTAACCCAGAAACATGTTTCCTAAACCTTAATATTAAAATTTGAAACCCTAAACCCACCAACCTAAACCCCAACCCAAAAATATCTTCCCTTTGCCATGGTTTTTGGTTAAATTATTTAGGATATTTTAGTAAACTATTCTATAAAAAAATTATAGTATCATAATGATTTGAATAATTTATTAAATACATAAAATTAGATAAATTCCAAAAACATCATTACTAATTGACACGGTTTATATTAATCCAATCTATAAGTTGTTAATCATAAATCTCCTCTAGAATATGTCTAACCAAATTAAAGACCCAATATTTTAGATAATAGAACTTATTTCATAATAATATTCTTGCTTTCAAGAAATAACTTTAAATCTGAGATAATAGAATTTATTTCATAAATCCAAAAGCAGAACACTTAACCCATATTGTAAAGTAAATGTTATTAACCCAGAAACATGTTTCTTAAACCTAGATATTAAAATTTGAAACCCTAAACCCTCCAACCTAAACCCCAACCCAAAAAAATCTTCCATTTTCTATGGTTTTTGGTTAAATTATGTAGGATATTTTAGTAAACTATTCTATAACAAAATTGTAGTATCATAATGATTAGAATAAGTTATTCAATACATATAATTAGATAAATTACAAAAACATAATTACTAATTGACACGGTTTATATTAATCCAATCCATAAGTAGTTAATCATAAAGCTCCTCCAAAATATGTCTAACCAAATTCAAGACCCAATATTTTAGATAATAGAACTTATTTCATAATAATATTCTTGCTTTCAATAAATAACTTTAAATCTGAAATAATTGAATTTATTTCATAAATCCAAAAGCAGAACACTTAACCCATATTGTAAAGTGAATGTTTTTAACCCAGAAACATGTTTCCTAAACCTTAATATTAAAATTTGAAACCCTAAACCCTCCAACCTAAACTCCAACCCAAAAAAATCTTCCCTTTTCCATGTTTTTTGGTTAAATTATTTAGGATATTTTTAGTAAACTATTCTATAAAAAAATTATAGTATCATAATAATTATCATAAGTTATTCAATACATAAAATTAGATAAATTACAAAAACATCATTACTAATTGACACGGTCTATATTAATCCAATATATAATTAGTTAATCATAAAGCTCCTCAAAAATATGTCAAACCAAATTCAAGACCCAATATTTTATATAATATAACTTATTTCATAATAATATTCTTGATTTCAAGAAATAACTTTAAATCTGAGATAATAGAATTTATTTCATAAATACAAAAGCAGAAAACTTAACCCATATTGTAAAGTAAATGTTATTAACTCAGAAACATGTTTCCTAAACCTTAAAATTAAAATTTGAAACCCTAAACCATCCAACCTAAACCCCAACCCAAAAACATCTTCCCTTTTCCATGGTTTTTGGTTAAATTATGTAGGATATTTTAGTAAACTATTCTATAACGAAATTATAGTATCATAATGATTAGCATGAGTTATTCAATACATACAATTAGATAAATTCCAAAAACATCATTACTAATTGAAACAGTTTATATTAATCCAATCCATAATTTTATATTTACATTTTACACTTAAGACTAATTTCATTTTTTTTATATGTAGATGGATGATACCATACTACTCACTCAGTAGCCTTCCCATATTTTGCAGGTTGTGTTAGAGGGTCGTCCAGATCGATTGGTCAAGGTGTGTCGAGCACACCATTTTCATCCGAGGGAGCCTCCACATGACATTAGACCTTACTTGCACCGTGATGGATTCTATGGCCTTGCCGTATCAGATTTCACATGTGTAGATCATTACCTACTTGCTGCCCTCATTGAGAGATGGAGACCAGAGACACACACATTACACATGCCTGAGGGAGAGATGACCATCACCTTCAAGGATGTGGTAGTTCTTCTCGGTCTGCCTATCCAGGGGAGACCCATTATTGGACTCACTCATGCAGCTTGGAAAGACCTTGCTCAGAACTTGTTAGGCATTGATATTTTGTCCGACTGTAGGGCTACAGATGGATTGTCCATATCTATGCCTTGGTTGGAGTTGCAGATTCCACATTTACAGGATGATGATGATGAGCAGACTATCATGTGTTATGCTCGTACATATATCTTACAGATTATTAGTGGGACCATGTGTACTGGTCATTCGGGGATGCACGTGCATATGATGTATCTACCCCTACTAGAGGACTTTGATCGGGTTGGGACATACAGCTGGGGATTAGCCTTCTTGGCATACACGTACAGATCATTATGTAGTCTATTCCACAGAGACCATACAGGTCTCGGAGGATGTGTCATCCTTATTCAAATGTGGGCATGGGAGCACATCCCTGCATTTCGCCCTGACCTTGCTGGTCCCCCGGTCGAGATAGAGGTGTTGCATGACACTCCACATGGAATCTCATATGATAAGTCATTTCTATTGGTTTCTTATTCTACTATGATTTATTGACTATAATTTCTCATTATTTTTCACTATATTTGATGTATTTTATAGGTGGTGTCAGCGACACAATTTTGACGTGGTTACGAGATATGATTTGGGCGTATATCGGCTATAGTTGGACTGCCTCTTGCCAGATCAGGTATATATATACAATCTACCACTGTCTAAAATATTTAATAATAGCATCAATTTTTGTTTTTAGTTAGGTGTTTGTTTAACAAAATCACTTGTCATTTCAGATTTCATGGCTTCCATACTGGAGTATTACGAACCAGTTTTGAGCATACTTCACTGTTGGGCTTGTGGATGTTGTGGCTATAGTTCCCCTTATTCACTTCCATATTATTGAGTGGCAGTAGCCTGATAGAGTCATGTGCCAATTTTTCCGTACTTAGCCGATTCCATTACCATCGAGATAGATAGACCGGCTTCATGGGATGAAGCTAACAGGGAGGCAGGATGATGACTGTTCCCAAGTACATGCCAGTTTTATTGATTGCTGGCATAGACGTGCAGAGTTTTGTGTTCAGGGTGTTCCTATGAATCGATTCTCTCTTTCAGAGCAGGTTAACTATGCACCATGGTATAGATTGAAGTCTATATTGTATCTTACCCAACCCGACATAGAGATGCATAGGATGGTAAGTCAATAAATTTCTATTAGTTTGTTTATTGAATTATTTTCTAATTCCATTTGAATATATTTATAGGGAAGTCACACAGAGCATCTTGTTTGCATGAGTGATGAAGAGGGGGAGGGGGTCTTTAGTCAGGCAGTCGTCCATGCTACAGCACTGAAGGTGAGGGCATAATTTCATGTGCTTTTTGGGAGCATCTTCGTGTGTCCAGCTCAGAGAGAGGAGGTTCCTGCCCCAGAGGAACATTCTGAAGCTACTGCTGGTGCTGAGGAGCCATGACCATGGCGACGTAGACAGCATCGTGCTTCACGTGAGGCCTCAACTATTCCACAGGTAGAGGTCGGCCCTCTAGTAGTCCAGGGTCAACCGATTCAGGATGTCCCTCTGGTGGCATGGGATCCATCTTTCCTGATTGGATATATATAGTTTGGATATATGCAGTTCTCTCCATCTTGGGTTCCAGATCCTTCACAGCCTTGGGATCCATCATAGCCTTGGATTCTAGATCCATCATCGTCGTCTTAGGGTGTAGCTCCATCTCAGGCTTGGTTCTCCACTGGGATGGAGGCAGGTCCTTCTACCACCCTAGTGGGAGAAGGATCTGGATGCCAGTATGAGATGTAGTTGACAACTCCTCCCACTGACACACAGATGGAGGATGCACTATTCGATGTTCCAGTGCCCGAGGATCATCCTTCTCCAGGTCATCAGACTCCACTGCGCACTCGATATGTACATCCTATTCACAAACCACCATGTGGGATGGAATCTCCTCGCCACAGAAATAGGCATTTATTGTACATTATTGTTTACATGTTTTATGTCTACTGAAATCAAAATACTATTATTACTTTTTGGTTGGAGTGGAATCTCAAGAGGGGGTGAATTGAGTTTCAATTTAAGAAATGTTTAAAATGTCATTCATATCGTTTTATATTTTATATTATATAGGCCAGCAAATTCATGTACTTGAAACATTTTTAATTTTCAAGTAGGTGGATTTAAAAGGTTATAAATAATTTTTCACCAATATTTTTTAAGAATTTATTTTTATTTTGGACTACTAGTTATATATTTAATAAATGTCTTAAATTTAATTCATATCGGTCTTATAGTTTATATTATATAGGCCAACAAAGTCACGTACTTGAAACATTTTTAAGTTTCAAGTGGGAGGATTTGAAAGGTTATAAATAATTTTTCACCAAGATTTTTTAAGAAGTTATTTTTATTTTTGGACTACTAGTTATATGTTTAATAAATGTTTAAAATTTCATTCATATCGGTTTTATAGTTTATATTATATAGACCACCAAAGTCACATACTTAAAACATTTTTAAGTTTCAAGTAGGTGGATTTGAAAGGTTATAAATAAGTTTTCACCAATATTTTTTAAGAAATTATTTTTATTTTGGACTAATAGTTATATGTTTAAGAAATTTTTAAAATTTCATTCATATTGGTCTTATAGTTTATATTATATAGGCCAATAAATTCAGGTACTTGAAACATTTTTAAGTTTCAAGTAGGTGGATTTGATAGGTTATAAATAATTTTTCAACAAGATTTTTTAAGAAATTATTTTTATTTTGGACTAATTTTTATATGTTTAATAAACTTTTAAAATTTCATTCATATCGGTCTTATAGTTTACATTATATAGGCCAGAAAAGTCACGTACTTGAAACATTTTTAAGTTTCAAGTTTGTGGATATGATAGGTTATAAATAATTTTTCACCAATATTTTTTAAGAAATTATTTTTATTTTGGACTACTTGTTATATGTTTAAGAAATTTTTAAAATTTCATTCATATCAGTCTTGTAGTTTATATTATATAGGCCAGCAAAGTCATGTACTTGAATAAAAGATAAATTATGTTGAAACATTAATTTATATATATATATATATAACCATACGAACATAATAATAAAACATTAAAATTTTAAATATATAAAAAATATAAATAAAAAAATACTGTTTTAGGGAAAAGGCGGCATCGTCGATGCTGCCTTTTTAGCGTATTTTTTATAAAAAAATTAACCTATATAGTTTTTCAGAATTTGTTTTAAAAAAATTCATTTAAAAAAATCTCTTATAGGTGGTTAAGGTGGGTCATAGGTTGTCAAAGGGATGGAATTTTTTTGAATAAGGACCACACATAAATACCTAGATTATTTTTTGTGTATAGAAAATAATATCAATCTGTTCACTATTAAATTATAAACCCCTTAAGTAACTTTACACCACCATAAATCATCATGAAAAATAATATTTTGTGTGGTCTTCATTAATTCCTCCTTCATGAAATTACCTTCATTTTTCATGGTCTTATTAAAATAAATTCTTCATTAAAATTACTATTTTAATGATTTTCACTTATTATAAGCATTTTTTACTCCATAGAACATGTCTTTGTTAATGAAGATCACTTTTACAATTATCACAACATGAATAATTTTCCAAGCATGTCATCCAATGCCAACAAGTGAATCCATAATAATTCTCTAAGCATCACTAATTCTCCATAAAGTATGGAATATAATTCCATAAAGTGAATACATAATAATTATCCAAGAATCACCATTTAACCAGTGATATTGTTAATAAACCCAACATCACGCATATTTTCAACATCACACATATTGACAATATCGCACATATTGTCATTAGATCCATCCATACTATTATGATTCTAACAAATATTATGTCTATATATTAATTAAAAAACTTTAAATAAGTTATAATATACTTATTATCATCTTATTTAACCATAATAATATTTTCATGACCATCCTTGAAGGTGGTGGAGAAAAATGAAGTACGTTGTTCATGGAGTCGATGAACAAACCATATCATAAACAACATTTTCCTTTTAGAATCAATTAAGGGAAAGTGAATCAAATTGATGGAAGATATTACATCAACACAATAACATTATAGTATATATATAATATACCATAGTTTTTATTCCATGTTGGATGGAATATTGTTTGGGAGGGTGAGGAGGAATAAAAATTAAAAGAATCGACTGAGGGAATTACCTTCTCCTTTGGATGTCTCCTCTTGGGATTCCACTTAAGTCACCTTGGAATGGTATTTTGATGAGACCAGAATAACTATAACTTAGGGTAGAGTATTAGGAAGTGATTTGGGTAGAAATTTGGCAATCTAAAATTATTAGGAGTTGAGAGGAGAAGGGGTGGTGAGGGGTGGTATTTATAAGGGGAGGAGAATGGTGTTTTTGAATATTATAATCATTAGTTTATTATTGGATCAAGACTATCAATAGTATTGATTCTTATATGTAATAAATATTGTATGTGAATTCAAACTAATGAGTTCTTTACATTAGGCATGATTCGAAAACTCATGTATTTAGCTTATAATGTTAAATATTGTATTTCACTATTCACTTAAAATTCAACTATTTTAGACAAATATCAAAAAATCACCCAAATAATTTTTTGATTTTTAGATTCCAAAAATGAAATCCAATTTATGAAATTAATTTTCTAAATATGAGAAATTGAATTTTTAAATTAAATCCTCATTTATTTGGAAAATACAAATTTTAATATTATGATCAATTTTAAGACCCCTTGAATAATTTCTTAAGGTATCATAAAATTATCTTATCATTATAATACAACATAATATTAATTTCTTAATCCATTTTATAAAAATAAAATTTCTTTCAAATCATTATATTTATTATAAAATTATAATTAAAATATTTATGTTTTATAAAAATACAAACACTTAATTTATCATTTAAAGAAAATTATTTACTTGTTCTATGATATATCATATTTTCATTTTATAAGATACCTAAATATTAATTTACACTTCCATAGGTGAGGATAATATTCTAAGAGTAGGGTTATTATTCCTAACAGTCAGATTACTATTCAAACAGTCAGGTTACTATTCCAACATCCAGATTACTATTCCAACTGTAAGATTTGTAACAGCCATATGGGACCCCTACTTATAATAAATACCTCATTTTTCATTAATTTTTCATTCACTTCCATTTTATCTCTAAATTATATATATATTAATTTTTAAAATGAATATTTCATTATTAATATTCTGCTTCATTTCTACAATGTTGTTCATGATTGCAATAATTTTGAGGGGTCAAGAATATCCAAATTTTCCTATTTTTTATATTATTTTATATTTTTTACCATTTTATTTTTATTCTCTGAATGTAATGTTCAAATTAATATAGCCAAAATTTTGTT
This sequence comes from Viscum album, assembly GCA_963277665.1. Classification (NCBI taxonomy): domain Eukaryota; kingdom Viridiplantae; phylum Streptophyta; class Magnoliopsida; order Santalales; family Viscaceae; genus Viscum; species Viscum album. The sequence continues at coordinate 19,857,753 of OY728124.1, forward strand.
GGTTTTATCATGTGGTGTTTGTGCATTATATAATATTATATTACTAAATATGACACAATTATATATTTGGAAGGGAAATTTCATTGATAAAATTATGGGTCGTTACATTGTTCCCCCTTAAGAAATTTCATTTTATATACTATGGTGAAAATAGGTTAGGGTACTTCTGCTTTATGGATTCCTTCGATTCTCATGTTGCATCCTTATACTTATGGTTTTTCTATGGTATTTTGACAAGGTGAGTTGTCTTTTGACATAGAACTTTATCTCTATAGCCCAAGATCTTCATCTGATGCTCCTCATAAGAGAGATCATTTTCCATCTATACCACATTTGAATTCAATACATGTTAGGTATTTGGTATGTACTTTGTCAATATGGATATTTGGAACATGTCATGCACTTGAAACAAGGTTGGTGAGAGTGCTGGTTGATAGGTCATAACTTTGATGCTATCAAGAATCTCAACGGGGTTGATGTACTTAGGACTTAGCTTTCTCTTCATACCAAATATCATGACTCTCTTTTATGGGGATATTTAGAGGAACACTTTATCTCTAACCTCAAACTTTAGGTCTCATCGATGATTATCAACATAGATCTCCTTTCAAATTTGAGCAACCCTAATGTGTTTTGGAATGGTCTTGACCTTTTCTACCATTTCCTCAAAAATTTCAGGACCCAAAAACTTTTGTTCACCAAATTCATCCAATCACACTGGTGTTCTACATCTATTCATATAAAGGGAATTATATTGAGTCATTTGGATTATTGAGTGGAAATTATTATTGTATGGAAACTTAACCAGAGGAAGATGTTGATCCCATACTCCTTTTAAGTCCATCGAGCATGATCTCAACATGTCTTCATATGTATGGATAGTCCGCTGATATTGACCATCAGTTTGGGGGTGATAATCCATAATGAAGTTCAACTCAGTGTTTAGAGCATGTTGTATACTCTTCCAAAACTTGGAGGTAAATATCATATCTTTATCAAATACAATTGATATTAGTGTTCCATGTATGATCACCACTTCTCTGATGTATATCCTTACAAATTGATCAAGTGAGAAGTCCTATCGAATCATAATAAAGTGATCATTATATGTAAGATGATTGACCACAACCCATATAACATTATTTACTCTTAATGTAATTAGAAGACCGGTGATAAAGTCTATGGTGATGTTTTCCCATTTCCATATAGGTATGGGTAATGGTTTCATCCTCCCCTTATATTTTTTCCTTTGAGCCTTCCCCTACTATCATACTAGGCATTTTGATGTATTCTCTATGATCCCCTTCTTCATATTGTACCACTAATAGTGTTCTTGGATATCTTGATACATCTTTTTGCTCCCTAAGTGGGTAGATAAGTTCAATCTATGTGCATCATTCAATGGCTCCTTATTTTTCTCTAGATTTGATGATACACATAGTTTTCACTCCAATCTTACAATTATTTCTTCATCAATTTTTAACTCCAATTATTTCTCTTTTCTTATAGCTTCCACCTTCTCTATATTTCCACATCATCTCTTTGAGAATCCTTTATCTTCTCCAGACGCGATGGTTGATCAATCATTTGAGAGTGGAATGATGATGTTTCTTCTTTTATGATTCCCATTTCCATCCTCTACTAGTATAATAAGATTGGATCCTTCTCAATTGTTATCATTGATAAGGTTTCTGGATCCAAACTTCTTAGATCATCTTCCACTTCATTTTATTTATCAGGATGGTAGTGGATTGAGCAGTCATAATCCTTGATCATATCTAACAATCTTTATTAGCGCATAATAAACTCCTTATATGTGAATATATATTTGAGGATCTTATGATCTGTATATATTTAAAACTTATCCCCATAGAGATAATGTCTCTAGATTTTCAATGTGAATATCACTTCATCAAACTACAAATCATGTGTTAGATAGTTCTCCTCATTCACATTAAACTACCTTGAGGCATAGGGTATCATTTTTATCATTTTTCATTAGTACACAACTCAAGACCTATTTTGAAGCATCATTGTATACCAAGAAAAGTTCCCCACTTGAGGGAAGTTTGATGATTGGTGTTGTGATAATCCTTTTTTTTCAATTCCTTGAATCTCTCTTTGAATTCATTGGTCCGTACAAACTTCACTTCCTTCTGAGTCATATTGGTTAGAAGGTTTGATAATTTTGAGAAGTTCCCTAAAAATCATCTGTAATACCCAACTAGTGTAAGGAAACTATGGATATCTATTATAGATGATGTCCTGGTCCACTCCTTAATTTCTTTTGTCTTATAAGGGTCCATAGATATCCTTTTACTAGTGATAAAATTCCCCAAGAATGATACTTCCTCCTTCCAGAACTCACATTTACTGTACTTTTCATATAGCTTCTCCTTTTGTAAATTTTTTAGCATAGTATTTAAATTATTCTTATGATCTTTTTTAATTTTGGAGAATATCAAAATATCATCTATAAAGGACACTATAAATTTTTCAAGGATCTCTAAAGACTCTATTTATTAAGTCCATAAATATCGATTAAGCATTAGTGAGTCAGAAGGGGTTCACTTTGAACTCATAGTGTCCATACCTTATTCAAAAGGTAGTCTTGGGAATATCATCCTTCTTCACATTTAATTGGTGGTATCCATACTGAAGTTCCACCTTATATAAATATTAGTCCCCACATAGTTGATCGAAAAATTCATCTATCTGTGGTAGAAGATACTTGTTCTTTATCATGATTTTTTTAAGTTCATGATAATTAATGAAGTGGTGTATTGATGTGTCCTTCTTATTGATAAAGAGGACCAACACACCCCACTCTAAAGCACTCGAACATATAAAACCCTTGTACAGATTATCTTGTAACTACTTCTTTAATTATTCCAACTCAACAGTGGTCATTCAGTAAAGAGTATTGTATATGGGAAGAGATCCAAGTATAATTTTGATTAAGAACTCAACCACTTAGTCAGGAGGAAGGCCAGGTAGCTCTTAAAGGGATACATCAGTATAATCTCTAATAATGGGAATATCTTCAAGCATGATTCTATCCTTTTTCTCAATCATTTGAGCTAGATATGTTTTCTCATAAGTAAATAATATCCACACTTGAGAAGAATATTCCAAAGGAGATTCATCCTCCTCCATACACTTCTACAAAATCATAGGATGAATCGGGATATGAATATTGATCTCCCTCTCCCAGAAGTATATGTTGGATTTATATAATATAGGATATAAATTGGGGTTGTGTGATCCTCCATCACAATATTGTCCACTTTGGGTCACTCCCTCAAGGCTTTATTCTTCAGCAGGGCTTACTGCCCACCAAGGGGGATCACTACCCACTCCTCTCCGAAAAGGCCATGTGATGGGGAGAGTATCACCTATGAATTATATACCATGCCCAAGCACACTCCAAGGCCTAATTTGGGACAAGGGATAATGTTTTATGGAGTGAAACCCATATGTCACATCATGATACCCCATGACCATCAACCTTGACCCATAGGGCATGCAATACATTCGGTTTGGTACTCTAATAATATCCCTCTTAGTGATTTCCCTCTGAATTATAGACTGGCCACCAGTCTCTGATACCAATTGTAGAATCTACATTGGGTATGTGGGACTATCCATCACAATAGTGTCTGCTTTGGGTCACTCCCTCATGATTTTGTTCTTCATCAGGGCTCACTGCCCACTAGGGGGGCTCACTGCCCACCGGGGGGGATCACTTCCCACTCCTCTCTAAAAAGGACTTTTGATGGGATAGGATCACTTAGGACATATATACCATTCCCAAGAACACTCCAAGCCCCAATGTGGGACAAGGGACAAGGTGTTATTATGTGACACCAATATTTTGTGTTGTGACACGCCATAGCCATCAACCTTGACCTATAGGGAATACATTGCATTTGGTTTGGAACTCCAACATATAAAGATAGCCAATCCATGCCCAATATAGCATAAAAATCCACTAAAGAAAGTAGGATAAGATTTATTAGGACGTTCGGTCCATAAACATTGATTGGGAAGGAGTTATATACTTGGGATTTAATAATTGATCTATTTTTTGTTCTAAAAAATAGCTCAACCCCCGTGTTTTGAGGTTGTGTTTGAATAGTTCTACTAAACTTGAAAGATATGAAATAATTCATAAAACCAGAATCAAAAAGTATATTAACTATTCTTGAATGAATAATCAACATACTGATCACCAAGTCATTGTTAAGATCCACCTCAATAGTAATGATATCATATGTCCTTCCTTGGTCTCTATGCCTTGGAGATTATTATTGATGATTGACTTTAAAAACCCTTAAATTAGGGAATTGACCTGTATAATTCCCATGTTCCGTGTATTTGAAACATTGTACCATAGGATGAGTGTTTATTTGAACATTATTTTCCTCTTTCACATTAGTGGGATTCTTCGTATCCCTTCAGCATTGATTAGCCCGGTACCCCTACTATCCACACTTGAATAATCTCTCAATTCCATTGAGATGGTTTCCAGGATTCTTCTTCCCGTATTTTTGACATGTGTGATGTGGAGTTTTCTTTCCTCCATGGGATTTATCCATTTATCCTCTCAAATTAAACTCCATTTTATGATTTTTATCTCCATCCCCAAGAGACCACTGAGATTCATTGATCTTCATCTCAACCTTATGGTCACAATAGACAATATCTTCATAGATTTAAAAGTCTTGAATCACTAAAGATTTTCATAAATCCGTATTTAACCCACTAAAGAAATGTTCCACCTAAATTTTAGTGTTGATGATAAAGTCGAAGGTGTTTCGTGCAATCCTTGTGAAGTTTACCATATATGAACTATTAGACTCATATTCTTTTTTCTTTAGTTTGAGGAAATCCATATCTATTTTAAGACAGAGAGTTTAGGGAAAATATTTATTGAAAAAAAATTCTTGAATCCTTCACATTCTATGAAATCAATACCATCTTTGGACTTTGTGTTCCTGATCAGTGACCACTACTAATCGGATTCCCATTCAAGATAATAGATATCTAGAATGGATTTCTCTTATTCTAATCATTAGAGTACAGAGAATATATTCTCAATGGAGTTAATACATTATTCCTTGATGAGGGGATCATAAGATCCTGTAAATGTAGGAGGCATTTTTCGCATAAAGGACTTGATAAAAACTTTCTATTTCTTGGGAGAAGGATGTTTTTCCACATGATTCAAGATATTTTTCATAGCATGAGTCATCTAGGACAGTTCTGACATGAATTAATAAACTCTCGCTCCAATATGGTTCAGAATGTCATTAGGGAAATCATCGTATTGCCTATCATGTTGGTTGTTGGCATGGTTCCTCCCGCTATTAACTAAAATAAAGGGAAAACAGGATGAAAATACTTTAACTAATAAACATATAAAAGTGAAACTATGGACTTTAAAGGAATAAATTATAAATTAAACATAAATCCTAACTTATGAGTCTTTAGGTTTCTATCTAGGTTATCCATGTTAATTTACCTATTGAGTTTTCTAACCTAACAATCTGTTCAAGTCCTTCATAATGGTTTTTAAAGATTTCATGAATTTTCCAATACATATACTTTGGGAGTGTCAAACCAGGTGTATAGCAATGTCACTTTTTCACACACCAGGTGACAATCGAGACCAAATGTTCCTTTTTTAGGTTATTACTCATAGGTACAATTGTGCTAGATACATATCCACTTACAGTATCTAAACTAGGATGTGTTTTCTTGGAAACCACTCACTTTATATTTCGTTAAAATTTTAGGATATTTTCCTATAATTAGACTTTTCCTTGAATTTCTCACTAAATTATTCTAGTCTTAATCCCCAAAAATAACTAGAACTTTCTTTGATACCAACTGTAATAATCTAATCCTTTTACACATATTATTACATGATTTTTAATGTAAATATCTAATAAAAAAACAAGGATCAAAAGGTCTAATGCCTTTGAAATAGGTATATAAAACATAAATAAGAAATGAAAATATAATGTATTTATTTTATTATTCATAATGAGATCCTAAATCCCTTTGAGCTCCTAAAACTATATAGGATAACCTAGTGAATACATAAAAGAAATGGGTGAGTTATAATGAAAATTAAGGGGATAAATATGATAACGAAGCATAACATGTGGGTCAAATGATACAACATGATATAATAAAATAGAAGGCTCATGAGTAATCACATTGAATAATAAAATAAAGAACATGGTATCATAAGATCATGGAAACATAGGAAAGTAGCAGTGATATATAACATGACATAAACATGAGTCAAGGCTAATTTCCAAGATTATATTACATGGTGGATAGAGTCCCGTCATGGATTAGGTTTACTCCCCAATCCCATACATAATATATCATGAGACAAAAACATTATCCAATGAATTGGAGCGCTATCTAGATACACTCATCAAAACATGTACATGATCATGCGTGCCACAAAAGGAAATCAATCGTAAGGAATAAACATAATAATTACTCATGGGAAGAAATGGGTTTCATAATCTTGCCTCATATCATAATCAAAGTAAATTTCATAAATATTCCAAAGATAAGAAGGAATTAAATATTATGGATTTTCATATCTAATTACATAATAATATGTCTCAAAATATGGTTTTAATTTGGTAATAAATAATTTAAATAATCATTACATAAAATGAATAAGGGATAGAAAGTTCCCCTTGATTGGGTTCAGTTTTAAAGAAGGCATTTGATAAATTAAGTTAAGACATGTGTTACCCATCAAAGGAAGGTAAAATAAGCTAGGTATATTTGTAAGAGACATATATACATAATTTTTGAAGTATTCCATAACATTAAATAGAGAGGGAAAAGTGATTTAGATATAGAAAGGTCATATCCCAAATAAAAGGGGTGGTTCATAGAGATCCCTTACATTATATTCCATAATCATTCCGCACTTTCACTTAATGCCTTGAATAATCAAATTAAACTCATTGATTAATTAATTAATAACCTTTTCCATATATATATTATTTATTATAATTTTATTATGTTCATTTATAATCATTTAAGTGAGATATAAAGTTCAATTTTGTTGTTCTGGGAACATTCTTTTCATGGTTTCATAGTCAAGTCACTTGTGGATAATTATTGAAGTTCTTGTCAAATGAGACCACAACTCCAGAAGTGAAATGAAATGGTATTAATGAACTTTCATAAACTTAAATGGTCCCAAATATCCTTTTGTATTCTGACATAGGGATGATTCACTTAGTAAAAATGTTAACGTAATGAGGTTAGTTCATTTAGTCCGTTTTACCAACCCTCACAAGATAGTTTCATTTTATTTAATAATATGTCTATATATTAATTCCAGAATATAAAATAAGTTATAACATATTTATTATCATATTATTTAACCATAATAATATTTTTATGACTATCCTTGAAGGCGGTGAATAAAAAAGAAGTATGTTGTTCATGGAGGCGGTGAACCAACCATATTGTAAACAGCGTTTTCATTTTAGAATCAATTAAGGGAAAGAGAAGAGGATGGTTGTCAGATATTCCATTAACATAATAAAATTATATTATATATAAGATAATGGATTTTTATGCCATGTTGGATGGAATTTATTTTGGAGGAGGATGAGGGAGAGAAATTAAAATAGTCAGTTGAGGGAGTTACCTTCCCCTTTAAATGTCTCATCTTGGGATTCCACTTAAGGCACTTTGGAATGGTCTTTAGATGAGACCAGAAGCACTAGGGCATGGGGGGGATGATTATAAAGGGATTTGGATAGAAATTTGGAAATATTCAATGCATAGAAGTTTTAAGGAGAAGGGGTGGTGATGGGTGGTATTTATAAGGGGAGGAGGGTGGTGTTTTTTAATATTATAATCATTAGTTTATTATTTTGGATCAAGACTATCAATTGTATTGATTCTTGTGACTATATATAGAAAATAGTGCATGTGAGTTCTAACTAATGGGTGTTTTTATATGTCATGACTCAAAAATTTATGTATTTGGCTTATAATGTTAAATGTCAAATTTTACTGTATTTTACTATTCACCAAAAATTCAACTGTTTTAGAAAAAAAAATCCACCCTAACTATTTTTTAACATGTAGATTCTAAAAATGAAATACATTTTATGAAAATAATTTTCTAAATATGAGAAATTTAATTTTAAAATCAAATCCTCATTTATTTGAAAAATATCAATTTTAATATTATGATCAATTTTTGGACCCCTTGAAAAAATACTTAAGGTATCATAAAATTATCTTATAATGATAATAAAACAATATATTAATTTATTAATATATTTTATGAAAATAAAATTTTTTTTAAATTATTATATTTATTATAAGTGTAATTAAAATATTTATGTTTTATAAAAATACAAACACTTAATTTATTATTTTTAAAAAAATTATTTAATTGTACCATGATATATCATATTTTAATTTTATAAGATACCTAAATATTAATTTACACTTCCATAGGTGAGGATACTATTCTAACAGTCATGTTACTATTCCTAATGGTAAGATTACTATTTCAGCAATCATGTTACTATTCCAACAGTCAAATTACTATTTCAACTATCATATTTGTAATGGTCTTATATGATTCCTACTTCTAATAAATAGCTAATATTTCATTCATTATTCATTCAATTCCATTTTATCTCTAATATATATATATATATATATATATATATTCATTTTCAAAATTCATATTGCATTACTAGTATTCAACTTCATTTCTATAGTGTTGTTTGTGAGTGCAATTATTCTGGGGGGTTAAGTATATCTAAATGTTCCTGTTATTGTTATCTAATTTTCTATTTTTGTCTCATTATAATACTTTCAATTCTTATGGTAATTTTTATTCTCTAAATGTAATGTTCAAATTAATATAATAAAAATGTGGTTGGTTTTATCATGTGGTGTGTGTGCATTATATAATATTGTATTGCTAAATATAACACAATTATATATTCAAAAATGAAATTCCACTGATAAAATTATGGGTCGTTACAGCATCACTCCATCCACTCCACAAGAGAACTCCGTGCTCCGACCACCATCCTGGCAAAGTAGAATCATGATGCTCCACTAAAGAAATATGGGACCTTTCCTTTACCTGTTTCATGAAGAACAACATCAGCATAGGCACCAAGGTGCATATACAGAAGATGAGTAATCATACCAAGTAGGATTTCTCTAAGAGACTTCTCAACTCATGCCACTAGGACAAGAACACATTATCTCATGGTTAAAAACAAATAATTTTAAAAAACAGAGGCATGTCAAAGTAGTTTACTAATTTAAAACAATTTAAATTTAAAATCATAAACAATTTATCATTTAATTTTAACTTTTCATACCCAAACCACATCGTCTTACTCACACCCACATGCATGCCATGTAACATGTGCCTCTAGTTTGGCACCTTACACCAAGTCCATAATGGAAAATCCACATCCAATGAAATGATGAACACCGCCCATATATATCAAGTTCTCACACTAATCCATTTCACATAAATCAATTCTTCCCTTTAAAACATTTAATCAAACATCTTTCTTGCGTTAAACCAAACCATAATTTTAAACCATAAATCGAAGGGGTTTTCCAAAAACTATTTAAATTCTAAGATTTCCATATTATCAAAAAAGGAGGATCCAATAAGAAATCAAAACAAGTTTCCTTTGAGATTCAAAAAAAATTAATTTAAATATCCAAGCCATCAAGTCCTAGAACAAGTGGAGAAGAGATAGGATCCACCTACAATACAATGGGTGATGAAAACGAATAGCGACACAATGAAACCTCTAGATCTAGACTTGAAACTCCTTTCCTTTAATAAAACCAATCAAGATCTCATCAGAAACACATTATAGATCATAGATCTATCCATAACAGATCAAATTTAACATTCCATTCAAAGTAAAATGAACAAATCTAGAAAGAAGTGAAAATGAGGAATGAAAAGGGGACCTACCTTTGATCTCCTAGATCCAACACACTTCAATCCGTTGAAATTGGGTTTCAGAGGGAGAGGAGATGCCAAGAATGCCAAGAGGAATCCTTAGGTTTGAGAGCTAAGTCCAACAGGATATAAATGAGAGTTTCTGAGTGAAAAGGGGAATAAAAATACAATTTTTAGATGTATTAATGCATGTTGCATGATTAATCCACATGGTTTAACAAACCATGCGCTATCCATGTGAGTGCTACTGGACAATACCTAGGTGGTTGTACAGTTGTGTTGCACGGTTTGATAATCCATGCACCAACCGTGTGAAATGACTTTATCCCAAAGATGTCCATATTGCACAATGTTTCATATAGTTTGGACAAACCATGCTCCAACCATGCATCTTCCCAGTAACTTCCAAATCTTTTGCACGGTTACCTTGAGAAGTTTCACGATTACCCCTAACCATGCTCAAACCATGCACCCTTAAAAATGCTTCCAAAACGCACTAAAACCAACCATAATCTCCTAAAACTAAACTCAAACATTATATAACATCAAAATACATAATAAAAGGGTAAATTACCTCAAACTAGGGGTGTTACAGTTAGTCTATCACTAGGGAACTAACTGGGACCTTATGTTAGACAAAGTAGGGGCACCCCACTTGGGGTCCTCAGTCTCAATATAGTCACAGGGGTTGTCTGGGTCAGTCCACTCACTCAACCCATACATCTGGCCCAGAGTCTAACCATCTAGGAAAACATGACCCAAGGTCCCTCACAAGGCCTACTAGGACTGACCATCTAAAGTCATCACACACACACCCACTTAGAGGTGTCCGAGGATTACTTATTAAGGTCAGTAGGTCATAATAATTTCATTTAAACCTAGAATCACCCTTTAAGGGGTCCAAGGGTCATGACCATTGATGGTCGAGGCCGATAAGATAGTGCACAAGGGTCATCATGACCTTGGAACCTCATCCAGTTCATTTAACGCACAACATTTAAATTACTCATTCAGTTTAGTTAAGCAGTTCAATTAATTAATTAAATCATGTCAACACCTTCAATACATTATTGTACATAAAATGTACCCTAATTGACATGAATTAAACCATAGGTGGGAAAATAGGGATCCCCGTATTAAAATCTTAAGGGGGAATAATGGTAATTCCAACCCCCAAAAAGGACCCTATTGGCTAGTCATTTCCCTTTACTAGCTAGCCGGTAGCTCATTGACCTTATGATGAGCCCAGCAGTGGAACAAGGCCAGTGCCTAGGAAACTGGTTGGTTGGTGGCTAGCCAGTAGGTAGTCAGTGGCTGTAGGCCTCTAAAAACCTGTAGCCCAACCACTCGACCTTTCCTATGGTGCTCACCCGCTTCTCCCGGCCACCTTCTGACCTCCATTACTTACCTAAAAACCAATTTTAAGTGGTTTCAACCTTCAAAGATCCATTTTGAACACTGATTTGAAATATGACCACTATAATAATTCAAAGTTCAAATCTTATCTGGAAATTCTGAACTCGTATGGACACATGATCTTACAGCCTCCCCACCATAACACTTCTCATCCTCGAGAAGCCTCAGTGGTCATCCACATATGCATCCCGACCTACCTTGGTCATCAATCAATCACTAAAAGGTTGTGTTCCATCCTTGAATTCCCAATGTGCCTCTAAAGTGTAACTCCAACATCAAGCACTTAAACCACCAAAACTGAGCTAACACTCATAATTCACCACCAAAGCACTAGGATTGTGTTCACTCGATCTCATCCACCCTAAGACACAAAGGTGTCACCATCCAATTAATCAGTCAATCCATGGTTCTCCCCTCCATATGACTAAGCTTATGAGGGACAATTCCAAACCATGATGCCTTCTACCATTATAATTGTCTACCAAAACATGATCTTGACATTCTAATGGCGCCCCCTGATGCGGTTTCCAACATTTGCACCCAAATATATGTGAAACCACCAATCCAATGTTGGTACCACTCCTTGTCCTCAGTTCCAGACTGAATCAGACAAGTTTCAATCAGCCAATCATAAGGCCTGGTCATATTGACACTTGAAACATATGTTTCGTGTCCAAAATGACGTTTTCAATGTGGTTCCTTAAGCCACCGCATCAAATTACATGAAAAAACACCGATCATACCTCCTTTGGCCAAACTATCTCAGAGACGCTTGGATTCCTATACCAACGTGTCACCAATTCACCAACCCATGATTCCCCAATTCCTAAAGGCATCCCATGATCATATGAGCATGCTCATCGAAGCCCATGTTAGACCCTCGATGAAACTCCACAATTAAAACACAAACCGACCAAGGTCGTTGGAATGATCTACATGATTATTGACGCATTCCCAGACTAACACATTAGGATCATCTTAAACCATCATGAGCCTGACACCCATGCTTGGACTCCACCCACTAACACATTCGAATTCAGACTTAGCATTACCCAAGGAATCCAACTAATTTTGGATCCATTTAATCACCAAAATCTAATTTCCATAACGACTGCCCAACGGCTGACTCTACACATCCATGATCCCTCTCACGTGAGGGTCACATCACTATGACTAACATACTACTCCCCACCATGGGAGTGTCCTTTTCATTGCATCACTAGGTCAAACTCTCAACCATCATGGCCCATGCCTATGCACCATTGAACACAATGATCGGGCATGTCCAAACTCTCTCAAACCCCGAGCATTGACAAGAAACATTGATCACTTCCTGTACCTGATCCTAGAAACACCATCATTTGGAATTCACCAAAAACCCATCAACAATGAGGGTTTCACTTCCCAACAACCGATGTCACACTCCCACTATTTAGCTTCCCTTATAACGCTCCTTGAGTACAACCTCCCCAAGTTTATCATCAAACACATGTGTCACTATTCCTGATCCATGCTCATCAATTTATCAATCTATTAGGCCCATAAGAAACTTATAAAATTCCCTTATTATTTGGACCACTCACAACTGTTGTCAATTTTTTAATTTAACAAGCATTGTGCCTAACACGCACATACTGCCTTGATCTCATCTAATAAGAATGGGTGTGCATCCTTGTATTTCCTGGTCGCACAACTTGACCCATGATCCCATGAGCCATGCATCATCAAACTAGGTTGATCATACTCCCACTGCATGTCAATCTCATCAATCCAGAAGCACCCTCAACGCTCCTCTTCAAAATTAGTCACTTTACTTGTGTTATGATTTATCACATGCTAAGCAGCCATCTAGTGTCATTCTGAAGTCATGAGCATCTATCCATGCTCACACTGCTTCCAAAAACACACCTCTACATCGATAGGATCATGTGCTCAACTGGTCCAGCCCTCAAATTCTATCCATGATACCAAAGGCACCAGCACTCAGGGTTCTTCCTCATGAAAAGCCAAGGCATTACTATACTAATACACCACATAATTGATAACACCCATCATGTATCGATATCATCTCTAGGTTTCTAACTACTCTACCCACCTCTAGGGAACTTATAAGATCAAGTTAACCCCTCTAACAGTTACCCTCCAACAACACAAGGCGTCAACTCACTGAAATTCGGAGTCATGTTTCTAGGGTCACTAGGTCCAACTACCTAGGTCCATAAGTCAAGTCTCACTAAGTGTCACAACTCATGGGGTGTCACACATACTCCTGTTTCAAATATCAAATGGCATCTAACGTTCCAAAATACCCACTCTAGGGTCCCTGTCTATATGCACCCATATTAGGCATCACGTGAAAAAATACCCACCTACTAGGGAATTGGTTCTCATCGAGCATCTACATATGGAACGGCTCTGAAACACACGGTCGATTGTTGCCTATCTACCGGTCAATGTTTTGGTGCTCTACTAATGTGTATAGTAGCACTCGGGTCGAATCCTCGATGATGATACTTTTTAATAGTCGTTTGTTTTTAGTTGATTGTATTTTGATTAGGGGGGTTGTTTGCAGAGCTTAATTGAAATGATTGATTGGCTATAATTGATTTAAAAAATTGATAAATATTTGGGTGAGTTCATTATTGGGGATTTAATCTTATGATATCCTTGATCTTTGCTTTATATTGCATTAAATTAATACCCACTTCACAAGATGATTTTGATCGGAATTCCCAAGTGTTAAAGATTTAATCCAAAGCCTTTGGTAAGGCTTTTTTCGTGCCAATATTATCTCCTCTCTTCTGAAATTCCAACCCCTCTCAAGGAGAGAAGGGGAGAGTATTTATAGCCCAAGGGGTGGACTGTTTCCATTCCCAATTTGTCCCTCCATTTGCATCGCCAAGTTGGCTATTCAGACAGCCGAATCTCAAAAAATCTCCTTCTTCAAAGTTGTAGATAATAACGTTTTATGACCTTTCTCAAAATTTAGAGTCATTTTGACATATTTAGCCAAAGTTATGGCCGTCGGATTAAACAATTTTAATCTGTCCATTTCAATCTAGTCTTTTTGATGTCCAAAATGTGAAAGAGTTTTTGAATAGGAAGATACCTTCAAAACCGAATTATGTATTCAACAAAGTCGGCCAACTATATCTCCTCTTTCACACTACAAAATATCATCTTTATTGGATGCTTAAATCATGAGATATGTCATGCATACTGTACTGATTCTATTTCTCGGCCAGAATGGTGGGATAGACTTAAATGAATATTTTGGGCCCCTTGTTTTTGAAGTTGGGACTTGAAACTTTTATACAATACTCCTTAAATTTTCCCCCGAACTATGGTGTATAATATTGAAATTTTGACTTCCTTATTGGGCCCAGAAAGTAAATCTTCATGGCTGGTCCAGTTTCATCACAAATTCTGTAGGCCTCCTTGTGTGGTCCATATGGGCATTACAATGGAAGAATTAGAACATCATCCCTTATAATGAAATGTTTTATATTGTATTAGGAATCCTAAAAAAGAATAAACACGCAATTTGGATCCGTAGGGTGAGAGTTATAAATAAAATAGTAAACTGACTCAATTGGACTACTTCTAAAAATGCTCAAAAATTATACTTAGTATTAAAATATTAATATCTCATACAAATTATGCACATTTCATATAAAATAAGTAAAAGGAGTATATAATAAGTCATGAAAATATTAATAATATCAAATCCCCCACACTTATTCTTGTGCATGTCCTCATGTGCAACAAATATAAAAACATAACAAAATCATTTTCACTCACCAACAAATATTAAAATTTTGTTTTCTCCACTCAGGGGAGGTTTAGACTATGTCACTCATCCATTTTGAATTTCACCACAAGTTGTTACATAAAAAATGTTCCAAAACTAATTCATTTTTTCATGCTCAAATTTAGAAATGGAAAATGTGGACACTCAAAACTCACACCTCTCAAGATGATAAAATTCATTTGTGGAGGTTCACTCTTTCACCAACCAAAAGTGAAAATCTTAGAGTTTGAAAGAGATCTCAGCTTCCAATACCTATCCAAAGTGAACAAGAATCAAGAGGTATTTTTAAGGGGTTTTTCTATGGCTATGGGATAGTAGTAATATAATGTCCAAGAGAGAGAAGAAGATGGTTAAAATGCCAACATAGAAAAGCAATGCACATTTTTTTGAAATAAAACATGAAAGGAAATGAAAACACATATTTACAAGGGAATGATTGTGTGAATAAAGACACAATAGAGTAAGAAAATATGAAGGTAATGAGAATATGGAATATTTACAAAACACAAAACTTCTCCCAATAAGAATATAATGCAAGTGTTCTTTTTTTCTTTTCCTTTTTTTCTTTGTTTTTTTGAAAGTTGACCTTGAAACAGATCTCACACTCATATCCCAACCCATGATTGATCTCCTTACGACAATAATTTTAATAGTTATAACAAGATCAAAGTTTTAGGAAGATTGATTTTTGACCTACCCAAGACACAACCCATTTTTTTGATTTTTTTTTTTTTTTGATTTTTTTTTTCATCATTTTTGATTTTTTTTTTTTGAACACTTGTCAATAACATTTACAAAATTACATAAATGGAAGTACATTACATTCCCCAAAACACACTGAATTACAACCTCTCCCCCACACTGAAATAGATTATTTCCCTCAAGCAAATGATAACTCGTTGAAAATCAATAATAGGGTACCCAAACAATGAAATCTATTCCCCCCACACTTAAATTTTAGAAAATTATGCAATGAAAATCCATGTTGATATTGGGTGGGAAAAGGTATTGGGTTTGTAATGTGGCTATCAAAGAAAAGGTTTTCATAGGATCGAAGGGGCTTTCAAAAGGAGGATTAATGTAAGGGAAATGGGAGGCTATTTGGCTATTGTGATTCTCATGTGGTTCAGAAAATGCCTCTATCATATTAATGCACACTAAGGTAGGAAATTCAGCTCTAAGGTCCACAAACTCAAGACTCACAAATGGGGGTGAAAACACACATTTTGAAAATATGTCCATAGGTGGCCTTGGCATGAAATCAAATGTTGTTCCTCACGGTTGGGGAAAAGCATTTTCCAAATCAAAAATTGAGCATTCAAAATTTGTTGGTTTTGAAACACTATTCTTTATCCAAAGTCACAATGAAAATAAAAAAAATTGAGATGAAAACATGTCTGTTGACTCCCCAAAATGGTTGGACAAAATTATAAAATTGGAAGGTGAGTAAGCATGACTCTTGATTTTTTATTATTATTATTATTTTGTTATGATTCTTTTTTGTTTGTTTTTTTTTAGTTTTTAATAAAGACACACTCACACAAAAGAGAAAGAGAAAAATAAATGTTTTGAAAAAGAAAGTGGTAAAAAAATTAAAGATAGAGGAGGAAGAAGAAAGAGGTAGAGGGAAGAAGATAGATAAAGAGAGAGTTAAAGGGAAAGAGGTGCCCCCTGGTTTGGATTTGGCGGGTTTCCATCTCCATCTAGTGGTGGGTCGAGTACAGAAGTTGGGGATCCAATGGAAGTCGATGTTGATCCAGGATTGTGGGATGTTACCTGAAAAATAAAAATCATTATTCATATAATGAAAAACTAAAAAGAAACTGAAATTTCACAAAAGTAAAAGAAAACATGGGTTGCCTCCCAAGAAGCACTGCATTTATTTGTCTACAGCTAGATAGTTGCAGTGGACTACCCATAGTCTGACGGTGGCCATCATATTTTCTCAACTCTAGTGTGCTTCCAGAAAAACTTTTTATCTGGGAGGCCTAATGATTCATTGGATAATTTCTTCCCATCCTTGCTGTTGTGCTTGAAATTCAATGGGGGCGGAAAGAGAATATTTCTATCCTCACTTTGGTCTTCAACCTGAGGAATGATGTTATCCACAAAGTGCTGGTTTTCTATACTTGGAAATTCAGGAAGATGGCTCAATTCTGATGGTTCATTTATGTAAGGATCAGATAACACAAAACCACAGTATGAGATCCCAATTGTTTTTGACTCATTTATTTCATCACTTACCGATGTAGAGTAATGGGGATCAGTGGAGTCATAAGACTGAATACAATTTTCAATATATTTTATTTTAATGTTGTTTGCCGAATAATGGTCAATTTCAACCTCACCAGTGATCACTTTATTAATTAGGATACAAATATCACAAACATCACTACCATCAGAACAATATAAACACATTGGTTCAGGGTTCACTTCACATATAACAGAATTTTCATAATCATGGATAAGAAAGGATGAATGTGGGATAATCAGATTTGAATCAACAAATGAGCATTCAAGTTCATTTTCTTTATTACCATTCATGTTGGAGCATTGGAGGTCAGGGGTGAGATGAGATTCCAAAGAGTTTTCAAGATCCTTTAGGTCAATGGAGTCTACATTTGTAATGTCAACATCAACTTCTCCATTTATGACTTGGTTAATGAGGATACAATATTTAAAAACTCCTCTATTAGTAGAACATGAAGAACATGATGGATTGGGATTCAATACCCTCTCAGAGAGAGTTTCAGAAGAATGGATAGAGAATACAGATTCATTCTTTAATGGGTATCGCATGGATTGAAAAATATTGAACTTGAATATTTGGTCACCAAATTCCATGGATAAGATGCCAGCATGGACATTAATTTTGGTTTTAGATGTCATGAGGAAAGGTCTTCCTAGAATTAAGGGAGATCGAGAAGAGTTTTTCTCACCTTCCATGTCAAGGACATAGAAATCCGCAGGGAAGATAAGATCATTCACACGAACAAGGACATCTTCAATTATTCCCTCAGGACTGGTTGTGCTTCGATTGGCCAATTGAATGACAACACCCGTTGGATATAAGGGACCTAGACTAAGGTTGGAGAATATGGATTTGGGCATGACATTAATTGAGGCTCCTAGGTCTATGAGTGCATCATCAAAGTTCGAACATCCAATTTGGCATGGAACCGTAAAGGTCCTTGGATCTTTGCACTTAATGGGTATGGACTCTTGGGTTGAAACATTTTCAAAGGTCCTAATTTTCCTCTTGTGGGTACACAACTCCTTGAGAAACTTAGCATACTTAGGAATTTTTTTTTTATGGCATCTAAGAGGGGAATGTTGACTTCAACACGTCTAAACATGCCGAGCATTTCAGGATCAGGTTCAAAGGACTTACTTGGTTTAGAAACAGCTTGAGGAAAAGGAATTGGGTTCCTAAGTGTAATTGAAGGAGATGAGGGTATGGTTTCAGGTTCCTTTTCAAGTTTCTTTTTCTTTTCATTTTCTAGGTCAACATTCAAATGAGGTTTGGAGGACTTATCTTGAGGCATAGCAATTTTCTTTCCTGATCTAAGTGAAATTGCACTTACATTACCCTTGGGGTTGGGTAATGGTTGAGCTGGAAGTTGGGAAGAATTAGATGGTTGCTACTGACTAAGGTGGGATGTCAGTTGACCAATTTGGGTTTCAATGTTCTTGAGGCTAGAACGGGTGAAAGAGGAAAGATCTTCCACTGCACTTTCCCATGGTTTCTTGGAAGAAGAGGCTTGTCCCGAATTGTGATTACCTTGATTTTGGTTCTTGGGAAAGCGATTGTATTGGTTTTGGAATTGGGATGGCTCACTAGGATAATGGAATCCAGGAGGAGGATTGTTCCTTTGAGTTTGAGGAAGAAAAGGATATGGTAGTTGGAAGTTACCTACACCTTGACCATATTGGAATTGGTTTGGGTTTTGAGGAGGGAATTTATGAGGGTGAGATATGGGATTACCATACCTAAGGCCTTGGTTATAGGAAGAAGAGAAGGGCTCAGAGTGAGGTTGGTTGAAGTTTCTAACAAACTGACCTGATAGTTGAGGGTTGGTGTTCCACTGAGCATATGCTGTATTGAGCTCCATTGGTCCAGATGAATTGGATTGATCCTCTTGAAGTTGTGGACATGTGTTAGTTGGATGAGATGGAGATTTGCAGATTCCACAATTTTTGACAGGTCCAGGAAACAGTGATTGTGGAGAAGACAAGGTTGGGGATTTGGATGTCACAGCTAGTTGTCGCACAAGACCTGTAAGTTCACTCATCCACTCGGTCATCTTGTTCAGATCAATTGATTGATTATCTTGGGCTTTTTTGACTTGATCATGTGCTCGAGTATGGAATTGTTGTGTGTTTGCAGCCATATTACTTACGAGATCTCTTGTTGCTGCAAGAGTTTTGTCAACAAGAGCACCGCCACTTGCGGCATCTATGAGAGTTCTCTCCATAGCCAATAACCCCTCATAGAAGTATAGGATCAAGAGTTGGTCAGGGATTTGATGGTGTGGATAGGTTTCCATAATCTTTTTGAACCTCTCCCAGTACTCATAGAGTGATTCACTTGGGAATTGACGTATGCCACTTATTTCCTTTTGAATAGAAACAGTACGAGAAGCAGGAAAGAATTTCTCTAAGAAGAGTCGCTTCATGTCATTCCATGTGGTTATGGAACCAGGAGGTAGGTAGTACAGCTGTGACTTAGCAGTGTCAGATAGGGAGAAAGGGAATGCTCGAAGTTTGATTTGTTCCTCAGAAACCCCTTGAGGCTTCATGGTAGAGCACACCACTAGGAACTCTTTAAGGTGGAGATGTGGATCCTCACCAGCTAGCCCGTGGAAATTAGGGAGAAGATGAATCAAAACCAATTTGAGTTTGAAGTTAGCTTCTATGTTTGGATATTGAATACCAAGAGGTTGGTAATTCATATCAGGGGCAGTGAGTTCTTTAAGGGTTTGTTCCCTATGATTGGTCATTTCAAATTCAACTGGTTGGATGAGGAATGGTTCTTGAATGAGTTGATTATCTCTTATGTTCCTCCTAAGTTGGCAAAGTGTTCACTCAATTTCAGGGTCAAACAAATACGAGGGATTTTTTGGGAGGCTACGAGGCATTCAGAGAGATTTTGGAAGAAAGAGGAAGATGGGTTTTTCTTTGTGTTTTTTTTTCAATTTTTTTTAAACTTTGTTTTTTTTTGGGGGGGGGGGTTACAATAACCCGAAACTAATGACTACATAAATCACCATCCCCGGAAACGACACCATTTGAAATGCACGGCCGATTATTGCCTATCGACCGGTCAAAGTTTTGGTGCTCTGCTAATGTGTATAGCAGCACTCGGGTCGAATCCTCAACGATGATACTTTGTAATAGTCATTTGTTTTTAGTTGATTGTATTTTGATTAGGAGGGTTGTTGGCAGAGCTTAATTGAAATGATTGATTGGCTATAATTGATTTAACAAATTGATAAATATTGGGGTGAGTTAATTATTGTGGATTTAATCTTATGATATCCTTGAGCTTTGCTTTATATTGAATTAAATTAATACCTAATTCACAAGATGATTTTGATCGGAATTCCCAAGTGTTAAAGCTTTAATCCAAGCCATAACTTATCTTAGGTTTCTAATCATTACCATTACTTGTTTATGGTAGTGTATTTGTGGTTCCAATAATCCATGGAATCCACATGTTAAACAAAACATGTCATTAATCCATGACATATAAAGTTCAACATACACAATATTAACTCAAAGAATACACATCGAGTAAAGGCTCTCAATAACTTAATATACCCAAATTATAACTCACCACAATGGAAGATTTACTCAGCCATTTATGTTAATATTAATCTGTTTTATATATTTACGATGATTAATTAACAAGAGAAGAAAAAGAAAGGGATTAGAAAAGAGTGGTACGTTGAACACACACACACGAACAATGATGATAATTAAAAACGGGTTTTCGATTGAATGAGGAAGAAAAAGAAGGGAAGGGGATTAAACTGAATTTAAACTATTTTAAGAACATTAATATTAAACCACAGAAGGTGGATGAGAATAAGAGATATTGAATAAGAAACTTGCATTAAACAGAATTAAAAAACAAAGGACTTACAAAATTACAACAATGAAGAACATAAAAGTAAATGAAAACAAAGAGAGGAGGAAAGGTCTCTCAAGTGAAAACTTGAGTATGGAAGGGTTTTGTTCATTCCAATATGATCTCCTCTCTTCTAAAATGCCAACCCCTCTCAAGGAGAGAAGGGGAGAGTATTTATAGCCCAAGGAGTGGACTGTTTTCATTCCCAATTTGTCCCTCCACTTACATCGCCAAGTTGTCTATTCATACAGCCGAATCTCAAGAAATATCCTTCTTAAAAGTTGTATATAATAATGTTGGATGACCTCTCTCAAAATTTGGAGTCATTTGGACATATTTAGCCAAAGTTATGGCTGGTTGATTAAATAATTTTAATCTGTTCATTTCAATCCAGTCTTTTTGATGTCCAAAATGTGAATGAGTTTTTTAATAGTAAGATGACTTCAAAATCGAATGATTTATTCAACAAAGTCGGCCGCCTATATTTTCTATTTCACACTGCAAAATCTCAGCTTGATTGGATGCTTACATCATGAGATATGTCATGAATACTGTACTGATTTTATTTCTCGACCAAAATGGTGGGCTGGACTTCAATGCATATTTTGGGCCCCTTGTTTTTGGATTTGGGCCTTGAAATTTTTATACAAGACTCCATACATTGTCCCCCGAACTATGGTGGAGAATATTGGAATTTGGAATTCCTGATTGGGTCTAGAAATTAAATCTTCATGGCTAGTCCAGTTTCATCACAGATTCTGTAGGCCTCCTTGTGTGGTCCATATGAGCCTTAAAATGGAAGAATTAGCTCATCATCCCTTCTAATGAAATGTTTTATATTGAATTAGGAATCCAAAAAAGGAAGAAACACACAATATGGATCCGTAGGGTGAGAGTTATAAATAAAATAGTAAAATGACTCAATTGGACTACTTCTAAAAATGCTCAAAAATTATACTTAGTATTAAAATATTAATATCTCACACAAATTATGCACATTTCATATAAAATAAGTGAAGGGAGTATATAATAAGTCATGAAAATATTAATAACATCAGGCTCCCTTGAGAATCAAAATCTCAAGTCGATCTTAACCGGACCTCTGCATATGGGAGTCACCCCCTCGAGGATCACATTCTCATTTATCATTATGGACATATATAACAGCATCATATATAACAGCATCATCCTACCATGATCCATGTTGAGTGTCTTATAAACATAGGGTTCATCTAAGTGGAGTGTCATTTCAAGCTATATGGGAAAACACCATATAGGTTGTTACTGACACTTTAAATAACTAAACTCAAATAATATCACTCACTAAGGGTTTCACCACTAGGGGTTGAATGCCTTTACTAACCTATTGTGGGTCACCCCATGTCCCGCACACTAAGGGGTTGTGTCATCATCTTCAATGAGCGCCCCACCATAGATCTACATGGCATGTCATCATAAGGGGATATATGCATGTTGGTCCAGCTTAGTAGAATGTCACCAATAACTTATATGGGAAAAAATTATATGAGCTGTTGTTGACACTTTAAAAATCTAAATCTCAGTCGTCAGTGATATAATCACACACTAGTAGACCTACATGTCATGCAGATCCTACGTGTATAATAATGATGCATGAGATGTCTCTTGCCTCTTCAGGCCAAGATTAAAACCCATAATTGGCATCTTGGCAATGAGATAAGGTCCAAAAATCCATAATAAATCACAATACTCAACATCATGTGTATCACGCGAATTGAAAATCATATAAATGTAACATCATATATTAAGAACAACAATCTCTTCCCCAGTAACCTAGATTTTCTATCGAAAATGGTGTTCATGACACATCAGCCCAAGGTACATCACAAGTTCCAAAGCATTCCTATATCGCTCATCTACCAAGACCCAAATAGTAAGACAAAAGAAAAATAAATGTCTATGCTACTGAAATGCACGGCCGATTGTCGCCTATCGACCGGTCAAAGTTCTGGTGCTCTGCTAATGTGTATAGCAGCACTTGGGTCGAATCCTCGGCGATGATACTTTGAAATAGTCGTTTGTTTTTAGTTGATTGTATTTTGATTAAGGGGGTTTGTTTGTAGAGCTTAATTGAAATGATTTATGGATGATGTTTGATTTACCAAATTGATAAAGATTGGGGTGAGTTCATTATTGGGGAGTTAAGCATGTGATATCCTTGAGCCTTACTTTGTATTGCATTAAATTAACACCCATGTCATAAGTTGACGTTGATTGGAATTCCTAAGTGTGAAGGCTTTAATCCAAGCCTTAACTTAACTTAGGGTTCTAATCTCAATCAAAACTTATTTATGGTAGTGTATTTATGGTTCCAATAATCCATGGAAACCACTCATTAAACAAAACATATCATTAATCTATGACATATTAAGTTTAACATACACAATATTAATTTAAAGAATACTCGTCGAGCAAAACTCTCAATCACTTAACATCCCCGAATTATAACTCACCCCAATGAGAGATTTACTCATCCATTTGGATGTTTAATATTCTGGTTAAAATAATTATGATGATAAATTAAGAATAGAAGAAAAAGAAAGGGATTAGAAAAGAGTGGTACGTTGACACACACACACGAACGATGATGATAATTAAAAATGGATTTTCGATTGAATGAGGAAGCAAAAGAAGGGAAGGGTATTCAACTGAATTTAAACTATTTTAAGAACATAAATATTAAACTACAGAAGGTGGATGAGAATAAGAGATATTGAAGAAGTAACTTGCATTAAAACAGAATTACAAAGAAAGAGAATTACAAGATTACAAAAACGAAGAACACGAAAGTAAGTGAAAACAAAGAGAGGAGGAAAGGTCTCTCAAGTGAAAACTTGAGTATGGTAGATCCTCCCAATCCTTTTTCAAGGCTTTGGTCGTGCCAATATGTTCTCATCTCTTCTGAAATGCCAACCCCTCTCAAGGAGAGAAGGGGAGAGTATTTATAGCCCAAGGAGTGGACTGTTTGCATTCCCAATATGTCCCTCCACTTGCATCGCCAATTTAGCTATTCAGACAGCCGGATCTCTAAATATCTCCTTCTTCAAAGTTGTAGATAATAAAGTTTTCCAACTACTGTCAAAATATGGAGGCATTTGGACAAGTGGAGCCAAAGTTATGGCGGTTTTATTAAACAAAGGTAAACTGTCCATTTCTATCCATGCTTTTTCGATGGACAAAATGTGAATGGATTTTGGAACAGGAAGATGCATTCAAATCCGAATGACTTCTTCAACAAAGTCGGCCGCCTATATCTCTTCTTTCACACTGAAAAATCTCAGCTCGATTTGATTCTTACATCATGAGATATGTCATGAATAATATACTGATTTTAATTCTCGGACAGAATGGTGGGCTGGACTTCAAAGCTTCATTTGGGCCCCTTGTACTTAGATTTGGGCCATGAAATTTTTATGCAATATGACATGTTGTGTCCCCCGAATTATGGTGGAGATTTAATGTTTTTGGACTTCTGTATTGAGCCCAATAAATCAATCTTCAAGGCTGGTCCAGTTTGTTCACAGATTCTTTGGTCTTGTTTGTGAGGACCATATGACCCTTCAAATGGCAGAATTGGATCATGGTTCCTTATAATGAAATGTTGTATATTGAAAGTAGAATCCTAAAAAACAAGAACCACACAATTTCGATCAGTATAGTGATAGTTATTATTAAAACATTAAACTGACTCAATTGGATTACTTCTAAAAATGCTCAAAAATTATACTTAATATTAAAACATTAATATTTCACACAAATTATGCACATTTCATATAAAATCAGTAAAGGGGAAATATAATAAGTCATGAAAATATTAATAAAATCAGCTACCACTTTATAATATCCCAACCTGACCCATTATGAATAGTAACCTGACAGGTGGCACCACGTGACCTCAGGCTTGTCTCCCCATACGTCAGAGGTTAGTGACTGGCAATGGGGGTCTAAGAAGGTATCATGGAGAGACTATACCCCCTATATCATAGTGCACAATCATAAACAAAAATAACTAAGTATCATACATCATCCATAACCATCAGAGTATGTAGATAAATAAAACATTTGAACAATAATAATATGAAATACAGAAGCATACATACAGTCATGCAAACTCGATTGCCCACTGGGCTGATTACATATACAAAATAAACCAAGAAATAAAATAAAAAGGATTTTCTGCAACGTTAAGTCATGCCTTATCCCGATCTCTCGCTCAAACCATGTTATCCACCTCATCAAGAAATATCGAGCCACAGACCAATATGGACCAGCGACAAGTGAGAGGTCGCTCGAGTACCCAAGTGTAATGGCACCCCGAATAGAGTGTCAATGCATAACTCGGTAACACACCACCAATGCGGTCTCATACACAGCCAGTAAATGCAGTGATATGTGCACATGACATGCTTTGAATAATAAATAAACTGCTAGAAAAATAAATTAATAAATAACTAAACCACCTTTGATCCTCAGGTTTGAAACCCCGATCGACTATACCTTTTTTTAGCCAGTGTCGAAGTGTCTCTTAGCACATCATGATGATCATGGAAACCATAATAACGGGCAGGGGATTTTTCACCCCGGTATAGAGATAACAACCTGGGGCTAAACTCACCTCGGTATATATGATAACGACATGGGGTGTGCTCCATCACGATATCACAACCCGGGGACTGCTCCATCCCAACATGAAATGGTCCCAATAAATGAGCCCCTACAATACAGGTGACTTGACCACGCCCGCCAAATACCCCACAAGCCTGGACATCTCGCACTTGGCAGGACCTATCCTCTGCCCGAAAGAAAAGTAACGCAGACTCCAAATCCAAGGCAACCCCAAAAATAGTATCACAGACCTCCCTACTAGGGGAGTTTTCTTTAGTCATCACAGACCCCTCCTAAGAGAGTTTTATTTAGTCATCATGTACCTCCCTTAAGGGGGTTTTCTTTATAACACGCCACAACCGCCCCAAGGGTATATTCTATACATATCATAACTACCTCCATGGCGTATACTATCGGCGCCATGACCGCCTAATAAGGAATCTCCATATCATACATAAAAATAAAAATAAACAAGGGTTGGTTGAATGCTTAAATCAGCCATCATTGTCCAAATGTCATAAAACCCGCTCAGGGTTGGTCTATCACCAAGGCACCAATTAGGGCCCTAAGTCAGACAAAGTAGGGGCACCCCACTTGGGGTCCTCAGTCCCAATCTGGTCTTAGGGGTCGTCTGGGTCGGTCCACTCACTCAACCTATATATTCTACCCATGTTCTAACCATCTAGGCAAATACATATCAAGGGACATCAAAATGTCTACCAGGGTTGACCATCTCAAATCATCACACATCTTGGAGGTGTACAAAGAATACTTAGCAAGGCCAATAGGTCACAATCATTTCAATTAAACCTAGGATCACCCCTCAAGGGGTCCAAGGGTCAAAGGAGACCATTCAAGTTACGGAAAAAATCCAATGCACAAGGGCCAACGTGGCCTTAGCACCTTCATTTAAGGCACGACATTTAAATTACTCATTCAGTTTAGTTAAGTAATCCAATTAATTAATTAAATCAGGTCAACTCCTTTAGTGGTGTGACTGTGCATCACGTGCACCCTAACTAACATGTATTAAACCATGGGGAAATTACCAAGACTACCTACCTTAGCAACACAGCTCATTCCTTTTAATTTAACATCCCAACAGCTCCTGCCAGGCCTTGACAGGCCCGTCTAAGACTATCCATGCACCACTGGCCATCAGGAACTCCCCTGAGGCCCCTAACCCACATTGAACAAGTCAAAACAAACAATTAATGCATTTATAATTAATTGACCAATTCAAATTAAACTAGGAATATTCACTGAAAACTCACTGGACGGCCTCATCGTGCCAGCACCACGACTAAGTACCCACGGGAGGTCCCTTACGGACCTCAGGCATCAAACTGATGAGCCAATGACCTAACATACACCACCAATTCCAACATTAAATTAATTTAATTTAATGAAAACCATAGAAAAATTCACGGTGCGGTGTACCTTCCCCAAAAAAATGAGTTGTTACGTGTAAACGGTGTTACAAGATGATCTCTTCACAAGTTTATGGTTTTGTGGAACTTTTTTCAAATTCATTGGACTGAGCATACCAGATAGAGATGATTAGACACGAATCATCAGATAGATCGGACAAAAGTTTTCTTGTTGTGATGTTTCAAAACATGTGGGAAGAAGTTTTGTCATTGAACAGAACTTCCTTCAAGCAGCTAGCATCAGACAGAGATGAGCGGATGCAGAATATTCAGACTGAGGTTTTCTACAATGAGGCTTCGATGATTGAGCAGAGATCATCAAACAAAGCTTTCTCAATTGATGTTCAAGGGCTACTCTTACACAGCAGCAACAATAACCTTATGTAGGTATTGGAAACTCATTGGTACCCTCATGAAGTGGCGAGAATACCCTTGCATGGGTATTGGAAAGTACCTTTACACAGCGTTAACGATACCCTTACACAAGTACCGGCTATTGGCAGTTTTATCAGGTTTTGATACAATGTATTGGCAGTTGCTTTTTTCAATGGGAGGTTGTTCGTAAATCTCAAAGCTCGGTGCAAACTTGTTTACTGGAAAAAGACCACTATAAAAGAGGTGTGGTGGCACATCTCTGTCATAATATGACAACTGTATGAACGATGCATGTTTCTAACTTAATTGTCTGAGACCCAAACTTTAGAGAGGAAGTGAGCAAGAGTTTTGTAGTTGCTTGTATCTCTTGAAATGAAATATGGTTGCAGTGTTCTCTCATGGATGTAGGGCATTTTCTGAACCATGTTAAATCTTGTTTGTCCATTTTTTATCTTTTTTGTGTAAACTGCAATTAGGGAGTTTTGTGTGATGATTAGGTTGGTTCATCCTAGTTCCACTGCATAAAAATCGAGAGGAATTTATCAGACAAGAACTTCATCTGATAACATTGTGAAGCATATCTGCTAAGCAGGTTGAAGCGAACGTACGGATAACTTTGTTCAGTGAATGTTGTCCTTCCAGGTCTGTTCGTTGGGTAGAACAAACAAAGGTTACTTTACAAAGGGTTTTTTCTTCTATTCCCAACAAGTAGTATCATAGGTTTGGTTCAGTTGTTTTTACTTCACTCGCGGCATTTAGGTGAATTTTCTCCAATCATCTTGAAAGTTATTATATTTCAGTTGACTTACTGTTATCAAAAGGATGACTTCAGAGGAAGGAAAAGTTTTTATCAATAAGTTCGATGGAACAAACTTTGCATTTTGGAGAATGCAGTTGGAAGATCTTTTAATATAGAAAGATCTTGAAGTTCTTTTGTTCGGAAAGCGTCCTAAAACAACAGAAAAAATGGAATGGGGGCGGTTGGACGGGAAGGCTTTGGCCTTGGTCAAGATGTTGGTTATGTGGAATGTTGCGTTCAACATTAGAGAGAAGAAAACTACCGCAGAGGTTATGAAAGTGTTAATTGAAATGTATGAGAATCCAACAATGCTTAATAAAGTTTTCATGATGTGAAGGTTGTTCAACTTAAGGTTGTCGGATAGAAGGCTTGTTGTCGATCATGTGAATGACTTTAACATGATCTAAGGGAAGATTGAATCTGTGAAGGTTACATTCAGAGATGATGTTTGGGCTTTGCTTCCTCTTTCCTCTGGAAAGTTGAGATGTTGTGGTGACTATGATGAGAAACTCCATTGGGAAGGCAAATCTTGTGTTTGATGACATTTGAAACTTGAACTTGAATGGGGATTTGAGGTAAAATAAAGTTCAGATTTCGTCCGAAAATGATCTCAATGCTACCAGACAGGGACGGTCAATTCATCGGACAGACCATCAGAAAAATAAATCTGCAAAGGATAAGTCCCAATGAAGAAGTGGAAGTAAATCAATAGGTTCATGTCCTACATGTTACCTTTGTGGGGAAAGGGGACATATCAAGAAAGATTGCATGAATCAGATAGAGGCATCCACTTCCAAACAAACAAACTCGATCAGTACAACGGATAGAGGGTCCAACTTGATACTGAGCATGATCATTCCACAAGAGTCATGGGTTATTGACTCAAGGGAATCTTTTCATTCAACTAGTGAGCATAGGTGCATGGTTAATTATGTATCGGGAAGTTTAGGCAGAGTACATCTAGAGGATGATGAAGCTATGGATATTTTTGGGAAATTCAATGTGAACAATCAAATGAAAAGTGGGAGTATCATGACACTGAAAGATGTTAGATACATTCTAGGTCTTTGGAAGAACCCCATATCAGTGGGGCAGCTTGGTGATGAAGGTTATGGAATGAATTTTTTGAATGTAGTTTGGAAGATCAATAAAGGTTCCATGGTGATTTCTCTCGGAGTAGAAAATGGTACATTATATCTTACTGGACAGAGTGGTGAAGTTGCAACTATTGGAACGACTTCATCGGGCAGTCCAAAAAGGTGGCATTGTAGGTTTGGTCACCTCAGTGAGAAGAACCTTAAATTTATAGTGCCAAAGGGCATACTCAAACTTGATCACACAGACCTTGGAAGATGTGAGAGTTGTATGTTAGGAAAACAAAAGAGAGTTTCCTTGAACTTGGATGGAAGAAATCCAAGGAGTGTAAAGTTAGAACTTATTCATTTAGATGTTTGGGATCCATCCCCTATTCGATCGTAAGGAGGATCATTGTACTTTGTGGCCTTCATTGGTAATGCTACTCGTAAGGTCTGGATTTATTTCCAGAAGAATAAATCTAATTTATTTCAGGCATTTATTCAGTGAAAATTTTTGGCCAAGAAAGAGTGTGGAAGAAAGTTGAAATGTCTTCGGACAGACAATGCTGGGGAATACACCAGACACAACTTTCGTAACTTCTGTAAAAAGAAGGGTAGCGGACATGAGAAGACTATTTCAGGGACTCCACAACAAAATGGAATAGCTAAGAGAATGAATCAGACATTGGTAAAGAAATCTCGGAGTATGAGGCTTCAATCTGGAATGCCTAAGGGAATTTAGACAGAAACCTTGAATACAACAGCTTACTTGGTTGACATAAGTTTGACTTCATCTATGGGATAAGAACTTATTGAGGAACTTTGGTTCGGTAAGAGACCAAAGGTCAACCATCTCAAGATCTTTGGAAGTGTCATATATGTTTATATTGATGCTAAAGATAGAGATAAGTTGGAGGTGAAATCCAAAGTTTGTTTTCTTGTCAGCTTTGGAATTGAGAACTTTGTTTATCACTTGTGGGGTGGTGAGAAGAAACAAGTCATCCAGAGCTGAGATGTTTTTTTCAATGAAGAATTCTGTGGAAAGTTCAAAACCTGGCTGAGAAGGAAGCTGGGGACAACTCAATTATTGAAGTTCAGGATGATCAGACAGATGTTACAAGGCAAACCTTTAGTCCAAAAAGTTTAGGAGAAACATCAGAGGTTGATACTCTGATAGTCAGGGTACCAGATAGAGTCAGATCAGACAGACCATTGATAGATAGTGAAAGTTCAAACAGACAAGTACCGAACACAAAATGATCATACAAAACTTTATCGGACATAAGACTACTGGACATTGAGGTTTGAATGAATGAACCTGAGGTTGTGTTGAGAAGATCCACTTGTATTAGGAAACCTGTTCAGATGTTTGGGGATGATATGAACTTCTTACTTCTAACGGACATAGGTGAACATGACAATTCGGAGGAAGTAGCTACTCTTAGAGGCTCTAAACAGTGGGAGTCAACCATGGAAGTTGGCAGAACTATCAGAAGGTAAGAGGGCTCTAGAAATCAAATGGGTGTTTCGTTTGAAATAGGAAGTTGATAGAAGTAAGAGATACAATTCAAGGTTGGTGGTGAAAGTTTTTCAGCAATAGGAATTGGATTTTCTGAAGTTTTTTCACTGGTGGTGAAACACACAACCGTTTAGATGGTGCTTAGCATCATTGTGTTCGATGATCTACACTTGGGGTAGATGGATATAAAATAAAAAAAATTCATGGTGATTTGGAGGAAGAAATTTATATGGTTTAGTTTGGTTTGTAAGGAAACAGAGTCTTTATGGCTTGAAGCGGGCTCTAAGACAATGGAATAGGAAGTTCGACACTTTCATGTTTGAGGAAAGTTTTAGCCGATGTGAGTCTGATCACTGTTGTTACAAAAAGAAATGGGAAGATGGAACATATCCATATTGTTGTTGTATGTGGATGATATGTTGATTAATGGTCCGGAGTTCCATCGAATTTAGGAACTGAAGAGGAAGTTATCAAGAAGATTCGAGATGAAGAACCTTGGACAAGCTAAAAAAATCTTAGGGATGAGAACTGAGAGGGACAGGAAAGTCGGCTCATTAGTTTTGTCCCAGAAGGAGTACATTAAGAAATCCATTGAAAGATTTGGAATGGCTATTAGTAAACCTGTCTCAACCCCCCTCATTGGACAATTCAAACTTAATAAAACTTAGGCAGCATCAACAAAAAGAAAATTTCATGACTTGGAGAAGCTTCATTATGCTTCAAATGTATGAAGTTTGATGTATGCAATGGTTTGTACTTGACCAGATATTGCTTTTGTAGTGTGATTTGTTAGTTGTTTCATGTCAAATCATGGAAGAAACCGCTGGGCAGCTGTGAAATTGATATTATGATATTTGAAAGGGTTAGAGGATGCAGCTTTATGTTTCAATGATGATGATCAATTGAAAGGTTTAGTAGATGCAGATTTTGCTAGAGACATGGACTCATGGAAAAGATTTATAGGTTTTGAATTTACTTTTGGTAGAACAATGATAAGTTGGATGTGTCAGTTGCAACCAGTGGTCACTTTATCTACAACGTAAGCAAAGTATGTTGTTAGCACTGGAGCAGGAAAAGAACTGATATTGTTAATGTGCTTACTGAAGGAACTCATAAAGGGATTGACAGAGAAATGTTATTCTATGGTAATCAGAGTGTCATTCATCTTGCTCGCAACCCAGTGTGTTGTGCAAGAACAAAACACATTGACCTGAAGTATAACTTCATTCAGAGTCTACTAGAGGATGAAATGTTGGATCTTCAAAAGGTTATTGGGAAGAAAAATCTCATGGATATGTTTACAAAAGTGATAGTCCAAGAAATTCTAAGGCAACATTGTGCCTCAGTGGGACTTGGTTGATCAGACGGAGTGGAGGGCACTGCTTACATCAAACAGAGGAAGAGCTCATGTGAATGAAAGAAGAAAAATGTTGAAATCCTGAAACAATTTCCAAGTGGAGATTGTTGGGTTTGTGGAAATTTCTTCAGATTCATCGGACCAAGCATACCGGACGAAGATAATTGGACACAGATCATCAGACAGACCGAGTGAAAGTTTTATTTTTGTGGTATTTCAGAGCGTGTGGGAAGAAGTTTTGTCACCGGGCATGACTTCCTTCAAGCAGCTAGCATCAGACAGAGTTGAGCGGATGTAGAATCTTTGGATTGAGGTTTTCTGCAATGAGGTTTTGATGATCAGACAAAGATCATCTTTCTCAGTTAATGTTCAAGGGTTAATCTTATGTAATGGTGAGAAAACCCTTACGTGGGTATTGGAAACTCATTGGTACCCTTACACTGTGGCGATAATATCCTTAGGCGGATATTGGAAGGTACCTTTACGCAGCGGTGAGGATACCCTTACACAGGTACCGACTATTGGCGGTTTCATCGGGTGTTGCTACGGTTTATTGGCAATTGCTTTTGTCAATGGGAAGTGGTCTGTGAATCTCAGAGGTCAGTACAAACTAGTTTAACAGGAAAAGACCACTATAAAAGAGGTGTGGTGGCCCAGCTTTGTCATTATCTGACAATTGTATGAACAACGCATCTTTCTAACTTAATTGATTGAGACCCAAACTTTGGAGAGGAGGTGAGTGGGAGTTTTGTAATCGTTTGTATCACCTGAAATGAAAGATGTTTGCAGTGTTCTCCCTTGGGCGTAAGACTTTATCTAAACCACTTTAAATCTTGCTTGTCCATTCTTTGACTTTTTGTGTGAAGTACAATCGTGGAGTTTTGTGTGGTGATTTGGTTGGTTTGTCATAGTTCCAGTGCATAAAACTCAGGAGGAGGAAGTTATCAGACAAGCACTCTGGCCGATAACATTGTGGAGCATATTCGCTACACAGGCTGAAGCGATTGGACGAACAACTCTATCCGGTGAACGTTGTTCCGCCAGGTCCGTCAGTTGGGCATAACAGACAGAGGTTGCTTTGCAAAGGGTTTTTTCTTCCATTCTCAATAGATTCCACCATGCACTGGTGGAATTGCCTCAAAAACCATAAACATAAATGAAGAAATTAGTTGTGATCGATGGACGAAACAAGAATAAAAGGATGGACGGACTTACCTTGGATTGTCGTCGAAAGCCGCCAAAAAACACTCATCTTCAAGGGAGGGGGAAGGAGATTAAGGGGAGGGGGTTGTCAGCCCATGCACACCAAGACAGGGGGAGAAAGAGGGCTCCCCTCTTAAAATCTGGAGGGGGTGAAAAAGTAAATCTACCCCCAAAAAGGACCCTACCAACTAGTTGGTGAGCCCGGTAGTGGCACAAGGCTGGCCGATATCTGCAGGCCACTACAAACCAACAGCTCGGCCACCCGACCCTTCTTCTAGTGCTCATCTGTTGCTCCTAGCCACCTTACGACCTCTATTCAGTGTCCAAAACACCTCTTTTAAGGGGTTTCAACCTTCGAAGATTTATTCTGAACATCACCCATATAGACACTGAATCTTATATAAAGGAAGTAGTAGTGTTTCTCTCGTGCACGTATGACTCGTAGTTTGAAGCATGTTAATCTCTTGAGTTCTTTCTTGTTTTATGTATTTTCATTGTATGAATTTTCATTGTATGAATTTATGCTAAATGTGAGGGTAAGTTTGCTTGTGTGAATAAAGGAAGACTTTTTGGGGTGAGTAGTGTGCAAAGTCTACCTACTGCTGGTACACTAAGTCTTGGGTAACTTTCAAAGGTCTCATTTCCACTGTGCAAAACTGGTATTATTGTGGTTCTCATTTTGATATCTAATCCGAACAACTGGTATCAGAGTGGTTCTCATTTGGGTATCTGATCCCAACATTATCGACCTAGACCTTACCATCATCTGACGCAGTTCCTTCTAAATTGAAGCCTATGCACCCCCACGTGTCTCTCCTTGCTTTGGCTAACTAGGGGGTTCCACATAACACCATGACACGACGCTACACACACTCATGTGCGCTTCAACATGTGGATGATCCTTCGGCATCCAATCTGCGTGAAATATGAGATTGAACAGTTCTCACATGCTTGATTTGACTCAGCCGAGCATTATCACCTTGATCGTCCAATCATGCAGATTGGCCAACCCCGCTTGCTATGTGGGTCATTGCAATGCATCGAAACAAAAAATCCACATAACCTTTCCAGCATTGTCTAATCATGTGATCAAACGATTCTCACTACTCCGTTGCACTGCAGCCTCACTAAGTCTTCGTCACTTTGGTGTCGTCCAAGAAATAAAACCATTTTTTGATCTTTGGCCGCCATCAAATTTCAATAGTGACTTCATCTCGACACAAGGATTCCAAAAATGTTATTTATGCATCACGAAACAAATGTTAAGGCCTTCAAAATGTAGAGAGAATTTAGAATTTTATCATAATATGTAACTCAGATTGACGCGATCTTGGTGTCTCTAGATTCATTTCATCAATACCTTCAATTTGATATGTGGTAGACTTCATGAATCAATGCGTAAAAATGTTTATCTCACTATGATCAAATATGACAAAAAAACTCCTCCGGATTTTTTCTCCATGGATTTATCTCGTTGAGATCATTTTGATATAAGATAGAAGTTGTGATTTAACACGAGAAGTTTATCTAATTCTAAACATAACAATGTGGGAGTGTGGGTGTTAATTCTCCCACCCACAACATGAAACTTTCAACGAACTTTGCATCGACACCAAACTCTCATCCAAATAGAAACTCCTCATCTTGGTTTTAATGGCGAAGTCAATTGATATGATATTTTGTTAAAAGCAAATGTTACACTTTTACACTTAGTGGACCTGGAAGTCCAATAACAATATTTCTAAAAGTACCAAGAGATCAACACATCTCAAATATATAAAAAAAATAGAATAATTCACTTCGATTGATATATGAATTGTGATCACAAGAGAGCAATTTCAACAACGTTTAATTTGCAAGACATGTCATTCAAAAAGCAATTCACCGAGTACCAATTGCCAACTGTGCATTTTAACAAGCACCGAAAGCTAATATCGTGTTGGATTTATGAAAGGGTTTTTTTATATATATATTTAGAAAAATATGTAGAATTATGCATATTAAGGAATAAAAGATGAAAACAAGAAATTTTTTAAAAAAAATTAAGAAAATCAATTTCATTTTTCAATAAAATGGAAACAGTTGATGAGAACAATTATATTTTTTATTGCCTTCCCCCGTTATCGAAAATATATTCAACCACATTTTAAAAAATAAAAATATAACATAAAATCACCATGCGCTCCAAAAGTCGCATATAGGAGCAAGATAAGAAAAAGGAGGAAGTGGGTACTAAATCTAGTCAGGATTCCACTAGTCACCATAATAATGATAAAACTTATTCTTCATTATCTTGTCCAGTAGAGTTCACAGTCAGACATCCGTTTCAATAAAAAAAAAACATTCTAAATGACAATTTGCGCAAGCATTTTGAAGTTTCACAGCTCCACTTATCATTAGAATCGTGATTTACAAAGAATTATTGCTGACCAGAAGCCAGGACCACACATAATACGAAGGTGACTGATCAGATTGCAACTCAAACTGCCATCCAAAGCATGGTTAGAAAAGGCATGTAATTCATACAACCCTAAGCCATCTACAGCATTTAATTGTTTTATGTGGAATGAACAGAAACAGAATAGAAAAGCTTGCAACAGCAGTTTACCTCTTACGTTCCTCGGAGGAAACGGGCATCCCGCTCAATTTGAGTACAGCACAAAAGGCACTGCGAGCCAAAGCAATAACAAATCAGAGCAGTTAGTAACTGAGAACCATTTCATTAGACTATTCACACCTTAACCCCTTAATACAAAATCATTCAAGAGATGCACAGCAGGGTGTTGTCCCTTAAGGTATTAAAACCGGTGCTTTTAAATTAATTTGCAGCATGTTATAATTTTAATTTTTGGAGCACCAGAGCAGAGGGTGGGCGGTAGAGGCATGTTTGTTAGAAGAAAGCAAGAACTTCAGTGCATTTTGCCACACCTAAGCTCAAGTCCATATTTATGGACTTGGAAAAACATGAGTGATTACAAATACAGTGAAGTGCTTACCAATTAAAAACATAGTTAGCATTAAAACAAGCATAACTTGCACTGAACAATTAAACAGCAAGTGTTGCGGGCCTTGCACTTGTTGCCGGAAGACACGAAGACAGCCAATGAGCTGCATACCAAGCAAAGTACACTAATTATGTGCAACTGTCACAGAAGCAGAAAAAATATGACCAAAATAATGCAGTTTCCCCCAGGAAGATAATAGAGGAAATATCAGCTGTTGACCCAGATAATCCTACTAACCCCTCTCAATTGGACCCATCTTGGTAGCCTTCCTCTTGAAAGTGTATAGTCACCCCAG
This sequence comes from Viscum album, assembly GCA_963277665.1. Classification (NCBI taxonomy): domain Eukaryota; kingdom Viridiplantae; phylum Streptophyta; class Magnoliopsida; order Santalales; family Viscaceae; genus Viscum; species Viscum album. The sequence continues at coordinate 19,894,825 of OY728124.1, forward strand.
AAATGGTTCCATCTCCAAAATGCAGACTTAGAACCCTTTTCTTTGGGTGAAATTGTTACCTCCAGCCTTGACCGCAATGTCTCCTGCTGGTCATCATCCCCAGGAATCAAGATCTTCAAAGCTCCAAAATTGGGAGGGGCCCGTGTCTTTTTGGGACCAAAATTTCTATTTTGAGAGTCCACATCATCTCTGGTCCCTCCAATTTCTTCAGTTTCTAGCTCTATAACATGACTGCCATCCATGTTAATGGGAACGGTTTTCAGACCACCCGTGTCATCCATACAACCACTGCCAAATCCAGTGTAAGAGTTAACACTGGCATCATTTCCCCTGTATTGGTTCTTCCAAAGAGGGTCGACTGCTGCAGTTTTAGGCTTGACAGATGGATGGTTTAAAGCTGCCAAGGTCCTGGTGGTTCCGGCGATGAAATTGGCTAAATCAGCACACTCTTCTTCATCTAAATCCACCCATTGAAGAGGCTGATTGTCATTCACATTAAAATATTCCCTTAATGCTGCTTCAACATGAGAAATTTCATTTTCTATAGCAAGAACAAACTGTCCATGCCTGGCTGTTGTAGTGTTATCAGTGTGATTTCTATGGCTCAACCTGACAGCTTTATCAAACTCTTCCAACTGGTTGAATGTAAAGATAATGGGAATCAGAAAGGGTGGAAATCAAGAGTGAAAATAGCAAGCATGGGGGGAGGGGGGGGGTACCTGCCATTTTGCAGTGCCTAATGCTGTTTGGAGCTCTCTACAAAGTTCATCCCACTCCTGGCTTGGCAGTCCCACTCTCCTTTTTCTTACCCACGTCCTGTAAGTGGATTCCAATCTGGAAACAATTCCACACAGATACCAATTTTATATCAATAACTTGCGAAAAAAAAGGCATCTAAATACTTTCTCCAAATGTAGATCGGTGGGAAAAGCAGAAAGAAAGACTAAATGCAACCAGAATTCACAGATGAATTCAGTGACAACACTAGAGGGGAACAATTCAAACGATTCGCAGCAAACGATTCTCCAAATTCCATTGCCCCAGGGTTTCTGAATTCAAATGATTCGCAATACAGTAATGTTACAATAAAAAAGAACAAGAAGCACCGGCCATAGAGCATGGATAACATGGAAATTCAACGGGAGCATTTCGAAGAACCTTAATCCCCCCACCTCCGTCCCCGCCCGAAAAAAGAACAGAAAATAAACAACGATTTGGGAACGTTGCCCTTCGTTATCATAAATAATGAACCAGTCTATATGAAACGTGAGACGTACATGTCTGCAGATTCTTGCACCTCCTCGGCCGCTGAGAAGAAGGCGTCTTTCTGCCATAGATCAAAACTGTTGGCAACAATCATGTCGTCCCACCCCCCGCCCCCTCAGCACGACTAATCCCGTCCGAGCACAAGCGCAAAAACCATTCGTTGTATGGATTTATGCTGCCCGGACGGGTTGAAACTCGAGTCCGCTCTTCTCCTCTCCTCTCCTCCCGACTACTCTGCTACGGGCAGAAGCAAGGGAGGATGAGAGAGGAAGCAGGCGAGGCGTTCAAGCGAGAGAGGGGGAAGGGAGGCAGAGGCGTTCAAGCGAATCTCTCTTCAAAGTGTCCTTTAGGCATTTTCGGTTGCCACGTATAGTCAGCAAAACCTCAACCACCTCGCGCGCAATATTCCTTTGCAGGTGGTCGCCGGGCACCCGGCCCATCCTTGTGAAGGACATCATGGCCTCTGAGTCCAGGTGACATTTCTGTTTGTTTCTCATGCGGACCAACTGATTGGGCCTGATATGTTTGTTTGTCATGCGGACCAACTAATTGGGCCTGCTCATGTGCTCATGTGGGCAGTTCACGAGAGATCTTCCTCACCCACTGGCTTCAACTTTGGTTTAATTAGGAGACAGTGACATGGATCTCTTAGTGACTTCTTTTTATTTTTTAATATATATTTTTTAAAATTAAAAAAAAATGATGGTTGTTGGCTACTGCTGCATTCGAAAAGGTATCACTAATTAATATGCTGCTGGAAAATTTTAAATTATTACATTATATATTATATATAAGCTCACAAAATATTTATATATATTATTTATAGACACGAAAAGCCTGGTATGTTGTATTATATTATAAAGGTCTTCAAATTTTAACCTTTCGAGGTTGTGAAATTCTAAGTGCATATTAGTAATTTCACACTCAATGGGATAAATAATAACTTTAACCTTGTTAACGACCCTAGAAAAGTTTCCTTATGGTTATGTTGATCACATAAAGTGATGTTTATCAAATGGTAAAAGTTTGCAAGAAGTTGTCATTGCCATGGTGGCACCCAAAGATCGAAATTATCCAAGGCTAAAACAGACAAGGGATGTAGCGGTTTGATTTGTGGGTGGTAGTCAGGTTTATAAATGGAAACTCCAAGCGAGCACGAAAGGATGAGGGTGACCTCGAGTCACCACTATAGATATGAGTTTTATTTGCACTAGAAATTTTATTCATCAATAATAAAAAAGTGATGATGTTGTAAACGTCTTTAACAACCGACGACTTTTATCAACACAAAAAACAGTGCTAATAAACAATCTCTTCATCAACATTAAAAAAAACACTAATAAGGGGAACTTTTGTTTGCGTTGATATCAATGCTAGAAATAGCGCTAACAAAAGCCAAACTGCAATAGTGTGATGTAGAAATTCTACACACTACTACACATATATAATTTAATTTCAATTAAATTTACATCACAATACATCAACAAAAAATTTGTACAATGCTTACAAGCATTTCAAACATTGGTATATACAATTACATTGGTACATACAATTTATCATAAACATCAACAAATTCAAAAATATTAATGTTCAATTGTTTTTGGAGTCCGTCTCAAAAGAGTATGATCATACTACCAGTTGCCAAACAAACCACCCTAACTCAAACAAAAGTGTACCTGTATAAAAAACAATTCTTATGTTAGTAATTGTAACGATTTGCGCCTTATCGACTCGTTACTTTGTCAGTTTGGGTGTTGAAGGTCTTCAGAGGAGGCTTGAGAGGGATTTTGTGGAGGTTAGAGCTGTAACAGAACTGCAGCATGTAGTTCACATTATGAAAGAGAAATTCATTACGTGGGATGGTGTTTCGTGGCATGTGAAGTTGGTGAATCATGATTTGTATGGGGTGGCAAATTAGTGCGTGAAATGAATTCACAACATGAAAGTAGGATTCACGATGTGAATTAATTCATTTTGAGGTGCCATGGATTTTGGCGAAAGCGTGAGATATGAGAAGTTCATAGTTTAAATCCAATTCACGACTTGGATTTCATGTGGACTCAGTGGAATTGATGACCTGAGTGTATAATTCACGCCGTAAATGGGGCGACTTACAACCTGTTTACAAGTCTGATATTCGGCCAAATCCTCTCATACAAACTTCGTCGCTCTCAGTTTGTGGGCGAACCATGGGCGGTTTTGGAGGATCTTTCAACCCCTTTCCTCCTGCTTTGATCTTTGCGTTCTGGCGGTTGATCGTTAGCGATCAGAGGTGAGTTATTCTCTTTATCCCCTTGTTTCCCCATGTTCTTCTTTCAAGGATTTGCAATGGTGATGTTGCTTTGGTTCAAAGTATGTTTGGGTTGCATTTTTGAAGATCCCTTGGTGCAGTTCAGGTTGATCTGAGATTTCCTAGTGCATCTGTGGTCTTTTCGTCATTTCTTCTTCGCCTTTCTATGCGCACCAAATCAAAAAGCTTATTTAATGTAGGGGATCCTCATTATCTTTTGATTTATGTACACGTGTGGGGATTGCATGCCTTTTCCCTCCATTGGGTGGATAATAAGGGTCGGCTAAATTAAGGTAATGAATTGGCATAACTTGAAATTGATGAGCATGGAGAGAAATCACATGTTTTACTACTTTGATGTTATTGCTAATGATATCATGCAATGTTGTCATCAATACTGAAAATCACAGCTGTTAGGAGCCTTGTTTGTGTTGTAGTCGTTATGATTGTGAGGCCCTTGCTGTGTTGATAGTTGATACCACCCTAAATAAAAAGTCTAAGAATGCATACAAGAAAATGAATTGGTTGCCCATGGAAATATGGTTTGTATGATAATACCCATGTTGAATAAAAAAGTAAAGTGATGTAATCCCTTCAATATAATTGTGGAAGATGGGATGCGATGCTATATATGGTTGTGCTTATTGTGTTGCCTTGGGTACTGTGGGCTGTTGTGTGGAAATGGTGGTGACCGGCTATGTTGTGAAATGTGTTGGGTGGTGATGTGATGGTGTATGCATGGGATGTGTTGTGAGTAGTAGTGCGGTGTGGTGTTGTGCCTGACGAGGGATGGCGATGTGGTTGTGCAGAGTGTTTTGTGGATGTCTTGGGTTGGTGTGTTTGGATGGTGGTAATGTTTGGGTTGTAATGAGGTTCCTAAGTGGTATCTCACGAGGTGGTTGTCCAGACTATCCCCTTTCTTTTGAGTTTGGTTTTTGATTCTCAAGGACGAGAATCATTTGAGAGGTCAGCCAGTCACTTTGCCGGTTTGGGTATTGGAGTTGTTCGTAGGAGGCTCGAGGAGGGTCTTGTGGAGGTTGGGGCTGCAACAAAATTGTGGCAGGTGGTTCATATTGTGAAAGAGTTATTCACAACGTGAGATGGTGTTTCGTGGTATGTGAAGCGGACGATTCATAGCTTGTATGCGATAGTAGAGTAGTGTGTGAAATGAATTCATGACGTGAAAGTGGGATTCATGGTGTGAATTAATTCGGCTTAAGGCGCCATGGATTTCGATGGAAGTGTGAGATATGGGAAGTTCATGACTTAAATCCAATTCACAGCATAGATTTCATGAACTCGTTGGAATTCATGATGTGAATATATAATTCACACTGTGAATGGGGCAACTTACAACCTGTTTATAAGTCTGACATTCGGCCAAATTTCCTCATACAACCCTCATTGCTCTCAGTTTGTTGGCGAACCCTAGGCGCCTTTGGCATATCTTTTATCCCCCTTCTTTCTACTTTGATCCATGGGTTTCAGCAGTTGATCGTTGTCGATCGAAGGTGAGTTCTTCTCTTTATCCCCTTGTTTCCCCACATTCTTCTTTCGGGGACCTGTAATGGTGACGTTGCTTTGGTTCTACATGTGTTTGGGTTGTGTTTTTTATGATCCCTTGGTGCAATTCAGGTTTATTTGAGGTTTCCTTTCCATCATTTCTTTTTTACCCTGTTGTGTGCAACAAATCAGAAACCTTCTTTGAGGTAGGGGGTCCTCATTCTCTCCCTATTTATGCGCATGTGTGGGGATTGCTTGTTTTTTTCCTTCCGTTGAATGAATAGTAAGGGTCACCAAAATAAAGATAATAAATTGGCATAACCTGAACTTGATGGGGATAGGGATAAATCGCATGTTTTACAACTTTGATGTTATTACTGATGATATTATGCAATGTTGTTTCTAACACTGAAAATCATGGCTGTTAGGAGCCTTTCTTGTGTTGTAGTTGTTATGATTATGAGACCCTTGTTGTGTTGATTATTGATACCACCTTGAATAAAAAGGCTAAGAATGTATATATAGCTAATGAATTGGTTTCCCATGGAAATATGGTTTGTGTGATAATAATCGTGTTGAATAATAAATTGAAGTGATGTGAGCCCTTGAATATAATTGTGGAAGCTGAAATGTGATGTTATTTGTTGTTGTGCTTGTTATGTTTCCTTGTGTATTGTGGGTTGTTGTGCATAAATGGTGGTGACTGGATGAGTTGTGAAATGTGCGGGGCGATGATTTGATGGTGTATGCATGGGATGCGATGTGGGCAGTTGTGCAATGTGGGCAGTTGGGCGATGTGTGATAGTGATGTGTGGTGGTTGTGATGTGAATTTGTTATGGTGAGATGGTTTGGCCGAAGTGATGTGGTGAAGATGGTTGACATGTGATGGGTGAGCTATCATGTGTGGATGTGTTAGATTCTCAGTTATCCAAGGAATGATTTGTAATATTGAAAATGAAATATCATGGGTTGGTAAATGAATATGAATGGGTTGGAATTAGCATGCGGTAATTGGTTTAAATAATCTAAATAATAGATGGATGGCTATGTAAATGTGAAATGTAATGACTTAGTAAATGGGAGTTAATGAGAACTCATTAAATATAGAAAATGGTGGAATTTGTAATTGAAAGTGGGTTTTATGTGGCTTTGTGTGGTGGTTGTGTGGTGTGATGCATATAGTGGTGGAAACAGTTGTGACAGTTGATGTGTGGTGAAGCAGTGGTGATGTGGTGTATGCTAGTGCAGTGGATGCAAGCCCATAGGTTGGGTATTGTGTTTTATCTATATATCATGTATTTTATGTTATTTTTTATATGTTCCCCACCCAAGTTGGATAGCCATACCAACGCCCAAAGGTTTTGGGTTCTGGGTGTTTTCCCCAATATCCTGGATGGTGGTGATATGGATGGATGGATACACCATCTTCCCCAGTCTTCCTTTAGTAGTGATGATATGAGTTGGTGTTGGAGATTACCCAGAAGTGATGTGATGTAATGAGGATGTGATATGTTGTGGGGGTCATGTGTGGTAAGATGAGTAAACGACGTTGATATCCCTCAAGTTCATGATACCCTACCACCCTGGTTATGTGATGACCCGGGTGTCTTCGGGCGAGTTGTGATGTGATGACCCAGATGTTTTTGGGTGAGGTGTGATGTGATGATGGCTGATGTAAGCATCAGATTCTAGACCTTGCGAGGGAGGGGTAGGTAGGGATGCGTCCCGACCCGCATTAGTGACAACTAGTTATGTGATGTGATACATATGGATGGGATGGGACCACATGATGTTCAAAGTTGGGGCGTGAGAGAAATAAAATAGTAGAGAAGCAGCAGCGATGTGCCTTTATTATGTTTATGATACTATGTTACTATATTGGATGTGTGATTTGGTGAGCGAGCCATGGTGAGGCTGTGTTTGGTTAGTTGACTTGTTTATGTCACGACCCGTCCTCGGGGCCCGTGCCGTGACTACCCCAAGCCCGCCTTCCATAGGCCAGGGGCTGGCGACTAGCACCAAGGCGTAAAATCCCAGTAAACAGGGAAGGCATTGCCTTTATAAGTAACAACCACACAGAGTCAGCAAGCGGAAAGTAAAGTGCAGAAAAGTAAAGGGGCCGGAAATACAAGCCCAACTGTAAAGTACAACTGAAGAGTAAAGTACAGCAACTGAAGAAAAGACGGCGGCCTCGTGTCGTCCACTGGCAATCCCACCTGAAGGGTGGGTACAGATAGCCTCCAAGCTCCTCGGGCCCCACGTCCGCTCTGAGCACGTCCCGCCCAGTGGTCCACCTCCAGGTACCGTCCTGCTCCACGCCCCAACCGCGATCAGCGCTGTCCGTCGTCTGCAACCAACACCACGAAGTGCGGGCATGGCCCGTGCAGGGGTGAGTACAACTACTCAGTAAGGACCCCGAGACCCCCGAAGGTCTCCCGAAATCCACAAAGGATATAGCACAAAAGAAAGATGCAATCACGAAGTAACATCTGACTCGACTTAGGTATATGCCCATACATATACCTAAGCCCCCAATTCTAGCTCTGCTCACGAGCTCAAGAACAACTCAATCCACAAAGGAAAGCAAGACTCAAATCCACAAGGAGAGTAAACAGTAAATCCACAAAGGATAGTTCAACACAATCCACAAAGGAGAGTAAATAGTAAATCCACATAGGATAGTTCAACACAATCCACAAAGGAGAGTAACATAAGATTCAGCTCAACCAGGTATACTTTTTCAGATGACGTCAAAGATGATCACTGATCCATCTAAGTCGTCGGACCCACGAAGGATCGATAGGTACTAACCCCCGCAGAAGACCCACACAGGATCGGGCTCACACAGAACCTGTAGGCAGTGGCTCACACAGAACCGGTAGGCAGTGGCTCACACAGAACCGGTAGTAGGACCCACATAGGATCGGGCACTGATCCGCGTAGGATCGCTGAGTGCAGTAGTCGACGCAGTCCACTGAGGATCTCTGCACAGTCGTCGCCGCAGTCCACGAAGGATCTCTGCTCTGCCGTCGTCGCAGTCCACGGAGGATCTCTGCTCTGCCGTCGTCGCAGTCCACGGAGGATCTCTGCTCTGCCGTCGTCGCAGTCCACGGAGGATCTCTGCTCTGTCGTCGAGGTCACAGCCAGCGCTAGGGTTCCCGCACGTAGCGAGCTCGTTTAGGAGGGTCCGCTCCACGAGCCGAGGGGCTGATACATCAACTGACACGTAGTCCGAAGTTGATGTATCCAAAAGTTCCGTATCGACAACAGGATCTCAACGCGACAGACGGCGCGTCAATCGGACGCCCGGTCTGAGAGTTATTGGCATTTTCGTCCCAGGGGCCCGGTTGGTTTTTAGGGAAAAACCGACCCGACCGTACTCCGCCTGTATCCGATCCTCGGGCGGAGTATGCCAAAAGTTCCGTCTCACTTAGAGGAAACTACCACAGCTGACGGTACGTCGTTCGGACGTCCGTAGCTCAAGTTATGAGCGTTTCCGCTCCGAGGGCCCGGTTGGCTTCGTGTACGAACCAACCCGGCCGAACCCAAAGTCTTCCGAAACCTTGAGTATAATATACCGAAACGACCGTCTCGATCCAAGGATCGCGTAGCCGCTGACGGTTCGTCAATCGGAGGTCCCAGGCCCAAGATATGGGCGAAAGACCGTAGAGGGCCCGAAACGGGGGTACTGGGCCCGGGGCGACCCGGCCCGAACCGGCTCGGCCGGGTCCGGTCCGGCCTGGGCGCGGCCCGGCCGACCGGACCGGCCGGCTCGGTCTTCGGCCGAGCGGCCGAAGAGCCGCCGCCGCCGCGGGTTGATCCCGCGGCTTGAGGGAACCGCGGCCCCGCGGGGGGCCGCCTGTCACGCGGACGCGGCCGGGCCGCCGCGTCCGTCCCGGTTCCGCGCGGCCGCGGAACCGGCCGCCATTGCCGCCGCGGCTTCAGCCGCGGCGGGCTTCCTCCACGGCGGCGCGCCGGGCGCCGCCGCCTCCGGTCGCCGGCGCCGCCGCGCCGGCGACCCGCGCCGCCGCCGCCTTCCGCGGGCCGCCGGAGATGCTCCGGTGGCCCGATTTGCCTCCCGTCTGCGCCGTTGCCCCTCCCGGGGGACGATCTTCACTGCGGAGCCAACAAATTGCCCTCGCCGCACGGTTCGTCGTCGTCCGCCAAATCCGCGCAAAAAGAGGAGATCGGCGGAGGGTTGCCGGGTCTTGTTCGTTAGACCCGCACCCTCCGCGTTAGTCATAATCCACGGGAGGAACAATAAAACAATCAACGACAATTTTAAATGTTAAAATTGTTCGAAGATCATGCTTCTTTACTTTAAAAGAAATAAATCACGGGAAGGAAAAATATTCCAATCAACCCTTACCTTATCGTCGTCGTCGGATGAGGGGTCGTCGCGGAATTGCTCGTCGCGGAAGATGGAGATCGCCGCGTCGTCGCGGAATCGCTCGTCGCGTCGCCAATCTCCGGATCAAGATCAACGGATTTAATTAGTTTAAATCCGTTGATATTGAAATTAAAAAGGGAGAAGAAAAGATCTGATTCTCACCTTTGTTGCCGAACGAGGGTCGGCCGCGGAAGAAGAGGCGTCGCCGAAGAACGTCGCGGGTAGATCTCGTCGACGTCGCAGATCTTGGTGTGCGTCGTCGAATTCCGGTCGCCGGCGTTCTTCGCGTTCTTCGCGTTCTTCGCGTTCTTCGCGTTCTTCGCGGAGAGGGTGGAGGAACGAAGATTCTCTCAAATCCTTTCCAAGGATTTTTATGTTGGTCTTATTTTATAAACATGCCAACACGAAACCGGTTAAGAAACGATCCATCAATTCGTTGAATTAATTCAACGAAAGAAACGACCCATTTAATTCACGAAGAAACAGTCCATTTAATTCACGAAATAAACCGCCCAATTAAATGGTCTGTTAAGAATTAAAGAAAACGCGTCGGTTGACTTTTCAGTTACTTTGACGGGTTTTCGCGGGTGCGTTACTTAGCGAAAGAAACGGCGGGGCTCGTGCGGGTCCCACCGCACAAATATCCTACCAAGGGGTAGGATATTTCTGGATAGCATCCTATCCAGTTCAACTCAGTTCAAGCCGCCATTAAGTGACTTCAAGTGGCTTCCAAGCAGCTTAAGTGAAATAAAATAAAGTTGTCGCACAAACTTTATTTTATTTCTGACTTAAAGCCGTAAAATTTAAAAACCACGTCTGAGCAAACGCAACTCCGGAAGAGGCGTTTCTAATAAATACCGGCGCTGCGATTTCATCGGTGCCCTCAGAATTCGATTCCGGGCACCGGTTCAAAAGATAGAAAAACCCGCTCGTCCGTTCACTGAACGTACCCGAGCCAAACTTCGGAAATTGATTCCGGGCACACCGGGCCTCGGAATCAGGTGCCGTCTGAAGCTGCGCTCTTGTAAAATTCCAAAGAAAATTAAGAAAAAAATTTCCTTGAAATTTGCGGGTCTTTACATTACTCCCACCTCAGGGCTTTACGTCCCCGTAAAGATACATCAAAAACTAGGGGAACAAATGGGGGTACTGAGCACGCATCTGAGCCTCCCGCTCCCAAGTGCTCTCCTGGAGGTTCCCGTGCTGCCATCTGATGCGCACAAGAGGAATCGACCGCCCACGTAGGACCCGCTCCTGTCGATCCTCGATCTCCACTGGGACCTCCGCAAAAGTCGCCCCATCGTCCACGTCCAGCTCCCCAAAGTCGATGATGTGCGTCGGGTCGTGCACGTATCTCCTCAGCTGAGACACGTGGAAGACGTCGTGCACCCGGTGCAACTGAGGTGGTAGAGCCAGGCGATAAGCCACCTCTCCTATCCTGCTGAGGACCTGGAAAGGCCCGATGAAACGTGGAGACAACTTGCCGCCTCGGCCAAATCTCCGTAAACCACGTCGAGGTGAGACACGCAAAAAGACGTGGTCGCCATCCTCGAACTCTAGTGGCCTCCGCCTCCTGTCAGCATATGACTTCTGCCGGCTCTGAGCTGTCCTCATCCTCTCCTGGATGATCTGGACCTTCTCTGTCGTGGCTCGGACCATCTCTGGTCCCACGAGTGCTGACTCCCCAGGGTCTGTCCAGCACAACGGTGATCTGCAGGGTCTGCCGTACAACGCCTCATATGGTGCCATCCCGATGGTGGAGTGGTAGCTGTTGTTGTACGCGAACTCCACCAAGGGTAGGTGGTCCTCCCAGCTGCGACCAAAGTCGAGAACACATGCACGGAGCATGTCCTCGAGTGTATGTATGGTCCTCTCCGTCTGACCATCCGTCTGAGGGTGGAAGGCTGTGCTCAGATGGAGCCGCGTCCCGAACGCCTCCTGCAACCCCTTCCAAAGCCTGGAAGTGAAACGAGCATCTCGATCGGAGACGATAGATGATGGCACACCGTGAAGCCGTACGATCTCCTGGACGTAAAGACGTCCCAAGCTCTCCACTGAGCCCTGCTCTCTGATGGGTAGGAAGTGTGCCGACTTGGTGAGTCGGTCGACAATCACCCAAATGGAGTCGTGACCTCTGGAAGTACGTGGAAGTCCAGTCACGAAGTCCATAGATATGCCGTCCCACTTCCACTCCGGGACCTCCAAGGGCTGTACCAAACCTGCTGGTACCTGGTGCTCTGCCTTCACCTGCTGGCAGGTGAGGCATCGTGAAACGAACTCTGCCACAGCTTTCTTCATGCCTGGCCACCAGTGCTGTCGCCTGAGATCCTGGTACATCTTCGCCACTCCGGGATGTACCGCCAAGGGAGAAGTGTGAAACTCTCTCAGCACCTCCTCTCGTAAAGCAACTGGTACGAAGGTACGCCCTCTGAAAAGGATGTCGTGCTCTGCTCCAAGGGAGAAACCATCAGGCGCCTGACCTGAGGATATCAGTGCACGCCGGGTCTCACAGTCAGCGTCCCCACGCTGAGCCTCTCTGACCCGCTGTAGAAGTGGAGGAGAGACTGTGAGAGACTGAAGAAAGGCTGTTCCGTCTCTATCCACGAAGGATATCTGCAAGGAGGCTAGCTGCTCCGTCGCCTCCTCAAGCAGCTGAATGCCCGTCCTCCTGCTGAGGGCATCGGCTACCACGTTCCCCTTCCCAGGAGTATAGACTATCTCAAAGTCATAGTCCTGGAGGAACTCAAGCCATCTCCGCTGTCTCAGGTTCAGGTCCTTCTGAGAGAAGATATACCTGAGACTCTGGTGGTCAGAAAAGACTGTGAAGCGCTCGCCCATCAGATAGTGCCGCCAAGTCTTCAGAGCGAAGACCACTGCTGCTAACTCCAGGTCATGAGTGGCGTAGTTCTGCTCATGCGGCCTCAACTGACGTGATCCGTAGGCGATCACGGCCCGCTCCTGCATCAGGACGCACCCGAGTCCAGTCCCTGATGCGTCGCAGTAAACTACGTACCCAACTCCCTCCTCAGGCAACCTCAAGATAGGTGCGCTGGTCAATCTCTGTCTCAGCTCCTGGAAGCTCTGCTGACATCTGTCTGACCACACGAAGGGTTTCCCCTTCTTCGTCAAGGCTGAGAGTGGTGCTGCAACTCTGGAGAAGTCTGGCACGAATCTCCGATAGTATCCCGCTAGGCCCAAGAAGCTCCGCACCTCTGTCACGCTCTTGGGTGGCTCCCAAGCTAGCACTGCCTCGATCTTTGCGGGATCCACTGCAACTCCCGCCTCAGAAATGACGTGCCCCAAGAAATGGACCTCACGTAACCAGAACTGGCATTTTGAGAGCTTGCCATAAAGCTGGTGCTCTCGGAGTGTGTCTAGCACAACTCGCAGGTGGTAGGCATGCTCCTCCTCAGTCGTCGAGTATACCAAAATGTCGTCAATGAAGACAACGACAAATCGGTCGAGGTATGGCTGGAAGATCCTGTTCATGAGGCTCATGAACACCGCTGGAGCATTGGTTACGCCGAACGGCATAACCAAGAACTCATAATGGCCATACCGACACCTGAAGGCCGTCTTCTGCACGTCCTCGTCTCGAACTCTGAGCTGATGATAGCCTGACCTGAGGTCTATCTTCGAGAACCACCGCGCTCCCTTGAGCTGATCGAAGAGGTCATCAATCCGTGGCAGCGGATACTTGTTCCTCACTGTCACCTGGTTCAGGCGACGATAGTCGACACAAAGTCGCAAGCTCCCGTCCGCCTTCTTGGCGAACAAAATCGGGGAAGCCCAGGGTGAAACACTGGGTCGGATAAACCCCTTGCTCTGCAAGTCCTCCAACTGTACCCGCAGCTCTCGAAGCTCGGCGGGGGCCATCCGATATGCTGGAGTAGATATCGGGGCTGTCCCGGGGTACAAGTCGATGTAAAAGTCTACCTCTCTACGAGGAGGTAGCCCTGGAACGTCGTCGGGAAAGACGTCCACGTACTGGTCCACCACTGCAGGAAAAGCCGGACTCCGCACGTCCACTGCTCCTAGGATGAGGCTAGCCAACTGATGTGAGATGGGCTGCACTCTCCTCCGCGGAAGTCCATCCTGTGCTGCAAAGGTTCCCTTCTCGCCGGTGAAGGTAAACCTGCTCCCGTCGGTACGAACACATCGCACCTTGCGCCTAAAACAGTCGATCTGGGCATGAACCGTGGATAGCCAATCCATGCCCAAGATGACGTCGTAAGGCCTCGACGCCGCTACAAGGAGATCCCAGCCGAAGCTCTCGCCTCCTAGAGTAAGCTCACACTGCCGGCACCAGTGCGTAATCGTCGAGTCTGCTCCCGTAGGAGTCTCTAGCCGTAAGGATCGAGCCAACGGCTCAGTCGGAATCTCCGAGCTCCGAACAAGGGCAGAGGCTATGAAAGAGTGACTCGCTCCTGTGTCTATAAGTACTGCAGCAAGGGTGGAATAGACACAGATCGTACCTCGAATCATCTCTGGCATGTCGGGGTCGTAGGCCTCCACTGCCTGGAGCTGGGCCTGTCTCTGCCCGCCAGCTCCCTGTGGTCGAGGTGGCCCTCCTGGTGGTGGTGGGGGTAGAGCCTGGAAGCGTCGCCCACCACCCGCTGCTCGGCCAGCTCCTCTGCCTCGTCCGCCTCCTCCCTGCGGACCGCCACGGTCGACCCTCTGCCTCTGCCTGGGTGGCCCCTCCACCGTCTTCTGCTCCTCTGGTCGGCGAGTCGGGCAGTCACGAGCCATGTGACCCTGCCCGCCGCAAGAGTAGCACAGCCTGCCTCTCGAAAGGCTGGCACTCCGCTGTGTGCCCCGCACCGCTGAGCCGGTGTCCTGAGGCCGTCTGCGAGGGGGTCTGGTCTGCCTGGACCCGTGAGTCATCCGTCGGCTACCAGCTGCCGATGACTCAGCTACCTGCCGCCCTGCGCTAGGTCTCGCCGCTGAAGAAGGCTCTGCCAGGAAGCTCTCGATCAGGAGGGCTCGCTCCAGCACTCCCGCCTGGGTCGGAATGCTGAGGGAGATCAGCGACGCACGAATCTCCTGTCGCAAGCCCTGCTCGAAGGTCCGGGCCCGGAAGAAGGGGTCCCGTACCATGTCGGTCGAGTAGCGAGACAGGTCCGTGAACCTCGCCGCGTACTGAGCGACCGTCATGCTGCCCTGGCGCAGCTGGAGAAGCTCCTGGATGCGCACCGCTCGGAGGGTGGCCGGGACGAACTCAGAGCGGAAGAGGCTCTCGAAGTCCGTCCAGAGCAGGGATGCCTCATCGTGAACCTGGAGCATCAGGCTCCACCATCGTCCTGCCGCCGCCTGCAGGAGGCTCGCTGCGAGGATCACCATGAGATCCGCTGGTGTCCTCACTAGCCTGAAGATCCGTACCACCGCCTCTAGCCAGTCCTCGGCGGCCTGGGGGTCCGCCTCACCGCGAAACCTGGGCGGTCGCTGGCTCTGAAACTCGTGCAGTGCCCTGAGGCGACGTGCATCGTCGGCGTCTGGTACTGGAAGCATCGGTGGCTCGGCGGGTAAGGCTACCGCCGGTGCCACTGCTGGCAAAGGGCCCTGCACCGAGGCCTCGTCGCTCGGTGGGCTGCCGTCGCGCCCTACACTCGGAACCCTAGCTGGCAGTCGTCGCGGGGCCATCCTGAAAAGGAGAACAAGAGCACCACAGTCAGAACAGTATACCTGGTGAGCTGGCACAAGTAATCACAAGGAAAACTTGAGACTTTCATAAAGCAGATCAGTATACCCGGTGAGCTGACATAAGTAATCACAAAGAAAACTTGAAACACACACGCAATCAATGTTTCCATGCATTAAGTCGGAAATCAGGAGTCAGGGTCCTGGTGTACGGATACGTCGGCCGCCGCACCAACACTGGGCTCCCTGAACTGATAACCACACTCAATACACTAAACACTATTGCTTCACATAGAAAGAAAGGACGATCAGAGTCTGCGGTAGAACCGACCCCTCTGATACCAATTTGTCACGACCCGTCCTCGGGGCCCGTGCCGTGACTACCCCAAGCCCGCCTTCCATAGGCCAGGGGCTGGCGACTAGCACCAAGGCGTAAAATCCCAGTAAACAGGGAAGGCATTGCCTTTATAAGTAACAACCACACAGAGTCAGCAAGCGGAAAGTAAAGTGCAGAAAAGTAAAGGGGCCGGAAATACAAGCCCAACTGTAAAGTACAACTGAAGAGTAAAGTACAGCAACTGAAGAAAAGACGGCGGCCTCGTGTCGTCCACTGGCAATCCCACCTGAAGGGTGGGTACAGATAGCCTCCAAGATCCTCGGGCCCCACGTCCGCTCTGAGCACGTCCCGCCCAGTGGTCCACCTCCAGGTACCGTCCTGCTCCACGCCCCAACCGCGATCAGCGCTGTCCGTCGTCTGCAACCAACACCACGAAGTGCGGGCATGGCCCGTGCAGGGGTGAGTACAACTACTCAGTAAGGACCCCGAGACCCCCGAAGGTCTCCCGAAATCCACAAAGGATATAGCACAAAAGAAAGATGCAATCACGAAGTAACATCTGACTCGACTTAGGTATATGCCCATACATATACCTAAGCCCCCAATTCTAGCTCTGCTCACGAGCTCAAGAACAACTCAATCCACAAAGGAAAGCAAGACTCAAATCCACAAGGAGAGTAAACAGTAAATCCACAAAGGATAGTTCAACACAATCCACAAAGGAGAGTAAATAGTAAATCCACATAGGATAGTTCAACACAATCCACAAAGGAGAGTAACATAAGATTCAGCTCAACCAGGTATACTTTTTCAGATGACGTCAAAGATGATCACTGATCCATCTAAGTCGTCGGACCCACGAAGGATCGATAGGTACTAACCCCCGCAGAAGACCCACACAGGATCGGGCTCACACAGAACCTGTAGGCAGTGGCTCACACAGAACCGGTAGGCAGTGGCTCACACAGAACCGGTAGTAGGACCCACATAGGATCGGGCACTGATCCGCGTAGGATCGCTGAGTGCAGTAGTCGACGCAGTCCACTGAGGATCTCTGCACAGTCGTCGCCGCAGTCCACGAAGGATCTCTGCTCTGCCGTCGTCGCAGTCCACGGAGGATCTCTGCTCTGCCGTCGTCGCAGTCCACGGAGGATCTCTGCTCTGCCGTCGTCGCAGTCCACGGAGGATCTCTGCTCTGTCGTCGAGGTCACAGCCAGCGCTAGGGTTCCCGCACGTAGCGAGCTCGTTTAGGAGGGTCCGCTCCACGAGCCGAGGGGCTGATACATCAACTGACACGTAGTCCGAAGTTGATGTATCCAAAAGTTCCGTATCGACAACAGGATCTCAACGCGACAGACGGCGCGTCAATCGGACGCCCGGTCTGAGAGTTATTGGCATTTTCGTCCCAGGGGCCCGGTTGGTTTTTAGGGAAAAACCGACCCGACCGTACTCCGCCTGTATCCGATCCTCGGGCGGAGTATGCCAAAAGTTCCGTCTCACTTAGAGGAAACTACCACAGCTGACGGTACGTCGTTCGGACGTCCGTAGCTCAAGTTATGAGCGTTTCCGCTCCGAGGGCCCGGTTGGCTTCGTGTACGAACCAACCCGGCCGAACCCAAAGTCTTCCGAAACCTTGAGTATAATATACCGAAACGACCGTCTCGATCCAAGGATCGCGTAGCCGCTGACGGTTCGTCAATCGGAGGTCCCAGGCCCAAGATATGGGCGAAAGACCGTAGAGGGCCCGAAACGGGGGTACTGGGCCCGGGGCGACCCGGCCCGAACCGGCTCGGCCGGGTCCGGTCCGGCCTGGGCGCGGCCCGGCCGACCGGACCGGCCGGCTCGGTCTTCGGCCGAGCGGCCGAAGAGCCGCCGCCGCCGCGGGTTGATCCCGCGGCTTGAGGGAACCGCGGCCCCGCGGGGGGCCGCCTGTCACGCGGACGCGGCCGGGCCGCCGCGTCCGTCCCGGTTCCGCGCGGCCGCGGAACCGGCCGCCATTGCCGCCGCGGCTTCAGCCGCGGCGGGCTTCCTCCACGGCGGCGCGCCGGGCGCCGCCGCCTCCGGTCGCCGGCGCCGCCGCGCCGGCGACCCGCGCCGCCGCCGCCTTCCGCGGGCCGCCGGAGATGCTCCGGTGGCCCGATTTGCCTCCCGTCTGCGCCGTTGCCCCTCCCGGGGGACGATCTTCACTGCGGAGCCAACAAATTGCCCTCGCCGCACGGTTCGTCGTCGTCCGCCAAATCCGCGCAAAAAGAGGAGATCGGCGGAGGGTTGCCGGGTCTTGTTCGTTAGACCCGCACCCTCCGCGTTAGTCATAATCCACGGGAGGAACAATAAAACAATCAACGACAATTTTAAATGTTAAAATTGTTCGAAGATCATGCTTCTTTACTTTAAAAGAAATAAATCACGGGAAGGAAAAATATTCCAATCAACCCTTACCTTATCGTCGTCGTCGGATGAGGGGTCGTCGCGGAATTGCTCGTCGCGGAAGATGGAGATCGCCGCGTCGTCGCGGAATCGCTCGTCGCGTCGCCAATCTCCGGATCAAGATCAACGGATTTAATTAGTTTAAATCCGTTGATATTGAAATTAAAAAGGGAGAAGAAAAGATCTGATTCTCACCTTTGTTGCCGAACGAGGGTCGGCCGCGGAAGAAGAGGCGTCGCCGAAGAACGTCGCGGGTAGATCTCGTCGACGTCGCAGATCTTGGTGTGCGTCGTCGAATTCCGGTCGCCGGCGTTCTTCGCGTTCTTCGCGTTCTTCGCGTTCTTCGCGTTCTTCGCGGAGAGGGTGGAGGAACGAAGATTCTCTCAAATCCTTTCCAAGGATTTTTATGTTGGTCTTATTTTATAAACATGCCAACACGAAACCGGTTAAGAAACGATCCATCAATTCGTTGAATTAATTCAACGAAAGAAACGACCCATTTAATTCACGAAGAAACAGTCCATTTAATTCACGAAATAAACCGCCCAATTAAATGGTCTGTTAAGAATTAAAGAAAACGCGTCGGTTGACTTTTCAGTTACTTTGACGGGTTTTCGCGGGTGCGTTACTTAGCGAAAGAAACGGCGGGGCTCGTGCGGGTCCCACCGCACAAATATCCTACCAAGGGGTAGGATATTTCTGGATAGCATCCTATCCAGTTCAACTCAGTTCAAGCCGCCATTAAGTGACTTCAAGTGGCTTCCAAGCAGCTTAAGTGAAATAAAATAAAGTTGTCGCACAAACTTTATTTTATTTCTGACTTAAAGCCGTAAAATTTAAAAACCACGTCTGAGCAAACGCAACTCCGGAAGAGGCGTTTCTAAGCAAATACCGGCGCTGCGATTTCATCGGTGCCCTCAGAATTCGATTCCGGGCACCGGTTCAAAAGATAGAAAAACCCGCTCGTCCGTTCACTGAACGTACCCGAGCCAAACTTCGGAAATTGATTCCGGGCACACCGGGCCTCGGAATCAGGTGCCGTCTGAAGCTGCGCTCTTGTAAAATTCCAAAGAAAATTAAGAAAAAAATTTCCTTGAAATTTGCGGGTCTTTACAGTTTAGGTGCTTGCTGGTTCTGTTATTTGTTCATTGGCGCATTAGTATTCTCTTTTCACATGTGCACTTGAGACCTTGGGTATGATCCTACTGAGTATACATGTTATGCTCATCCTACATGTATAAACTATTTTTTAGGTTTCTAGGAGGACTTTGGGGATCAAGCTGAGCATTGCTAGCTTGGGGTCTGGAGATGCTCTCGAGTCGCTGCTATAGGACTTGTCTTTTGGTATATATTTCAAGAATTCTGATGTATTTGTTGAAAATTTTCATGCATTTTGAGATGGTTTTTGGGTTTAATTTTATATTATATGATGGAGTTTCTTAGTGTTTTTTATCCAATCTCCCGATCCTATTATTATATGAGGGTAATGCCTTCCATGTGTGATAAATTTATACCCTCGGTGCTTATCGCCAACCTAGGTCCTACTAGAGGAAGGAATCGGGGGTCATTACCTCTCTTCTGTCATTTCCGGCCTAGGATGAGTAAATTTGGAGGGAGGGGGTCATGACAATAATACTATAAAGAAATAAATTAAACAAAAATATGATACAATGCATTAATAAAATGCTACCCTTAAACTGAAGCATACACTCTGAATCATATTGGGCACACCACATGTAGGATTAACATGTGGTTTATTCCTACATGTCAAAAATGATTTATGGATCACTGTCATAAATTATCATGACAATCCAAGCAATTTTTTTTGGTTTTGAGTATGTGAAACATGTTTTGAACAAAAATGTCAATTTTAAATAAAAACATGCACTTTAAGTCATACTGACCACATTGTGTATTAGATTAGCATGTGGCTGATTCCTATACATCATAAATGATTTATGGTTCATTTTCCTAAAATATTAGGATAATCCAAGCACTACTAAAAAAAGGGCATTAGCGACCGCCATTGGCGGTCGCTATAGGCCTATAGAGACCGCCTAGCGACCGCCAATGGCGGTTGCATCAGCTTCGTCACTGTAGGCCAATAGCGATCGCCATTGGCGGTCGCTATAGGTGGCCGAAATGCCGACTTAAGCGACCGCATGGCGGTCGCTAAACTGGGATTTTTTTTAAAAAAAAAATTCATACCGAAATAAATAAATAAATAAAAAATATATTTATTAAATAATATATATATATATATATATATATATTAATGAAAATATTTATATATATAATATTAAATAAAATATTTTTCATTTTTTTAATGAAATGTACGAATTGTGTTTTTTTTTCTTCACGGTGCAAAATCAGAGATAAAAGAAGGTAACAATCATAAAAAATGGAAAACAATTTCAAACATCATAAACATCAAAATCATCATAAACGATAAACGTGCTTCAACGATCCAAGCAGGTCCATCTATTTCAATCTTCTTCTTCAAAACCTACAATAAGACAAAAAAACAAAAAAACAAAACAAACATAAATTGAACATAATTATTCAGTTATTATATACATATAATAAAATTAAATCTGACATCAAATCATGGTTCTATAATAATTTCAAACCCCCAATTTAAGAAAAGCTATCATTTCAGGTCATTCGGAGCACGTTTGCTCCGAATTCGATCGTCTCACGCCGTTTTTGGTGTTTTATGACACCGGAAACGCGTTTCCGGTCACCGCGGTCAAACGACACCTCCGATTGACATACCGTCTGCAGGACCATTTTACAAATCACACAACGGATGTTATCGTATGGTTTCATGGCATTCTGAGGTCGTTCGGGTAGTTTTGACACCCCAACGCGCCGTTTTAGCGCGCACCGAGCTGCTGAAAACGATGCAGTCGGCCGTACCGCACGCACCGCACGTCCGATGGGCGTACCGTCTCCTCCTACACATCACGAATAATATTACTAATGTTTTCGTGTGGTTTTAGATCATTCGGAGCACGTTTTCTCCGAATTCGACCGTCTCACGCCGTTTTGGTGTTTTATGACACCAGAAACGCGTTTCCCGTCACCGCGGTCAAACGACACCTTCGATTGACGTGTCTTCTACCCGACCATTTCAAAAATCATACAATAGCTGTTTTCATACGGTTTCATGACATTCCGAGGTCGTTCGGGTGGTTTTGACCCCCCAACGCGCCGTTTTAGCGCGCACCGAGGTGCTGAAAACAACACAGTCGGCCGTACAGTGCGCACCGCACGTCCGATGGGCGCACCATCTCCTCCTACACGTCACGAATAACATTCCTAATGTTTTCGTGTGGTTTCAGGTCATTCGGAGCACGTTTGCTCCGAATTCGACCGTCTCACGCCGTTTTTGGTGTTTTATGACACCGAAAACGCGTTTCCGGTCACCGCGGTCAAACGACAGCTCCGATTGACGTTCCGTCTACCCTACCATTTCCCAAATCACACAACGGATGTTTTCGTACGGTTTCATGGCATTCCGAGGTCGTTCGGGTGGTTTTTGACCTCCCAACGCGCCGGTTTAGCGCGCGCGGAGCTGCTGAAAACGACGCATTCGGCCGTACCGCGCGCACCGCACGTCCGATGGGCACGCCGTCTCCTCCTACACGTCAATAATAATATTCCTAATGTTTTCGTGTGGTTTCAGGTCATTCGGAGCACGTTTTCTCCGAATTCGACCGTCTCACGCCGTTTTTGGTGTTTTATGACACCGGAAACGCGTTTCCAGTCACCGCGGTCAAACGACAGCTCCGATTGACGTTCCGTATGCCCGAACATTTCAAAAATCACACAACGGCTATTTTTGTACGGTTTCATGGAATTCCGAGGTCGTTCGGGTGGTTTTGACCCCCCAACGCGCCGGTTTAGCGCGCACAGAGCTGCTGAAAACGAAGCATTCGGCCGTACCACACGCATTGCACGTTCGATGGGCGCGCCGTCTCCTCCTACACATCACGAATAATATTACTAATGTTTTTGTGTGGTTTCAGGTCATTAGGAGCATGTTTGCTCCGAATTCGACCGTCTCACGCCGTTTTTGGTGTTTTATGACACCAGAAACGCGTTTCCGGTCACCGTGGTCAAACGATAGCTCCGATTGACGTATCGTCTGCCCGAAAATTTCAAAAATCACACAATGGCTGTTGTTGTACGGTTTCATGGCATTCCGAGGTCGTTCGGGTGGTTTTGACCCCCAACGCGTCGGTTTAGCGCGCGCGAAGCTGCTGAAAACGACGCATTCGGCCATACCGCGCGCACCGCACGTCCGATGGGCGTTCCGTCTCCTCCTACACCTCACGAATAATATTTCTAATTTTTTAGCGTGGTTTCAGGTCATTCGGAGCACGTTTTCTCCGAATTCGACCGTCTCACGCCGTTTTTGGTGTTTTACGACACCGGAAACGCGTTTCCGGTCACCGCGGTCAAACGACACCTCCGATTGACGTGTCTTCTGCCCTACCATTTTACAAATAACACAACGGCTGATTTCGTACGGTTTCATGGCATTATGAGGTCGTTCGGGTGGTTTTGACCCCCCAACGCGCCGTTTTAGCGCGCACCGAGCTGCTGAAAACGACGCATTCGGCCGTACCGCGCGCACCGCACGTTCGATAGGCGCTCTGTCTCCTCTTACACATCATGAATAATAATTATATTGTTTTCCTGTGATTTCAGGTCAATCCGATGTCGTCCTCTATGACTTTGATCGCTAGACGCCCGTTTTGGCCGTTTATGACACCAGAACGGCGTTCCCGGTAACCGCGGGCACACGGAACGTCCGATTGATGTGCCGTCTACTTGAACACATCAAAATTCACTCACCCTTTTATTTAGTCTGATTTAAGGCCATTCAGACCTTGTTCGGCCCGTTTGGAACCCCCACGCGCGTTTATCAAGCGCGCGCAACACTTAAAGAACGCATAATGAGCCCTACCGCGCAGAACGCACGTCCGATTGACGTTCCGTCTGCGCGTAAACATTGAGAATAATAATTAGATTGTTGTCCTATGATTTCAAGTCAATCCGATGTCGTCCGCTATGAGTTTGACTGTTAGACGTCAGTTTTGGCCGTTTATGACACCAAAACAGCATTCCCGTCACCACGGGCACACGACACGTCTGATTGACGTGCCGTATGCTCAAACACATCACAATTCACTCACCCATTGATGTCGTCTGATTTCAGGCCATTTGGATCTCGTTCGGCCCATTTGGACCCCCCACGCGCGTTTATCAAGCGTGCGCAACACTTAAAGAACGTATAATGAGCTCTACCGCGCAGACCGCATGTCCGATTGACGTGACGTCTGTGCGTACACGTCACGAATAATAATTACATTGTTTTTCTGTGATTTCAGGTCAATCCGATGTCATCCGCTATGACTTTGACCGTAAGACGCCCGTTTTGGCCGTTTATGACACCAGAACGGTGTTCCTGGTCACCGCGGGCACATGACACGTCCAATTGACGTGCCGTCTGCTCGAACACATCACAATTCACTTACCCTTTGATGTCATCTGATTTTAGGCCATTCGGACGTCGTTCGGCCCGTTTGAACCCCCCCACGCGCGTTTATGAAGCGCGCACAACACTTAAAGAACGCATAATGAGCCCTACCGCACAGACCGCACGTTCGATTGACATTCCGTCTACACGTACACATCACGAATAATAATTAGATTGTTTTCCTGTGATTTCAGGTCAATCCGATGTCGTCCTCTATGAATTTGACCGTTAGACGCCCGTTTTGGCCGTTTATGACACCAGAACGGCGTTCCCGGTCACCGCGGGCACACAGCACGTCCGATTGACATGTCGTCTGCTCGACCACATCAGAATTCACTCACCCTTTGATGTCGTCTTATTTTAGGCCATTCGGACCTCGTTCGGCCCATTTGGACCCCCCACGCGCGTTTATGAAGCGCACACAACACTTAAAGAACGCATAATGAGCCCTACTGCGCAGACCACACGTCCGATTGACGTGTCGTCTACACATACACGTCACAAATAATAATTATATTGTTTTCCTGTGATTTCAGGTCAATCCGATGACGTCCGCTATGACTTTGACCGTTAGACGCCCGTTTTGGCCGTTTATGACACAAGAACGGCGTTCCCTGTCACTGCGGGCACACGGCACGTCCGATTGACGTTCCGTCTACTCAACCACATTAAAATTCACTCACCCTTTGATGTAGTTTGATTTCAGGCCATTCGGACCTCGTTCGGCCCGTTTGGACCCCCCCACGCACGTTTATCAAGCGTGCACAACACTTAAAGAATGCATAATGAGTCCTACCGCGCAGACCACATGTCCGATTGACGTGCTGTCTACGCGTACACGTTGCGAATAATAATTATATTGTGTTCCTATGATTTCAGGTCAATCCGATGTCGTCCTCTATGAGTTTGACTGTTAGACGCCCGTTTTGGCCGTTTATGACACCAGAACGGCGTTCCCGGTCACCGCGGGCACACGACATGTCTGATTGACGTGCCGTCTACTCGAACACATCACAATTCACTCACCCTTTTATGTCGTCTGATTTCAGGCCATTCGGACCTCGTTCGGCCCGTTTGGACCCCCCACGCGCGTTTATCAAGCGCGCACAACACTTAAAGAACGCATAATGAGCCCTACCGCGCATACCGCACATCCGATTGACATGTCGTCTTTGCGTACATGTTGAGAATAATAATTAGATTGTTGTCCTGTGATTTCAGGTCAACCCGATGTCTTCCGCTATGAGTTTGACCGTTAAATGCCCGTTTTGGCCGTTTATGACACCAGAACGGCGTTCCCGGTCACCGCGGGCACACGACACGTCCGATTGACTTGCTATCTACTCGACCACATCACAATTCACTCACCCTTTGATTTCGTCTGATTTCAGGCCATTCGAACCTCGTTCGGACCGTTTGGACCCCCCCACGCGCGTTTATGAAGCGCGCACAACACTTAAAGAACGCATAATGAGCCCTATCGCACAGACCGCACGTCTGATTGACGTGA
The DNA here is from genome assembly GCA_963277665.1 of Viscum album. Classification (NCBI taxonomy): domain Eukaryota; kingdom Viridiplantae; phylum Streptophyta; class Magnoliopsida; order Santalales; family Viscaceae; genus Viscum; species Viscum album. The sequence continues at coordinate 19,919,734 of OY728124.1, forward strand.
CGTCTATGCGTACACGTCAAGAATAATAATTATATTGTTTTCCTGTGATTTCAGGTCAATCTGATGTCGTCCGCTATGACTTTGACCGTTAGACGCCCGTTTTGGCCGTTTATGACATCAGAACGGCGTTCCCGGTTACCGCGGGCACACGACATGTCCGATTGACGTGCCGTTTGCTCGACCATATCAAAATTCACTCACCCTTTGATGTCGTCTGATTTTAGGCCATTCGGACCTCGTTCAGCCCGTTTGGACCCCCCCACGCGCGTTTATCAAGCGCGAGCAACACTTAAAGAACATATAATGAGCCCTACCGCGCAGACCGCACGTCCGATTGATGTGCCGTCTACACGTACACGTTGCGAATAATAATTAGATTGTTTTCCTGTGATTTTAGGTCAATCTGATGTCGTCCGCTATGAGTTTGACCGTTATACGCCCGTTTTGGCCGTTTATGACACCAGAATGGCGTTCCCGGTCACCGCGGGCACACGACACGTCCGATTGACGTGACGTATGCTTGACCACATCAAAATTCACTCACCCTTTGATGTCATCTGATTTCAGGCCATTCGGACCTCGTTCGGCCCATTTGGACCCCCCACGCACATTTATCAAGCGCACACAACACTTAAAAGAACGCGTAATGATCCCTACTGCACAGACCGCACATCCGATTGACGTGCCATCTGCGCGTACATGTTACAAATAATAATTATATTTTTTTCCTGTTATTTCAGGTCAATCATATTTCGTCCGCTATGAGTTTGACCGTTAGACGCCCGTTTTGGCCGTTTATGACACCAGAACGACGTTCCCGGTCACCGCGGGCACACGACACGTTCGATTGACATGCTGTCTGCTCGACCACATCAAAATTCACTCAACCTTTGATGTCGTCGGATTTTAGGCCATTCGGACCTCGTTCGGCCCGTTTGGACCCCCCCACGCGCGTTTATCAAGCGCGCGCAACACTTAAAGAATGCATAATGATCCCTACCACACAGACCGCACGTCCGATTGACGTTCCATCTACGCGTACACGTCACGAATAATAATTAGATTGTTTTACTATGATTTCAGGTCAATCTGATGTCGTCCGCTATGACTTTGACCGTTAGACGCCCGTTTTGGCCGTTTATGACACCAGAACGGCGTTCCCGGTCACCGCGGGCACACAGAACTTTCGATTGACGTGCCGTCTGCTCGACCACATCGCAATTCACTCACCCTTTAATGTCGTCTGATTTCAGGCCATTCGGACCTCGTTCGGCCTGTTTGGACCCCCACACGCGTTTATCAAGCGCGCGCAACACTTAAAGAACGCATAATGAGCCCAACCGCGCAGACCACACGTCCGATTGACGTACCGGGGTGCGTGGGTGGGGGGGGGGGGTGGGGGCTGTCCGGGGTGCGGGAAGGACTGTTCGGAGTGAGGGGGGCATGTCCGGGGTGCGGGAGGGCTGTCCGGGGTGCGGGGAGGGCTGTCCAGAGTGTGGGGAAGGTTGTCCGGGGTGCGGGAGGGCTGTACGGGGTGCAGGGAGGGTTGTCCGGAGTGCGGGGAAGGCTGTCCGGGGTGCGAGAGGGCTGTCTGGGGTGCGGGGAGGGCTGTCCAGAGTGCGGGGAGGGCTGTCTGATGTGCGGGGGGGGGGGGGGGGGGGGCTATCCAGGGTGGGGGCTTGCGATCACGAGTCCTCATCCACACCGACATTTTATCAGTTGGTGCACCTTGCTCCCGCAACTATATATGAATATAATATAAACAGAAACCCGTATTAATTAAAAAAATTAAAAAATGAGTAATAAATACCTCATGTCGGATCTGAGACACGTGACGAGTCCCGAGCCTGTGAGGTGGTCCCTACAACGCTCGATTCTTAGAATGGCGTGTAGACACCTCCTACATTCAATTCATTCAAATATCAAACAAATCACACATTCTTGAAAATATATATACCAAAATAAATATACAAACCGCAACACCCTCAGTAGACCAATATGCAACTAAATCACGCCACTGAGCCGGGAGGACACCTCTCGGGACTTTTTCTAGAATGTCTGGGTCACCCACATTTGGTACCCAGTGGTCCCTCTTGACTTTTCCTTTATAGTATTTCTACATCTTATGACATTTTCTCATACACACTGGCCGAAACTCATCGGGACATACTTTCAAATTTTGCTATTAAAGAAAAAAATCACATATGTTATTGTTGTTTATACATAGGGAATAAAGTAAAATGGTCTTCTTACCTGAACCTCCCTCCAAAGACAATCTAATGTGTCCTGAGGGATAGAAGCCCAGTCACGCGTGGTCAATGGAAATCGATGTGGATCACGTATGATATGACCCAACTGAAGAATAAATGCAGGGGAATTCCATTCCACAGGATGAAATACCTCATCAAATGAAACATCAAAAGTCGTGTCGGAATTCCATGATAATATGCCACGACCAGGGCCTCTCCTGCGAGAGGAAGAAACAATCAATTATGATCCTGTTGAAAAAATTTTTATATACAAATTGACAGATGTTATAAATATAAATATATATATTTGTTTACTAATTACATAAAAAATAGAGACAATGACATTCCAACATACCTCAACCCTGAGACATAGATGCCTCAGATGGATGATGTGGATCTTCTGCCTCTTCTCCTGACATGCCTGCAGTCATGGAAAACATTAGTAAGGGGACTATCCAAAGTGTCCAAATGATAAATTGGATTGTTTTTAAAAAAAATCAAACTTGTACAATTGTTAATCAAACAAAAAGGGATTGAATAATTAGTTGGGAATGAATTTTAAAAAATCAGAAAGTTCACAAAACAGATATACAAATTACGTACAAAACCAATCAATGCATAGCCAAATTTCAAATTGAATTAATAAAAATTCAAGCAGCACATGAACCAAATGAAGAATACCTCAATGGGAAGATACACCAATAATAACATCAATATAACATGAGTTAAATCACCCTAAATATTTATAACTGAATAAACTTCAAAAAGTGAGGATTAATCTTACAAGGATTTATAAAATGTTTACATAATTTATGATATCTTAGGCTGAATAGTGGGAAAACAATTATACCTTTCATTAAGCATGCAAATCGACCGTTTCTCCTTCAACAGCCACTCTGATCCAATAAATATCTTCTTCACGTTGAACTATGATATGTTGATCAAGTTGTTGGGAAACAAAAGGAACAGTCTCGGGTTCATCTTGTTCAAATACAAACACTCCTCACCGAGACATTTTGACAACAACTTGCCAACTTGGATTTGAAGGCAAAGTAACGAAGAATACTTGTTCCGTTTGTGATGTCAAAATGAAAGGTTTATTATCAACTCATTCATTTCTGTATAACATATAGTTAAAATTCACCAATGAAAACTGATATTGATCGACTTTACATCCACGCACTGGATCAACCCAATTACACTTTAACAATATGTACTTCAACCCGTGTGTGTATACAACTTCAATGATGTCTATCAATTGACCATAGTAATAACTAGAATAGACAAATGGACAATCGATGCCACTATTTTGCATTGTTCGTTTGTCGTCAACATCTTTAATGCAAAATTGAAAACCATTAGAATCTATAGATTTATAAAGATGAGCCGTTATAGATGGACCCTCAGCCAGTTGGATAAATTCTTCAGTTAGCGTGGGGTCCCCTAACTCCCTCAGCTTATGAACCTACATAATTCATAGAATTCAATAATGATATATGAAGAAAGAAATTAGTATAATACTTCACTCATAATAAAAATCAATTTATACGTACAAAATCCTTGAACCAATCATGAAATGACGCATAATGAGACTGTTGAATTTGCAACTCAGTCGCACGATATATCTCTTCTTTTATCTCATTAATGTGTTTTATGCAAATTATAACACAATGTTTAATTGATCAACTTATGCAAACAAAACATGTAAAAGTTAAAAAATAAAAGTGATAAGATAATTACTGCATTAATGGTGCAACTGATGGAGTATTGAACAAGATATATCGATGCGCTTGTATCCACTTGATGTTGTCTATATCATATGTGGTTACTTCTTCAACTGGACCATCATGAATCCGAGATGTCTTATCTAATTTTTTTTCAACATCCGTAAGATATTCTGCACAAAAAGTAGTACACTCATCCATTAAATAACCATTGGTTATTGATGCCTCCGGACGAGCTCTGTTGCGTACAAATCGTTTCAATGTACTCAAATGCTGCTCAATAGGATACATCCACCTGAATTTCACTAGAACAACAACCATTACTTCATCAGTTAGGTGCACTGTCAAGTGGACCATAACATCGAAAAATGAGGGGGGAAATAGTTTCTCAAAGTGAAAAAGTGTAAGTATAATTCGGTCTTGTAAACTTTTTAAATCACTCATTCGTTGATTTCTTAAACAAAGATGTCTAAAAAAATTACTCATCTCAATCAACGGCTGAACAACATTGGGGGATAAACAATCAAAAATGGCGATTGGAATCAACTGCTGAAGTAGTATGTGATTGTCATGACTTTTCAACCCTTGCAATGTCTTGCTCGTCAGATTCACACACTTTGAAATATTAGAATAGTAACCATCAGGCACCTTGAGCATCTTCAAAATGAAAAGAAATGTCTCTTTCTCCTTTGTAGTCATCGTATACTATGCAGCAGGCATATATGCCTTGTTTCCCTCAGCTAACTGTAAATTCAACTGTTTCCTTAAACCCATTTCTTCCAAATCACAGCGTGCATTAACATGGTCCTTTGATTTCCCACTGACACCTAAAATGGTCCACAATATGTTATCACAAACATTTTTTTCAATGTGCATGACATCCAAATTATGCCTCAACATGTTAGTTTTCCAATACAGAAGACTATAAAAAATACTTTTCTTTTTCCAATTGTGACTGCGCTGCCTACCCGCAGCTCGAATATTACATACCGGAGGAGCCACAAAATCCTGAATTTCATATACCGTGCGGATGTTTTCTTCCTCAATCTGCGATAACATTTCGACTCCTGTCATGATCTTTGGTGCTGGGCTAAACTCTCTAGAACCATCAAATTCCACTCTGTCCTTTCTGAACCTGTGCTGAGGGGGGAGAAAACGTCTGTGACCCATGTATGCCCATTTTTTGGAATGCTTAAGCCATACAGATTTTTTACTTTTGTTTCAACAAGGGCAAGCAAATTACCCTTTCGTACTCCATCCTGATAAATTTTCATAAGCTGGGAAGTCATTGATTTTCCACAATAAAGCAGCCTGCAGTTTGAACATTTCATTCGTTTCATAGTCATAAGTCATCACACCATCGCCCCAAAATTCATTCAACTCATCAATCAATGGCTGAAGGTAAACATAAATCTTATCCCCTGAACTTTTAGGTCCATCAATAAGAGTGGAAAGTAATATAAATTGTTGCTTCATACAAATCCACTGAGGAAGATTATACGGAACCAACACCACGGGCCATGTGCTATGAGTTGCACCAACCATAGACTTGAATGGATTGAAACCATCTGCTGCCAATCCCAATCGGACATTACGAACATCTTTGGAAAAGTCAGGATGTCTCTTATCAAAATCCTTCCATGCATGAGGGTCTGCCGGGTGGGTTAACATATCACTTTCATGAACTCTTTCTGCATGCCATCTAATTAAATTAGAAACTTTAGATGACATAAAAAATAATTTCAACCTTGGTTTAAGGGGAAAGTAACGCATTTTCTTTACGATAATCAGTTTCCCCTGTATCACAATCTAACTTTGATGAGTCTGATTTCCCCTGTTCTCTTTCCACCTGGAAGCACCACAAACTGTACAAATATCCAAATGGGCAGTTTCCTTTCTAAACAACATACATTTGTTTGCACATGCATCTATGGTCTCATATGTAAAACCTAAGTTCTCTGTCAGCTTATGAGCATGGTAATACGAATCAGGAATCTTATCGTCGACAGGAAGAACCTTTTTCAATAACACCAACAACATGTCGAATGATGTGTCTGACCAATGATTCAAAGTCTTCAAATGCAATAACTCCACGATAAACGACAATTTATTGAAAGAAGTACATCCAGGATATAATTATGTTTTTGCATCATCAATTGCTTCATAAAACCTCCTCGAATCACGATCTACGCCATAGCAAAGATTTATCTCACCAGTCTCAAGATTCTGGATGTCAATGCCTTTAGGATCCAACCCACGTACCATTTTAGTAATCATTTCATGCATTGGATCATTCATCCTTGCATCAACATCCATCTGAATTCTATCCGTATTTTCACAACGAACATATTCTTCTCCATGACGAGTCCAACTCTTATAATTTCTCAGAAATCCATTAAAGAATAGGTGATCCCTCATAGTATCTCGTGTGAATTGATATCTGTTAGCACATTTTCTAAATGGACAACTAATATAGTCACTTTCAAATCCTCTGGTGAAGTCAATAAACTGCATAATGACATTGAAATACTCTCTAGACGTTCAATTTGGAAGATAAATCCAACTCTTATCCATAATAAGATCCCTATAACAAACATTTACACAAGACTTATTACATTTTCATTTTTCATATCAAATATATTTAAAATAAATACTAATTAATTGTTTGTGAACCATTTATAAAATAATAATGTAAGTGAAAGCCCATGTCATACCTGATTGCACTACAAACCTGGAAGGGAGGGGAGCCGAAGGCGGTGCTGCGAGGGAGAGGAGAGGCAGCGGTGGGGATCCGGAGCTGGAGTTGGTGCGGCGAGGGAGGGGACGGTGAATGAGGGGATATGTGACGGTGGTGCGGTGAGGGAGGGGACAAAGACGAAGGGGATGGGGGTTGGCGGGGTGTGTGTGTGTGGGGGGGTGTTTGGGGTGCTGGGGGGGAGGGACGAGGGGGCGGAGGGCCGAGGGTGGAGGTTGGAGGCTGAAGGGGCTGGAGGCTGAAGGCCAGAGGGTGGCTGGAGGGCTGCCGGAGGAGGGAGGCCCGAGGGCAGAGGGAGGCCGCAGGGCGACCGCAAGGCGGAGGGTGGTCGGAGCTGGAGGGCGGAGGGAGGCCGGAGGAGGGAGGGGCCGGCGGAGGGCGACCGAAGGGTAGCCAGAGGTGGGTGGCCCGAGGGCAGAGGGAGGCCGCAGGGCGGCCGCAAGGCGGAGGGCAGCCGGAGCCGGAGGGCGGAGGGCGGCCAGAGGAGGTCGGGGCCGGTGGAGGGCGGCCGGAGGACAGCCGGAGGGCGGCCGGAGGGTGGAGGGCGGTCGGAGGGCGGCCGGTGGAGGGCGGGGCCGGCGGAGGGTGGGGCTGGCGTAGGGCGGCCGACTGGAGGACGGGGCGGCGGAGGGTGGGGCAGCGGAGGGCGGGGCGGCGGAGGGCGGGGCGGCGGAGGGCGGGGCGACGGGGAGGGCGTGGCGATGGGGAGGGCACGGGCGACGGGGAGCGGGGCGACGGGGAGGGTGCGAGCGACGGGGAGCGGGGCGACGGGGAGGGCGCGACGATGAGGAGGGCGCAAGCGATAGGGAATGGGGCGACTGGGAGGGCGCAGCGACGGGGAGGGCGCGAGTGACGGGGAGGGGGGAAGGGGGGGGGGGGGGGGGCGCTTCGCGAGGAGGGAGGGGGGGAGGGGGCGCTAAAGACCCTTTTTTTAGGGAATTGTAGCGACCGCCATTGGCGGTCGCTATAGGTTAAGGGGCTCAAAATCCCATTTTTCTTGTAGTGAAGTGTTTTCTTTTTCTTTTTATTAAGTGACACATGCTTTTAACTAAAATGTCATTTTTAAATTCAAAACATGCACTTTGAGTTATACCAGTCACACTATGTATTATAATGATGTGTGATTGATTCATACACATAAAAAATGACTTGTAGAACAATATCTTAAAATACTAAAAGGCTATATGAGTGTGTTTTCTTGGTTTTTAGTGAGTGACACACGTTTTTAACTAAAATGTCACTTTTAAACTGAAAACACACATTTTGAGTCATACCAGAAATATCGTGTATCAGATTTATGTGAGATTGATTCCTAGATATTAAAATTGACTTATGGATCTTTGTATTAAAGTATAAAAACAATATGAGTGTTTTTTTATTGATTTTGAGTATATCATTCCTCTTTTGAACTAAAATGTCAATTTTAAATAAAAACACATACTTTGAGTCATACCGTCCACATCATGTGTCCGATTGATGAGAAAAGTTTTAAACTAAAATTTCAAGTATGAATTATTGGTTTTTAGTGAATGACACAAGTTTTAAACTAAAAAGTCATTTTTTAAACTGAAAACATGCACTTTGAGTCATACTGGTCACATCATGTATCAGATTGACATGCAACTAATTCCTACTCATACCAAATGATTTACGGATTTTTTTCCCTAAAATATAAATAAAATCTAAGGGGATTTACTTAGTTTTCAGTGAGTGACATGTTTTTAATGAAAATTTAATTTTTAAATTGAAAAAATGCACTTTGAGTTATACCAATCACACAGTGTATCAGATTCACATGAGAATGGTTTCTACACATCACAACATTATATATGTATAATTTTTATAAAGTATCAATAATGTATGGCTGTGTTTCCTTGGTGTTCAATGAGTGGCACTTTTTTTTAACTAAAATGTCACCTTTAAACTGAAAACACACATTTCAAGTCATACTGGTCACACTGTGTATCATATTAAGGTCAAACTAATTCCTGCATGTCATAAATGAATTATGGGTCATTTTCCTAAAGTATAAAAATAATATAAATTTGTTTTCTCGATTTTTAGTATGTTATGCATCTTTTGAACTAAAATGTTGATTTTAAATAAAAACACACACTTTGAGTCATACCGGGCACACTGTGTGTCAGATTGATGTGTGGTTGATTCCTACACATCAAAAATGTATTATAGATCATTTTCATATATTATCAAGATAATATAAGTGCATTTTATTGGATTTTAATGAGTGAAAAATGTTTTTAACTAAAATATCATTTTTAAACTGAAAACATGTACTTTGAGTCATACCTATCACATTGTATATCAGATTGACACATAGTTGATTCCTACCCATCAAAAATGATTTATAGATCATTTTAATAAAATATCAAGATAGTTTGAGTGTTTTTTTATTTTTCAGTTAGTGGTACATTTTTAACTAAAATACCATTTTAAATTGAAAACATGCACTTTGAGTTGTACCGGTCACATCGTGTATCATATTGATGTAAGACTAATTGATAAATGTAAAAAATGACTTATAGATCATTTTTATAAAGTATCAAAACAATTTTAATGTTTTTCTCATTTTTCAATGAGTGATGTGTGTTTTTAACAAAAGTGTTACTTTTAAACAAAAAACATGAACATCAAGTCATAAAGTTCACACTACGCATCATATTTAGGTGAAGTTGATTCTTACAAATCAAAAATGACTTATGGATAATTTTCCTAAAGTATAAAAATAATATAAATGTGTTTTATCAGTTTTTATCATGTCACACATATTTTGTACTAAAATGTTAATTTAAAAAAAATGTGTACTTTGAGTCATACTGGCCACACCATGTGTCTGATTGAAATGTGGTTGATTCATGCATGTTAAAATGACTTATGGATAATTTTCCTAAATTATCAAGACAATTAGAGTGTGTTTTCTTGTTTTTTAGTGATCGAAATATGTTTTTAATTAGAATGTCATTTTTAAACTAAAAACACGCACTTTGAGTCATACCTTTCACACCATGTATCAGATTGATTTGAGGATGATTTCTACCCATAAAAAATGACTTATGTATTGTTTTCCTAAAATATGAATATAATTAAAGTGTTTTTTCATGGTTTTTAGTGAGTGGTATGTTTTCAACTAAAATGTCATTCTAAATTTAAAACATGCAATTTGATCCATATAGGTCACACTGTGAATCAGATCGATGTGTGACTGATTGGTAAATATAAAAGAAACTTATGGATTTTTTTACTAAATTATTTAAACAACATGAATTTTTGCTCTCAGTTTTTAGTGAGTGACGTACGTTCTGGCGAAGTCCTCAGAAAGCTCTGGATTCATAGTTGTGTTTTAGTACTTTTTATCATCCTTAGATAGATGTTCACTCTAAAAGAACCATTAAAACCCTAAATGATATTCTGAGATCTTTCTCTATGGATTTTAAAGGTATTTGGGATCAACACCTTCTTCCAGTTGATTTTTCTTATAACAATAGCTTTCACTCGAGAATTCAGATGACTTCTTATGAAGCCTACTATGGAAAGAAGTGTAAAACTCCAACATGATGGGATGAATTTAGAGAAATAATTATATTAATATTTGATTTAGATGATGAAATGATAGAGAAATTCAGATCATTTCAACAACACATCAAGGCATCTCAGATTCGACAAAAAAGTTTTGCTGACAATTGTCGATGAAATATGGAATTTGAAGCTGGTGAGAAGGTATTCCTATGAATTTATCCATGGAATAATTTTATGAGATTTGGAATAAAGGAAAACCTAATACCTAGGTATAATTTCCCCTTCTATATTCTTGATCTAATAATAATGATAGCTTATCTCTTAGTGCTTCCACCAAATTTCTCTCAAGTTCACGATGTATTTCATGCAGCTCTCCTAAGGAAGTACATACATGATCCTTAATATATACTGAACTCATAGGTTGTAACACTGAAGCATGATCATTAATATGAAGAAAAACTTGTATAAATCTGGGATTATATTGGTAAATTAATATGTAATAAGACTACTCACCTAGTTAAAGTTCTTTGGAGGCATAAAAAAAATCGAAGAAGCTACTTGGGAACATAAGGAAGTGATGAAACATAGATATCCTCATTTGTTTGTATTTGAGCGACTGAATTATAAGGGTGAAAACACTCAGATATTTTATGATATATTTCTCTTCAAATAAATTTAATTTCATTGATAGCTTGCAATACACACAACCCCGAGTCTAAATAAACCATAATACATGATATCATTATAACGTTGCTCTTAAATTGGAAGAGTGACTAGGAATAACCATATTTAAAAAAAATAAGTATAAAGGTTTTATATAAATAAGATATATTGATAAATAAGTACCCAATTTTTAGTAAAGTCATCATATTCTTTAAAAATACATTTTTCCTAAAAAATGGTTTTATTGTTTTTTTGTGAGAAAATAATATAATTTTTTTCTAAAACTTTTAGAAAATTTATTTGATAAAATTAATTTTTTTTAAATCAAAACATCAAAATTATCTTATACTAAAGTTTTTAGAATTTTCAAAAAATATTGATTTTCCCTTAAATAGTGAAAAATATTTGTTTTTATTGAAAAATGTCTTTTCATTTCAAGAATTTACAAAGTTAAATTTTATTTTAAAATAGTTTTAAAAGTAAAATTAGTTCATTTATATTATTAATAATCCAATTAAGGTTATTGTAATTAATTTTTTATATTGGATTTTGGAATAAAAACATTTTATACTTAAGAAAACATTTTTTCTGGAAAACCGATTCTGTCACATTTTTTTGGGTTTGATTTTAAATTAAATTATACCGCTTTTGTGAATTTAATTTTATAAAATGGATTCAATATTTAGAATCAGTATTTACAAACTTTTTAATAAGGCAATTTTCATTTTTGGTCATAATAAATAGTAAAAATAGTAAAAATTTGTCAGAATGGTTAAGGTTAAAAAGAGTTTTCTAGGGTGGTTAAACCAAATATAAGGGTGAATTTTCCAATTAATATTGTATAAATACTATTGTATAGAAATATTTAGACTTCATACTATCAAAAATTTGAATATACATACATTTTAATGCATTTTTATTGAGTATGAAATTATTATATTTTATTCTTTTAAGAAGTTCCAAGTGTGTCCTCTCCACCACTTATAAAAGGACACCCTCCATTTTATTATTTACACTAATTTGAGCCATATATATTGAAACAAAACTAACCAATTCTATTATAAACTTAATATAAATGAATTATATGTGTTTGTCTTCTTAAAATACCATTCCATGGGTCCTTAACAAAGGATCTAAAGGAAGCCTACCGAAGAAGATGTAATCATCCTACCCAACCTCTTTCGATTCATTTCTTATTCTACCTCCTTAAATTATATTATATTCATAATAAAATAATAAATTCAGTATCATAAATATAATAAATTTTATTATGATTATGAAACCACCATTTTTAACCATCTTTTCTTCAAATGGAAAGTGAAAGTATCACTCGTATGTATGTATGTACTACCGCCTCCATGTAGCGATACAATTCATTTTCTATTACCATATTTCATGGATGGTTATTATGATGTTTTTAAGGGTTATATATTATATTTATGACATAAATATTATTTTGTAATTATAATATCCTATCTACCTTCTTACATTCTCATCTGCTGGAAAATGATAATGTCGCTCGTGTGTATGTGTGGACTACCACCTCCACGAAGTGATGCGATTCATTTTTCATTTTCGATTTACATGAATTATAGAAGGATAGATTTAATATATATATATATATATATGTTATTCATTATATAAATATGGTTTTGGAATTATAAAATAATATTTATCTTTCTTTCCTTGTTTTTGTTAGAAAATAAAAACAACGTTCATGCGTACATACGACCTACTATCTTCATGATCGATGTAAAACATTTTTTTATCTCTAAAATTTATGGATGACTATAAATATATATAAAATTAATATATATGATATTTATATAATTTTTTTTTATTTTATGGAATCGTGACCAAAGTTAAAGGAATAGAACCACTGAACTGAAACTCTCATAAAAAATGAAAGGGTTAACACCTAAAAACAAAAAATTTAATAAATAATTATTTGTAAATGGGTGTTGAAATGTTATAGTAGAACCATATATGATATTATAAGTATGTAAATGATAATATTATAGAATTATAATAACTTTAAATTTATTATAAAGGAGGGCAGAGTGATTTCGAAGCAATTTGAACCTGAGGTAAGAGATTTATGTTACAATCTCATTGTTTATCATGATTTTTATGATCAAGTTTCCGATGATGAAATTTTATAGAATATATCTTAATAATAACATTAATTTTCATATACTCTATTTATTTTTTGAGATTAAATGTTTTAATTTATTTTTTACTCTCTTTAAGAACTCAAGAGAATGAAATATATTTTTTAAGGAAAACCAACTTTATTTCTATCTCCAGTCGAAAATCTTTTTTATCCCATAACCATGTTTTATAAAAATATTTTCAAGATTTTTTTACTATTATCCTATGATTGTTTAAATTAGTTTTTAAACATTATTTAATTTTTAAAAAATTGTTTAAAAGGAATGATCTTGTCATTTTTTGAATAATGTACTTTTGAATGTTTACTAAAAATGTGAAAGAAATCTCTATTTTAACGTACATGACATAAATAAAATTTCCCACCATCATGAACTTTTAAAGATTTGAAGACTCCTTTAAAAGTTTACAAGTTTATTTTGAAATAAAATGTTTTCCTTAATATTTGGGAAATGTTTATATTTCAAACAAGTGATTACAAAGTGAAAAGGGTATTTTCTTCAAGAAACATTCTAGTGATATTTTAAAGACATTGTTTGTAAAGACTCTGACTCCAGTAGCCTGAAACTGATGCTTTACTTTATTATATTGGTACTATGAACAAGAGATATCATCCCAAATGACCGAATAGTTTAGTAACTTTGAAAAAATAGATACAAAAATAATTGTTACATTACAAATTGAAGTTAAATACAACATATAAACTACTTTGGAAACATCCATATTATTATATATTATATATGAATATCAATCATAATATACATCTTGGAAGCCTAGGGAAAAATAAAACATAATAAAGGGGTTATATTAGATTCTCAGTAAGGGGAATAAATACAATGGAATCTATCATGAATAAATATAAACAATAAGGAAAGGTGAATAACTAACAACACATTCCATTAAAACATAAACTTCATTATAACATGGTAGGAATAAAATCTGACCAAATAACTCCATATAAATAATCATATGAGAATTATACTTAACCATGGATATTATACTAGTCAAAAAATCACATGGATTATCAATAACCAATCTCATAATAAGGTAATTCATAATACGGGACATAATAAACATACCATCAAGGCCTTAACCAAGAAGTCTATATAAACGGGTAAGTCTTCAACCAAAATTCTGTTTAGTTTGTCACATGAGACCTACCGATGCGTAAATGGGATATAGAATGCCCTACCCAACACTTAATAAGTCCAATTAATTCCTCATATTAAAGGTGAGAAGCATAATCAACATATACATTTATATTGAAACTAACATATGAAATATAAATAATTTCCCTATTCAGTAAACATAATCACAAACTATCCAGAGTAATATGGATAATGGTATCAAAATAGTACATCCCCAATCAAAATGATCATAAAACATTCAATAAAATATGGTATATGGTATCATAATAGATCAAACTCAATTAAGCATATGATTCAACATAGGGTGTTGAAATAGATAAAAATACTCTAACAAAATCATTGAAAATTTATTGATAGAAATACCCTTTAGAATCATTTATTTTAAAAGACACTCAATTATAAAAGAAAACATTTTATTTGAAAATTAAATTGTAAACTTGTAAAGAATTCACCAAGCCATTAACAAGTCATGAAAGAAAGAATATGTGATCATGCAGTATAAGGTTTAAAAAAAAAAAATTCCTTTAAAATTTCAAAAAAGAAACATTTAAAAGATTATTTTTAAAAAGAAAGTGTGAGCGTCGTATGCCCCATAAAAGTAATAATTATAAAATATATGTAAAGACCCGTAAAATTCAAGGGAAATTTTTTTTCTTAATTTTCTTTGGGATTTTACAAGAACGCAGTTTCTGACGACACTTGATTCTGAGGCCCGGAGTGCCCAAAATTTCTATCCGAAGTTTAGCTCAGGTACGTTCAGTGAACAAATGAGCGGGAATTCCAATCTTTTGAACCGGTGCTTGGAATCGAATTCTGAGGGCACCGATGGAACCGCAGCGCCAGTAATTGCTTAGGAACGCCTTTTCTGGAGTTGCGTTTTCTCGATATGAGTTGTTTAAATTTGTGGATTAAGTGTGAGTGAAATAAAATTTCGTTAAGAATTTTATTTCTCTTTTCCATGTGTTAGAACCTAGGTGTAGGAGTTAGGGTGGGACCCACTGATTGTTAGTTTCTCTTGAGTGGATTAAAGGTGAGGTGGGGCCCACACGATCCCCACCTTTTCAATTCCCTTAACTCTCTAACTCCTCTTAACCCCCCATTTAAGTTGTGTAACACTTTTAACTTTTAAACTTCCCTTTATTTGGGTGACTTTTCCTCTCCTCTCATTAAGTATGCCAACACACCAATTCAATTAATTAAATTAAGTTTTGATTTTTTAATTGTGGCATGAGTTAATAAAATAAGGATGAGCCTTATTTTATTTTGGTTGGTTGTTGTGTGTGGACAATTGAGGAGAGAGCTCTTGGGTGTTTCATATTCATCACAAAGAACACCAAGACTCGAACGAAGAACACCGAGTTCTCGGAAACCGATTACGCGACGCCGTGTACCGCGACGCCGACGCGATTTCCTTCTTCCGCGACGATCCTCTTCTTCCACGACGGTTAATTCCACGACAAGCTCGTGTTCGATGACAACGCTTGAGGTAGGGGTTTTATTTGAGAATAATATTTATTCCCATGATTGTTTCCTTCTAAAAAAAAGAACCCGGATCAACTCATCATCAAGTTGATCCGCGTTTGTTTTTATATGCGGGATGAGAATTTTTATTTTGCGGGAGTTTATTTTTGGGAACTAGGTTCAATTTTAATATTAAAATTGTGCCTTGTTATGTTTTCATGTGTTGAATATTATTCCCAATTGTTATCACCTAACGCGGAGGGTGCGGGCCAAACAAACACGGCCCGACAACCCTCTGCAGTTTTTTCGTTGATGCGTGGATTAACAGCGTTTACGAAATGGGATCGGAATGGCGATTGGTGGCCTTCGCAGCAAAGTTCGGATCCTGGGAGGGTCGTAGGCGCAAACCACAGGCAAAAAGGACCACCAGAGCGCGTCCGGTGGTCCGCGGAAGTTTCCGCCGGTGCGCCACGCCGGCACGGCGGCGCCGGTGGCCGGAGGCGGCGGCCGACAGTGGTCGGCCGCCAGGAAGCGGCGACGCCCGGCGCGCCGCCAGGAAGACCCGCCGCGGCTGAAGCCGCGACGGAGAGGGCCAGTCCCGCGGCCGCGTGGGACCGCGGGGAGGGGACGCGGCCTTGCGCCGCATCCGGTGACACAGAGCAGCCCCCCACGCGGGGCCACGACTCTCCTTCACGCGGGGGCAGCGCACCCCCGCGCCGCTCGGCCGTAACCGGCCGAGCTGACCCCTGGCAGCCGGGCCACGCCCGCGCCGGCCGGGCCGGGTCGCACTCAGCCGGGTCGGACCTGGACCCGGGTCGGGTCGACCCGGGGGGTTGGGCCGAGTCGGTCCGGGCCCAGACCCCCCGTTTTCGGACCTTTTCGGTCTTTTTCTCATAACTTGAGATACATGCCTCCGATCGACGTACCGTCAATGGAGATGTGATCCTTGGATCGAGATGGTTGTTTCGGTATATCGCACTTAAGGTTTAGAAGTACTTTGAGTTCGGCCGGGTTGGTTCGTACACGAAACCAACCGGGCCCTCAGAGTGGAAACACTCATATCTTGAGCTACGGACGTCCGATTGACGTGCCGTCAACTTTTTTGGATTTCTCTAAGTGAGACGGATCTTTTGGATTACTTCACCCGAGGTTTGGATGCAGGTGGAGTACGGTCGAGTTGGTTTTTCCTTAAAAACCAACCGGGCCCCTAGGACGAAAAAGCAAATAACTCTCAGACCGGGTGTCCGATTGACGCGCCGTCTGCGACGTTGAGTTCCTGTTGGCTATACGGAACTTTTGGATACATCAACTCTGGACTATGTGTCAGTTGATGTATCAGCCTCTCGGCTCGTGAGGCGGACCCTCCCGAATGAGCTTGCTGTGTGCGGGAACCCTAGTGCTGGCTGCGACTGCGACTGCGACTGCGACTACGACTTCGACGATGAAGACTATCGTACTGGAATCCTATGTGGGTTCGACGATGAAGACTATCGTGCTGGAATCATATGTGGGTTCGACGATGAAGACTATCGTACTGGAATCCTCTGTGGGTTCGACGATGAACACTATCGTACTGGAATCCTATGTGGGTTCGACGATGAAGACTATCGTACTGGAATCCTATGTGGGTTCGACGATGAAGACTATCGTACTCGAATCCTATGTGGGTTCGACGATGAAGACTATCATACTGGAATCCTATGTGGGTTCGACAATGAAGACTATCATACTAGAATGCTATGTGGGTTCGACGATGAAGACTATCGTACTGGAATCCTATGTGGGTTCGACGATGAAGACTATCGTACTGGAATCCTATGTGGGTTCGACGATGAAGACTATCGTACTGGAATCCTATGTGGGTTCGACGATGAAGACTATCTTACTGGAATCCTATGTGGGTTCGACGATGAAGACTATTGTACTGGAATCCTATGTGGGTTCGATGATGAAGACTATCGTACGAGAATCCTATGTGGGTTCGATGATGAAGACAATTGTACCGGAATCCTCTGTGGGTTCGACGACGATGACTACAGTGCTTGTATCCTACATGGGTCCCAGTAAGATGAATCAGTGACTACATCTGATCATCTCTCTTACTTTACAAATGATATGTACCTGTGTGAGCTGAATCCTGTGTTGCTTCCTTTGTGGAATGTGTTATGCTATCCTGTGTGGGTTTATGTTTTGCTTTCCTGTGTGGGTTTACGTTTTGTTTTCCTGTGTGGACTGGGTTGTACTTGGGCTCGGATGTTGGAGCCGAACGAGAATTGATGACTTAGGTATATGTATGGGCATATACCTAAGCAGTGTCGGATGTTACTTCGTGATTTCATCTTTCATTTATGTATTATCCTTTGTGGATTTTTGGGAGACCTTCGGGGGTCTCGGGGTCCCTACTAAGTAGCTTATACTCACCCTTGCACGGGCTATGCCCGCACTACGTTGTGTTGGTTGCAGACGACGGACAACGCTGATCGTGGTTGAGGCTTGCGGAGTAGGACGGTACCTGGAGGTGGACCACTAGGCGGGACGTACTCGGAGCGGTTGGCTGGACCCGAGGAGCAGTGGAGGCTATCTGTACCCACCCTTCAGGTGGGACTTCCAGTGGATAGCTCGACGCTGCGGCTCTACTTACATTTGTTGTTTTCCCTTTCCAGTTGTACTTTACTTTCTGTTTGGGTTTGTATACTGACCCACTTACTTTTCCGCACTTACTGTTGTACTCAGTTTTTACTTAGTGTTTACTTCTAGCTGCTTGCTTGCTCTGTGGTGTTTGTTTACTTTACAAAGGCAATGCCTTCCCTTTTAGTGGGATTTACGCCTTGGTGCTAGTCGCCAGCCCCTGGCCTATGGAAGGCGGGCTTGGGGTAGTCACGACACGGGCCCCGAAGACGGGTCGTGACAAATTGGTATTAGAGGAGTTCGGTTCTACCGCAGAACTTGGGACTCTGATCTTTTTCTATGTAAAGCAATAGTGTTAAGAGTATTGAGTGTGGTTATCAGTCCTGGGAGTCCAGTGTTGGTGCGGCGGCCGACGTATCCGTACACCAGGACCCTGACTTTTGATTTCTGACTTAAAGCACAAAAACATTGATTGCATGTGTGTTTCATGTTTTCTTTGTGATTACTTTGTGTCAGCTCACCAGGTATACTGTTCTGACCATGGAACACCTTTCTCTTTTCAGGATGTCCCCATGACGGCAGCCAGCTTGGGTTTTGAGCGTTGTGCGTGGTGAGAGCCCACCAAGCGACGAGGCTTTGGTACAGGGCCCTTTGACAGCTGAGGCACCGGCGGTACCTCTACCCGCCGAGCCACCGATGCTTCCAGCCCCAGCCGCTGACGATGCACTTCACCTTAGTGCACTGCATGAGTTCCAGTGCCAGCGACCGCCCAGGTTCCGTGGGGAGATGGACCCCCAGGAAGCCGAGGACTGGCTGGAGGCAATTGTACGGGTTTTCAGGTTAGTGAGGACACCAGCAGACCTCATGGTGATCCTCGCAGCGAGCCTCCTGCACGCGGCAGTAGGCATATGGTGGAGCTTGATGCTCCAGGTGCACGATGAGGCATCTCTCCTCTGGACGGACTTTGAGAGCATCTTCTGCTCGGAGTTCGTCCCAGCCACCCTCCGTGCGGTGCGCATCTAGGAGCTACTACAGTTGCGGCTGGGCAGCATGACGGTTGCCCAGTACTCGGTGAGATTTACTGATCTCTTGTGCTACTCCACCGATATGGTACGAGATCCGTTCTTCCGGGCCCGGACCTTCAATCAGGGACTGAGGCATGAGATCAGGGCCTCGATGATCTCCCTCAACATTCCGACACAGGCAGAGGTGTTGGAGAGAGCCCTTTTAGTGGAGAGTTTCCTCGCCGAGCAGGCACCAGCGGCAGGACCCTCCGCAGGACGACCCGTAGCGGAGTCTTCTGCAGCTAGCAGTCGACTGGTGACGCAAAGGTCCAAGCGGGCCATACCTTCATATGGGCAATCTCAGGGTGATTATTCGGTTGTGCGGGGAACACTAAGGAGATCCAGCTACTCGAGGAGCAGGCAATGCTACGCATGCGACGGGCAAGGTCACATGGCTCGAGACTGCCCGACTCATCCTGCTGATGAACAACAGGTGGTAGAGGGACCTCCCAGGCAGAGGTTCGACCATGACGGTCCGCAGGGAGCAGGCGGGCGAGGCAGAGGATCTGGCCGAGCAGCGGGTGGTGGACGACAGTTTGAGGCCTTACCACCACCACCACCTGGGAGACCACCCCGACCGCAGGGAGCAGATGGACAGGAGCGGGACTAGCTCCAGACCTGGAGACTTTTGTTCATGTTGATTCTAGCTCTGTTGATGTTTGTTTGATGTTACTTTGTGTCTTTGTACTTTGAGCTGCAGTAATAAAAAGACACTTTTCTTGTGGCGTTTACCTTCTTGTCCTCTCTTTTAGTTGTTACTAAGAGGTTCCGGTTTAAAAACTGTTGACTTGACCCACACTTTGAGATACCTACTGGAGGAGAACCAGTGACCACACACTGATGCCGACAGTGTGGCTCAACCCTTGGAGGCGAGAGTAACAGTTGGATCTCTTGGCAGTAGCGTCGAGGCCTTACGACGTCATCCTTGGTATGGAGTAGTATCATACATGTCGGGATTAACTGTATTAGGTGAAGAACGTGGTTCATCCAGGGGATGAGACCATATTTCTCTTATCGGCAAAGAAGAAATCACAACAGCTCTTGTAGGACCAGAAAGTTCCAAGTCATCCAGGAGCGGAAGAGGACAGCTTAGAGCTGGCATAAGTCTTATGCTGATAGAAGGCAGAGGTCACTAGAGTTCGAGGATGGCGACCACGTCTTCTTGCGTGTCTCACCTCGACGTGGATTACGGAGATTTGGCCGAGGCGGTAAGTTTTCTCCACGCTTCATCGGACCATTCCAGGTCCTCAGTAGGATTCTCGAGGTGGCTTATCGCCTGGCTCTACCACCTCAGTTGCACCGGGTGCACGACGTCTTCCACGTATCTCAGCTGAGGAGATACGTGCATGACCCGACGCATATCATTGACCATGGGGAGCTGGACATTGATGATGGGGCGACTTTTGCGGAGGTCCCGGTGGAGATCGAGGATCAACAGGAGCGGGTCCTACGTGGACGGTCGATTCCTCATGTGCGCGTCAGATGGCAGCACGGGAACCTCCAGGAGAGCACTTGGGAGCGAGAGGCTCAGATGCGTGCTCAGTACCCACTTTTGTTTCCTTAGTTTTCGATGTATCTTTACGGGGACGTAAAGCCCTGAGGTGGGAGTAATGTAAAGACCCGTAAAATTCAAGGGAATTTTTTTTCTTAATTTTCTTTGGGATTTTACAAGAACGCAATTTCTGACGGCACTTGATTCCGAGGCCAGGTGTGCCCGGAATTTCTATCCGAAGTTTAGCTCAGGTACGTTCAGTGAACAAACGAGCGAGAATTCCTATCTTTTGAACCGGTGCTCGGAATCGAATTCCGAGGGCACCGATGGAACCGCAGTGCCGGTAATTTCTTAGGAACGCCTTTTCTGGAGTTGCGTTTGCTCGATATGAGTTGTTTAAATTTGTGGATTAAGTGTGAGTGAAATAAAATTTCATTAAGAATTTTATTTCTCTTTTCCATGTGTTAGAACCTAGGTGTAGGAGTTAGGGTGGGACCCACTGATTTTTATTTTCTCTTGAGTGGATTAAAGGTGAGGTGGGGCCCACACGAGCCCCACCTTTTCAATTCCCTTAACTCCCTAACTCCTCTTAACCCCCCATTTAAGTTGTGTAACACTTTTAACTTTTAAACTTCCCTTTATTTGGGTGACTTTTCCTATCCTCTCATTAAGTATGCCAACACACCAATTCAATTAATTAAATTAAGTTTTGATTTTTGAATTGTGGCATGAGTTAATAAAATAAGGATGAGCCTTATTTTATTTTGGTTGGTTGTTGTGTGTGGACAATTGAGGAGAGAGCTCTTGGGTGTTTCATCTTCATCACGAAGAACACCAAGACTCCGACGAAGAACGCCGAGTTCTTGGAAACCGATTACGCGACGCCGTGTACCGCGACGTCGACGCGATTTCCTTCTACCACGACAATCCTCTTCTTCTGCGACGGTTAATTCCGCGACGAGCTCACGTTCGACGACAACGCTTGAGGTAGGGGTTTTATTTGAGAATAATATTTATTCCTATGATTATTTCCTTCTAAAACAAAGAACCCGGATCAACTCATCATCAAGTTGATCCGCGTTGGTTTTTATATGCGGAACGAGAATTTTTATTTTGCGGGAGTTTCTTTTTGGGAACTAGGTTCAATTTTAATATTAAAATTGTGCCTTGTTATGTTTTCATGTGTTGAATATTATTCCCAATTGTTATCACCTAACGCGGAGGGTGTGGGACAAACAAACACGGCCCGACAACCCTCTGTAGTTTTTTCGTTGATGCATGGATTAACGTCATTTACAAAATGGGATCGGAATGGCGATTGGTGGCCTTCACAGCAAAGTTCGGATCCCGGGAGGGCCGTAGGCGCAAACCGCAGGCAAGACGGACCATCGGAGCGCGTCCGGTGGTCCGCGGAAGTTTTCGCCGGCGCGCCACGCCGGGACGGCGGCGCCGGCGGCCGGCCGCCAGGAAGCGGCGGCGCCCGACGCGCCGCCGGGAAGACCCGTCGCGGCTTCAGCCGCGACGATGAGGGCCGGTCTCGCGGTCGCGCGGGACCGCGGGGAGGGGACGCGGCCTTGCGCCGCATCCGATGACACAGAGCGGCCCCCCACGCGGGGCCACGGCTCTCCTTCACGCGGGGGCAGCGCACCCCCGCGCCGCTCGGCCGTAACCGGCTGAGCCGACCCCTGGCGGCCGGGCCGCGCCCGCGCCGGCCGGGCCGGGTCATGCCCCTGCCGGGCCGGGCCACCCTGGCCTGGCCGGGTCATGCTCAGCCGGGTCAGACCCCGACCTGGGTCGGGTCGACCCGGTTTGGGCCGACCCAGGGGGGGTTGGGCCGGGTCGGTCCGGGCCCAGACCCCCCGTTTTCGGACCTTTTCGGTCTTTTGCTCATAACTTGAGCTACGGGCCTCTGATCGACGCACCGTCAGCGACAATGTGATCCTTGGATCGAGACGGTTGTTTCAGTATATCACACTGAAGGTTTCGAAGTACTTTGAGTTCTTCCGGGTTGGTTCGTCCACGAAACCAACCGGACCCTCGGAGCAGAAACGCTCATATCTTGAGCTACGGATGTCCGATTGACGTGCCGTCGACTTTGTTGGATTTCTATAAGTGAGGCGGATCTTTTGGCTTACTCCGCCTAAGGTTTGGATGCAGGTGGAGTACAGTCGGGTTGGTTTTTCCTTAAAAACCAACCGGGCCCTTGGGACGAAAAAGCCAATAACTCTCAGACCGGACGTCCGATTGACGCGCCGTCTGCGACGTTGAGTTCCTGTTGGCGATATGGAACTTTTGGATACATCAACTCTGGACTATGTGTCAGTTGATGTATCAGCCTCTTGGCTCGTGGAGCGGACCCTCCCGAACGAGCTTTCTGTGTGCGGGAACCCTAGTGCTGGCTGCGACTGTGACTGCGACTACGACTGCGACTGCGACTTCAACGATGAAGACTATCGTACTGGAATCCTATGTGGGTTTGACGATGAAGACTATCGTACTGGAATCCTATGTGGGTTCGACGATGAAGACTATCGTACTGGAATCTTATGTGGTTTCGACGATGAAGACTATCGTACTGGAATCCTATGTGGGTTCGACGATGAAGACTATCGTACTGGAATCCTATGTGGGTTCGACGATGAAGACTATCGTACTGGAATCCTATGTGGGTTCGACGATGAAGACTATCGTACTGGAATTGTATGTGGGTTCGACGATGAAGACTATCGTACTGGAATCCTATGTGGGTTCGACAATGAAGACTATCGTACTGAAATCCTATGTGGGTTCGACGATGAAGACTATTGTACTGGAATCCTATGTGGGTTCGACGATGAAGACTATTGTACTGGAATCCTATGTGGGTTCGACGATGAAGACTATCATACTGGAATCCTATGTGGGTTCGACGATGAAGACTATCGTACTGGAATCCTATGTGGGTTCAACGATGAAGACTATCGTACGGGAATCCTATGCGGGTTCGACGATGAAGACAATTGTACCGGAATCCTCTATGGGTTCGACGACGATGACTACAGTGCTTGTATCCTACGTGTGTCCCAGTAAGATGAATCAGTGACTACATCTGATCATCTCTCTTGCTTTACAAATGATGTGTACCTGTGTGAGCTGAATCCTGTGCTGCTTCCTTTGTAGAATGTGTTATGCTATCCTGTGTGGGTTTATGTTTTTCTTTCCTGTGTGGATTTACGTTTTGTTTTCCTGTGTGGATTTACGTTTTGTTTTCCTGTGTGGACTGGGTTGTACTTGGGCTCAGATGTTGGAGTTGAACGAGAATTGATGAGTTAGGTATATGTATGGTCATATACCTAAGCAGTGTCGGATGTTACTTCGTGATTTCATCTTTCCTTTGTGGATTATCCTTTGTGGATTTTTGGGAGACCTTCGGGGGTCTCGGGGTCCCTACTGAGTAGCTTATACTCACCCTGCACGGGCTATGCCCGCACTACATTGTGTTGGTTGCAGACGACGGACAACGCTGATCGTGGTTGAGGCTTGCGGAGCAGGACAATACCTAGAGGTGGACCACTGGGCGGGACGTACTCGGAGCGGTTGGCTGGACCCGAGGAGCAGTGGAGGCTATCTGTAGCCACCCTTCAGGTGGGACTTCCAGTGGACGGCTCGACGCTGCGGCTCTACTTACAGTTGCTGTTTTCCCTTTCCAGTTGTACTTTACTTTCTGTTTGGATTTGTATACTGGACCACTTACTTTTCCGCACTTACTATTGTACTCAGTTTTTACTTAGTGTTTACTTCTAACTGCTTGCTTGCTCTGTGGTGTTTGTTTACTTTACAAAGGCAATGACTTCTCTTTTAGTGGGATTTATGCCTTGGTGCTAGTCGCCAGCCCCTGGCCTATGGAAGGCGGGCTTGGGGTAGTCACGGCACGGGCCCCGAAGACGGGTCGTGACAATATAAAAATTTAATTCCATGAAGATAAAGGTATTAATGATATTATATATCAAAGGGAAGTATAAATACACCACACATAAGAAATAAGTGGTGAATAGGGCATATCTCATAGAAATAAAAGTGAGATGAGAAAATCCATACCTTATGTTCGAAAGTGTTCTGCACTTGCACTTAATGCACTAGATAATGAAATTAGATTCATTAATAATTTAATTCAGAACCTATTAAAAATTTATTTTATTTATTATAATTTTATTAAGTTCATTTATAGAATTTTTTATGAGCTATAAGATTAAATATCATCATTTGGGAGTGTTCGTTTCCTTGGTTTTCATGATTGATTCACTTGTATACATGTATGAAAGATCATGTAAAATGGAAATAGTTATCCATAATTGAAATTATATGTTATTAATGAACTTAAATAATAATAAATGTTCTTATATATCATTTTTCCATATATTAGGATGATTCATTAGATAAAATGTTAATGATAATCGTTTAGATTATTTTGGTGTTTTTTCGATCATCACGCACTAGTTTTGTTTTATTAATTAATATTATGTATATATACTGGTTATCGAACACTAAATAAGTTATAATATACATTTTAAAATATTATTTAACTATTATAATGGTTTTATGACCATCCTTGAAGGAGGTATTAGAAAATGAAAAACCATCATCCACGAAGGTGGTGAATTGACACCTCACAGATGATGTTTTCATTTTTAGAACAAAAGGGGAAGAGATGCGAGTTGATAGTAGATATACCATTAACATAATAAAATTATAATATATATATATATATATATGATACTGTATTTATCATGTTACTTTGGATAGAGAAGGTGAGGTAAGTATAATAAAAGAAAAGAAATTGAAAGATAGCGAGGGAAGGTTTTACCTCTTGAGTGCTGTATCCTTGAGAACCTCCTTGAGGGACTTGGAAATGGTCTTTTTGTGAGACTAGAAAGACCATAATTTGGGTAATAGGGTTGGGAGAGTAATTGTATATAACATAAGAAATATCGAAATCTTATAAGGTGTGATGATAAAGGGTGGTATTTATAGTGGAGGAGAGGGGTGTTTTTGATTATTTTATTCATTAGTTTATTATTTTGGATCAAGACTATCAATAGTATTGATTCTTGTGACTAAATATAATAACTATAGAATGTGATTTCAAACTAATGAGTTCTTAACTTGTACCTACATCATCCATGACTCAATAATTCATTTATTTACTTATAATGTTAAATACTGTAAATTATTGTATATCACTATTCATAAAAAATTAAACTATTTTAGAAAATTACCAAAAAGTCACCCTAAGAATTTTACAATGTGTATATTTAAAAAATAGATTCCATTTTATGAAAATAATTTTTTAAATATGATAAATTTAATTTTTAATTCAAATCATTATTTATTTTAAAAAACACCGATTTTAAAATTATAACTGATTTTATGACACTTTGAAAAATTAATTAAGGTCTCATAAAATTATCTTATAATAATAAGACAAAAAATATTAATTTATGAATCTATTTTGTGAAATAAATTTTATTTTAAATAATTATATTAATTATAAAATTGTAAATGAACATTTACGTTTCACAAAAATACCAATACTAAATTTATCATTTTTAAAACATTTATTTACTTATTCCAGGATATAAATATATTATATTTTAATTCATAAGATACCTAAATTTTATTTATACTTTAATAGGAGAGGTTACTATTCTATTGGCTAGATTACTATTCCTAATGATCACATTACTATTCAGAAAATCATGTTAATATTTTATATTATATCATGGTTTTAAACTTGCAGTTGTGTGCAACATAAGCTATCAAAGATGTTAAATTTAAAAGAGACATATCATAAAATATTATGGTGTTATTGTCCCCTCCTTAAATAAATTTCATCCTCACAATTTGAAATTGTACTTCAAAAATCAAAGTTTGATACTTGAAAATTCCTTTGTGTGAAACCCACATAAAAAATAGGGTTAATAAAACATAGTCTTAAAAATAAAGGGGAATGTGAATGTCACCACAAAATAATAATTTTAAATAGGAGAACATTAGTGGAAATTGAAAATACTAACATGGAAAAGAAATATAACTATCAAATTCTGATGAAGAGTGATATAGAATATGGTAATTATAATGTCTAATATCAAAAAACTATAAATTTGTGATCAGTGAAAAGACCATTGATTTCTTAGTAAGGAAAGTAAATGGATAATGTTTTTGTTCCAAAGTCCTTTTCCTAAATCTAGGGATTTTTTTACTATACAGATAAGCACTTGATAAAATAAACTTATTGATTACTTTCTACTCCATAAGCATAATTTAATCCTTTGATTATGCTTTGATCTATTTTCACTTCATCCCGTACACCAGGAATTGAATGTTCATGATGATTTTTTATGCCTAAAGAACTTTAATGAATCATAAGATCCAGAAGTAATTCCTTAATCCATTAAATGTTCACTGATTTTTTTTTAGAACATAATATTCAATATAATAAATCATACTTTGACCTTAAAAAATAATATATAAAGTTCAACTTAATCCAAACATCTTTCCAAATTCAATAAAAAAATTTATAAGGGAGGTCACTAAATTTCCAAAATTAGCTTAGCATTAGATTCCCCAAGAAAAATAATGTAACTGTTAATCTCACATAGCAGTTAAATGAATACCTTGATCACCTTAAAAACTTAATGAAAATAAGCATGCTTATAAATCCATAAATAAGAAGTACTATAGTACAATCATTATATACCTCATGATCAATATAACTATAATATAATAATATAATTCCTAAATCCAAAAACAAAAATACTTTAATTATTCTAATTTGAATGTAGTAACAACATAAGATTTAACTTGATCCCTTTTATTATTTTGAGATATATTCCCTTGACGCTTGGGACATTCATTTTCATAGCGCCCCATCTCCTTACAGTTAAATAATTGGATGACTTATTTATTTCCTTTTCAATCATGATCCCGGTGGCCCTTCTCTTCACACTTGTAGAAAAGTACCATTCCCAATAGGCATGTTCCATGATATTTATTTCCACATTTATTGAAAGTTTAAAATTATATTATTACCTTATTATCTTTTGCCTACTTTTATTTTATATAGTAATCAACATCCATCTTCTTATCCTTCTTCCCTTCAAAGCCATATGTATTAGAAAAATTCTTTCTCCATATTGATGGAACATGATACTATATCCTTTTATGATGAGAATGTTTTGGAGACCAGTTCCCTTTATAGAATTGGTTTAATACCATCAAAGAAATGATCAATATTTCTCCTTGGATTATGTATATAGTCCACAACCTATATTTCTAACCTTGTAAAGTTGGATTCATACATAGAAATTCTTTCATAATCTTTCTATCTCAGACTCAATAATTTTGTCTCTATATCTGCTCATTGTTCTCTAGGAAAATATTTTTACAAGAAAATTTCCTTTAAATCCTTATATTCCATGTTTATAATTTCCAATTCCTCATTAATGTTTTGAATAAATGTCCACCATTAATCCACATCTCCAAGAGATGATAAAATACCATGAAAACCTTCTCCCTTTCATTACTTCCCAAAGTTAGAAATATCTTATCTAAGGAACTTATCAATTGTTCAACTATAAATAGATTTATAGTCCCATTAAATAATGGAGGTTATTGTCGTATGAAGAGGTAAAAATTTTTTATACCACATTGTGGATCAGACGGCTCCATACGGGTAAGGTTATTACTCATAACCTAAGTCAACTATCCCAATATAGACATAATTTGTTTAGATATAGCTGCATCTCCAACTCTAGCTTCATTATCTTTCCTAGGAGGGAAATACCAACATGGAATACATGCATCAATATTGTTTCAATTCCCTCCACTAGGCACTATTTCTAAATAATGACTTACACTTTATTATATCATAGTAGTATGAAACATAATTCATAATATAAAACTAGTAAAAAACTTAATGTAAATTCAAAATTCAGATATAAATAATCTATAAATCATAAGCTTGGTTTTTTTAGAATATTTCCAAATTATATCATAAGTTTCCATTCTCTAATATGTGTTTTACTAAATCTACTTTCCAAAGTTTCTACTAAACTTACTCTGATACCAACTATAAGGACCCCAAACCTAGTAGCTCGGAGTCGGTGCCTTACTTTATTATATTGGTATTATGAACAAGAGGTTGCATCCCAAAGGACAAAATAGTTTAGTAGATTTGGAAAACTAAATACAAACATAATTGTTACATTACAACTTGAAATGAAATAAAACATATAAAATCCTTTGAAAACATCCCTATTATTCTAGATTATACCCGCATGTCAATCATAATATACATCTTGGCATCCTGTGAAAAAATAAAATATAAGAAATGGGTGATATAAAATGCTCTGTAAGGGTAAACAATACAGTGGAAGCTATCATAAATAAACATAAATAATAAGTTAAGGTGAATAACTAACAAAAAATGTTATTAAAACATAAACTTGAGCATAATATGGTAGTAATAAAAGCTAATCAAATAACGCCATATAAATAATCACTTGAGAATGACACTTAACCATGAATATTATACTAGTCGAACAATCACATGGATTATCAATAACTAATATCATAATGATGGAATGAATAATGCGGGACATCATAAACATACCATCCAGGTCTCAACCAAGAAGTCTACATAAATGGGCAAGGCCTCAACCAAAACCTACTCTAGTTTGTCTCATGCGACCTAGTGATGCAATGAGGGGATATAACGGGCCCTGACCGACACTTACTAAGTCCAATGAAATCCTCAAATGAAAGGGGTGAAACATAATCAACATATATATTCATATTGAAATGATTATATGAAATTTAAATAATTTCCCCATTCAATAAACATAATCATAAACTATCCAGAGTAATATAGATAATTGTATCAAGATAGTATATACCCATTCAAAATGATCATAAAAATTCAATAAAATATGGTATATAACATTATAAGAGATAAAAATAAATTAATTATAAGATTCAATAGAGGATTTTGACATAGATAAAAATACTCTAACAAAATCATTGAAAATTTATTAAGAGAAATACCCTTTGGAATCATTTATTTAAAAATACACACAATTATAAAAGAAAACATTTTATTTGAAAGTGAAAATGTAAAATCATGAAGGATTCCTCAAGGAATTAAGGCTTCATAAATTTGGGAATATACATTCATGCCTTATAATGTTTTAAAAAAATATTTTCATTAAACTTTTAAAAAAATAATCATTTAAAAGAATATTTTTAAAAGAAAGTGTGACCGTCGTATTCCCCATAAAAGTAATAATTATCTAATGTAACAATTTAATAACATGAGGATAATGGATTCATGATATTATATATCAAAGGAAAGTATAAAATCATCACACACAAGGAATAAGTAGTGAATAAGGCATATCTTATAGAAATAAAAGTGAGATGAGAAAACCTTTACCTTATGTTTGAAAGTGTTCTAAACCTACACTTGATGTCCTGGATAATGAAGTTAGATTCATAAATAATTTAATTAATAACCTATTAAACATGTATTTGATTTATTATAATTTTATTAAGTTCATTTATGACATTTTTGATGAGTTAATATTCAATTTTGTCATTTATGAGTGTTTGTTTCCTTGGTTTTCATGATTAGTTCACTTGCATACATGTATGAAAGATCATGTAAAATGGGAATAGTTATCCAGAATTGAAATTATATGTTATTAATTAACTTATAGAATATTAAATGGTCTTATATGTCATTTTTTCTAGATATAAGGATGATTCATTAGATAAAACATTAATGATAAATGTTTAGACTATTTTGGTATTTTTTCGATCATCACACACTAGTTTTATTTTATTAATTATTATTATGTATATATACTGGTTGTAGAACACTAAATAAGTTGTAATATACATTTAAAAATATTTTTTAACCATTATAATGGTTTTATGACCAGACTTGAGGCGGTATTAGAAAATGAAAAATCATCGTCCATAAAGGCGGTGAATTGACACCTCACAGATGATGTTTCATTTTTAGAACAAAAGGGGAAAAGAAGAGAATTGATGGTGGATATAACATTAACATAATAAACTTATAGTATATATATATATGATAATATATTTATCATTTTAATTTGGACAGGGGATTAGAGTTAAGGATAAGAAAATAAAACAAATTTAAAGAGAGAGAGGGAAGGTTTTACCTCTTGAGCATGGTCTCCCTAAGAACCGCCTTGAGGGACTTGGAAATGGTCTTTTAGTGAGACCAGAGAGACCATAATGTGGGGAATATATTTGGGAGAGGAATTAGGCATAATATAAGAAAGATCCAAATATTATAATGTGTGAGGATATGAGGTGGTGAGGGGTGGTATTTATAGTGGAGGAGAGGAGTGTTTTTTGATTATTTTATTCACTAGTTTATTATTTTAGCTCAAGACT
Source organism: Viscum album (assembly GCA_963277665.1). NCBI lineage: Eukaryota > Viridiplantae > Streptophyta > Magnoliopsida > Santalales > Viscaceae > Viscum > Viscum album. The sequence continues at coordinate 19,951,085 of OY728124.1, forward strand.
ATCAAGAGTATTGATCCTTGTGACTAAATACAGTAAACAAAGCATTTTATTTTTAAATAATTATTTCTTAACTCATCCCTACATCATCCACGACTCAATAACTCATTTATTTAATTACAATGTTAAATACCGTAAATTACCGAATTTCACTATTCATAAAAAAATTAAACTGTTTTAGAAAAATCCCAAAAAATATCCCTAATAATTTTTCAAGGTTTATATTTAAAAAATGGACTCCATTTTAAGAAAATAATTTTATAAATATGAGAATTTTAATTTTTAATTAAAATCATTATTTATTCAAAAAATTTCGATTTTAAAATTATAATTGATTTTATGACACTTTAAAAAATTAATTAAGGACTCATAAAATTATTCTATAATAATAATAAATAAAAATATTTATTTATTAATCTATTTTATGAAAATAAATTTTCTTTTAAATCATTATAATAATTATGAAATTGTAAATAAACATTTACATCTCACAAAAATACCAATATTTAATTTATCATTTTAAAAAAATTTATTAAATTATTCCATGATATAAATATATTTTATTTTATTTCATAAGATACCTAAATTTTATTTATAATTTCATAGGTGAGGTTACTATTCTATTGGTCGGATTACTATTCCTAATGGTCACATTACTATTCCAATTATCATGTTAATATTTTATGGTATATTTTGGTTTTAAACTTGGTGTTATGAACAACATAAGCTATCAAAGATGTTAAATTTAAAAGAGACATATAATAAAATCTTAGGGTGTTACATTTTTCCTCTATGATAACATCCTTTGATGTCACTTATGCTTTACTGAGGATATGATCCAATGATACCATCCACTTTCATTCTTTAGATGGATTATTATAATGATATTTTAAGGATGATTCTATGAAACAAATTTCTTTCCCATGGGTAAATTAAGTTATGATGAAACCTTTATGAATCCCATTTTTTTCCATAGGTTATACTATAATGAAATTATGAAATGTTTATAAAACCTATTTCTTTTCCATGAGTTATGTTATTATGAATGTTTTATGATCTTGTGGCACACATATGTATGATTTTCATTATATGATGGGTGGTCCTAGAATTATATATCCCTCCAATGCATTGGGTAAATATTGACATCTCATGAGATAATAGGTATTTTAATAGGGAGTGAACCTAGTTCAGTAAGGTAATTTATCCACTACTATAGTCTTGGGAGTGAACCTTGACTAAGGATATGATGGAATGGGGTATGAACCCAATCCACTATGATAGTCTTTGTAGTGAGCCTTGACTAAAGAAATTATTTTCTATACTTATGTGTATTCCAAAAACTTATATCTTAGGACAATTTTATGCTATCATGGCCCATGTTCTTTGATTACTTTATGATTCATGTCTTATGAATTTCTAAGATTTACTCCATGACTCAAGATTATGATATTTTATATTCAATGTATGGTTATAAAATGTCAAAATCATGTCCTCATACCTTTATGCTCATGTTATGTTTAAGTGATCACTGATATATCCATTTTTACCCTTAACGAGTATACAAGCTCACTATTTATTATATTTCCTTTCCCTAAATTATGAATAAGGTTTTTAAGTAGGGAATGTCCGTGAAAATTACTATGTGGGAAAATATTTATGGGAGATGTTAAAGATCATTCATCAAATAAAAAGATTGTGTATTTAGTCTCCAAATATAGTAAACCTTTATGGTTCTAGAATTGATAATAATATTATGTAATGAATATTCATATATTAATATAAAATATCTATGTATGAAAACTATGGGTCATTATATGGGTTAACTATTGTTTTTCCATATTTGTATCTATCTTGTATTCTAGTAATGTTGGATAAAAATCATGCAGTACAAAATGTTTATGATATTAATTTGTTGTGGATAATTTATTGAGCATGGTTTAGTAGTTTTAATTTTATTTCATAGTCTTTAGTTGCAAATTTTAGGGGGAAATTCCTCCTATTTGTGATATTTATACCATTAGTGCTAGTTTCCAACCCACGAACTATTGGGGGTGGGTTTTGGGGCTCACACATAGTTTTGTCACCAAATTAAGTGGGGAACTGATAGAATCGGGTCATGAAAAAGTAGTATTAGAGTATTTGGTTGAGATTTAGGATATATTTTGGATTTAGGAACAAGTGAAGATGATTTTGGTTTTAAAAAAACTAGGAAAACAATTTTAAAAGTATTAGAGTTTTTTTGACAGTCTAGAGAACCCATCTAAGTTGTGTTGACCAACACATTCCTACACAAGGACTTAGATTGTCTATTGGATGAATCTTGTACTTGAAATATTTATTTAAAGGTACAATTAGGTTGGTACATGCATCATATAGTGGTTATAACATGATTTATGTGCATGATAACTTGTGATAGGGGAACTGTTCTGGGATAGACAATTGAGAAATTTCAATGATATCTTCTAAATTATTTCTACATTGACTTAAAAACCTATCAATATTTTTTATCATGACTTAATTTTTCTATAACCCCAAATGGAACAATTATGGTACCAAGTGTGACCCTTGAATCCCACCTTCAATAGGAAATGTGTTTATGACTAGCATCAAGGGTATAAATCGCAAAAATGAGAGAAATTTCCTTATGAAAAACATAAAGAAAGGATATAAAATCAAATAAAAACCAAAAAAACATGAAAATAAGGAATATATTCTCAACATATTTCATAAATAATGTATAATTCATGAATTTTATAGAATATAACAAAAATGAAAGATAATTATAACTATGGTAAAACAATCATCAAATCCCAATAATATATTAAAATCCTGAGTTGAACATGAAACAACCTACAAGCACCATGATTTTATTATTGAAGGTTTTATAAGGATTAAATAACGCTTATTCAATTATATGGATGGAAATAGAAACCTAAAACCAAAGATCATTATTCTATAAAAAACCTAGACCATGTATAAACTAAATTAAGAACATGTACCTTTCACCATAGATGAATGTTTCTATTGTATTAAATCAAGTACTTGATTGAGATCATTAAGGAACAACTAAAAGTCTCTTAACTCCAAGGTGTATCTATGGGATGATATTAATCACCCAACTTTTGGGAAAGATACTCCTTCACACCACAATATGCTAGTATCTCTTGAGGAAAAGGAGGAAATAGGAAGAGAGTAACATGAGAATCATCAGGAGGATAAGACCATTGGAATAACCATATAAATGATTATTTCCTCCTTATACAACCCTCAATTTATCTACCTGAGTATCCATGAATTTACACATATTTTATTAAATACATGAGTAAATGACATGTGGTTATAATGCTTATATCCTTTTAGGTTGAATGTATTCTCCGTAACATTTCATCAAATGAAATGTCACAATTGATAAATAACCAATGTATAAGATTACTAAATTTTAACACTTAATGATCAATATCTATTATTTAATTTTAATATTCTATATGAGTAATACATTATGATTCAATGAATTATAGTATTCCCATGTCATACATTATGATTGGCCACAATAGTGTCATTGCGATATCTATATATTGTTAGCAATTATATTCCCAAAATGTATAATTTTTTTCCTTTTCATCATGGATATAGTAAAACATTATATAATTTATATTGTCTCATATGATCTATTCTAAAATACACCATATGTATAAACTATTTATGGCACATCTCGATCAATCTCCTATTTTCATAAAAACCATATAGACTTTGTGTCATTTCACCTTATATTACATCATATGTATAACTTGTGAAATCATATCTGAAACTTCTTTTGGATATATTTCAAAACAATTTTTGAAATATATCATCAAATTCACCATGTTTCACATCATATTAAATACCTTGTGAATATCCTTAAAAAACTCCTTTTAGATAAACTTAAACACTTTTAGAGTAGAAAACTGAGTTTTTTAAAACTCAATATCCATTCAATCAACCAAAATGTATAAACCCACGAGCCTTTATAGTGTTAGAAACAAATATTAATTATATAATTAATAAATGTAAGAAAATAGAAACCTTTATAAAATCATCAGTGCTACTCAAGCAATAAAGGGACCAGACATGGTATCTATCAAACACGTGTATCTCTATACCTATTTTTGCTGACTATATCATATAAAAGTATTCATAATCAAATAATCTTTGTTTATAAGACAATTAGTGAAAATGGGACATCGAGTATGTAAATACCTTATATCCCACTCATACATTCTCAATTCTCCAAGTATATACTAACCAAGTTTGTGAATACATCACATGTCATTTATTTAAGTGGATTAACTCATCAAATGCCCCTCACCCAACTAGATAAGAACATCACATAAACCTTATATATGTATGTACATACACTTATTTAGTTTATAAAAATTGATTCCTTAAATTTTATACTTGTCATACAAGAGGGAAACCCCATTTGGTTAAACCTCAACTGATGAAATGATCAATAACACACCAAAATACTCCTTGATTATCTAAGCCTCAAGGATTATGTAATAAAGGAATGAAAGTATAAAGGTTATCATTTTAGGTATCTTTACAACCTTAGGTAAGTGTATTAAATATGAAATAAGATCCCATAGTATACCAAATACATGGTGTATAACACTCCATGAAGTATACTTGGTGGGTTATTCATCACACAAAATTCCTTTTATGCCTCATGAGAATATTCCATATCTCTATATAAAATACTACTCCTAAAACCTTAACATTTCATCACAACCTATAATAATATATTATTAAAATTGTTTAGGGATAACTCAAAGTCATACTTTTAGATTTCAATTATCATTTATCTTCTAGAGTATATGTATCCAACATGAAAGGATGATAAAGTAGAGACTACCTTTTATATAACATAATACATTTTTTATTCTTAAAATGTTTTAATAATGATTAATAAAACCATACATAATATCCTATCTAATCATATCCCATGTGATAGAACACTAGAGAAGCCTTATGTTTTCTCCACATTTTAGGTTTTATTAAACTCATTACATCTCTATATAGTTCTTGTCACATATATATATGACCATCTAATAAAAATATCCCACTAAAATCTTTCAGTGAGTAACATATATGAGGTAAGTATGTTTAAATAATGGAGAGACTTAAAAATAATATTTATAAAGTTAAACTCATAGTATTAAAACAATTTTACTTCATAACATCTAATGTTATGATCTTGATAAATTCTATTGTCTACTTAGAATTATTTTTAAGTTCATCATCATCATCATTCTTATAAATTTTTCATAATTTTTTTCCTTGAGATCATTTTTATAAAAATTTATCTATTTAAATTATTTATTTTTACTAACACATTATAAAATATTTTAGGATATAAAATTATTTTCACTTTATTATGGTAACTAAATGTAACTCTTTACATTTTCTTTACCAATTTACCCAAAACTCTTTTAGGATATTAAGTGACATTAAGTTTGAATTATGATTTATAAAATCTTTTATTTTTTTTCTTAAACTTCTCTATGTAAAAATATACTTCCAATAGTCTCTTATAAACTCAATTCTCTTCATAATATCATGCTAAGATGCACAAACCCTTTTTTAAGAAATAACACTTATTAACTCTAGTGGAAATATTAAAAAATAATAACACTTATTAAATTTAATGGGAATATTGAGAAATAAACTATTGTATCCATTTTATATATGATATTATATCTATTTGGATCATTATCATAAAAATAATATTTTAAAATATGCCACTGATGGGTGGTTAGATCACATCCCTCATATTTTAAAAAACATCGGGGTAAACTATTTTATTCTGTATAAAACTTTTTTTATCCTTATATTATTTTAAAAACATGTTTAATGACTAGATCTAATCATAACCATGTATATAAACTTCATCTTATATTATTAATAACAACTCTTTGTTAATAAATAAATTCTCCTATCATATAAGATAAATGAGATAACTATACATAACCTTTACTTAGATCCATATGATCTTGATATATATTCCTTTGAATTCAAATCCATGATTCAACCACCCTTTTATTTATCATTTGAATGAAAATGACAAGCTCCATTAATTCTTTCTTTGATTTTGAACTCTTTTATATTTACAACATTTTCAAAATATACATTTGGTATAATGTACCATTAAAAATAAAAGAATTTATTTATATAACACTAATACCTAACATGGAATCTCTATGGAGTTTCTTAAACCCATTTATATATCTCAGATAATTCCATATCACATGGAACCATTATCCTTCCTCCCTAAAAACTTCCTTAGATTTTAATGGACTTGACTTGTAAGAACCCAGATCTTCATTTTAGGTATGGATCTTGATTCCGGGTTGTTTTTGAGGGAAAAGGAAGAAATTGGAATTTTCTAAGTACACACTGTGTACTTATGAGTACACACCATGTACCTGGGTATTGCGTACAGTCGCGTACTGGCCATGTAACGGCTGAGTACATGGCCATGTGGTGGCCTGGTAGTCCACTTAAGGTGGGGGCCTAATGAGGCTACTACACAGTGTGTACATTTAAGGAACACACCATGTAGTTTTCTTTTTATTTGATAAAACAGAGTGGGGTCACGTATCATCCTAGGAAACATCTTCTTCTCCCCTTAGTTTGTACATGAGAGTAAAAGAATAAACGAAGAACTTCGAACCCCTCCTGATTCTCTATCTGACCTCCGATTGAGATGTCGTTAGGTGCATTGGAATCCCACCGGTGAGTTCTCAATTCCCCCAGATCCATTCTTCCTAATTATTCCTCTCTCGTGAGTTATTCAATGTTTGGTGTTTCTCACCTTTTTTAGATCTTCATCGATTTAGGCCGATTCAAGGACCGATGTTCAAGAGTATTGATCATATGACATCAAGGTAGGTGGTTTGTGTTTTTTGTTGTTAGTATTTGGATTATATATGCTTAAAGTGAAACATACCCATGTTTGGGTTATTTCTTGATTGGGAAATTAATCCTGTTTAATACCTACTATGTTTTATTTCATTGATAAAGGGATGTTGCTTATGCGTAAAGCTAGATACCTTGTTTACGGGACACCCCATGGGTGTGTTTCCCTTGATTGATAGTTATGGACATTTGGTCTAGGTTTCCTTGAGGCGTACCTTGTTTTCTATGACTTAGTTGATTAGGATGGAGTTGATTGATTATATGAAATGCATGTGATATGATTGTGAATGATTATCCATGTAGTAGTTTAAGATTACATGAGCTACTTTGATATGATGTGCGCATTGTTTTTCCAATGGACTGTGAGAGCCTTGGACCAGGAAAACTATGGGGGTTTCCATATTATTTATACAGGACCGTTAGAGCCTTGGTGTATATGTTAACCTGGGGATATTGACTATGATAGCTACCTGGGAGGTCGTTTATAATTTATTAATGCTATGTTGCCCTAGGGGTATTGACCATGAGAGCTACCCAAGAGGTCGTTTATAATTTATTGATGCTATGTTGACCCAGGGGTATTGACCGTGAGATCTACCTAGGTGGTAATTTGTAAATGATTTGTGCTATGTTATACTAAAGGGTTTAGACCACAAGAGCTTTACCAGAGGTTTGATTATGAATAATTGCATGATTGTGATGAGTCTACCAAGCCAAAGCACAAGCTTGGACTCAGTATTATTTGATTGTTTAGATTGTATTCTGAGACATTTGTTTGTTAATATTACACAGGGGAAATAGATTTTAGGATAGTTCCCAAGGTTTACATGATTCAACGGATTGAATAATAAATGTAAATTAATGTAATTTAAAATTGTAGGATTGTTTAATTCTGAGTACTTCCTAGTTTATTCCTTCATTTCGGTATATTACCTTATATATATATATTCACTAACAGTTAGGCACAAATATTTTGGTGGTTTCCTATTAGGATTCATCTCACACCCTGTCTAGGTCATGCTTTTGGACCCAAAAATATTATATGGTTATAGGTATAGATAACAGAAAGCACCCTTCTTTATCAAGTACTTGATTGTTGTTGGGGCTGGAGAGCATAATACCAAGATGAGGCTTGTGATGCTATTGGAGTTTACTTGATTTTTCTATACTTTTGGTTTCTATATTGTATTTCCTGCATTGTGACTTGTTTGGATTATTTCTTGGATACATCTGACATGCATCATATATATATATATATATATATATATTCTCCAATTGTTTTATTTCTATCAGTATTCTAATGTTTACTACCGTTGTATGGTATTACTGCTTCCACTATTGTTTACTATTTTATTTATGTTGTGTATACTCTGCCAATGAGGGCATAGTTTCCTCATTATTACACTGTGGCCCTCGCTGCTAGTCGACAACCTCTAGTATTTGGGGAAATGCGCTTGAGGTCATGTGACCAACCGAGTTCGACGTACCTTTGGGTGACACTCATATCTAGGACATTACAAAGTGGTATCAGAGTTTTATTTTATTCTTTGACTCACTATTTGGATCCAATAGACTAGTATAGGAAGGAATAGGTAGTTGGTAATAATATATGCTTGGGAGTAGCTAACCTATGTATAGGGAAAATCCAAGTTATCTCGAATATGATTTTTTTGGTTTTTCAATTGTTAGAGTTGATTTGATTTCATCATTGGGTGATTCACTTGTTTTTTCTATTATGATTTATATCATTGTGGTTCTATTTCTATTTCAACCAAATGAGATGAGGGTATTCCATCTCATGCATTATATAGACACTTTTTAGAGATCACATTTCATGTATTCTTATCATGCCATTTAGGGTGCATTACCGATTGCATGCTATTGTGATAGATGTTGTGCTAGATATGCTTACTGTTGTGATAGATACTGTGATATAATAACTTTTATTTGATACCGTATTGATATAAGTAAAGTTTAATTTTGATGAATTTTAATCTTTAGTACCTGAGGTGTTATGGGCCCTCTTGGATCAGAATTTGGTGGATCATGTTTGAACTTTAATTGAATTATGTTATGATATAACACAAATAAGGATGCTAAACTTTTATTCATAGGGAGTATGGTCTCTCATGAATCAGAACTTGGCATGCCTTAGTCAAATTTTAAGGTTTTGGGGGGTTTTGAAGAAGTTTCAGAGGCTTACTATCCAGCAACCCAGACAACACGGTGTGTGATGTTATGAACACACGCCATGTGTTCTTCTATTCAGGAAGAAATGAATTTTCTTAAGTACACTCCGTGTAGTTTTTGACCATGTGACTGACTGTGTGATCAGAGACATGGGGTTGATAAATATTTTGTAGAACACGCCGTGTACTGGGAGTACACGCCATGCTATAAGAGACCATGTATCTGACTGTGTGACTAACGACATGGGTGGATGAAACTTGGGTTGTACACACCGTGTTTAGATTGTACACACCATGTAGAAATCGACTGTGTATCCAGCCATGTGACTAACGACACGAGTGGATGGAACTTACGTGGTATACACCGTGTATAGGGTGAACACTTTGTGTAGTGTTACACCAGGAGAGAACTGTGTAGTTATAGCCATATAGAAGAATTTGGGCAGGAGGGGATATTCAAGTACACACCGTTTCCCAAGAGGAACATGTCGTTTGTATGGGGTGTTACACAACTAGGTTGGAAAAGGTACATTCCCATATTAAGGATCAAGGGAACACGCCGTGTAGTGGTTCTACACACCATGTAACCCTATTTTGTAAAACTTGGATGTCTTCCTTCTCCTATTCCATTATTGAACTTCTATATTGCAGTACTTGATAATATTTTACTAAGTTGTGCACTTGACCTTGTAGAGTCATTCCACTAAGACATCCTCCAGTTGTATGCCAGATGTAGGGTGATGATCAGACACCAAAAATGGTAGATCAGGGACTACCAGTAGATCCTCCCGCCATTACCATCTTGGTACCGGCTATTATACCAGATGCAGGTGCTGATGAACAGTTCCGTGAAGGCTTTATGTGGATGATTTAGACTTTTCAGGGAGCACCACATCCTGCCCTGACTATGGAAGAGTTGACGCGGGTGTTCCAGCAGCAGAATCCTCCCACTTTTTCAGGATATGGAGGATCATAGACTGCATATTCATGGTTGGAGGCCATGCTTTATATCTTCGAGCATCTGGAGACACTCCCCCAAGAGGAAGGTGAATCTCTCGACTTATATTCTATGTGATTATTCCAAGATATAGTGGGATGTTATCTCACAGGAAGGATGTCATCAAGATATGACTTGGGAAGAGTTTCAGAGGACCTTATATGATTATTTCTACCTCGAAATGTTGAGGGATGATCGAGACTGAGAGTTCATGCATTTGGATTAGGGTGCTCTTTTAGTGATGGATTATTCTTCTCACTTTACAGAGCTATAGTTCTTCACACTTGTTTTGGGGGGTGATGAGTTATCACTGGATAGACAATTTGAGGATGGTATCAGGTACGACATCCGATCACATGTGATTTTTTTTAGGTTGACTTTGGTGACTACTATAATAAACCAGGCACTGATTACCAAGCACAATCTAAGGGAGTTATGAGTTGTGAGCTAGGTAGGGTCAACATATAGGGCTGATACTACTTTGAATGATAACAGTAAGCACCGTAGGTAGTTTACACATGGTGGTTCTTCCAATAGTAGGGGCGTATCTTCAGGTATCCAGGTGTGGTGATAAAAGTGCAGAAAGAGTGGGAACAAAAGACCTCAGTTCTTGAGAGACCCATTTGAGTGCCGATATTGTGGCAAGATGGGTCATCTTCAGCGTTTTTCCAATTTTTATCACCAAAAAACAAGTGAGATAGAATTTGTTATGACTCCACATTCAGAAGCAGGATCACCAGTTTCTCATCAGTTAGGGAACTAGAGTTCATCAGGTCATTCAGGCTGAAGAGGTGGTCATGGTCGTGGTATCCTGATGGCTAGTTTTCAGAGACAGTAGGGTGGATCAGCTTAGGGTAACTAGGCAGGGTTGTAGGGATAAAGTACAGGAAATACTTTTGCGATAGAGCAGACCCAACAAGAGTAGGATCCCAGACCCTTTACGGTTAGAGGTATGATTCTAGTTGCCTCAGTTTTAGTATATGCTCTTTCTGATACTGTGGATTCCCATAGTTTTATATTTTTTTTCTGTTGTGAAGATACTTGGGCTCTTTATCTTTACTTCTAATGATGTTATGATTATAGACACTTCGTTGGGGATTATGACGACTAGTGTATGTCAGTGAAATGATTTACATCTTGAGGTTGGTGGGTGTCACTTCTTGTGAGACCTATATGTTTTGGAGATGGAAGGATTTGATGTCATTCTTGGAATTAATTGGTTGGTATCCTTTTAGGCCTTTATTGATTTGTATCACCACAGAGTGAGTTTCACATCACCAGAGGGTAGATATTTTCTACACAAGGGAGAATGGGATGTCTAGGAAAGCAGAGCTAGACCCGAGCATCATGGGTTGGGAGGAATTACAACCCATATTTCTAGTTTATATCTATATGACTAGGGGACTTCACAGATGGACTTTACTCTAGTGGTGGATTGTTTCAGAGATATCTTTCCAGATGACTTTTCAAGTTTACCTCTAGAGCAAGAGGTATATTTCTCTATTGATCTTATGCTAGGAGCGGCACTGAAGTCCATTCCTCTATATAGGATAGATACACTAGAGTTATAGGATCTCATGAAGCAGTTAGAGGAGTTGCAAGCAACGAGTTTCATCTGACCCAGTACTTCTCCTTGGGGTTCACCAGTTCTTTTTGTGAAGAAGGTGGAAGATACCCTTAGAATTTGTGTGGATTATCGAAAGCTGAACCAGTTGATAGTCAAGAACTAATATCCCTTGCCGAGGATTGATAATCTCTTTGATCAACTTCAAGGAGTGTGAGTGTTCTTTAAGATTGACTTGAGATCCAATTATCATCAGTTGCACATTAGACCATTAGATATACCTCTTACAACCTTTTGGGGAAGGTATGGTCTATATGAGTATTTGGTTATGCCGTTCGGTCTCATAAACGCACCAGTAGTTTTCATGGAATTGATGAACCGAGTGTTCCATCCTTACTTGGATTCTTTTGTGGTAGTCTTCGTGGGCGATATCTTGGTGTAATATCACACTCGACACGACCATGCCAACCATCTTGATACCGTATTGAGTACACTGAGAGAGTATAAGTTATATTCTAAGCACTCAAAGTGCCACTTTTGGATGGATCAAATTCACTTCTTGGGGTCATGTCATCATAGATATAGGAGTATCAGTAGACCCAGAAAAAGTGAGGGCGGTTGTTTCTTGGGAGAAACCGATGAACATATTTGAGGTATAGAGTTTTATAGGGTTGGATGGTTACTACAGATGCTTTATAAATGGATTTTCATGCTTAGAAGTTCCACTAATGGGCCTGAATAAGAAGGGTAAAAAGTAATTGTGGACATATTCCTACGATTCAGCCTTTCAGGAGATGAAAGGGAGGTTGACTTCAGCACCGATACTAATCTTTCCAGAGTCGGGCAAGAGTTACACCATTTACTGTGACACATCAAGTATTAGGTTGGGAGTAGTGTTTATGAAGGGGGAGGATTCATTGCATATAGGTGTCGGCTGTTGAGGCCACATGAGAGTAATTACCTGACGCATGATCTCGAGTTGGCTGCAGTTGTACACACTTTACGATATTAGAGACATTATCATTTGGGAGAGAATTTTGTGGTTTACACTAACCACAAAAGACTCAAGTATATCTTTACTTAGTGAGATATGAATTTGAGACAGTGAAGGTGGGTTGAGTACCTTCATTCTTTTGAATTTTAGAATGCCTACATGCCTGGGAAAGGCAACACAGTGGATGATGCGTTGAGTATGAGGAATCAGATACAGACAGTTCAGGAGGCCAAAAATGAGTGTAAAATTATGGACCTACTCTCTGAGATGCATTTTAAGGTGTACAATAGACGGGGGCATACGTTTCTTTATTCTATAGTTGTTACCTATACTCTACTGGATCGAGTGCGAATGAGGAATCTATCAAATTTCGAAGGCCTAGTCCTACGGGAGAGTGAATTAGGCGAGGACCATACTCCTAGGTGGACCATAGATGAGGATTTGGTTTTTCATTTTCATATACATGTATGGGTTTCAACAGACATACATGAGTATTGGATGTGAGATTTTTATGCCTCAGTATGGAAAGTTCATCATAGTGTCACCAAGATATATCGAGATCTACACCGTCAGTATTGGTGTCCAGGTATAAAGTGGGATGTAGCTAGTTTTGTTATGATATGGTCCACCTGTTTGTAGTTGAAGGCAGAGAATCGGTGATCAGTAGGGTTATTACAGTAGTTACCCATTCTATAGTGGAAGTGGAATGATGTCACGATGGATTTCGTGACAAGTTTACCAAGGTTGCCTCGAGGGAGTGGTGCAGTTTGGGTTTTTACCGATAGGCTCATGAAGGTTGCAAACTTCATTCTGATTAAGGAAACCTTCAGTGTTGATGAGCTTGGAAGTTTGTACATCCAAGATTTGTACGTTTATATGAGGTTCCACACTCCATCATTTCAAACAGGGATGCCCAGTTTACTTCTCGTGTCTAGAAGGGGATACAAAAGGCTTTGGGTATATAGGTACTTATGAGTACTACTTACCTTCCCCAGACAGATGGTGAGTCCAAGAACACGATTCAAGTTTTAGAGGAAATGATTCGAGCATGCGTCCTGGATTTCAAGGACTCTTGGGAGAGAAACATAACCCTAGTGGAGTTTTCCTACAATAATATTTTATAGGTGATGATTCAGATAGAACCTTATGAGGCTTTGTACGGTAGGCCATACCGATCACCCCTATATTGGTTAGAAGCATGAGAGGCAGCTATATTAGGACCTCGTATTATCTAGGAGACCATTGATCAGGTGGATTTGATTCAGAAGAGGATAGATACTGCATAGTATTGGCAAAAATATTATGCTGATCAATGGAGATGACCTCTAGAGTTTGAGTTTGGGGATCAGGTTTTCTTAAGTGTCACACTGAGGTTGGGACATAGAAGGGTTGGGAGATAGGGGGATCTTTCAATGAGATAAGTCTGTCCATTTGAGGTTTTGGAGAGAGTTGGTCCAGTTGCCTATCAGTTGCAGTTACCTCAGAGGTACCGAGCCATGCATGACGTCTTTCATGTTTCTCAGCTACAACATTACTTTTCAGACCCGTCTCATGTTTTTCAACCCAAGGAGGTTGAGTTGGAGGTGGATTAATCCTTTGAGGAGAATCCTATTTAGATTGTGGATCACAACATGAAGGTTATTCATGGCCAGTCTGTTCCTTTGGTACGGGTCTTATAATAGCACAGGAGATTATAGGAAGAGACTTTGGAGAGGGAGGCTGACATACAATCACAGTGGCCAAATTTGTTTAAAGCTTCTTCTTCACCACCCTTAGAAGAGAAATTCAGGGAGAAATTGCTTTAAGGGGGAAAGTTTGTAAGAACCAGGATCTTCATTTCAGGTATGGATCTTGATTTCGGGTTGTTTTTGAGGAAAAAGGAAGAAATGATAATTTTCTAAGTACATTCCGTTTACTTGGGTACAACGTACAACCGCGTACTGGCTATGTAACGGTCGAGTACATGACTGTGTGGTGACCTGGCTGGCCGTTTAAGGTAGGGGCCAGATGAGTCTACTACACGATGTGTACATTTAATGAACATGCCATGTAGTTTTATTTTTATTTGATAAATCGAAGCGGGGTCGTGTATCATCCTCAGAAACATCTTCTTCTCCCCTTAGTTCGTATAGGAGAGTGACAGAACGAATAAAGAACATTGAACCCCTTCCGATTATCTGTCTGAACTCCAATTGAGATGCCTTCAGGTGCGTTGGAATTTTAACGGTGAGTTATCAATTCCCACAGAGCCCTTATTCTTGATTCTTCCTCTCTAGTGATTTATTAAAGGTTTAGAGTTTCTCACCTTTTTGTAGACCAACACCGATTTAGGACGATTCAAGGGCTGACGTTCAATATTATTGATCATACTACATCAAGGTAAGGGGTTTGTGACTTTTTTTGTTAGTCTTTAGATTATATATGCTTAAAGTTCCACATATCCATGTTTGGGGTATTGATTTATTGGTAAATTATCCTCATTTAATACCTTCTATGGTTTGTTTCATTGATAAAGAGATGTTTCTTATGTGTAAGGCTAGATACCTTGTTTACAGGACACCCCATGGGCACGTTCCCTTGATTGATAGTTATGTCCATTTGGTCTAAGTTTCCTTAAGGTGTACCTTGTTTTCCATGCCTTATTTGATTAGGATAGAGTTGATTGATTATATGAAATGCATGTGATATGCTTGTGAATGATTATCCATGTAGTAGTTTCAGATTACATGAGCTGCTTTGATATTATGTGCGCATTGTTTTTCTAATGGACCATGAGAGCCTTGTACCAGGAAAACTGTCGAGGTTTCCATATTATTTACATAGTACTGTGAGAGCTTTGGTGTAGATGTTTACCTGAGGGTATTGATCATGAGATCTATCTAGGAGGTCATTTATACTTTATTAATTCTATATTTACCCAGGGGTATTGACCGTGAGAGCTACCTAGGAGGTCATTTATAATTTATCGATGCTATGTTGACCCATGGGTATTGACCGTGAGAGCTTCCGAGGTGGTAATTTATAAATGATTGTTTCTATGTTAAAACAAAGGTGTTAGACTATAAGATATTTCACAGAGGGTTGCTTATGAATAATTTCATGATTATGATGAGTTTTCAAAGCCAAAGCAAAAGCTTGGACTCAATCTTATTTGATTGTTTAGATGGTCTTATGAGACATCTATTTGTTAATATTACACAGGGGATACAGAGCTTAGGATAGGTCACAAGGTTTACATGATTCAACTGATTTAATAATAAATGTAAATGAATATAATTGAAAACTTTAGGATTGTTTACTTTTGAGTATTTCCTAGTTTATTGCTTCATTTCTTCATATTACCTGCTATATATATATTCATTAAAAGTTAAGAACATATCTTTTGGTGGTTGCCTACTGGGATTTGTCTCACACCCTATTTGGGTCATTCTTTTGGACCCAAATAGATTATATGGTTTTAGTTATAGATAAGGGAAAACACCCTTTTTTATCAGGTACATGATTGCTATTGGAGCTGGAGAGCATGGGACCAAGCTGATGCTTGCGATGCTATTGGAGTTTACTTTCATTTTTTGTACTTTGGTTTCTATATTGTATTTCCAGCATTGTGACTTGTTTTTATGCTTTCTTAGATACATGTGACATGCATAATTTTTATATATAAGATCCAGTTGTTTTATTGCTATCAGTATTCCTCTATTTACTTCCATTGTATGGTATTACTGCTTCCGCTATTGTTTACTATTTGATTTCCTCTGTGTATACTCATCCAATGAGGGCATACTTTCCCCATTATCACATTGTGGGCCTCGCTGATAGTCAAAAACCTCTATAATTTGGGGAAATGCGCTTGAGGTCATGTGACCAACCAGGTTCAGGGCACCTTTGGACGACACCCAGATCTAGGATGTTACATTACTAGCTTCTTGAAGAAACATTGTTGGACTTTCCAATTAACTTTTATTTTTTCAGTTTAAACTTTTACTTACTTGAACTATGAATATAACACCAGATCCTTGAAATTACATGTCATGCTCATTTATTGAATGAGTATCATGTTTAAAAATTATTTAATAAATAATTTTATTAAATGTGATCCCACAAAAATGATGGCCCCTTTTAATATACATTATATCCATTTGTGGTCCATGATTCACATGTCATTGAGAAATGAGTTCTCTTTGGAATTCCTCTCACTATTTAGCAATCTAGGTAGGCCATCATGAAAATAATATCATATATGACTCTTGGATGGTTGAGTGGAAAACTATTTACCAAATCCATCATATGGATAAATACAAAATTTTCCCTCTAGTATCCTTCCCAAGGGTTTATTTTCTAAGTATAACCCAAATCAAACACCAAAAAGGATGGACCTAACTTCTGGGGTCACCTAATTACTATCTTTCCTTACACAAGATAATCCATGGGCACCCTACTTTGGAAAAACCTACCTAGTTGGATAATTGAGGCCTTGAAAAGTATTTGTTTTGGAAGGAATGAGACACTTAGTATTTCTAAATGGGATTAAATCTCACCATATTATCTCATGTTATTCCCTTTACCATTATACATGATTCTAATGATTTAGTTTTTAATGATTATTCCTTCCACCAAATCAATATATTCAAACCATATTATTGTGTAACTCTTTACAGAACTCATGAATAGTCTATAATCAAGGTATGAGAAAACTAAACCAATTATGATACCTATTATGTAACTCCTTAAATGCATGTATGATAATTTAAAAGCCTCAATTTAAACACTTTTAAAATAAATCATACTCATATTCATAATATAAAAATTATATTCATGAGTAATAAATAAGGGAATAAAATAGATAAATTAATAATTCATATATTTAAACATGAGATAAATATATATGAATAGTTCATAAATAAATTATAAACACTCTATAATTTAGGTATAGATAAACATGAACAATTCACTTTTAGCCAATATGAAAATTTCATTTTAGCATCTATATGGTTTTAATATGAAATCCTTCATATTCTAAATTATGAGATATTTTTATGAAATTTTTTTTATCAAATAATAAAAATTTCATATATTATATAAATAATTTAAATAATGTATATATCTCATATTTTTTTTAAACCATTGATAATATCATCAAAAAACCACTTTATAAAATTTCCAAATAAGTCCTTAATATTAAAATTTTATATTTATATTTATGAAAAACTCACAAATAAATGAAAAAACTTTCATATTTTACCTTATTTAAAATTTTAAACACTTTAGAAATTATTCACCATGTAAATTTATTTTAAACCTATATTATATATATGAAAATATTTTTGGTATGGTTTAAGGAACTACTCAAATTCGATGTGGGTCCTTGGGCCTGTTCAAGTAATGGTTTTTAAGAATTTTAACAAATTTTTTTATATATATCATATTTTATGATTTAAGATATATCATAATCAATGATATGTTATTTCATTTTATGACTGGCATACCATGACCTAAAATAGAAAATTTCAGATTATCATTCATATTTTTTGATATCTCTATATTATAATCTATGACATACCATTTATCATGTTTTCAAATTGGCCTATGACATCACCCTTCAATGTATGGGTATCATATTTTATAATATACTGTGTATCATAAACATGATATGATCCTTTTTTTGAATGTTTGAAACAATGTTATCATCCTATATGACTTTCTATACTATATACTATAATATACTAGAAATCGAAGGATTACACTAGATCATATTTTATGTCATCACATATCGTATAAAAAACTTATATCGTAGCTTATAACATCCCATGTCATAAAGCTATCCATAGTAAAAAAAATTATAACATATTTTATAATATCATTTATGATATTCATTTTTCAATATAAAATAAATATCATAGCCTACCATATCCAATATGAAATATATTATATCTTTATTTTAAACATGATTCAAATAATTAAGAAGGATGGTAAAGTAATGATACCACTGAAGGCTTTCTAAATATCAGATAACATTATTAATGTTATGAATGATAATATAAACCTCAAATCCAAGATCAACATGCGATGAAAAACCAAAACCAAATATAAACTAAATGAAGAACATGTACCTTTCACTATATATGGATGAGACTCCTATCTTATATCAAGTTATTTATGAATATCAATAAGGAACAAACAAAAGAATCTTACCTCCAATTTGTATCCACCAAATGATCTAAATCACCCAATGTTTGGGTATGAACCTCTTTTACACCATGATATGCTAGTATCTCTTGAGGTAAAAAAGAAGGAGGAAGAGAGCTATGAGAGAGTTAGAAGAAGTTTAGGACCACTCAAATAGTTATCTCAATGGTTATTTTCTCCTTATATAGCCATCAAGTATGCCCCCTAAGTATCTACACATTTACTCCCGTGTTATGAAACATTCAAGTAAATGAAATGAAGTTATAATGATTTTAAAACCTTTGGATGAATGTATTATCCCCAATGTTTCATCAAATGAAATTTTACAATTGATGATAGTCATCATATAAGATTCTTGTATTTTAACACTTAATGTTTGGTCACTATTATTTAATCATAAGAGTGGATGACACCTCATTTTCCTGGCGTTCTTGAGATCTCGACTCGTCATTCATATTCTAGGGTTTCGTCCTCCTCGGCGGCAATGAATCCTTCGCCTCACTCCATTCAGGTTCTATTTTATCTTCATCACTCGCTCTGGCCTACATTTTCCCCTGCTTACTTATTCTATATTTTTCATTCCTCTTTGGGTTTCCTGTATTCGTTTCACCTCCCTACTCTGTGAGGTGCTTTGGTTTC
This sequence comes from Viscum album, assembly GCA_963277665.1. Lineage (NCBI taxonomy): Eukaryota > Viridiplantae > Streptophyta > Magnoliopsida > Santalales > Viscaceae > Viscum > Viscum album. The sequence goes on from OY728124.1 coordinate 19,970,605, forward strand.
TTCCCAACCGCCTCTACCGCGCTCCAAACTTTCATTCCTTCACTCCTCTCCAGGTCAGATTTGGATCAAGGGATACTATGAGGTTTTGGGCAAGCTATTTGGCAGACGTCAGGTTCCCAAGCGTTACCGGAGTCGACTCTTTCTGCCTATGTTCTATCCCAGTTTCTTCCTTTTTTTTGTGGGGATTTCTTCATAGGGTTTCTTCCCAAGGCTTCTTCCTCGGCCATGTCACCATGCTATGACCTAGCATTCCACCTCTCCTCTCTAGGTCGGATTTGGAGCGATGGATACACAAGGGTTTTGGAACATGAGGTTCGATGGTCGCAGAGTCCCCCAGGTCGGCCATCTTTTGTTTTCCTTTGTTTGGGTTTCATTCCCAATTTTCTGTTGATTCAGTTTTGTTTAGGGCTACTACCCCAGTTTCGTTTATCTTTTTGTGTTCTTCCTCAATGGTGGTTTGTGATCTATGGTGGTGGTTTCATTCTACGGTGTTGATCGTTGGTGGTGTGAATATGAGAATGTGGTGATGGTGGTGGAATCCTCAGTGACATGATAGTGCTGAGTTCATTTGGTGATGAGGACGGTGGGGCGACAGTATATGGGTTTTATTAATTCATTGATTTACTGGTGTTTTCTATTCTCATGGTACTGATACAGGCCGACAGTTCCTCTGGCTGACGGCCAGTGGAGTACATGACGATGGTGCTTGGAGAGGGGTTGAGGGTGAAGGGATTATGCATTAGGTGATGCGATGATGGTGGTGACTATGTGGATGTGACTTGACATGCCTGTCCTCGGTCCATGAAGCGGATCTCGCAGCCTTCTAGGTAACGATTTGGTTGGATTTGAGGATCACTTTATTTTTAATTACTAGATCTTGTTTGGTTTTAATTTTGAATTTTGAATCAAAAAATTTGAATTTTTTAATCCTGATGTATGGTTACCACTACCATAAAGTGGCTTTCAAAAAATTTAAAAAAATAGATTTGAGGAATCATAAGAGGTCATATGATTCATACATTATGATTCAATACATTACAATATACACATGTTTTACATTATGATTGTACATGGTAGTTTCATCATGATGTATGTATATCGTAAGAAATGATATACCCAAAAGGCATAAATTATGAATTTTTATCATAGATATTATACAATATGAATGATATAGCCTAAAATATTCCATATGTATAAAGGATTTATATTATATATCTATCAAGTATCAACCCTGATCATTAAGATGACATCACTTGAAAACTCTACTGATAAATATCATAACCTATATATAAAAGTTGGGTAGAGAATATCCACACACTCAATAGGCTATCCCCAAATGATGAAAAACCAATCCAATTTCATGCATGCATAATAATCAAATTAAGAAGTTCATAATGTGTTATCGCATCCTCACCGACAATAATTCCCTAGAGTTAAACAAGACCAAACACCATCCGATGAAGTATCCTATCCTTAAAACTTTATTATATACCACTCATACATCTATCTCATCCTAAAGAATTCACACGCTATATTTTGAAAGTTTAAATAATCCTAATATTCTATTCCTAAGATCACCTAAAACACCACTCACCAAATAACAAAGTATTCACAATATAACACACACCTTAAAAATATAAAAAGGTATCCCGTATACTAACTCCCACCAACCAAATATTCTTCTATGTTTTTTAGAGGGAAATTCCTCTAATTTATGTGATTTAAACCTTATAAACTAGTTGTAAACCTATGAATTTTTTAGAGGCAAGTTTTGTAGGTTTCATTTAGTATCCTCACTAACCTAGGTGGGGTCTTGGTAGAATCAAGAATGACATATGTGTTTTTTTAAACATTTTATTACATCATATTAAAACTTATATGTTAATTCATGAGTTTAGGATGATTATATCTACACCAATATGAGTATCAATAGTGATTGAGTATGTAATTGATGAGAACTTCATACAGGGACCTTAGTAAGAGGGGATTTTGACCACGCTATCATTACACATCAAATTAATTGGTTTTAAATGATTAAATGTATTCTATAGTAGACCCTAGGTCATATATCAAGGTGACTTAAAATAATAGAGTGTAAATACTAGATCAGTAAATAAATTGAACCAAATGAGTGGGGGTGAATAATGTTTTAAGTTAAAAAATAAAATAAAAATAACTTGAATTTAACTAGTGAATTTTATAAATAAGGATTGGTTTTAATAGGGATATATAAATTAGTTAATTATAATGTTATATACAAATTGGTAGGTTCGTTTTTACCAAAATTTGAATAGTATGAAATTCCTTGGTTGAGGATAACCGAAATCTCGATTACCCTAAACCCCTTTCGAAATAATGAACTTAGATGTGAGTCATGAAATAACTATCATATATCAAAGACCCAAAACTTATGTAAAGTTTAGGGACTAAAATGTATATTGGTTTATATTATATATGAGAAAATAAAGGGTCACTTATGTTTTCCGATCGGTATAACATAAGTTTCGCACTCAAAACCCAAAACCAATTAGTTAATCTGAATGATTTAATTTCATTCAATGTATCACAACATAATGTTTTGAATAGAAATTATATTTATATAAAAACACATTAAATGTTTAAAAACTAAAATTATAGTCAACCATTAATCAATTAGGTTTCATAACTCCCTCTCTAAGTGCTTATCTCCATTGAAACTATCACCTAATTGTTATCTCACCATCGAGGGTATGTAGAGTCTTGAGTAGATCTCTTACTTTATTTTAGTTCTCTCTATGAGAATAGGGAGATCTATAACTTCTAGGATGGTGAAAGTAACCCCCTTTAATCTCTAAAGTTGTTATTAATCCTAAAGGATCATGTTTAATTTGTTGAAAATAATGTTTTAAGTCTGAAGAAGACTTTAAAAATGTTTGTTGTTTTTTGACTATATGAGTATGAAAAACAATTGAAAATGTGAAGTGGTGTTTATCCTAAAAATATTTGTTGATAATATATGAGTCCAACCATCATTGGTTGTTGTGTTGGATATTTTATCCACACAAAGGAAGGAAGTCTGGTGGAATTCCATAAGTGAAAAGGTATTCTATAAGGAGATCATATGGTCAAGTGAAGGGATAAAGTCATATTGGAGAAGGAAGAGGAGGACCATGACTTATAATAAGGATTGGTGTGTTAAATTTTCCCAATAAGAGAAAGACCACACCTTGATTAGTGGTTATGGTAAAGGTGAAGGAGGATCTATGAGTGTCCATTCCCATAACACAAGGCATGTTGATAAGGAATTATGAAACATAGAAACTATAAAGGGACTACACTATAGTGGTACATGTAGTAGAATTATAGAGTACCTATGTAAAGTAGTTAGGGAAAATATGGACATGGGGTAGGCCATGGTCATGAAAAATGGGCACAAAGTGATAGTATTGTTGGATGTCATTGATGTGAAGTACTATTTTGAAGGATTATAGTTCAAATAAGGGAAACACAAGATGGTCCATACCATAGAGTAAGGTGTGGGTTTCTAGAACGATCCTTGTGTATCTTCAGTAAGTACAAAATGGTTGTAGTGATACTAATAGTATGATGAATAAGTACCATGAAAAAAGGCTAATAGTGGGTGATAGCACTATAATTCTTGACGTGTTGAGGCCAAAATGGCCAAAGGGGTTTTACCACACCATGGTTAAGGTTGTATCAATTGGTTGTGTGTATATTTTAGGAGAAATCATTATATTGATTCGTGAATGGTTCTTAATTGATTCTATAATCACATGTATCAATTTTATACCATGATTCTAATATAATGTGGAGAAGTTTGAATTGATTTATTTAGTGAATTAAATATGTATTTATTCCAAAATTCAATGAGAGAGAATGAGGTTCAATGAAGCAATTACGGTTGAATAAAAATTGAGAGAATCATGGAAGAAATTCACGGGAGTTATGTGCAGTTTTATTAACCCATAATGACTTTGACATGTTTCAAAAAATGGGAAAATGGCCTCCCTATTTCAAAATGGGATATTGACTGAAAGCAAGATGTGAAGATAGACACCTGTATATATTTTATATATGAACTCAAAGAACATATATAATTTTCAGGAAATGGGATATAAGGAATAATAAGAGGTTAACATCCATTAAAGACTCTTCCAAAGAAGAATAGGAGACCCCTATGAAAATATAAAAGATAAGAGGAGTTCCAGATTAAATCTGGAATAAAAAGGTGATGAAATAGGATGATTTCATAGATCATAAAAGAGAAACCCAATGATATTACATCATATAATCCATTCATAGTCAAGTATTCATGCCAAGAAAGTGATGCTTGAGAAGAGACCTGCATGTCCATAAATTTTTTTGAGGTGATCCTTTCTACTGGAAGTGATCATTAGAACATTCAAGGGAGTGACCCTTGGGAATAATTGAGTTTTCCCTAAAACTTTGTAAAGGGGAGTGACCCTTATGAAGAGAAGTGAGCTTAATAGTGATTTGGTGCATAAAAAAGTGCTGATTCATGCTCCTTGGTTGTATCCCAATGAGGGTGAACCAAGTAAAATATCATGTACCTCTTTACATTATGCATGAACATAAAAATAGATTGATAAATCTAACATATACATGGTAAAATAGAATAACATGTGACCCGCATGGTTGATAGGTCAACATCCTTTTAGGTAAAGTGATACATTAAAAGGGATAAGTGTTATAATTTGAAAATTCATTGCATACCATGATTCAACCCCCCTCTTAGGGTAATCTCAGTCTAAGTCCCTATTGAGGAACTAAAAATTGGTATCAAAGGAATATGTTTATTTTTCTTGGATTTTTTATTGCTTTAACTTGATTTGAAGATGTTTAAGAATATAATTAGATATTAAATATGAAATGTTTGATGAAAATAATTTAAAATAATTGAAAAATGATTTCATTCCATACAGATATGATTCACTTGGACTTCTTTGAGAAGTTATGAAGGAATTTTTTTATTAATATGACACAGAGTTATCTTTGAAATGAATCAAAGAAAAATTGAGATTGACGGCTCAGTGAAAAAAGAATTAAAGATTCACTCAAATAGGATGTTTATAAGAATATTGCTAATGTAAATTTATTAAAATATATGTAGATGAAGTTGGAAGAAATGCATAGAAAAGTTGAAAAAGAATACCTTATACTAAAAAGGTAAGAAAAAGAGAAACAAGAAAAATTAATTCTATAAATAGTGTTATCCATCTAAGGTATTTTCTAAAAATCATTCTCCATCTGATACTAACTTTGGTTTGGATAAGGGATGCAGTATTTTAGATTCAATAAAAAATATTCAAAGAAGGTGCGATTCTAGTGATGAATAGGAAACAAAGTTTGGTTTTTATTCTAGTGGATATTCATGAATTACTAGAGAGGAGATCCAATAGTTACAAGGAAATAAAGAAAAATAGAGAATAATGAATGGAGTTTACTATGAAATGATTGATGATCCATCCTTATAAAATAATAGTTTGAAGAGAAAATATTTGGCCTTGAGTTTCATCTTAAAAAAGATGGGAAATATATGAAGAAAAAAAGTGACATGATTGTAGAGATTTCCCAATTTTTTTAAAAGTAAATAGCCACTGAGAAAGAATTAAAGGTAAAAATAATTCCTCTAAAGAATCAACTTAAAGATAAAATAAAAACCAGGATGGATACTAATTTAAGTATAGATGTGATGGTTACACAGTTAAAATAAAAAGATAAGAAGATAATATAACTCGATGAGAAGATAAACACCTCAAATGAGAATATAAAAATCCCTCCAAAAGTGCCTTAAAAGAAATAAATAATCTATATTTAAGATCTGGAAGAAAATAAAAGTCATATTCCATAGTATATCCACAAATAAAGGAGGATCCAAAGTGCCAATATTGTGGAATATTTGGGAACATCATGAGTAGATGTTTTGAAGCCAAAAAGCCCAAATATTGGAGAAGAACTCAAACAATTCCAATATATCAATCAAGGAGATACCACATGAGGTATGATTCATATGGTAAATGATTTATATTTTATAACCTTATTCAAATGGAAAGGTACTATAATTAGATTAATTAATGAAAGGGTAAAGATTTCATAAGGAGAAACTCCACTCCTATTAAATAAGAAGAAAGACATTATCCAAGAGAAAGAAATATTAGGCTAGAAAATAGGTTCAATGTTTTAGAGAATTAGAAAGAGCCTAAACAAAGAGTGTATGAAGTACTAATATTCTAATACTCACAAAACTCTCTTGGAAGCAAAGAAAGAAAATATATAAGCAAAAGAAATGATTTTCTCCACCCGTGATATAGCTAAAAGTAAATAAGAACCCACCTATTATGAAGGAATCCAAGATATAACTAATGTACATAAAGGAAGAGAGGAGAATAATTTTTATTTCAAAAACCACTAAAAGGAAAAATATGGAGATTCAATGGATAAGGAATCTATAGGTGAGATCCACGACTAATGAAACTCAAGAAGTTATCCTTTCAAGTTTGATTGATTCCAAAATTGTGGGAAATTCCAAGACAAGGAAGTATGAAAATTATCACATCCATTAAGAGAAGTGTGTAAGTGGTAAAAAAACTATACCCTTTGGAAATATATTGATAAGTACGACTACAAATTAAGATGAAGAGTTTGAAGAGATGATGGAATTATCTTCCCAAAATCTAAAAAATGGAAAAGGAAATATGAAATTCAAAGGGTTCGTCAATATTGACCATCTTTACTACTCAACGTGAGGAAACTTGAGGTAACCATATTCACATATGATTTATTGTTCTTAACCATTTGTGAAGAGATAAATAATTAAGGGGGAGATATAATCCATGGGGTGATTATACTAAAATATCTCATATTATGGAGCTAAAATAAGATCTGATAAAACAGCAGTAAGTGGTTTACCCAATATGAACATCAATAATTATTGTCAAGAGATAAAGTCTTATGGGGGAGAGGTGATCAAAATTTAAGTCTACTTAGCCTTATCTTGAATTTAAAGATTCCTATGAATAATTTCAAGAAGAATAAGTTTAAATTGGTATCAATTTATATTTCAAAATTGGTATCAATTTTAAAAAGTGGTATCAATCTTAAAAAGTGGTATGATCCTCAAATAATTTTTAGTACTTTTATACTAATGGTTTAGTGTAAATATCATTAGAGATCAAAGGTTTTCTTGGGAAGTGAAAGAGCCAATGATTCTTGAGCTTTCATTATTTTTCATGAGTGTTAAGGAAATATTTAAGGATGTTTTAAAAAATTATATTTTTCTTACACTGAGAGAAGGTTCAATAGGCTTAGTGGATTTTTTAATAGACTAAATGCTAATTTGGAGTCCCAATAGATGAATTTATTAATTATTGTGTATGTTATGAAAATTATCATATGAGATTTTTCTGGGGTTGGGAATTCCAACCAATTTTTTTTTCATTTAGTTTTTGAGTATTTAGAAAATAAATAGGTTTTTGAATCCAAATCATGAAGATGGTTCTAAATAGGGAAGAATACATAATATGGGTAAGTATTTCCCATCATCATAGGGGAATTTTAATCATATGAGGAATCCCTATTGGAAGTTAAATATAAAGGGGAAGTTGAGATTTAATAATGTTTATTCCCACACATAAATGGAGAGAATGGTTTAAAAATGAAAGGAGGTGACCTCATTTAAAGGGGAAATTAAACTTCAATACAAGATCCCCATATTTGATGGAATAATAAATTTCCTTTGTATTTACTTACCACTAAGGGGGACTATAAATTTGGAAGATAAAGATGAGTATTGTCAAAAAAATCCAAAGGGGGATATTTTTAGGAATCCTAAAGGATTGTGTTGGATTTATTGAAAATTAGTTTTGAAGTTTGAAGAATATTCTAAGGATGTGTTTTGGATTTTTTTGACTATATGAGTATTCCATTTGGTTAACAATAAGAAGAATTGTTTATCCTAATAATATCTTTTGACAATATATGAGTTCATACATCATTGGTTGTTGTATTAGATACATTATCCACACAAAGGAAAGAAGGAATTCCATTTTAAATCTAAAAGTGTGAAGGTATTATACAAGTATCCTATATGATCAAGAGAAGGTACAAGGGAATATTGGATAAGGAAGAGGAGGACTATGACTTAGTATAGGGAATGGTTTGTTGAAGTTTCCAAAAAAGGGTAAGACCTTTCTATGTTTAGTGGGTTTGGTGAAGGCGAATGAGGAACTATGTGATACCACACCAATAATATAGGCTGTGTTGATAAGGAATTTCCACACACATAAAACTAAAAAGAGACCATTTTTTAGTGGTCATGATGGTGTAATTCTAGATCACCTATGTAAAATGTTTAAGGCCAGTATGGTCAAGGGGTAAGTCGTGGTTGAGAAAAATGGGCACAAAGTGACTGTGGTGGTGGTCATAGTCAAATTTAAGTGTTGTGTTGAAGACCTATAGTTCAAATAAGGCCAACATGGGATATTCCATGTCTTAGAGGAAGGCATGGTGGTCCAAGAAAAACCTTATGTAACATGGAAAAACCAAAAATGGCCATAGTGATGCTCATGGTACAATGAACAAGTTCCTATAAAAAACAAACAACATTAGGGGGCCACTCCATAGTTCTCAACATGTTGAGGCCAAAAAGTCCGATGTATTTTCAACCAATCGATATTTATCAGCATATTGAGGCCAAAAAGGCCAATATCTTTTCACCATGCCATAGTGAAGGGTGTGTCGATGGGTGACACATAGATTTTGTGAGATATCGTTATGGTGATGTATGGATGGTTCTTAATTGATTCCATAATCATGTGTCTTAGTTTTAGACCATGATTGAAACATTTTATGAAAGATTTTTTATTGATTAATCAATTGAATTAAATGTGGATTTATTCCACGATTCAAAGAGAGAGAATGAGGTTCAATGAAGCAATTATGGTTGATTAAAAATGGAGGAAATTATGGAGAAAATTCATGGGAATTATGGGTGGTTTTATTAACACATAATGATATAGAAAGGTGTCTAATTAATGGGTAAAAGGACTCCATATTTCAAAAGGGTAGATCAACTAGAAGAAGGATATGAATAGAGAGACATATGAATATCACATATCTGAATTAAAAGAAGAGAGAGGATTTCTAGGTGAGGGACTATAAGGAAGAAAAATAGGTTGGAATATGTTGAGAACTCTACTAAATAAGAAGAGTATATTACTATAAAAATATAAAATAAATGAGGAGTTACATATTAATTTTAGAAGAATAAAGTGTTGTAATAGGAGTATTTCACAGATCATGAAGGAGTATCCTAGTGAGACTACATCAAAGATTCTATTCATACTTGAGGATACATGCCAAGTAAGTAATACTGGAGAAGGGACCCAAATGTCTATAAACTATTTTGAGGTGATAATTTCCATTGGTAGTGAGCATTAGAAGGAATGTTCAAGGGAGTGACCCTTAGGAAGTAGTGATATGTCCCTTAACCTTTTCAATGAGAAGTGAACCATGTGAAGAGAAGTTATCTTAATAGTGATCAAGTGCATGTAATAACACCAATTTATTCTCCTTAGATGTATCCAAATGAGGGTGAACCAAGTAAAATATCATGTCCCAATTTACTTTATATATGCACACCAAAATAGATTAATCAATCTAAATTATATTTGATAAAATAGTATAACAAGTGACCCTCAAGGTTGATAGGTAAGTATCCTTTTAGGGAAAGTGAGACATTAAAAGGAACAAATGTTTTAATTGTAAAAGACATTGCACACTTTGATTCACCCCCTATCCGGGTAATATAACTTTAAGACCTTATTGAGGCGATAGATTTCCCCCTATAGATAAACATAAAAATGTGGTACCAAAGGTGCTAATTTATAGGAAAAGTGGAAGGTGGTTTTTGCCCTCTATTTTTTAATACCACTTGGAACCCAGATTTGGGATTGGAGACATTATTATATCACTTTTAAAAAAAATTAAAAAGTAGTTTCCATACCTCTTGACTATCTACAAACCAAATTTAGTGGAAATTATAGGCCTATAACTCAAGTTATATCCAAATTATAAAAATGACCTCATGACTATGAACAAAGAATATTCTCTCAAATGATGAAACATTTTGGGTCTCAAAATAGATGAATTTAGCTTAATATTATTATTGAGAATTATATCACACATGGTTATAGATTTACCCACTAATTTTTATACCAATTCTTTGTGAAGATACTTAAGAATTTGAATTTTAGTGTACTCTTAGTGAATAATATATGGTGGGTCGTATTATACAAAATTAATGTATATAAGGCATATCATAGGCCTTGGTGTTTGAAATATCATAAAAGAATGTTATACGATATCATGATACTTTAAACTGAATGTTACTAAGTTCGAATTTAAATAATAACCCATGTAATATATCATTAATATGATAGTTTCATTAAACGAAACACATGGGAGAATATGGATTGGATAAAGGTTAATAATATAGTAACCACATTCCATGAATTTACTCATACGTTACAAGCATATGAGTAAATTCATGGGGATTGGGAAGTATCCTTGAAAGGATTATTTTAAAGCAATCACTATGAGGTGGTGGATATGAATTCTTTCCCAATACTTGGATGAATTTATATTCGATGATATTTTTCATATTCTAAATTTTCTTAGTGAGATACTATTGTATCATGGATAGAAGGGGATTCCCACCTATACAATGGGTGATATAGTTTTAAACCATGGATAAAACATAGAGGAGGGAGTCCTTAGACTACCTCTAAGTGATTTTAATCAACTATATTATAAATATAGTTGCGAAATCTCATCGGAGTAGGGTATATTATATCCTGTTTTATATTTTATTTAAGTATGGTTTCAGTTTCTATAATGGCTGATCTTGGGTTTATGGGTTTCGATTTTTTTCCTTATACCTAGAATAAGTATTATACTATCCCTAGAAACCCTTTTGTGGTATTAGAGCCTTACTATGTTAAAAAGTTCTCAAAATAATTTTAAAAATGAAGAATAATTCATATCATAAGCATGTCATATTTCATATTATAGATTGAGACTTAGTTCAAACCCTTGGTTTTTGATATGTACTAACATACAAAATAGAGAGTTATTGAGTATGATAGTATTGAATGCTACTATTTCACAAGATGTGTTAGTCATAGTGGACTGGTGTAGACACCTCAATGGTTGAGGGTGAATTAGGTGTTGCTATATTTTTACAAATTTACAAATCTTCTTTTAACTATTTATCCCCTATGGTATTTTAACCCCTATTACCCATTAAGAAAAATAATGGATTTGTTTACATTACCCTATTCCAACACAGTATAAGTAATGTAGGAAAAAATTGAAGTGTGAAACATGTGTTTTTATAAGGTTTAACCCTAATGTGATAAAAATACTCCTTTAAATTATTGAGTTTCACCAAGCCACTGATTATACACAATAAATTTTATCATCAATTTACATGTAAGTTTGGTTAGTTATCATCCAAACCCAATATTACCATAAAACATGGGTGGGTGTGTTCACTATGACATATAAGTGAATAACAATATCATACCACTGTACTTCAATATACCAACATCTCAATATTTATTCTTAGCATCTACCCTTTTGAAGTATATAACCATATATATCCAGGGATGTTTCTATACCCAACAACCTTATTTTCTTATTCATATTCTTAGAATTCCTTTTGATGTTATAAACTCCTTATGAAATTTGATATCTATTTTATATACAACTTCTAGTTATTATTTAGAAATAGTTTATTGTACACTCTCAAATGAATCTCCAAGTAACTCAACAACCTCTATATTTTCTATAGGAACTCCTACATATCAACCCTAATTACTTCTTTTTAAAGAAACAAATCCTAAAAATTATACCTAGTGAGTTAACACGGTAAGTATCTGGTATGTTACTACTCATTGTATGCAGAATCTTAAAAGTATAATTCTCATTATTAATCCTTCCTCTCAAGATTTTACAATATCAAGTGTATCAGGGAATGGTATGAAAACCATCTTTCTTCCTTATTTGGTACCCAAATGGTATTTCATTCAGTACATGACCGATACCTTTTTATTCTTTCTTGAGAAATCTGATTCTCTCAACTCCTTAGTTCATAGGTAAATCATTCTCACATAAAACAATATATTTACTCTATTTTATTTTCTCTCCATGATACACATCTATAGAGGACACATCGCCTTTATTTTTGGGAAAATTATATTTCCATAAATTGAAATATATCAGAGTTAATTAGAAAGTAGACAAACTCACATGAACCAACACATCCCAAACAATCATCATGATTTTATCTTACTCAATAGTTGTCTCAATAAAAATGATATCACTACCCTTAATTTATTTTTCTAATTTTATTTTCTCTTTGTATCAGTTTATCAATTTTCTGCATAAATATTGAGGTCTTAATAACTTTCCATATAAAATAAAATTAAATATTCTTCCAAGGATTTGTAAAATATACAATAATAATAGATTATGGTTGGGCCTTTACTCTATTAGAATTATAGATTTTCATGAAGCCTATATATATTCAAATTGAATCTATAAAAAATAACAACTTAGAACACTTCTTATATTATCATTTAAATTAAATCACAACTAAGTTTGTAATATTTAAGTCTACTGTAGCATAAAACATGCATATTCTGATTTCCATTTCCAGATTTATAAAATATTTAATTTCATCATTTATAGATAAATTAAAATTATATGCCTTGAATATAATTTCCATATCCTTTTTAATCAAACAATCTTAGATTAAAATTCATTTGTGATATTTAAAGCCTTGTAGAATAGTGTGTTTCCCTAGATTATGACAACAGGTAAAATATAAGGAGGTGGGTGAATTGTAGTCTAAAATGTGACTTATAATTTTTGATCACCTAAAGTAATAAAAATTATAGAAATAAGAATTTATGATATACCCAAAAATATAAACCCATAATATATTAGAGTAAAAAAAGTAAGTGTAATGAAAATTAATTCTATCATAATCTTAAAAACTTATGACAAAATCAAATGCACAATAGAATTAGAAATAAGTAAATAAATAGAAAATGTAATAGAAATTAACAAAACATGGAGAATTGATTCACAAATAAATTACCCCTTAAAAGATATTATAAACCATGATTTTATCCAAATCACAATGGGAATCGTAAACCTTATTCAAGGTATCCTCAACTTAACCTATTGATAATTTCATCTTCTAATCCCCTAGAATCCATTGACTTAACTAGTAAGAAGGTATTAGTGTGATTCTACAAACTGAAAGATTATCTATATCTTCCTTAACAAAATCCCTAAATCAACTCGATCAGTGTTATATATTCTTCCATACACCAAAATCTATATATTTATATTATAATCCCTTGATATTGAAGGATAAAAAACACAATCATTATAAAATAAATGATAAGAGGCTTTAAATTATAACTACTTAATTGAAATATTAATAGAAACACTCCAAAATAAAATACAATTATAATCACTCTCATGAAAGAAAGATATTATAGACTTTATGTTATTTTAATATCACAAGTGTGTTCCTTTTTCTTATTTGAGTGCTTGAAGTTGTAGTCCTCTTTATATGAAATTCTCTAATGATTGGATTTTTCTTTCTATAAAATTAATTGTAATTGTGTCATAAACTTATTCATCATAATATGATAAAAATATCATAGATTAAAGTATTCTAATTAAGTTAATCCTTAACCGCTATGATTCTCTATAAATATGATGAAAATAATCTAGAAGGAAATCTCAGTCTTCTGAGTTTTTATATTAAAATCCCCCAGAATTAAGGTTACCTGATTTTAACTCTGTGAAACAAAAAAATTTAAGTTAGTATTACAAAATGAGTGTTATTTGTTTTCAAAAACTAATAATAAACTGATTCTATGACTCAATAATATCTCCCTTTTTAAAATCACAAACACAAATTTTAAAAAACCCCTCTTTATTAATCAAGGGAAAAAAATTTCATAAAATTTTTATGACTTATTTTTCTAAAATCTTTCAAATTACACCCACAAATTATTTTTATCTCATGTTAAAAAAGACAATCATTAAAAATTTATCCCCCAAGTTAACTACACAAAATTTTTCCCCTTTTTGGAAATTAGATTTCTCAAAATTTCGATACTCTTTCTCAAAATCTCCCCTATGATTTAAAAAAACACTAAAGTAAAAGAAAAAAAAACACCCTTTGAAATATGAAAACTATGATAATATTATCCATATTAGAGTTTCAATATAATATCCTAAAATAAAAAACCTATACTTTTTTTCCTTTTGAGTAAGAAAGATTAGATATAAAATTTGAAACATAAAGCATTAAAGCATTTTATGTATCAAAGAATAAAATATTCATGAAGTGAAAAAACTTCCAAGTAATGAAAATTGAATATAAAAAATTACTAGTAATGAAAATTGAACATTTTCCCAAAATAGTCATAGTTAAGTGTATAATAATATCAAATATTTAAAGTTTATTTTTGATAGATTTTTAGAGATGATTTTTTCAAGACTTCATTATATTCTCTTAAGATTCTCTATTGTTGTCTCCAAAACTTCTAGATTTTGATTTTTCCCAAAAAATTCCTTTAAATAAAAAATATTCTTTTTCAATTCTTCTATCTTCATCACAACTTATTTTAACTTTAGATAAAGAACTTTAAATTTTTTATTTTTATGACTAGTGGTAAAATTAATTTCATCAAGTCACATTCTGGTCTATCAGGTAGTTTACATCCTTATCATGTATTTTCCCATACTTAATATCTCTTTCAAAATCTTGTAAATGGATTTTAAAATCTTATTTTAAGATAATATGATTATATTTTTACTCATATTTCTAATCAAAAAATTATTTAAAAGTCCAAAATGATTGTATTTATATGATCCTATCATTCATTTAATTCATTTGGGAACTAAGTTATGGAATAATTAAGATAATATTCCACATATTTTGAAACTTATCAATACAACTCCTTGATACATTTCATTTATTTCACTCTTGGTACTAACTTCTGAAGAAATTTTATTATGGGATTCTTATTTTTCTTCAATAATGTTTCTAGGATGACTTCCACCTTCCAAGGTAGAAACATTTTCAACTTAAACTAGTTTGGAAGATTTCCCACCCTCAAACCTTAGACCTTTATAAACTACTTGATTAGATACGTTTAATTACTTATTCTTCTCAAGATCTGAATGAATTAATTTTAATTATTTTACTATTTTTTTTAAAAAGTGGTTTTATCTTTCGATGAACTACTTGACTTGAAAAAAATTAGAGACATATTTTAAAGATATTTTTAATATAAATATACTGGAAACTTCATGAGATAGAGAGAAATTATGATGAGATTCAGTTATAACCTTAATTTCTCTAGGTGTTAGATTTCATATAATTGATAGAGGTAGAACTCCTTATAATAAATATAGGTAAACATATATGGTTTTTATTTTCCCTTATGATAATATGTTTTATATAATTTTATCCATTCCATTAATGATAATTGATCAAAATATTTCTTGGACATTTATTTTTTATATAAATCTCTGAACTATTCATCATATATCCTCCTTTTCTAAGATTGAGGAACATTTATAACTCTTCTTTCTAGTTATTTTCTCTTTTTATCTATAGATTTATTCAATTTTTATGTTTTTTTGATAAGAAAATTCCAAAATTATATCAACAAAATTTATATCTATCAGAACATATAATAGATTTATTCTAGAAATGGTTTTTGAGTTCAAAATTTTTTCCTTTAATCTTTTAATAATTTCTAGATCATAAACTACTTCCTTCACTAACAAATTAACATGATATTTATTAAAAATTATCCTATAAGTTATGATTTTCAACTTAACCATACCAAAACTTTCATCTTTAATATAATCATATATAAAATTTACCAGATTAATGTTTTTCATATTATAGATAAAATATAAGATATAACCATCCTATATCTTTACTGTATCTTTACCACCTTTCCTCAGATGAAGAAAATATTGAGCCCATTGAAGCACAATCCTTCCTTTAGGATATAAATGGTTCATTTTATGAATTTTTTCCTTAACTTGAAAAATAGTATCTTCTTATTTTACTTTAACAAATGATATTGAGATATCTATAAGTTTATGTGAACAAAAAAGGATTCAACTTCAAGAGTTAATTTAATAAAATTCACCAAATATTTCATAGAAATATAAAACTCAATTCCATAGAATAAAAAATTAATTTTCTTAACTTCTCTAACATAAACAAATAGAGAAGAACAATAAAATTATTGGATAATATGTGGATAAAAATATTCATGAAAATCACCAGCTAGCATAATGTTTTCCCTTCCTTGATAATGGAAAACTTGTTTTTAACAAATATTCATGTTGTTTATACCAAAAATTATTGAATAACCTTTATCTAAAGATTTATCTTGTTTTTATTTCTCCAAAATATGCTATTTATAAAACAAAAAAGAACAAATACTTGAAAATTATTGACCAAGACTTTATAGTGCTTTGAAACAAATACATACAAAGAGCTTCAAGAAAAAGGGTATTTATAGCTCATTAAATAACCACTGATCTCAATATAATCAAACTAATCCAATGGTCTACAAAAAAACATGCAAGAGAAGATAATACCAAAATATTCAAAAAATATTTTATCTTAAAATATTAATGTTCAAATCACAAGTTTTAAAATTACAATGTTTTTCTTAAAAATAAACTTTTGATGAAAAATATTAAAAAAATAAATACATGTAGAATTATATATTAAGTTAAAAAACAATCTACAAATGATAAGATTAAATTTAAATAAGATTTATTGAAGTTAGACACAATGATAATGTCTTGATCTTCTTATCACGAAGATGGTTCTAGAAAATTAATTCCAAAAGAATTCATATCATCGTGAAAAGTATCAAAAAATAGAAAAACTATAATATACTAAAAATTTATCCAAATAAAAAGAAAAAACCCTCATAATAATAGATTTTAATATATAAAATAATTAATTTAAAATTCAAAACTATAACACCCCATTAACTGCACTCAGATATTTCCATCCTCTTTATTCATTTTCCTATTTATTTAGATGTGTCTTAGGACTCCCAAGGAAAGAGGGAATTAATCTGGGGGAAATTACCTAAAGTTCATGGATGTATGTTTGTTTAAATCAATTGAGTATGGTTATAAATGCGTAATGGAATAACAAGTTTATCCCTGAGTTCGAAGAACGCCCAAGCCATTTTGGAGTTTTACTTCTAAAAACTAGAGTTTTCACCATCTTCTAAGAATTTTCATGCCTTGTAATGGGAGTACATTATGTGTATTTTTCTCTAGGTTCATTTCACGATATGAATAAAAAGTGTGAATGGTTATACACTATGAAAATGTTTTACATGATGTGTAATTTTTAAAGACCAGTTTTTGTAAATAGGTGATGGTTTTTTCATCGTATATAGACCCTATGGATTACGCAACATGTAATGGAATTACATGCTATGTAAATCTCATGATTTGGGATTTTAGGGAATTGCATGACTGATTCTTCACTCATTCACCTACCGCCTATTTTATCTCAACCTAGAGCTCTTCCATAACTATTTTAAGAACCTATGCTCCTTCCATATTGATTCTTTCAGTGTTTCATCATTAGGGTTGTGAAAAGTGTCTCTTTGGGTGAGTAATCCTTTCTGTTTATTTATTAATTTTGATCTAGGTAGTTCTATTTCATTGAATTATCATATCTTTTGATTTGAGATAATTATTCTTCTTGATTATTTATAGATCCAACGTGTGGTATTCCTCCAGAGGCTAACCCTTGTATTGGTTGTAGTGCGATGTGCAAGTTTCTTGAGTTATGGATTGTTTCTTCCTTTTATTTAACCCTTTCTTCCTAAATAGAATCAATTTTGAGATGTTTAGAATTATTCCAGGGCCTCTTTTTTATTCTTTGTGTTATTCCTTATTGCTAGATCCCATTGCAGTCACGTGAGACCGAAGTTTCAAGGTATGTGGTTCTCTCTCTAGTCTGTGTTGGTGAAATGCATTAATCTGGTTTTGATAATTGTTTTATAAATGAAATGGAATGATTTATTGATGGATTTATGTGTGTGTGGAAATGTTTTTTTTATAAAATATGATTTTTACCTTGTTTTGTTAAATGAAAATGATATTTTTGAAGCATTGAAAAATGGTTTTCAAAGAATGGTTTTGATGAATTGGTTTTGAAAATAGAGAACATGGGAAGCCTTGGGTACTTAGGTGGAATGTTTATTAATAGGCCTTTATTGTTGATACTATTGAGAGGTTCAATCATGGGGTGTTCTCCTACTCCCTAGGTCTATTGTTATAGGTAATTGATGGAAATTATTGGGAGGTTCACTTTATGGGGTATTCCTTTACTTCCTAGATTTGATGAATATGTCTTGGGGATTAATACATACATAATTGTTTATGTTGGGGGTATGAGTATCCTAGTTATCCTAAAATAGTGTGATCCTTGGCATGATGTGAATTGTTCTTTTGGACTGTACTATTTTGAGTTATACTACCATGAATATGATATGATATGTGATATATAGTTTAGATTAATTTTATATATCTGCTATGATATATGTATATGAAATTATTTGAAACTATTATACCTATTTTATTGGGAAATGTGAAAAAAGTAAAATTAAATGTTTTTCCATTCTTTTTACATAAAAATTATAAATTGTTTATCATGGTTTTTTTCTTTAAAGTTGAGAATTTTTTAGATTATTTTTTAGATACTTATTATGGAGCACCTAGGTGGGATGCTGCTGATTCTGTTAGCTCACACACTATACACCCTTTCAACAGTGCATAGACCTTTGTATTTATTTTGATGTAGGGAAAGGAAAGGTGATACAGTGAGGAGAAGTAGTTTTCAGTTAGCTGTGTATTGGTTGCTGGTGGTGAGATGGTAGGATTTTCCCCACACTATTATATAGAGTAGTTGGTTTCTTATTTAGTTTTCCTATGATGACTAGACTTTTACTTTGAGATTTTCTGACTTCTTTGAGTTGTATCATTTCTATTGTCTTATTTTAGTTATGAAATATATTTATATATTCCACCATTCTATTATATATATATATATTCTATTTTTTTGCTTCAGGTTGGGATAAATTATTCCCTCTAGTTGTTTTTTGATGCACAAGTGCTAGTTTCCAGCCTGTGGGGATTGCGAATTCCCTTTGGGTATGTGGTAATTCGGGTCAGGTACTAGTTTTCAAGGGTATTCGGGTTGGGTTCAAATTTTTTTGGTATAATAGGAGGTCTATCCTCAAGATTATTTGTTTTTTGATGTTTGTTATACCGGAGATTGGATTGTTGGGACTTGAGTGGCAGGTTGCGATGAGTACCTGGCCAGCTCTTTTCATAACGAGACTCAAGTTACCATGGGATGTGTGTCTCTTATTTTGATATCTTGAACTTAATCTCAGTTTTTATTATTGTTTTTTTGTTTTAACTAAGATTATAATATTGTTTAATTGTTTCTTCTATTTCAGTGTGCAGTAGTATGCCACCGAGATGTGTTCCATGGGTTCTATAGGAGGGTTCAACTGATGCTCCTCAAGGGAATCCACCAATAGATCAGAATGATATTGAGGTTATCATGTAATATGTTTTTGATATCTACTAGGATGTACCATGAGTCTAAAACATAGTCATTAAGGTACATCTAAGAGTTATGGTGGGAGACATGGATCGATCACGAGAGTTCTTGTATGAGAATCTACCATTCTTTAAAGGTATGAATGGACCTCAAGAGGTGGAGGAATTAATTGACAAGATCAATCAGATATTTGAATACTTGGATACACCTAATAGTATCACGGTGAAGTGAAAAATGCTCAGACTTGAGAGTCCCAACAAGTTATGGTGAGATTCCATAGTACAGGTAGATAAACACACGGTCTTTTACCGGAAGTGTTTCAAGACTCTCTTCTTGCAGTAGTTTTTTTCAAAGTTGATGATGATAGATAAGTCTCTGGAGTTCCTCTATTTATAGTAGGGAGAGCGCATGATGCCGACATACACCAATTGGTCTGGGGAGCTAGTTTTTCTCTCTCTAGAGATGGTAAGGAATAACCAGCTAAAAGCTCAGAAGTACCTCTAGGGGTTTCAACCAGATATCATATTTTAGGTATTTATGATGAATATTTTGACCTATGTGGAGAAGTTGAAAGGTATATGATGAAATAGATGAATATGAAAGAAAATGTTGGATGTTATTCTCATTCCCCTCCACCTAGTGTAATCTTTAATTGAATGCCAAGAAAAAAAGAAGAAGTGGAAAGATCATCGCTGGAGTGGTGGGGGTGGTTCTCCATGGCATGCCTCCTCTACACCTTTAGTTACCCTTGGTATTTTCCCCCTAACTTACTATCAATGTGGCAAGGTTTGACACACCAGAAATTTTTGTCCTTCAGCTGTAAATATGTGTAATATTTTTGGACATTATGGTCATCTACAATGCTTCTATTAGGCTATGTCTACTCCTTGATATGGTCAGGGATTGTTAACTCCAAAGGATACCACATCACAGTCAAATACTTCAAAGACTACATGGATCTAGGTAAAATCATTAGGAGTGAATCACCTTCATTCAATAGAAGAGTTTCAAGTGGAGGTAGATGTGGGTCCTGTCACAATGATAAGTAACATCTTTATTATATATTTTATATTTATTGTTTTATTTAATACTGGTGATTCCCACTCATTTATATCTGTCCATTTTATTTATATGATTAAACTTCTAATAGATCTCATTTGATTTGTTATAGAGTTAGTGAAACCTCTTGGGAAGAGTAAATATTAGGGGTTTTGGTGTCCTTCTTGTGCACTATTGATAGCTGATGCAGAGTTAGTCTGATATTTACATGTTCTTGATTTGGATTTTTTAACTTCATCATCAGTATGGATTGGGTTGTTTCTCATTGTGATTATTTTGATTGTTATCATCAATGTGTCTCATTTATTATGGTCTATGGAGTTCACAGGTGTTTCAAGGAGAGTGGGATATGAGGTCTGGTCGCGCAGGACCTTCCCGTATAGAGATCAAGGGTTTGTTGTCTGTGGTAGTGGTTGATCTTGATAATATTTCTTCTACTGTTAATCTTCCCACTGTTATTAGATATTTTCCAAATGTTTTCCTAGATTATTTCTCCATGATTCCTTCATAAAGGGAAGTAGAGTTTATAATTGAACTGGTTCCAGATACACATCCAATTTCAATACCTTTTTATCATATGGAATTAGCAAAACTGAAAGAGATCAAGATTTAGTTAGAAGATATGATAGTGAAAGGTTTTGTTCGACCTAGTGTTTATCCTTGTCCACCCACAATGATCTTTTCCAAGAAGGAAGAAAGATTACTCTGATTATGTGTGGACAATTTGAAGTTGAATCAGGGAACGATTAAGAATAAGTATCCTTTGCCTCGTATGAATAATATTTTTGGTCAATTAAATGGGTAAAAACGTTTTTCAAAGATCAATATTTAGTCAGGGTATCATCATCCCATATTTTGGGAGTATTATATACCGAAGAAGGATTTAAGGATCAGGTATAGACATTACAAATATCTAGTGATTCCATTTGGTCTGATTAATTCTCCTAAAATTTTTATGGATTTGACGAGTCACATATTCCATTAGTATCTCAACACTTTTTTGGGTTTGTTCATGGATGATATTTTTGTTTTTCGAGATCCAAGTGCAAGAATGAGCACTATATATGTTTAGTTCTAGAAATCCTAATTATTCAACCTTTGTATGGAAATCATTAGAATTTCATTTTCTAGTTTCAAGAAGTGAAGTTTTTGGGACATGAGATTTTTGAGCATGGATTATCAGTTGATCCTGAGTAGGTGAAGGATGTTTTGTCTTTGGAAGAACCATATAATGTATTTTAGATCCAGAGATTCCTTGGTATTACTGGATACTATAAATAGTTCATCAAGGATGTCTCAAAGTTGGCATCACCTTTGACTGATCTTATTAGTAAAGGAGTAAAATTCACATGGCTTGCAAAGTGTTAATCATATTTTGATGAGTTGAAATGAATTCTGAAATTTGATTCTATTCCGATCTTACCTGATCCTGGTAAGGGGTATGTGGTTTTTCATGATGCTTCTAGCACTAGTTTGGTTTCTTTACTTATTTAGTATGATCATGTGATGTTTTATGGATCTAGTCAGCTTCTACTACATGATAAGAATTACCCTACTCATGATTTAGATCATACCGTAGTTATGTACGAACTTAAATGTTGGAAACACTATATTTTTAGGTAGGTGTTCATAGTATTTTATAAACATAAGAGTTTGATCTATATATTTTCTTATAAAGAATTGAATATTATAAAGAGATGGTGGATGGAAAACCTTCAGATGTTTGAATTCGATATCACCTACACCCCGAGGAAGGGGAATGTAATTGTAGATGCTCTCAGTAAGAAAGTACCACTATAGGATGTTTTTAAATCGAAGGAAAAGTGGTACCTTATTGGGCCTTTTGCATAGTTACATCTGGATGCTCAAGAGGATGTTTCTGGTATGGTTCTGGCTAGTGTTTAGTTATCATCATCTCTCCTTGAGTCTATTATGAATATTCAGTAGCAGGATGATGAGGTCATAGTAATTCGAGAAACCCTATATGGTGGGGAGACCATTTCTAGTTGGTCTCTCTCTTCATATGGTATACTCTGTTTTGGGGATCATTTTTCCATCCCAACATCTATGAGGATATTGGTTTTGTTTGATTTACATAGTTATTCATGGTCCATTCATCTTGGAACTATAAAAATTTATTATGATATGAGACGACAATTTTGGTGGATGGGTATAACGTTTGACATTATTGATTATGTGTCCTACTATTACACCTCCCAACATATAAAGGAATAAAATCTAAAACCTTATAGTTTTCTTCAACCTATTCCAATTCTAGCTTGTAAATGGGATGAGATTTCCATGGATTTTGTGGTTGGATTACCATAGACTCCTTGAGGGGGGAATTATCTTTGGGTGGTGACTGATCAGTTGAAAAAATCAACTCATTTCATTCTGACCAGGGACACCACCAAAGTTTAAGATCTAGGTAATATGTATGTGAAAGATAATGTGAGGTCACATGGGGTTACTTATGCCATTGTATCATATAGGGATCCTAGGTTTACTTTGAGGTTATGGCAGATTCTCTAAGAGGCGATGGGGACTTAGGTCAGATTTAGTATAACTTACCATCCACAGATAGATGGTCAGGCGAAGCATTATAATCAGATATTGGAGGATATTCTCCATGACTATGTATTTTATTTTGGTGGATATTGGGACAAAAATATGGGAATCATTGATTTTTATTATAATAACAGTTATCAGACTTTATATGGTCACCCGAACATGTCACCTATTTGTTAGGAAGAGCTGGGTAAAGCATCTTTGGTGGAACCGAGTCTGGTTTATGAGACGTCCATGAGGTTTTAGGATATACATCAGTGTATAGTTACATAGAATAGTCAATAGAAATCTTATGTGGATCAGGGATGTCTTCATTTAGAGTTTTCTCAAAGGTGAATGAGTTTTCTTGAAAGTTTCTCCTTAGTTGGGTCATTATCGGCTTGGAAAATTGGGAAAATTATCTTTGAGATATGTTAGACCATTTGATATCATTGAGCAGCTTGGAAAGGTTTCTTATAAGTTGGTATTTTTAGTTTAGTTGATAGTAATTCATGATTTTTCCACATACTGTAGCTTAAGAAATACCATCTTGATCCCTATCATGTTTTGAGTTGGGAAGAGATTGAGTTAGAGCCATATGTTTATGTTGTGGAGTAGTCAATAGAGATCATGGACTCTCAAGTGAAAGTCTTGCATGGGAAGTCAATTCCATTGGTCAGAGTGTTATCATTACATGAATCAGAATATCATGAGACTTGGGAGAATGATTTTTTGATGAGGGATAAATGGATTCACCACTTTATTAGGCATGGTAGCTTGAATTATAATCTCATGAGACTTGGGAGCATGAGTCATTAATGAGGGAGACATGGCTTCACCTCTTTATTAGTATTCATTCTTCCACATGACTTCCTGGGAATGAAAAGTCTTATGGTGTGAATTTGGTAACATCCCATTACCTGTATTCATGTATTTACCTTCTCTTTATTCATTTTACTCTTTATTTGGGTGCATCTTGGGACTCTTGAGGAAGGAGAGAATTTTTCTAGAAAAAATAACCTAAAGTTTAGGGATAAATATTTTTTTGAATTAATGGAGTCTGAGTATAAATTTGTAATGGTGTAAGAGGGTTCTCCCTAATTTTGGATAATTCTTGAGGTAGTTTGGAGTTTTCTATTGAAAAATGGAGTTTTCACTATCTTCTGGGAATTCACATGCCGTGTAATGGGAGTACACAAGGTGTCTTATTCTCCAGGATCATGTCAGGAGATGAATACACAACGTGAATGGTTACACATCAGGAAAAGGGTTAACACAGTATGTGATTTTTAAATATTTGTTTTTGAAAAAAGTTGATGGGTTTTTCAGTGTATCTCAACATAGGGTTATAGATGTACCCATAGAAAATTAAGAACTCCCAAAATCCTTATTGGAATAATCTCATTCAAAACTTACCTTCTTTTACTTATAGGGGAATTTTCACCACCAACAGTTTATTTTTATAACCCTAAAGCTTCACTTATAGTTGATCATGGATTAACAACACCTCCTTATACTCTTTACTTAACAACTTCTTCCACCCCATGTCTAGAATATCTAAAGTACTTTAGAATTATATAATTCCCCTCAACATGAATGACAAATGATTTATCTACTTCTATTTATAGTGGAATAAACTTACCTTAAGTTATACTCCAAATGAAGACCAGCTTACTCAAATCTCTAGTTGAAATAATATTTCTATGGTGACACCTCAAACTGATCATGATATCAACAATCAGTCCTCTCTTATAAAGAATAAGAGAAAACTTCCTTCCATAACTAAAAAATTAGATCCTCAAGTCCTTATGACAATAATGATTCATATATATTAGAATGTATTGATATTAATTTAACTTAGTGACACTAAGCATAAGAAACATGATATAAATATCATGAAAATTAATTTTCTATGGTTCTATAATTCAAGGAACAACTATAGTTTGGATAAAACTAATAAATACCTTTTGATAAACCTATTGGTATTTCACCATCATCTTTCTAGCATAAGATATTTTTAAGAGGAAGAATGTGATATATTTAGATTTATGTACTCTATCTCCAATTGACCATATGCTAAAACTAAAATTCCCTTCATGAGTACATTGAAAGATCTGATCCATATCCATATATGAAACATAAAACACCTTATCGTTTAACTTTAAAGAGATGAAATATACAATATCACCAAAACTGAACTGAGGATTTTTAAAAAACTCCCTTACTTTCATTTCAAATATTTACTCAAAATTTACTCCATCAAAAATAAATTCCAGAACTTGAAAGCATGAATATTGATTCATCAAAATATTTGTCTCAGGAAACCACTTAAAATCAACTACCTCCCCTTGCATCACCCACTAATTTGAACTGGAAACTATTTGACTTTTCCCACTACTAGAACAAGCCTCATCAATCCTCTTTGTCTTTTCCATCGTAAGCATCAGTATAAGGATTAGAGTTCTAAAGGTATATGGTTTAAGGAAACATGAGATTAAAATTTATAATAGGATAGGTTTCAAAGGTAGGTGAGTGTGATAGATAAGATTTCTGATGGTTTTAGGTGATGTTTGAGTTTCCTGAGCTGAAAATTCATTGTAATGATTTTATATTTTTAAAATGAAAATATGGAGTAGAAAACCAAATACAAAAAAAGTTTAAATAAGATAAATTAATAACCTGAATAAATGATAGAATAAATATTTATTAACTAAACACAATCAAATACTATACAAGGTAAATGGAATTAATCAAATTATTAACTAAACAAAAATTAAAAAAATAAATATAATATTTCTTTATAATTAAATAAACCTAACCCCACCCAATAAAATCAAAACTAGTAGTGGAAAGAGGTTTATTAAAAATATCAATAAGATGATATTAAGTATTAAAAAATTTTAAATAGATGTCAGCCTTTTGAACATGATCCCTTATAAAATGATACAGAATACCAATATTCTTAGTTATATATTGGCTCACTATATTTTTAGAAATATTTATAACACCAGTATATCACATAAAATATAAACATGACTAAAATTATGTCTAAAATCTAGAAGGGTTTGTTTCATCCATAACACTTGTGTACAATAACTACCAGTAGTTGTACAATATGTCTCGGTAGTTGACAATGAAACTAAAATGTTTCTTCTTACTCAACTACAAAACTAGTGGAATTACTAAAAAGTGAAAAGTAACTAAGTTAAATTTCCAATAAAATATAAAACATCCAAAACCAACATCGGAATATGAGATTAAATAAAAACCATAGGTTTTTAAATAAAGGATAAAAAAATTGTTTCTTTTAAATATCTTTAAATCCTTTTAATAATATTCAAATTAAACTTGTTTGGATTTGACTAAAATCTTAAACATAAAACATAGAAGACATTTTATCTAGTATAATATAAATAAGATATAAAAAACTACCAATCATATATGTATATAACATGTTGTGAACTGGATTACCATCTTTATCCAAATCAATTTTTATATTAGTACACATAGGTGTTGTATAAGATTTACTATTTTTAAGTACATACTTTTTATATATATAAATAATATATTTACTTTTATTCAAAAAATTTCCAAAATCCTTTTGAAATAATTGAAATACAAGGGAAAAAAATTAATTTCTCCCATCATATCACTTTTACTCACTTTCTATATAAGTTTTGAAAAGTCATTGAATTTTTTTTAGTATAACTGATTAGTCAATAAATGAGGCTAATATTCATTGTTAATATATATAATATTCATGTGCCTTATTATTCATATAACACCATTTTAGTGCATTTTACACTTTGAACATCATTTCACATTATGATTGTAATACCTTCTTAAATTGCACTATTATGTGGTACATTTTTGAACATCATTTGAAGTACCCAATGATTAATCTGATTATACATATTTTAATTTTATATTTTTTTAAATTGATCTAAACTCCAATATGAACATGTTTCATTCAGGGATCAATGGATAATTCATGGAAGAAGATGAGGATATTTTGTGATGAAAGGAAGCAATTCTAGAGAAGGCAGATTGGACACTAGCCCACTGATGAGACTGTGGGGCCCAACATACAGTCCCAATGAATCCCAAATTTTGTGGGATTCTAGAAGACATGCATAGGAAAAAATAACTCTTCATGATCCAATGCTAATTCGGCTTCTATGATGGTCATTAAGGCGTCCCAATTTAGAGATACAATTCTGGTCCAGATTCCGCGGCCCAGAAAAATAGTCCACTAATATTATCATATCTCGGAATCCGAAACTCAAAATGGGCCCAAATTTTACAGGAGTTTAAAAGACATCCGTAGCTCCATTTTATTATTCTATGTCCCACTCTGATTCGGCCATATAGAAGGTCTTTCAGACGAGTCTGTTCGGTGAAGGAAAGCTGGATTCCGCCTCAGGTCAAGGGTGTAAAAATCAACTCTCCTTTACTTTCCACCCACCTATGGCCTACCAAAATTAATTGAGGAGACTTGGACTGTTTGAGGATAGACCCAAGGGATCAAAAATTCCTATTTAAGGCAGTGGTGTTGGAGGATTGAAGAATCTGTGGTGCTTTGTTCAATTGTAATGTTATGCTGCAATTTTGTTGTCACGAATTTGTCTTTCACATGTAAGTTGTTCAATTCACTTTAGTTTCTTAATAAAAGCTCTTCTTCTACTCTTATTATATTGTTATTAATATCACTTTCATACTGTTGGATCAAGGTGTGAATTTATTCACACCAAACCTTGTGAAATTATTCACACAACGGTGGAGTGATCATTTTATTTTTGTTGTTTTCTTTACTTCTCCATTTCCTCCCTCATGAGTCTACTTTCCGCATCCATTGAAACCATGGGATCAATGGAGGGCTAACCCACTTATGGGTTGATCCAAGAGAGTAGAAAGGGGCTAGATTGGATGTTATTTATCACCTCATTAATGTATAATCACTTCTTTAATTGAGATTTTTATTTGAAGATTTTTAAACTCCATCGTCCTTGTTGAATTTAAGGCCACACACTTCAAGTGCTAATACGAACCTTTACCTTGAAGTGCTAAAAACTTTGATCCTTCAAGTGTATAGGTGATTAGTATTAAATGGTGTAGGTATTAAAATAGTAAGTGATGATGTTGTTTTATCTCCTTAAATGAACCCATCTCAAATATAAGAAATTGAAAACATTAAAAAGAAAATACGTCCAATCCACCCTGAGCGATAACCTAGGATCAACTCATTCTTTTAATTTGAATTCAATTAAGTATCTTAGATTTAACTTAAAACCATATAAAATCAACCCAAAGTTGGCCACTTCATATCCAAAAACAGTCCATAGAATGTACGTGTCTATAGGTTTCTTCTTAGGTCTCTGTGGATTCGATAACCCAAGCTAAACTACAAGGACCGTCTTACCTTCTTATCTTGGGTAAATTTGAGCGAGAATAAAATTTTGGCGCCATTGCCAGGGACCCAAGTAAGTCATCTAAACACCCATTCTATTCTCCCACATTTCTTATTTTCTCATCCAAATTCTCTTATCTTTTCCCTTTCTCGTTTTTTTTTCTTTTGGCGCATATCCACCTACACCCGCGATCAATCAAACCGTCTAGTTAGGGTGGATAGTCCTGGGGTTGGGGAGTCAAGTACACCAAAGTAACTCTTTCAATTAGATCCTAATCTTCCAAACACCCCTGAGTCAAAAATTGAGCCCATTTCAATGGAAGGTATTCAAAGAAACCAACTCATAAACCCGGGTGGGAACCAAAATGGAAACCCAAATGAGGCAGCCCCAAACTTGGGGAATGCAATTGATCAAACCATGAATGACTACCTCACACCTTCCTGGACCAATGCCCCCTCATGCATTAGACACAATTCCCTAGGAGATTCCAACTACATCTTTAAACCCCATGTCCTAAACCACCTTCCCACATTCCATGGAATGGATTCCGAGATGCCATACCTGCACATTAAGGAGTTCAATGACATTGTAGAAACCATGTGTCCCCCACATCAACTAGAATCTGCTAAGATGAGGCTATTTCCTTTTTCTTTAAAGGATCGATCTAAAAATTGGCTAAACAATTTGAGACCATCATCCATAAACTCTTGGGACCAACTACAAATAGAATTCTACAAAAAATACTTTCCCCACCACAAAACAATTGCACTTAAAAAGAGTATCCAAAACTTTTTTGAAAAAGAGGGAGAGTCATTCTATGAAACATGGGAAAGGTTCAAAGACACTCTAAACATGGTTCCACACCATGGTTTTTCTATTCCTGAACAAGTGAGAATTTTCTATGAAGGGTTGGGTCCGGGGAACAAACAATTCATTGACATTATGTGTAATGGAACATTTAAAAACAAAGCCCCAAATGATGCTTACGAGTATCTAGAAAGCCTTTCTGAACAAAACAAAACATGGGGAACTTCACCTTATTCTGAAAAGCCACAAAGAACTACTGGAATTCATACACTTAGAGAAGAGGAAATCCTTAGGGCTAAACTCGCAACACTCTCTAGGAAGTTTGAAGAGATAGACCTTAAGAAAGTCCATGAAATCCAAACTGTTGACCCTGTTTGCACAATTTGTGACAAACATGACCATAAGACAGACAACTGCCCAACCATTCCATCCATCAAGGATGTTCTCTTAGGAGGACCCCCAACAGAAGTAAATGCTTTGAACTTTCAAAAGACTCAATACCAAAACACCTTCAACCCAAGGTATAACGACCACCCAGGCTTCCGCTGGAAAGATAACCAACAACCTAGCCAACCATAGGGACAAAATACTTACCCACATCAGAACTACAAAACCCATAACCAGTTCCAAACCCAACCTATCCAATACCAACAGCCACCGGTCCATTTTCAACAAACCACCCCACCTCCAAAATATCCCCCTGGGATAAACCAACCTACTCAAGCACCCACCCAAACTGTTCCACAAATCCTACTAGAACAACTATGAAAACAAATGGAGAGGATGAAATCAGAGGTATCTTCCCTAAAAAAAGAACTTCAAACCATCAAAATCGGAAAGGAACCCATGCCTACTCAGGCAGTGCCATCCTCAACTTCAAGGGGAGAGTCAAGTTGTGCTCAAACAACTCATAAACAACTAAAGGCTGTGACTGTTTTAAGAAGTGGGAAATCAATTCAGAAACCTGAACAACTAATTCAGAACCCACCTGAAGATTCAAACTTGGATGAAAATTCAAATGAACCACAATATCAAACTGAGGAAACTGATAACATTGTCAAGGAAACAACTCTTCAACAAACAACCCCACAACCTGCACCATTTCATCAATGCATGAGGGGGAAAACTAAGCCTGAATTGAGTGAAACATTGAGAGAAATATTTTCACAAGTCAAGTTGAACATACCCCTTCTCGATGCAATCCAAACCATACCTGCCTACTCAAAGTACCTTAAGGACTTGTTCACTTTTAAAAGAAAATTTTCACATAAAAACCAAGTCCTTTTGGATGCTAATGTGAGTACCACCATTCAAGGGACCATTCCTCCTAAGTTGAAAGACCCAGGTTGCCCTTACATCAATGTTGAACTAGGAGAAAGCAAAGTTGTCAAGGCCTTGTGTGACCTAGGTGCTAGTGTCAATCTCATCCCATATGTTGTGTACTGCCAGTTAGGCCTAGAAGAACTCCAACCCACATCTGTCACACTTCAACTTGCTGATCGTAGCATTAGGGTTCCAAAGGGGATTTTAAAGGACATTCTGGTAAAGGTTGAAAACTTCATCTACCCTGCTGATTTCATTGTCCTTGACAACCATCCAAATTTAGGAAATAAGGAACAAACCCCAATCATCCTTGGTCGTCCTTTACTTGCAACAATCAACTCTGTTATCCGAGTCCGAAATGGGAACATGACCATCACCTTTGGGAACATGAGTCTAGACTTGAACATCTATAATGCAAGTTCACAAATAGGGGATGATGAGGACATTCATGAAGTAAACATGATAGGAAGCATTGATAATGAATCCATGGAACATCAAGGAATATTTGATGGATGTTTAAGTCAGGATGAGATTGATTTCCTTTGTTCATATGAAGGAAGTTTATCTCCTTGGATTGAATAATTTTCAAATTGCTCTTATGATGAAGTCTTAGGTCCAATAATCAGTGAAACCTTTCAAGAAACCAATTTCATTGAGGCCAATCAAACTTCCTTCCCTAAATCTGATCAAGCCAATCTAGTAGATGAAACTTCTACATGTGGGGAATCAATCATATCTGAAACTCTAAAAAAAGAAATTGATCTTGATCTAATGTCCCAATATTCTGCTAAAATTTTGAACCAACCTGATCTTGAATTGAAGGAACTTCATGCTACACTCAAGTATGCTTTCCTAGGGGATAATAAAACACATCCTATTGTCATTTCATCTTCTCTTGAAGCCAATCATGAGAGGATGCTTCTATATGTCCTTAGGAAGCATAAGAAATCCATTGGTTGGACCCTTTCTGATATTCCTGGGATTAGCCCACTTATCGGGACTCATAGGATTGTTCTGGAATCTGATTCAAAGCCATGTCGTCAACCTCAACGGCGACTCAATCCTAATCTCATGGAGGTAGTAAGGAAAGAACTTCTGAAATTGTTGAAAGCTGGTATCATATATCCCATAGCTGAGAGTGAATGGGTGAGCCCAATCCAAGTGGTTCCAAAAAAGGCTGGAATCACAATGATAACCAATGAGGATGGAGAGATTCTTCCAACAAGGGTGAGTAGTGGATGGAGGGTCTGCATTGAATATAGGAAACTAAACTCATTCACCAAGAAGGACCATTTCCCCTTACCATTCATTGACCAAGTCCTTGAGAGAGTGGCCGGTCATGCCTTCTACTGTTTCTTAGATGGGTACTCGGGGTACAATCAAATTGAGGTCTCCCTAGAGGATCAAGGTAAGACTACATTCACATGTCCTTTTGGTACCTTTGCCTTCAAACACATGAACTTCGGGTTATGCAATGCCCCTGGAACCTTCCAGCGGTGCATGATGGGAATCTTCTCAGACATGGTAGGGGATTTTCTAGAGGTCTTCATGGATGACTTCTCTGTGTTTGGGGATACTTTTGAGGGATGTCTGTAGAATTTGGAGAGAGTCTTGTCAAGATGTGAAGAAAAGAATCTAGTCCTAAACTGGGAAAAATGCCATTTAATGGTTAAAGAGGGACTTGTTCTAGGCCATCTGGTCTCGAGTAGGGGGATTGAAGTTGATAAATCAAAGGTTGACATCATTCTTCACCTTCCATCACCCAAAACTGTCAAGGAAGTGAGGTATTTCTTAGGACATTCTGGTTTCTATAGAAGATTCATCAAGGACTTTAGTTCAATATCTCGTCCCCTTTGTGCTCTCCTAGTAAAGGATGCTCCATTTGTTTGGACCGAAAGCTGTGAGGGTTCATTCTCAACCCTCAAATCCTCTCTCACCTTTCCTCCCATTATGAAATCTCCAAATTGGAACCTTCCTTTTGAACTTATGTGTGATGCCAGTGACTTTGCTGTAGGAGCTGTGTTAGGACAACGTTGTGATAAAACTCCTTATGTCATTGCTTATACAAGAAAATCCTTAAATGATGCCAAAATCAACTACACCACTACTGAAAGGGAGTTACTTTCTATTGTGTTTGCTTTAGAGAAGTTTAGGTCCTACCTCTTAGGATCCCCCATAACTGTGTTCACTGACCATTCTGCACTAAAATACCTCTTCCAAAAACAAGATGCTAAGGCTAGACTGATTAGGTGGGTCCTTCTCTTACAAGAATTTGACCTCACAATCAAGGATAAAAAGGGAGTTGAAAATTTTTTAGCTGATCACCTCTCTAGGATGGAATTAAAAGACAACTCAAATCACCTTTCTGTGTCTGATTCGTTTCCTGATGAACACCTATACTCTGTGAGTGACTGCCCTTGGTATGCTGACATAGAAAATTTCTTAGTGACAGGAGTCATTCCAAAATTCTTAGGGACTCAAGATCGAAGGAAATTCCTTTCTGATGTTAGACATTATGTGTTTGATGATCCATACCTCTATAAGTTCTACCCTGATAAAGTCATTAGGAGGTGTGTTCCAGAATCTAAAAAAGAGTCCATCCTTAAATTCCGTCATAGTGAGGCATGTGGAGGTCACTTTTCCTCTAAGAAAACATCTGCTAAGATTCTTCAATGTGGTCTTTTCTGGCCCACCCTCTCAAGGGACTCCTACACATTTTGTCAAAGCTGTCCTAGGTGTCAACTAGTAGGGTCCATCACAAAAAGGAATCAAATGCCACTCACTCCCATCTTAGTGGTTGAAATATTTGACTGTTGGGGAATTGACTTCATGGGTCCCTTCCCAAACTCTCAGGGATACCTCTACATACTCTTAGTTGTTGATTATGTCTCAAAATGGGTTGAGGCCATTCCCACTAAGTCCAATGATCATCAAGTTGTGATTCGATTTCTAAAAGAGAACATATTTTCCAGATTTTGAATTCCTAGGGCTATAATCAGTGATCGAGGAACCCATTTCTGCAACCGCCCATTCGCTTCACTCATGTCTAAGTATGGTATTTCTCATAAAGTGTCCACTGCATACCATCCTCAAACCAATGGTCATGCTGAGTTAGCGAATAGGGAGATTAAGCAAATTCTAGAAAAAACTGTCAACCCCTCTAGGAAAGATTGGTCTGAGAAACTCTTAGATGCTCTTTGGGCCTATAGAACTGCATATAAAACCATTTTAGGAATGTCCCCATATAGGTTGGTTTATGGTAAAGCATGCCATTTGCCAATGGAGATTGAACATAAGGCCTTTTGGGAAATTAAGAAAATGGATTATGACCTCTCATTGGCCGGAACAAAAAGGAAATTAGATCTCAATGAACTGGAGGAACTAAGGATGGAGGCTTATGAAAATTCAAGGATCAATAAAGCTAGAGTTCAAACCTACAAATCTAGGAATATCAAGGTCAAAAATTTTGAACCGGGAAAACTTGTGCTCTTGTATAGTTCAAAACTTCATTTACACCCAGGAAAGTTAAGGTCTAGATGGTCAGGACCTTTCATAGTGCATTATGTGTACCCCCATGGGGCAGTAGAAATTCAAGATCCCACAAGTGGTTATATTTTCAAGGTCAATGGTCAAAGGTTAAAACCATTCATTGAATCATTCAATAAACAGGAAATAGAGGTTGAGTTAACTGAGCCAACCTATGAACCAGGAAAAAATTGATAGATTTAGGGTCCATGTCGGGCTAACGACGTTAAAAAAAGCGCTGCATGGGAGGCAACCCATGGTTTTCAAGTTTCTTATCATTTTGTTGTTTTAATAAACTTTATATTTTAAATAGGATTAATTAATCATTTTTATATTTAAAAAATGACTATTGACCTGTTCTTCTATTATGAGTATGGATGGGTATGAAAGGGGAGCATCCTATTCATCCGTGTCACGCGGTGTGATTTCTGAGTAATACCTTACCCAGAAAATTAAAAAGAAGACAATGTATCATTAGTTTTATTTAAAATAAAAAATAAAAAATAGGAAAAACCATAAGAATGATGATACTTGGAATTAAATAAGTCGTTGTATTGTTTGTTTTGTCTGGTTTTTTCTTCTTTTTGTTTAGGTACTATTTTGGGTGATACATGTTCAATCAAGGAGGTGCCTACATCCCCCAAGAGATCAAAGGACTAATTTGGAGCGGCAAGAACTTCAGCTTCAACCACCAGGTGATTTCATTCCATGATCCTCAGTTTCAATTTCCTTTTTGAACTTCCATTATCTGCCTCTACTCCTTCTAAATTTTTATTTCTTCAAACACTGGGGACAATGTTGTTTTAAGTTGGGGGGAGAGATAAAATAAAAAAATGCTTTTGTGTAAAAAAAATGAATGATTTGAAAAAAAAATTAAATGGAAGGAAAAATTCCTTTAACTTTAAACATGGTAATACACATTGCACACTTTGAAACTGAATATCAAATAATTTAGCATACCCTGATTCTGATTTTAATCCTTGTATAATTTCATGAGCATAGATTTTGGAAAGTGTGGCTGTCCAATGTGATATTTCATCGTTTATATTTTCATCCAAATAAAAAAAAGATCACAATGCACGTACTTTGGATAGTGGGGTATTAGTTTAAGTTCATGGGGTCCCCTAAATAAATAGAATAGGTTTGGTGATCATTTTAGTTTAATATGAGTATTCAAAAATAAAAAAAAATAAAAAAAATTTTGCGCGTAGAGCAATGAAATGACCTAATGCGTGGCTTTCAGCACTTGGGGATCGTGACTCCATAGTTGTCTGGCCCAGAGTTAGTAATTTTATCTCTATTTTTGGCAATTTGAATTTGTCTTTGACTGAGTTAACTCGAGATGATGCCCGATTATGTGGGCTTCACTTGGTGCCCTAAGGTCTTTGTGCCTGAGAGTCATCAGCAAAGTCTCGCTACAGGGGTTGACTCTTTTGAGTGCAACTTCAATTACCATGGAAAAATTGCAAAAACAAAAAAAACAAAAAAAAAACAAAAAAATTATACAAAAAAAAATGAATACTCATCTTAATATTGAAATGTGATTCCACCTAGCGTTTCCGTAATTTCCCCCTTGAATAAAGATGAACCCCGTGTCTATTGTGATGCACAACACATCCTCATACTTAATTGATATTGGATGAAATATGGAAATGAATTTGAACAAAGGAATGAGCTTGGGATTGGGATCTGCTTATGAAACTATCTAGTATTAAAATATTTTGATGGGTTTCATGATTTTTTGGTATAAGGTTTTTTGGTGATCATTGTGTATTAAAATGTTTTTGGAAAAGGGAATTCAAATTTCATATTGTTGAGATGTATTTTGCTCGGGACTAGCAAAACTCAAAGTTGGGGGGTGTGATTAGCCAATAAATGAGGCTAATATTCATTGTTAATATATATAATATTCATGTGCCTTATTATTCATATAACACCATTTTAGTGCATTTTACACTTTGAACATCATTTCACATTATGATTGTAATACCTTCTTAAATTGCACTATTATGTGGTACATTTTTGAACATCATTTGAAGTACCCAATGATTCATCTGATTATACATATTTTAATTTTATATTTTTGTAAATTGATCTACACTCCAATATGAATATGTTTCATTCAGGGATCAATGGAGAATTCATGGAAGAAGATGGAGATATTTTGTGATGAAAGGAAGCAATTCTAGAGAAGACAGATTGGACACTAGCCCACTGATGAGACTGTGGGGCCCAACATACAGTCCCAATGAATCCCAAATTTTGTGGGATTCTAGAAGACATGCATAGAAACAAATAACTATGCATGATCCAATGCTAATTCGGCCTCTATGGTGGTCATTAAGGCGGCCCAAGTTAGAGATACAATTCTGGGCCAGATTCTGCGGCCCAGAAAAATAGTCTACTAATATTATAATATATCTGAATCAGAAACTCCAAATGGGCCCAAATTTTACAGTCAGTTAGAAGACGTCCGGAGATCCATTTTATTCTTCTATTCTCCACTCTGATTAGGCCATCTATAAGGTCTTTCAGACGCGTCTGTTCGGTGAATGAAAGCTGGCTTCCACCTCAGGTCAAGGGTGTAAAAATCAACTCTCCCTTACTTTCCACCCACCTATGGCCTACCAAAATTAATTGAGGAGACTTGGACTGTTTGAGGCTCGCCCCAAGTGCTAAAAAATTCCTATTTAAGGCAGTGGTGTTGGAGGATTGAAGAATCTTTGGTGCTTTGTTCAATTGTAATGTTATGCTGCAATTTTGTTGTCTCGAATTTGTCTTTCACATGTAAGTTGTTCAATTCACTTTAGTTTCTTAATAAAAGCTCTTCTTCTACTCTTATTCTGTTGTTCTTCATATCACTTTGATACTGTTGTATCAAGGTGTGAATTTATTACACCAAACCTTGTGAAATTATTCACACAACGGTGGAGTGATCATTTTATTTTTGTTGTTTTCTTTACTTCTCCATTTCCTCCCTCATGAGTCTACTTTCCGCATCCATTGAAACCATGAGATCAATGGAGGGATAACCCACTTATGGGTTGATCCAAGGGAGCAGCAAGGGGCTTGATTGGATGTTATTTATCACCTCATTAATTTATAATCACTTCTTTAATTGAGATTTTTATTTGAAGATTTTTAAACTCCATCGTCCTTGTTGAATTTAAGGCCACACACTTCAAGTGCTAATACGAACCTTTACCTTGAAGTGCTCAAAACTTTTATCCTTCAAGTGTATAGGTGATTAGTATTAAATGGTGTAGGTATTATTACCAGTAAGTGATGATGTTGTTTTATCTCCTTAAATGAACCCATCTCAAATATAAGAAAGTAAAAACATTAAAAAGGAAATACGTCCAATCCACCCCGAGCGATAACCTAGGATCAACTCATTCTTTTAATTTGAATTCACTTAAGTATCTTAGAGTTCACTTAAACCCATATAAAATCAACCCAATGTTTTCCAATTCATAGACAAAAACAGTCCATAGAATGTACATGTATATAGGTTTCTTCTTAGGTCTCTGTGGATTCGATAACCCAAGCTAAACTACAAGGACCGTCTTACCTTCTTATCTTGGGTAAATTTGAGCGAGAATCAATAACAAAAAATTAAATCATCAATATAAATTTATAGTAATAAAATATTAGAAGAATATATTTTCTTAAAATGATTAGGATTTTCCAATCCTATAGAAAAACCATTTTCTAAAATAAAATAACTAAAACTCTCATACCAATCCCTTGGTGCTTGTTTAAGAACACAAAGGGATTTATAAAGTTCAAAAACAGAATTTGGAAAGTGAGGATTTTCAAATCCTAGGGGTTGTTCAACATAAAATTATTCCATTATATATTCATTTAAAAAATTATATTTAACATCATTATGGTTTAATTTAAAATTCATATTAGATGCATAGTTTAAAATAATCCTAGTGTCTTCAAGTATAGAAATAGGGTAAGAGGTCTCCACATAATCTATACCTTTGTATAAATTATAACCATTAACAACCATCCTATCTTTATTCCTAGTAATTACACCTCGATCATCTTACTTATTTCTAAATATCAATTTAGTTCCTATCATAGGATGATCTGAGGGCCTATTAACTAATTCCAAAACATTTTTTTATTTTAAACTGATTTAGACCAGCTTGCAGAACTATAACCCAATTCTAATTAGCTAAGGCATCTTCTATATGACTAGGTTCAACATTGGGATAAAAAGGTAGAGAAATTCAACTAAGTTTACAACATTTCTCCTAGTCCCAACACCTTTATCTAGGTCTCTTATAACAGTCTCTAAAGTGTGGTTCTTCAAAGTTATAGGTTGTTTAGGTAATACACTCTTAGGTTCCTTAGTTTCATTCTCTTCATAAATTGATTGATCATGATCATGCTCTAATTTTATCTCACACTTAACATTAAAATAATCAAATATCAAGTTATTTAAAAAATCAATAGTTTCATCTATTTTTATTTTGTTGTGATCAAATGGTCACTTTCATCTAGCTTCACATGAACATATTCTTCAACTATCCTTGAATTTTTATTAAACATTATATAAGCATAAAATGTAACACCCCAGGTAAATAAAGAATATGAAATTTTCATATTTATCCATATTTGTGAATAAAATATTAATATGAATTTAAATGGGACACTATGCTCGATGGCGTACCCAACACGCAACAACGAGTTTCTTGGGAATCTTACGTTGCACTCTAATAATAAAATAATATTATTTTAAATGGTAGTTAGCATGTAGCCATTGTATTAGCGGGAATGGATAGAAATAACTAAAATATGATTATATATGTTTTTAAATGTTTTTACATTTATCCAATAAAAGATAAAGGCTTAAAATACGGAAAGAATTCAATTTTAGGCGTCTATGCCCTAGTTTTCACTAAAGGTTCACTTATCGCCTTTTGATGGTGAACCGTCATTAAATATAGTTTTGTTCACTCTTATACATTATATTGGACCAAATAAAACTATTCTTTATAATCGGGACATCAAAATTTACTTTGTGTAAATTTTTGGTATCTTTCCGATAAAGTTCATTTTTTAATGAATAGTGTAAAATGTTGTATTTTAATTCAAAACCTCTTTTTAATCTAATTTATTTATATGATTATATTATATTTTGAATTGGTTTTAAAGTGAAATTAGAATATATTTTTACCATTAAATCCAATAGTGGTCTTTGGAATTAATTTCACTTTGAAATCAGACTTAAACTAGTGTCAATCTTTTGATACTTATTGTTTCATAAAAACACACTATTTGCTCTGACAGCGGGAATTAATTATTAAATTAATTAATGTTACTTATATGTTTTGAATTTTATAAAATAGACTTCATTTTTGAATTCGGAATATCAAATATAGCTTAGGGTGAATTTTTGGGATTTTTTTGAAAAACTTCAATTTTTGATGAATAGTGAAACCACTAAGTGGTACTTATAAAAACTGATTTTTCGTTTAAATGAAATTTTACCACTTCTGTGTTTTGAATTTAAAAAATCCGACATACATGGTTGTAATTAATAAGTAAAATGTGGTTCAATGAGATTAAAATAATTTTTTGGTGAATAGTAACTTTTAAGTTCTTAATCGTGATTAGAAGTAATTAGTGTAGTTTAAAGTAAGAATAATGTTTTAATAAAATGAAATGACCTAGAAACATGTCATACCCTAATTGGATGTGTAATGTCCAACCAATACAATCCATGGGTCAACTTGGGGACCCCATGGAGCCACTTTGGTTGGAAAATGACATTAATATCTTTTTATTTAAAGTGAAAATAAAAATGTCACAAACATGAGTTGTTTTACTAAAACAATTTTTACATGGGGTTATACAAATCATATTTTTAACTATAAATATTCATTGGAAAGCTATTAAGATTTCATAAATCATAGTATTTTGTTTATAATTTTTAGACATTAAATAAATTAAATTATATATGACATCATGATGATGCAGCGATGAACTCATTATTAAACGATTTAAATAAAATGGAAAGATAATGTAATATCTAAGACCTACACATGTCCAAAACCAATTTTATGAGTTTATTTAGAACCCTTATCACCTTATCCTAGAATTATATCAATTTGGGACCTCTTAAATCCGAATTTCATTTTAAAATAAAGTGACTTTTCTTTACTTTCCAAGAGTGCCCCTCCTCTCCTCTTATAAAAGGCTCCCACCTCTACCTCGTTACCCACACTCCCAAAGCCTTTGGCTCAGTCAACCCCTGACCATTTTGTCTCTACACTTCCCTCTATTACTCCTTGAAGCCTCACTTTGGGCAGAAGTCTTCCCAAGTAATCCTTTGAGCTCAAACCAAAGGGAGTTACCCGATTTTAAGGTAATGTCTTCACTTGAGTCCTTTTGTTTTATCTTTCTTCTCCAACCCCCTAAAATCTTTTTATTAATTTATTTTTTAACAACTAAAGTATCATAAATATACTAGTATGTTGTTATAATAAGGATTCGAGCTACACTTACACACACCTACATCTAATGGTTAAAGAACATACTGTTTCCGTGGATGGCGAATTTCGGCCTCCCGAAACGATGATTGTTCAAAATTCTTTTAACACCTTCAAAGGTGGCCATTAAGATGAAACTATATTTATATATGATATATAATATGTTTATGTTTTCCTTAAGATTATTTATTTTTCATTTTGGGCATACCTTTATGGTTTCCATTATGGGTAAACACGATATCTTCATTTAAGGAAGTGCGGACTACAACCCCCTCAAAGTGATGTGATTCGTTAATTCCATACCTGTGACGTATAAAGGATGGATTTAATGTTATTATATATGATGTTATACTGTAATTCTAATATAACTCTATATAGTTATTATTTCTTTCCATTAAAGTATGAGATAGAAATGAAAGTAACGTTCATGTGTACGTACGGCTTACCGTCTCCATGAACAGTGCATTTCATTTCTTATCCCCAAATGTAATGTACTATTATAAGTACATGTATATAATGGATATATATGATGAATGATACATATAATTGATGAATATAATTCTGGAATTAAAATATACATACCTCTCATTTAGTTTTAATTCCATTAATATGACAAAGTAATGAAAGTAGCATTCATGCATACGTACGGCTTACCGTCTCCATGAACGGTGCATTTCATTTATTACCTCTAAATGATTATGTGATATTATAAATACATGTATATTATAGATATGTATGATATATATGATATCCAAATCAGGAATGTCATTCTAGATATAAAGAAACTTTGACCACACGAACAACATGTAATTGTAAGAAGTCCACTTTCGACTTAAGAACCAAATATCGACAAAACAAACATTATTAACTTAAATGATTAAATAATGTTTATAACATGGAAATAAGTGATATAAAAGGAATAATGAACTTGAAAAATGTTCTTAATCAAATAGAAATTAACTCAAGTTTATTATTCAGGACGTTAAAGAACGATCGAGTCAAGTCGGACCCGAGGTAAGGGATCTTACTCCTCTCTTTCTTTTTAAGTACACTCTTTTATGTCATTCCTTTTAAAGCTCATCTTTCTTGTTATTGGGATGTTATTTTATATTAATCTTACTGTAATTTTATGTTCATATGATGAGAGACCCTATTCTCTCTCATCAATCCATTTTGGAAGTTTTGAGTGGCGCCGTTAGGCTACCGAATTTTCGTAAGAGATCTAACCTCTCTCTTTCTTTTTAAGTACTCTCCTTTATGTCACTTCTTTTAAGCTCCTCTTTGTTATGTTGGGGGATGTTCTTTTATATTACTCTTTTTTTAAACATTATGTTAATATGATGAGATACCCTATTTGATCTCATCAATCCATTTTTGTATGTTTTAAGTGGCGCCGTTAGGCTGCCGAGTTTTCGTAAGAGATTTTTCATCTCACTTTTAGTCCCGTGAGATTTATGCTACATTTGCCACCATTTCCTTTGAGTGGTGTATGTAATTCCCATTATTATACTCTTTGTGTAATATACTTTCGTTTATGAGTATTTATATCAATGATGTATTGTCCTTTCATGGGGTGTATGTTTCGAAAGATACCCAAGTCGGTAAGGGAACCTTTCACCCTCATCTTTTTAAAAGACTTCTTTTGTTGGGTCTTTTAATTCACATATTTTTATGTTGGGATATGTTCTCATATATCCTTATTGATGTAAATTTTATGTCCAAGTGATGAGATACCCTTTTTATCTCTCATCAACTCATTTTCTGAATTTTGAAGTGATGCCGTTAGGCTGTCGAATTTTACCAAGGGAACTTTTTAACCGAATTTCGATTTCTTTGGGTTCAACATGTAGTTATTGAATATGCCATCTTTTGAATATGTGTGAATGACCTTTTATTGTTTTACACTCAATATCCACTTATATTTGGTGTATTTATATTTGTCACACATAATTTTGAGATTGAATTATCCTTAATTTAAGGATACCTTCTTTATAAGGGAATTCATCACATTTGACATTTCTATTAAGACTTCATTGTTGTTATGCACCAATTCACTCTTATATGGTGTATATACTATCCTTTGGAATATTATATCATGAATCCATTTATTCTCATGATATTATAAAGTTCGGATTAAATGTTATTCTGAAATTATTTGTATTCAAGAGTCTCTAATTTTTTTAAAAACTCTTTAACAAAAATATTGTTTTCAATGTTTTAAAGATTTATTATTCTAAATCTTTATCTTTAATGTCCATTTTTTCAAAATGGTTTTCAGTATTTATTTATATGGACATTAATGTTTTAAAATTATAATTCCAATAAAAGCTTCAAAGTGGTATGGGACACTTTGATTCAAAAATCTCTTTTAAATGATTTTTGAAAATGGATTGATTAATTCAATATCTTGGAATTACTTATTTTGATTGAAAATGAATTTTTGTTATTGAAATGTTTATATTTGCAATATTTTATGTGTAATGATGGTACTTGGACATTTTACGGGTGGTTACGTGATAAACAATATGACGGGTGGTGCCGTGAATACCAGGACGGATGGTTACGTTATAAACTCCAATGCATTGGGTATGGAAGTCGGCCGTATGGATATTCCATTAAGTATGTATGGAAGTTGGCCGAATGGCTATTCCATTAAGTGATATGTGTGGAAGTCGACCTTATGGTTATTCCACTTAAGTATGTTTATGTCCCAAGTTACCTTTATATGTTATGTGATATTTATATGGGGTTTATGGTAATCTTTTGGTTACAGAAGGGTAAGTAATGAACTTTTATTCAGCGAAGAGTTTTTACTACTCCGAAAAGGTGAAAATTATTACTTTGATAAAGTATACATGGTTTACTTGTTGTTTTGAAAAACTAACAGTTTTCATTATTTGTGTATCCTTTACTGATATTTTTATGCTCATCCCAAGTTTTTGAAATGTTTTTCACAGGACTTAGCGTGGAATAGGGTCAAGGATGGGATCAAGGGAAAGTCATGCTACCTAAAACATGGAACTAGACATGTTTCTTTTTAATAGTTTTTATTTTATGGAAATTTAGTAGAAGCGACTACTTTGTAATCTTTTGAGATGTAATAGTTATGTCCTAATTCTCTAAAACTCTAAACCTAAAAAGATCCTCAATGTGAATTACTCTTTTAATTCAATA
Source organism: Viscum album (assembly GCA_963277665.1). Taxonomy (NCBI): domain Eukaryota; kingdom Viridiplantae; phylum Streptophyta; class Magnoliopsida; order Santalales; family Viscaceae; genus Viscum; species Viscum album. Next base: position 20,014,695 of record OY728124.1, read on the forward strand.
TTAAGTAAGGTTTAAGGCTGAGGCCTTATAGTTGGTATCAAAGGTTGGTTTAGATAACTTTAGAGGTTAGAGTATTCTTTAAGAATAAGTGACATTACCATAATGGTTAGGATTTCAGAAAGAGTCCTAGTTTTTAGATAAAGTGAATGAGTAAGTATATCTTCCTCATTAGTACATGATGGTTCTGTTGATATACTCACACTGACCCTTTTTGGTTTTAGTAAATGGCTGGATCTAACAGGCACCAAAGTAACAGTGGATGTGAAGGAAACTGTGACAGTTTTCTGAGCGAGCAGCTGAATGATATGGGAGCTGCAATGAGAACTCTTGTGTTTATCCTCAACCAACTATCTGGAGTCATTATTGACCACCTAAACCTTGGTGATTTCTATAAGGCATCATATATGCGAGAAACAAATCCCTACGGAACTACATGTAATAATCATAAAGGTAAGCGTGTTCAAAAACCTATGTGTCAAAGATGTGGAAAAAAAAACACCTAGGAAAATGTTTCAAAGGGACAGAAATATGCTATAGATGTGGAAATGAAGGTCATAAAGCAAGAACCTGCCATGGAAAAAGGAAGCATCTAGTTGACTCGAGGAAAGGGAAAGAAGTTATTTCTGAGGGATCGATTGAATGTTTTAAATGTGGTGTGCATGGTCATTATGTAAACACATGTCCTATGAAGAAGTTTCAGGAATACCAAGATCGTACAAATATTCATTTACCAATACCTAATGCCATTCTGATTGCGAATGAAGAAACTGACAATGACCAATCAAAGGTATGGATTATTTCATGACTATTGTTTTCCTATTTTGGAATATTAGGATATGATTCATGATTTTGTTTTTAGGAAAGAAGTATTTCAGAATAAGTTGGAAAGGAATGGTTAATGGATCATGAAGAATGTTGAATGAGTAAGATGTCAACATATAAGGGCTTCAAGAGTTATGGTGAAATTCTTAAGAGTATTAAGTCTCTTTTGATGATGGGGTTACATTAGAAGACTTTTTATATTATGTGTAACCCTGATGTTTAATATATGAAAATTTTATTCAAGGAATATTTATCTTTTCTTTTGTGGACATATTTATAAAGAACCATTTGGGTTTATATGATCCTTACTTTTGAGGTAATTATGGATTACTATATGTTATGATTGAAGTGAAAGACATGAGATAAAATTGAGGTTAAATTATGTTATAGTTATTTTTGTTGATTTTATCCCTTTTTGGGGAATGATTTGAGAATTATATAGTTTTGGAAAAAGGAAAACACGCAGACCGTGTGACTACCCGTCGCGTCAGACAAAGCTGCGGGAATCGAACCCACAACCAAAGTGCAACTGGTATTTATCGCCTACCACTGGACTACGTGAAGTCCCTGGTTAGTTTGACTAATTCTTTTTAGTTAGATGTTTTTAGGAATCAAGAGTAAGTTTATTTTGGGTTATCTATGGAAATGATTAACCTATCATGGAGTATATGTGATTAGGTTAATTACTTTTCAATATGAGAATTTAAGAGCAACTGATGTTATTTAGAGATAAAAGTTAATTTGTACCTTGGAAGATTATGTGATTAAATCCTTCAAATATTTGGGTTTCAATCTTAGTTTGGTTTACTTTTAATAATTTTATGGACAAATTGTTTATCAGATGGTCCTCATTGAACTTTGGGGTTTGTTGGACAAATTTTGGAGATTAAGCATAGATTTTCTTTTTAAAGGGTTATCCTTTTCTGGATTATCTGATCTTGTACTAACCTTTTTGGTTTTGGTTTTGGTTAAAGCATAAAGACATGAGAAGTATATAGTTATCTTTGGTGGATTATGTGATTATCTAGAAGTTGATTATAGTACTCTTAATATGAACAAGTCTTCCTAAATACTCGTCTTTTGGAGAAAATATGAGTTTGTGTAAGGAATCTAATAAAAGTTGAAAGTCAACATGATAAGTGATTATGTTTCCTTATGAATAAATTCCTCAATAAAAAGTAACTTAAAACAAAAATGTTGTCTATTAACTTTTCCTACTGGGGAATCAAATACCGTTTAACCCATCACAAGTTTGTGATTTTCTTATGGTTAACTTTCTCCTAGACATGTTTACTATCACTCTCCCTCAAGAACACGACCCTTTGCTTTTTCTTCCATGTCCATGTTTTCCTACACGAAATCCTATTATGGGTTAACTTGGGTGACCTCTGTACTTATATTTCTTTATTTTAAAGTGATTGTTTTACCGACTCTTGTTCCGATGTGGGACTTTCAAGGATGTTTCCAAGATCAATTTTAAAAATTGCGAGGACGCAATTCCCAAAAGGGGGGAAGGATGTAACAACCCAGGTAAATAAAGAATATGACATTTTCATATTTATCCATATTTTTGAATAAAATATTAATATGACTTTAAAGGGGACGCTATGCTCGATGGCGTACCCAACACGCAACAACGAGTTTCTTGGGAATCTTACGTTGCACTCTAATAATAAAATAATATTATTTTAAATGGTAGTTAGCATGTAGCCGTTGTATTGGTGGGAATGGATAGAAATAACTAAAATATGATTATATATGTTTTTAAATGTTTTTACATTTATCCAATAAAAGATAAAGACTTAAAATACGGAAAGAATTCAATTTCAGGCGTATATGCCCTAGTTTTCACTAAAGGTTCACTTATCGCCTTTTGATGGCGAACCGTAATTAAATATAGTTTTGTTCACTATTATAAATTCTATTGGACCAAATAAAACTCTTATTTAGAATCAGGACATCAAAATTTACTTTGTGTAAATTTTTGGCATCTTTCCGATAAAGTTCATTTTTTAATGAATAGTGTAAAATGTTGTATTTTAATTCAAAACCTCTTTTTAATATAATTTATTTATATGATTATATTATCTTTTGAATTGGTTTTAAAGTGAAATTAGAATATATTTTTACCATTAAATCCAATAGTGGTCGTTGGAATTAATTTCACTTTGAAATCAGACTTAAACTAATGTCAATCTTTTGATACTTATTGTTTCATAAAAACACGCTATTTACTCTGACAGCGGGAATTAATTATTAAATTAATTAATGTGACTTATATGTTTTGAATTTTGTAAAATAGACTTCATTTTTGAATTTGTAATATCAAATATAGCTTAGGGTGAATTTTCGGGATTTTTCTGAAAAATTTCAATTTTTTGATGAATAGTGAAACCACTAAGTGGTACTTATAAAAACTGATTTTTCGTTTAAATGAAATTTTACCACTTCTGTGTTTTTAATTTCAAAAATCCGACATACATGGTTGTCATTAAGAAGTAAAATGTGGTTCAATGAGATTAAAATAATTTTTTGGTGAATAGTAACTTTTAAGTTCTTAATCGTGATTAGAAGTAATTAGTGTAGTTTAAGGTAAGAATAATGTTTTAATAAAATGAAATGACCTATACACATGTCGTACCCTCATTGGATGTGTCATGAAAGATCAAGAAAATCCATGGGTCAACTTGGGGACCCCATGGAGCCACTTTGGTTGGAAAATGACATTAATATCTTTTTATTTAAAGTTAAAATAAAAATGTCACAAACATGAGTTGTTTTACTAAAACAATTTTTACATGGGGTTATACAAATCCAATTTTTGATTATAAATATTCATTGGAAAGATAAAAAGATTTCATACATCATAGTAGTTTTTTTTATAATTTATAAACATTAAATAAATTAAATTATTTATGACATCATGATGATGCAGCGATGACCTCATTATTTAACGATTTAAATAAAATGGAAAGATAATATAATATATAAGACCTAAACATGTACAAAACCTATTGGATGAGTGTATTTAGAACCCTTATCACCTTATCCTCGAATTATATCAATTTGGGACCTCTTAAATCGGAATATCATTTTAAAATAAAGTGACTTTTCTTTACTTTCCAAGAGTGCCCCTCCTCTCCACTTATAAAAGGCCCCCACCTCTACCTCCTTACCCACACTCCCAAAGCCTTTGGCTCGGCCAACCCCTGACCATTTTGTCTCTCCACTTCCCTATCTTACTCCTTGAATCCTCACTTTGGGCATAATTCTTCCCAAGGAATCCTTTGAGCTCAAACCAAAGAGAGTTACCCGATTTTAAGGTAATGTCTTCACTTGAGTCCTTTTGTTTTATCTTACTTCTCCAACCCCCTAAAATATTTTTATTCATTTATTTTGTAACAAATCCAGTATAATAAATATACTAGGATATTTTTATAAGAAGTATTTGAGCTACACTTACACACACCTACATATAATGGTTAAAGAACATACTATTTCCGTGGATGGCGAATTTCGGCCTCCCGAAACGATGATTGTTCAACATTCTTTTAACACCTTCAAAGGTGGCCATTAAGATGAAACTATATTTATATATGATATATAATATGTTTATTTTTTCCTTAAGATTCTGTATTTTTCATTTTGGGCATACCTTTATGGTTTCCATTGTGGGTAAACGCGATATCTTCATTTAAGGAAGTGCGGACTACCGCCCCCTCAAAGTGATGTGATTCGTTAATGCCATACGTGGGACGTATAAAGGATGGATTTAATGTTATTATATATGATGTTATACTGGAATTATAATATACCTCTATATCGTTATTATTTCATTCCATTAAAGTATGAGATAGAAATGAAAGTAGCGTTCATGCGTACGTACGGCTTACCGTCTCCATGAACGGTGCATTTCATTTCTTATCCCCAAATGTAATGTACTATTATAAGTACATGTATATAATGGATATATATGATGAATGATACATATAAATGATGAATATAATTCTGGAATTAAAATATACATACCTCTCATTTAGTTTTAATTTCATTAATATGACAAAGAAATGAAAGTAGCGTTCATGCATACGTACGGCTTACCGTCTCCATGAATGGTGCATTTCATTTCTTACCTCTACATGATTATGTGATATTATAAATACATTTATATTCTAAATATGTATGATATATATGATATCCAAATCAGGAATGTCATTCTGGATATAAAGAACCTTTGACCACACGAACAACGTGTAATTGTAAGAAGTCCACTTTCGACTTAAGAACCAAATATCGACAAAACAAACATTATTAACTTAAATGATTACATAATGTTTATAACATGGCAATAAGTGATATAGAAGGAATAATGAACTTGAAAAAGGTTCTTAAGCAAATATAAATTAACTCAAGTTTATTATTCAGGACGTTAAAGAACGATCGAGTCAAGTCGGACCCGAGGTAAGGGATCTTACTCCTCTCTTTCTTTTTAAGTACACTCTTTTATGTCATTCCTTTTAAAGCTCATCTTTCTTGTTATTGGGATGTTCTTTTATATTAATCTTACTGTAATTTTTATGTTCATATGATGAGAGACCCTATTCTCTCTCATCAATCCATTTTAGAAGTTTTGAGTGGCGCCGTTAGGCTGCCGAATTTTCGTAAGAGATCTAACCTCTTTATTTCTTTTTAAGTACTCTCCTTTATGTCACTTATTTTAAGCTCATCTTTGTTATGTTGGGGGATGTTCTTTTATATTCCTATTTCTGTAAACATTATTTTAATATGATTAGAGACCCTATTTGATCTCATCAATCCATTTTTGTATGTTTTAAGTGGCTCCGTTAGGCTGCCGAGTTTTCGTAAGAGATTTTTCATCTCACTTTTAGTCCCGTGAGATTTATGCTACATTTGCCACCATTTCCTTTGAGTGGTGTATGTACTTCCCATTATTCTACTCTTTGTGTTATATAATTTTTTTTATGAGTATTTACATCAATGATGTATTGTCCTTCTTTCATGGGGTGTATGTTTTGAATGATACTCAAGTCGGTAAGGGAACCTTTCACCCTCCTATTTTTAAAAGAATTATTTTGTTGGGTCTTTTAATTCACATATTGTTATGTTGGGATATGTTCTCATATATCCTTATTGATGTAAATTTTATGTCCAAGTTATGAGATACCCTTTTTATCTCTCATCAACTCATTTTCTGAATTTTGAAGTGATGCCGTTAGGTTGTCGAATTTTACCAAGGGAACTTTTTAACCCAATTTCGATTTCTTTGGGTTCAACATGTAGTTATTGAATATGTCATCTTTTGAATATGTTTGAATGAACTTTTATTGTTTTACACTCAATATCAACTTATATTGGGTGTATTTATATTTTTCACACATAATTTTGAGATTGAATTATCCTTAATTTAAGGATACCTTCTTTATAAGGGAATTCATCACATTTGACATTTCTATTGAGACTTCATTGTTGTTATGCACAAATTCACTCTTATATGGTGTATATACTGTCCTTTGGAATATTATATCATGAATCCATTTATTCTCATGATATTATAAAGTTCAAATTTAATGTTATTTTGAAATTATTTTTATTCAAGAGTCTCTCATTTTGTTAAAAACTCTTTAACAAAAATATTGTTTTCAATGTTTTAAAGATTTTTTATTCTAAATCTTTATCTTTAATGTCCATGTTTTCAAAATGGTTTTCAGTATTTATTTATATGGACATTAATGTTTTAAAATTATAATTCCAATAAAAGCTTCAAAGTGTTATGGGACACTTTGATTCAAAAATCTCTTTTAAATGATTTTTGAAAATGGATTGATTAATTCAATATCTTGGAATTACTTATTTTGATTGAAAATGAAATGTTGTTATTGAAATGTTTATATTTTCAATATTTTATGTGTAATGATGGTACTTAGAAATTTTACTGGTGGTTACGTGATAAACCATATGACGGGTGGTGCCGTGAATACTAGGACGGGTGGTTACGTTATAACCTCTAATGCATTGGGTATGGAAGTCGGCCGTATGGCTATTCCATTAAGTATGTATGGAAGTTGGCCGAATGGCTATTCCATTAAGTGATATGTGTGGAATTCGACCTTATGGTTATTCCACTTAAGTATGTTTATGTCCCAAGTTACCTTTATATGTTATGTGATCTTTATATGGGTTTTATGGTAATCTTTTGGTTACAGAAGGGTAAGTAATGAACTTTTATTCAGCGAAGATTTTTTACTACTTCGAAAAGGTGAAAAGTATTACATTGATAAAGTATACATGGTTTACTTGTTGTTTTGAAAAACTAACAGTTTTCATTCTTTGTGTTGGGTCGGAAAAAACGGGGAAAAGATGGAAAGAGGGGGGGTGAATTGCCTTTTAAAAAAATGATTGACAAATTAAAAATCAAAGTAAAAGATGCAGCGGAAATAAAGAGGCAAGACACACAAAATTGATAACGGAGTTCGGCCAAAACCCGGCCTACGTCTCCGCTCCCAACTCAACCGTTGAGAGATTCCTACCGCTTGCTTTTCAATGGTTTTAGCAAGAAACCCACTAGGCTTTGAGGTAGCACTAGGACCTATTACAGCTTGCTTTTTGTGGTTTAGCAAGAACCCACTTGCTTTTGATGGTTTAGCAAGAACCCACTAGGCTTTTTAACGGGTGAAGGCTAGCTCACCGAAACACAAGCCTTTTAAAAGGAAAGGCTTGAAGAAACCTCTTCACACCTTAATGGTGGTGTGAGAACCCAAAAGAAAGGGGGATGAGAAAAGGGTTTGGGGTTTGTAGGCACAAACCCAAAATTAAGCTCAAAAAGATAAAAACAATAAAAACCGTATTTGGGAAGACTTGGGCGCCTTTGATTGATTGGAGATGTTGAAGGCCGCTTCCAAGCTTCTTTGGAGGAGCTCTTTGGATGTGGAAGTTGTTGGAGCGCTTGAGGTTCCTTTGAAGGAAGTCGCCGGAGGTTGGCCAAATGATGAGATTTGTGTACGTTGGCTTCACAAGTGTTTCGGTTGTGGTCCGGGGCTTCCTTGGCCTTTATTTATAGGCATGGAACCCATTGGGGGCCTTCGGAGCCGTTGGAGAAGTCCTCAGAGCCGTTGGAGGCCAAAAGAGGGTTGACTGGTCAAACCCAACGGCTAGTTTGACTGGGCTACCGGCTGGCCGGTACAGGTCCACCGGCTGGCCGGTGCCTTGGCAGAGGAGGAGAATTCTGGTCCAGGCTCCACCGGCTGACCGGTGCCAGAGCCACCGGCTGGCCGGTGGCAAGACAGTAGCTCACACTGTTTGATCTGGGTGCCACCGGCTGGCCGGTGACAGAGCCACCGGCTGACCGGTGGAACCTGGCAGTGGGCAATGCCTCTGCCAGGTCCACCGGCTGGCCGGTGCTATCACACCGGTTGGCCGGTGGACTGAGTTTCAGTCCACTCCTTGTCCTTTCTTGGGCCATTCCTTTGGCAATCTTTTGCCTATCATCCACAATACTTAAAACACAATATTAGATAAATAAGAAGATGATTGTGATCATGAAAATCAAACAACGAGGGGAACGAGATGTACAACAATCTCCCCCTATTTTGATGATCACAATCACCAAAACAATTAAAGTAAAAACATAAATGAAAGGCATGCTTTTAATGAATAAATTGAAAATAAATGCTAAGCATGATCAAAAGGTTTCTCCCCCAATCAATCAAGAAATTTCTCCCCCTTTGTGATTATCAAAATAGAATGGGGCATAAAACTTGATTGAGGGAAAAATTGAAAATCAAGATTTTAAACCAATTGAAAATAATACCAATTGTTGAAAATTTTGAAATGAAAATTGAATAACAGTTTGAATTGAAAGTTTTGAATCAAAAACCAATTGAAATTTGAAATTTGAATTGAAAGTTTTGAATCAAAAGTTTGAACTGAAAGTTTTGAATGAAAAATTCGAATTGAATATTTTGAAATGAAAATTTTGATACCAAGAGTTGAAATTGAAAGTTGGAATCGAAAATTTTGAAATTGAAAATCAAAAGGGCTTAATTTGAAATTGAAAGTTTGAATTGAAACAAAAAGCTTAAACAACCCTAACTCCCCCTAAATAAAAACAAAAAGTCACCGGGGAGAGGGATTTTGAAAAGAGACAATTTTAGGCCCAGAGAGACTCGCTAAGAGGGATTTTTCAATCCACACTTGCCTTGTAGTGGGTCTTCTCCTATAGAATTCATCCGAATAAAAAAACGATTTGGGCCTACCATACCGGGCATTTTTACAATTACACTCATATATCATGTGCCCAGGTTTTTTACAATAATTGCAAAATTTAAAACAAGAGCTCCCCCTTACAAAAACAGTGGGTGCATGGGAGGAGGAAGCTTGGTTGGTATAGCCAAGTCCTTGAGTGGTCCTAGAAATTCGTTGGGAACCTAGGAGATTGTTCAAATTTTGTTCCCCTTGGGTGAACTTAGCTAGGGTTTCTTTTAAATCTTTGATGGTTGATTCCATAGAATCAACATTTGGAAAATTTTGGATTTTGAGGGTGAGTTCCTCCTTCTCTTTGAGAAGTTGTTCTTTTTCGGAGGAAAGCTTTTTGAAATTCTTTTTCAAAGCAACAAATTTTGAAGATAAAGCATGAAAACCTTTTTCTAGTTGGTCTCTAGCGTGTGAGAGTTCTTCATAAGAAAGATGATTAAAAGAATTTGAAGAACTAGAAGACGAGGAAGAAGAGTCGGAAGATGATACCTCATGTTTTGCCATTAGGAATTTTTTACCTTGGTCGCTCGAGGAGAAGGAGGAGAATGAAGAGGTGGAGCTATCACTCCATGTTGCCTTTGAAGCCTTCTTCGTTTTCTTCTTCTTGGCCCTTTTCTTGTGAAGTGGGCAAGCGGGTACGGATTTTGCATCGGGTTCTAGCTTTTGAATGGGTTCTTGCTTTTGAGCCATGCTAGTACCTTCATAAGTTAGTTCTAAAAGCTTCCAAATATCATGAGAAGATGTGCAAGAAGAAATACAATTAAAAACATTACGGTCAAGACCACAATGAAGAGCGTTCATGGCTTTGCCATCAAGCTCAAAATAAGCAATGTCATTGGGGGTCCATTTAGACTCATCTTTACAAGAGAGAGTATAACCGTGCATGACAATTCTAAAAATAGGATAGCTAATGATTTTGAGAAAAGTTGACATGCGGGTTTTCCAAAAAGTATAATCGGCTCCATCAAAGAATGGAGCACGATCCAAAGAATTTCCTTCGGGGGATTGAGAGGAAGAAGCGGTAGAAGCCATAAAAAAAAATAGGATCTTTAAATTTGAAACCGGTTAAGGAATTATTCAAATTTTGCCTCTGATACCAATTGTTGGGTCGGAAAAAACGGGGAAAAGATGGCAAGAGGGGGGGTGAATTGCCTTTTAAAAAAATTATTGACAAATTAAAAATCAAAGTAAAAGATGCAGCGGAAATAAAGAGGCAAGACACACAAAATTGATAACGGAGTTCGGCCAAAACCCGGCCTACGTCTCCGCTCCCAACTCAACCGTTGAGAGATTCCTACTGCTTGCTTTTCAATGGTTTTAGCAAGAAACCCACTAGGCTTTGAGGTAGCACTAGGACCTATTACAGCTTGCTTTTTGTGGTTTAGCAAGAACCCACTTGCTTTTGATGGTTTAGCAAGAACCCACTAGGCTTTTTAACGGGTGAAGGCTAGCTCACCGAAACACAAGCCTTTTAAAAGGAAAGGCTTGAAGAAACCTCTTCACACCTTAATGGTGGTGTGAGAACCCAAAAGAAAGGGGGATGAGAAAAGGGTTTGGGGTTTGTAGGCACAAACCCAAAATTAAGCTCAAAAAGATAAAAACAATAAAAACCGTATTTGGGAAGACTTGGGCGCCTTTGATTGATTGGAGATGTTGAAGGCCGCTTCCAAGCTTCTTTGGAGGAGCTCCTTGGATGTGGAAGTTGTTGGAGCGCTTGAGGTTCCTTTGAAGGAAGTCGCCAGAGGTTGGACAAATGATGAGATTTGTGTACGTTGGCTTCACAAGTGTTTCGGTTGTGGTCCGGGGCTTCCTTGGCCTTTATTTATAGGCATGGAACCCATTGGGGGCCTTCGGAGCCGTTGGAGAAGTCCTTAGAGCCGTTGGAGGCCAAAAGAGGGTTGACTGGTCAAACCCAACGGCTAGTTTGACTGGGCTACCGGCTGGCCGGTACAGGTCCACCGGCTGGCCGGTGCCTTGGCAGAGGAGGAGAATTCTGGTCCAGGCTCCACCGGCTGACCGGTGCCAGAGCCACCGGCTGGCCGGTGGCAAGACAGTAGCTCACACTGTTTGATCTGGGTGCCACCGGCTGGCCGGTGACAGAGCCACCGGCTGACCGGTGGAACCTGGCAGTGGGCAATGCCTCTGCCAGGTCCACCGGCTGGCCGGTGCTATCACACCGGTTGACCGGTGGACTGAGTTTCAATCCACTCCTTGTCCTTTCTTGGGCCATTCCTTTGGCAATCTTTTTCCTATCATCCACAATACTTAAAACACAATATTAGATAAATAAGAAGGTGATTGTGATCATGAAAATCAAACAACGAGGGGAACGAGATGTACAACACTTTGTGTATCCCTTACTGAGCTTTTTATGCTCATCCCAAGTTTTTGAAATGTTTTTCACAGGACTTAGCGTGGAATAGGGTCAAGGATGGGATCAAGGGAAAGTCATGCTACTTAAAACACGGAACTAGACATGTTTCTTTTTAAGAGTTTTTATTTTATGGAAATTTAGTAGAAGAGACTACTTTGTAATCTTTTGAGATTTAATAGTTATGTCCTAATTCTCTAAAACTCTAAACCTGAAAAGATCCTCAATGTGAATTACTCATTTAATTCAATATTAAGTAAGGTTTAAGGCTGGGGCCTTATATAAAAAGTATTCTAATACCCAATAAATATTACTTTATCATCTTTTAGATCAAACTTACCAAGGGTTTTTTTAGTATCCAAGATATATAATTTGAATCCAAAAAACATAAAGTACCCAACTTTAGGTTTTCTATTATTCCATAAATCATAAGGTGTATTTTTAAAAAGAGATCTAATTAAAAATTTATTCGTAATATAGAATACTGTATTAAAAACTTATTTTCAAAAATATGTAGGGAAACTATACTCATTTAATATAGTTTTGACCATTTATTGAATAATTCTTTTAATTATTTCAATAATTTCATTTTGTTGAGGTGTTATTGAATTAGAAAAATTATTTTTAATAACCAGATTTAAGAAAAAATATTTATATTATTGATTCTCAAATTCTCCTCCATGATCACTCAATGAAATTATTTTAAAATATTTTTCATTCTGAACCAACTTAAAAAAATTTATAAGAACTCAAAAAGATTGAATTTTAAATTTTAGAAAGTAAACCCAGGTTAATCTTGAAAAGTCATCAAATAAAACAAAAATAAGGAATCATATATCTAATATTTCTACTTCCAATACTAGAAATTTAAGTTATATCCACGGATCTATAGCCATGGTTTTATTGATCCGTGGCTGTAGAATCTTTATAGCCACGTTTTAATTGAAAAACCATGGCAATAATTTTACCCCCCTAAGCATCGGGCTCCTCCTCCCCCGATACGTGACTCCCTCGACCTCTCCATGCTCTCCGCCTCCCTAGAACTCTCCGCGACCTCCTCCCCGCCGAATGCCACCGCTCCTCCCCCGATTCACAACCCTCTTTCTCCCTCTACCACTCCACTCCCTCCTCCTCCCTCGACCTCTCCACACATTCCTCCTCGTTGAATAACGCCACTCCTCCCCTGATCCATGATGCTCCTAACCCTCAACCTCTCTCACGATGACATAAATCACCTACCACCTGGAGACCCTTCTCCCTCGTCGCCGACCAATCGATTATCCCTTGTACGATCCTCACCGGATTCTCCATTCCACCCCACCCCCTTCATCAGTCGATCATTTATTTGGGATTTGTGGTATGATCACTCCCTCAACCCTCATTCTTCCTTTTCCATTATATTTATATTATTTTGTTTTCTCAGTTAGGGTTTCAAGGAAATGATTCCACCGAGCATGGTAGAATCATCCCACTTCAAGGGTAATTGGGGTGTAGCTTGTATATGTGGTCCTTGGAGGTGATTATTATGCTATATACCATCATTCATCTTGAGGTACATTTATCAGTTTACTTATTTAGGGTTATTGATGAATTTATAATAAACTGAACATTTATTCAAGGATGTAAATTGGGAATTTTGTGTGGATTAAGTCTAGGTTTATTTATGAGTTAGTTTAATCCTATTGTTTGTGGGTTTAGTGTCATGATTAAACCTAGTGGTTTTTGCAAGGGGTGGGTGGGGGGTGTGCCGGAGAAGGGGGCAGGGATTACCAACATTTATTAATGGTGATGTTTTTTATAGAATGGGGGCACATATAGCCAGGATTTTAAAACGTGGCTATAGACCTATAGCCACAGTTTATAGCTGTGGAAAAAGGCCTATAACCACGAGTTTCAAATGTGGATATATGTATTGCATGACTTAGGATACTACCACGGTTTGAAAACCATGGCTATAGGGCGTTGCCACGGTTTGAACCATGGATATAGGGATATAACCATGGTTCAAACTATGGCTGTAGGGATAGAGCCATGGTTTGAAATCGTGGCTATAGGTTTTTCCCTATAGCCACACTAATACCAGAAAAATATTTTTTATTAGAAAATTTAGACAATGAAAATATATTACAGTGAAAAATTATTCTGTAAAATATCCAAGAATCACTTATTTCAATATTTAAATAGTTCAAAATTTTGTTCACAAAAGTAACTAAGATCCAAAATATAAACATTTTCTATTCTAGTTTCTCTAAATTTAAGAAATTTATTCTTAAAAATATAAGATAGATTATTTTAGCAATAAATTGTAAAACCATTATCTAAAAGTTGAGAAATACTTATTGGAATATGATTCAACCCTTTAACATAGAGTAATTTATTAATCAAAATATAATTTGTATCTCCAACTGACCCGACTCTAATGATAATTCCATAAGCATTGTCATCAAAGGTAACCAAACCTCCATCAAATTTATATATTGCATGAATTTTGAAAAAATATACACTAATATGTATTTAATAACCACTTTATATACACCATATAAAATTTCTATACATGTTTTTTTTCACATACAAAAATATAAAACAAGATTTTTTTTGGTACCGAAATACTTTTGGGTCCTACAATGTCATCAAGAAATGATCTAGGCAACTAGATCTATTTAATTTAAAAAAAAATACCATAATTAACTTTAAATAAATATCTAGTAACATAATCTTTCTTAACACTACTAGTTTGAGGATTCCTCAAGAAATAATCATTAACATAATAACCTTTAATACTGCAATAAAATTAAGTAACATTAGACGTGGTATTATTCTTTGAGCATGGAACAAAATAATTTTTATACATTTTAGGTTTCTCACCATTACTATCAATTCTATATATTTCCTTATTATGTGTATTATTCATAATAATTTTATTTAAATACACTTCTCCATTGGTAAAAATAAAATTAGAACTATTTAAGAATTATACTCCATCAAATAAATTTTAATTTTACTATCATGATCAATACAGTTTGAAGCAAATTTATTTCTTTTAATTCTATGTATTGTTTTAGCATAGTATATTTCTAACCTATTAAAAAATTATGAATATTATTGAGAGACTTATTATTTTTCTTTAGGGTTCCATATTTATCTTCTAACATCGAACAATACTAATCTAATTTATCAATTGTATAGTTTTTAGAATCAGAATCAGAAATAAAAGAATATTAATATTATACCTCCTGTTATTGAGGCATAAAAAACATGTTTACCTTATTATTTTATTGATATTTCTCAGATTCAATGATTGAAAAACTGAATGAGTCTTTAGATGTACTCCTAGCGGCCTTCATGGATTTCTTACATTTTTTACCATAATCAACTTTCATTTGAAACTTATTCTCCTTCTTTTAAATTTTTATTATCTCCATAAGTTGTGGGAAATTAGGTTTTATATTCCATAAATATTTTTATTCATAATATATAATTTACTTTAGTACTTGACTAATTTTCTTGTAGTCCTTGAATGGTTTCCTAAAACCCTTATTTCTTTTATATATCATGTTGATTTTTTTGGAAAACCATGTAAAATCCTCTCTTAAATTTGAATAGATTGAATCATTATAGAATATAACATATTACTTTTTCTTATTTTAAAATTTAGGGATATAAAAATTGAGTGATATATTTTTCTCTTGATCATTTTATAATCTCCATCTTCTGTATGAATTTAAACTTCATACATCATTAGAGTTTATTGTCTAATTATAGCTGAAATATCATTACATATAGTAGGAAAAATACTGAGAACTTTCAAAGATTGGTCAAGTTCACATATAGGTGTTCTAAGAGTAAAAACACCACTGACTATCTTAGTTAATATTTCATTCATTTGAGTAATATTTTTATCTTCAAACATTATAAACTTTCAAACTTCAATTTAGAAGTTTTGTATCTCAATTATTTGAAATTATCATTTCCTTCATAGGAAAAAACTTTTGTTTGCTACATTTCAAAGGCACTAGCATATTGAGACTCATGATTAAATTAATTTGGACAAAGTATGTAAATAAATTCATCCATGGATCTTGAATTTAGATTATATTCAATTTTTTGGAAGCATCCCATTTTATAGGTTCATCTTTAGGGACTTTAAATGGATTGATAGCCTTTAGATAAACTTCTAAACCAATCTTTTTAAAATATATAATCAGGAAAGATTTCCAAAATCTATAATTTTCACCATTAAAATATTAATCCCTGATCATAGACATAAATTCTTTAAGTTTATCCATAAATATTATTAATCATTTATATATTTAACTCAATCTTGTTAGATCTAAAAGAAATATTCAATAAATCATTTCTATGATACCAATTATTGTCCCAAAAAGATGACGAAGACCCAAGAAGGGGGTGGGGGTGAATTTTTTCCTTTTTAAAACACTAGATAATTTTGGAACTGATCCTTATTATTCTTGGAAAGATAATTTGTGATTATTTTTTAAATAAAGTATGTATTAGAAAATAAAATAAGACAGAATACTTTTTATAGTGGTTCGGGGCATAAAGATACCCTAGTCCACCCCAATAATACTCTCTATATGTGAGATTGGTGATTTTAATTAGAAAATAATTTTACAAGGGGTATCAAAAGTTGATTATAAGAAACTAAAAATTATTATAATAGTTTTTACAATGCCTTAAAGTAGGACTAACAACTATTCTTAAAACACTCCACACTTGAGTGTTTATAAACAAAATAGATTGAATCTAGTTGGATAATTCCATATGAAAGAATTCAAATGAAGAAATTTCATGTGAAATATTAAGATATATTTATAGAAATATATGAATAACTTCAAATCATATTCCCCACTAAAAATATATGGATTTTCTATAGATAATATTTAGATAAAGAAATCATTGTAAAACACAACTTTTGTAGCAGCAGGATGAATGCATAACAATAGCTTGATAAAACATGAGTGTCTCTAAAGTGAATTTCTGAAAATATTTTAAAGAACTAAAGTAGATGTATTATATATAAGTATAACCTAACTAATAACAGATAGAATAATCTCTTATGTAATCAGAATATTCTGACATAATTTTTAGATCAAGCGATTCAGATCATACAGCTTCAACGAATCAGATCATCAGAAAATTAGCCCAATAAACTATCTAGATATATATATTAAAAATAAATAAATATCCCGAATAAATTCAAGACAAAATAATCCAGAAAATACACCAGATAAATCATGATTTCAAAACATATAGTATATTTTATATTTAAATTTTAACAGCTATGAAAAACTATAAATTCAATAAGAAATTAGAAAAAATTAATCCGTAGTTATAGATCTTCTAAAATATTCTTTAAATTTCTTTACCAAGGGATTTAATCCAATGAAATAGTAGTAGAAATATCAAAATAATTCAAAATTTGAATCCTACGGATGACCAGATCAATGTGGAGATTAAACCAAGCCGAGTTAATTCCAAAAGTATGGTTTCCAACATATGTTTGATTAATAATATAGAGTTCTAGAATATGGAGTATAATACCAATGTCTACTTATCAAAATGAGGCATATCACCAATGTTAGGTTACTTATGCCAGGTAAATAACAAACATATGGTACTTTAATGTGAAGTTACTTAACAAAAGTAAGGTTCTTGATCATAAAATTCAACTCAAACATGGGATCCATGCATGGGGTTGGTCACCAACATTAGGTTTCTACTATAATTTCTGAATATTGTTTCCATACTTCTTGAAAATATTTAGAATACTTTGTATAATTTTCTCACATCCAAATAAATTTAATTAAAAGAATAAAGCTAAAATCCTCTAAAAGTAACTTTATTAGTAAAACAAATGAGGGTATTTTTGAGCATCAAAATTAATGAAAATATCTTTAATAAAAATTATTATACCCACAAAAGGTATCAATATTCTTCCATTAACCAAAATATCATCTCTATATTAGTAAATGGAATCCATTGATCAACTTGATTAGTTGTAGTTCTACATCCATACACTAGAATATTTTCCTTCTTATCATAATCCCTTGATCTCAGTGGATTAGAAACATAATGATTATAAATGAAATGCTAAGAGTTTTGAAATAAAAACCTCTCAACCAAACCACTAGAAAAAATCATCAAAAGGAAAATATAATTTCAATAACTCTTATAATAAAAATCTATTATATACTTTAAGTGGTTGTAAGAAACAAGTGTGTTCTTTATCATTCTTCAAGTTATCGAAGATCCAATCCTCTTTATAGGAAATTATCTAATGGTCAGATTTCACTTTCTTTAGGATCATTTATACCTGCATCATAAGATTCATCATTATCATCAGATGAACTCATCATAGCTTCACATCTTTTGATGAAGTTAATATGACACCACTATAATGATCTATAAATCTGGTGAAAATAATCCAAATAGAAAAATTATTTCTCTGGATTTTAATACTAAAATCCTTTGGGATTAAGGTCACTATATTTACACTATGTACAATAAAAACTCTTAAAAGAAAAAAATTTAAGTTAGTATTAAAACATAAGTGTTATGTGGTTTTGAAAACTTTGAATAAATTGAGTATATAACTCAACCCAATGTATTCATATTTTGATTTTATTCTCAATTATGGTCACAAATATTGAGTTTCAAATGTTCTTATTTGAAAATCATAGCTTTAATTAAAGTGATATTATCATATTAATATCATTAAATATTTTTTAAACTAATATTTAATCATGGATAATCATAGATTCATGATGTTTACAACATTAAATAATGGCTTTAGCAACATTAGATATCCTTTTCTCTTCAAGAAATTAAGTTTGGAAAATCCATTTCATTTAGCAGAAATCCTAGATTTTTCTAAGTCTAGAATAAATCATACAAAATTCCCTATGACTCATACACAACATGGAAATACTCACACTTAGACTCCCAGTAACTCATATGTAACTCTATACTTAGCCTTATTTTCATGTCTTCTAAGCATAAATCATACACTAAATGTCTAGATGACTCATATGGTGGTCAAAATAACTTATTCACATATGTTTTAATCTATACAATTACTCATAAATAGATTTATTACAAACTTGTATGCATATTTATTTTCCTCTGAAATGAATTATACATTGCATTGGATGTATCATACTCAAATTCTAGGACTTACCCAAATTCTAAACTTCTACAAAAGAATTCTAGATTACTCAAAATAAGTTTATATCTACATAAAAATTATTTTATGACTTCTTAAATAACTTTATATCATCTTGAACTAGATTCAAATAATTATAGGAATTATCAAAATAATTCAAAACTCCTTTAGATAGGTTCCAAGGTACTTTGAATCATGTGAATACTCAATATAGAGTATTTCAAAATACTTCACCACCTTCTTAGTCCATCCTTTAAATAATACATAAAAAACTTCACCCAATAGTATTTTATCACTAAATTTATTATTCGATATATTAGGAACTTAAATAAAGGGGTTTCCAAAACTTTAAATGGCTTTCTCCATGCCCTGAACTATATTAATCCTTTTTTAATTGCAGATATGAAAGCTTTCCAGTATAGGTTCAATAAAAAACTTATTTAAGTTTGTATGAAAAATTGTAGACAATGTTGATCTAAACTTCATCACTTTTCTTTTACATGAGGAAGAACTCTATAATCATCTAATATGAGGGATACTCATATAGAAGACAAATCTTCTATGTTCCTTTACCAATATAAGAAGGTATCTTCATTTTCATTTTCAATGGAATAAAATTTTCCTTATTCAACACTTATAAAATTTCTTTCATATTTAAGAAAAATACAATCTCATCTTCTCAAATACTTGGGGCACATCAATCTATGCATTTGGAATTATTTTCAATACCAATTCACCTTTAAAGTAAATGGAAAACTTCTCCCCCTTATTGAAAGTAAATTTAGATAAAGTAATATTACTCCTCATATTAACACAATAGGGAAGGATTAAGTTGTTCTTCCCCATTTATTAATATCAATAATTATAAGGGAAGTTATTATCATATCATAATGGCATCTTCTCACTTTTTTATCCTCTTTCCATGTTCCCCCCTTGATAGATTCTATCAATTCCATGAGACAAGGGTGATAACACATTTTTTCTTGGCAACATGCCATCAATTAAGCAACTATAAGTATACTTAGGATATCCCAACCTAGAAAATAAGATTTATTAATTTAGAATAAAAAATCTATCCATAAAATAATCACAATGTATTACCAAATATTCTGTCACTTTCTTAGGTGCTGCACCAACTATTTTTTCAAGATTCTTTATAAACCCGCACTTCACTTGAATATACACATCATCACATTCAAGTGTCATTGCGTTTTCCCCCAAGTGGTTAGATAATTAATCCTATTTAATAATTATAATTAATATGATTTAAAAAAGTGATGGTATAATGAAAATTATAGCTCAAAATTAATTTTTCTTCAATGCTATTAAATTTTTTAGATTTAATCAGAATTGTTAAAACTTCTGTATATTCACCCATTTTGGAAGCCCCCCTCAAGGGATTCTCTCCATATATCACCATGGTTTATTTTATTCAGAAATATTCTCAAAGAATACATGATATTAGTTAGTGTTTGATACTAATTATGAATTGAATACTAATTTAGATATTCCATGATGGATAATATTTCTTTCATTCTTCACTTTCAATCCCCTCTTCTATGATGAAAATACATTAAAACATTAGAATATGGTGAGTATTAATTTTCTCTTTAATGTGAACAATAGGGATGAGACTTGTTTCTCAACATATAAAATATATTTTTTAAAAATCTAAAATGTTTATAGCTTTTCATGCTTGTATTTTTTTTAGTTTTCTAGATCTAAACTTCTCTAGGTAGTATAAAATTATTCTTGATTTCAATTTTCTTATTAGTTTATATAGTATTCTCAAATTTATCAATAAAGGAACAATATTTGTTTTAGTTTGATACATCTTCATATCCCCTTATAAATGGTCTAACCATATAGTTAATCACACTTTGGGTACATTCACAACCTTCACTTTTTGTGTCAAATATTTCATATTAGATTTCATAATACTAGGAATTATTAGTTATTTCTATTTATTTTGTATGAATTAATTTTGACCAGGTATGAATGCCATAAATTTGACAACCAAACTTTTTTCACCTTCCACACACTTAATTTAAATATTTTTTATACCATTCTCAGGTAGCCTCTCAATATCTTCAATATGAGCATCAACCAATAATCAATTGCTACTATCTTTTTCTTGGATAGATTCCATTTTTGTTTTCAAATTTCTCCCTTATTTCTTTAAATTAATGAATATATTTCAATGATAAATTATGTGGAATTTATTAGTAAAATAGATTCATATACACCATGGTTTGACATACATTTTAGATTTTATCTTTCTCTTCTTAGGAGTGGTTTGTTCAATAGATTTATTCATTGGTTTCTTTCACAAGGATGGCATGTATTTATTTTTTTCTTATATTATTTTAGTTTTTCATTCATTAATATAATAAATATTCTTGGTAGGTACACACCAACACTTATCATAAGCATGACCTTACTTTTTATAAAAATTACATATGTTTTCAAAACAATCAATTTTTTTCTTGGATAGATTATTCTTTAACTATGATGTCTACTTCTTTCCAGCATTTCTCTTCAGAGTTTTAACATTTCCACCTAAATTAAATACCTATTTAGATTCTATTTAATAATATTTTATGACATCATTCTATAACCTTATATCCTAACCTCCAACTACACCAACAATGGCCAATAAACCTCTTTATTTTCTCATCAGATGTGGTATAGATAGGATTAAAACTCCACTATTTTTGAGTGGTTTCACTACTATTTTGGTCTTAATTTTTGGAGATGATATACGTATACATGAATATATTCACACTTTATGATGTGGTGATTTTATTGGAATATTTATCCTTCCATATATTTATAGTTTTTGATTTTAAATTTGTCCATGTAGTTGAAACATATTTAGTAGATACATATTTAACTGAGTTATGGGATAACTTCTTCCATGATATGGTTAAGAGTTAATCATGAGATGATTTACATATCTTCTATAAACTAATAGTATTCTTCTTATAAGTAGTATTCTTATCTAAAATTTGTGAGGTGGTATTTTTTTCTCACCTTATTGGGAAGTTCCTATTTTTCTCCTATAAGATTATTTAGTTTAATTTCCAACTTAAAACACTTTAGGTTAAGAATGTTTATTTAATCCTCAAAAAATTTCAACCTATATTCACTCAATTTATTTATATTTTTTAGTTGATCCTCATTCATTCTATTTTTCTATTGAAACCAGTTTTCAATATCTTTCTCTCTGTCTTCTTTGATTTCCAGTTGAGTAATTTTTTCATATATTGAAAATTTATGGAGATTTTTAAGTGCATATATCAACTCTATAATAACATTATAAAATAAAAATTTCTCAAAAACCACTATTTTTAACTCTTCATTAATCATAAAAATTCTTTTTATGCTAAGTGTGATAGATTCTTCCTTAGCTTTCATAAGTTCTGTTAGGGTGTTTCATCTGCTCACCATTTAAACTAACAATTCTTACTTAGCATTAAATTCCCATTACAACCATGATTTATACTTATATAATCCCCTTATGTATGAAAGTATGTATGGAAAAACTTTTATGCATACCATTTTAATCCACTCTACTTTAAAGTAAAAATCACTAATTAATTTATCATACATTTAATATTCATAATCACTAAAATTTGAACTTGATTATTTAGAGGTATCAAAATCATAATATTTATCAGTATTCTTATACCTTTGAGAACCTTCAACTAGTGGTTTGTTCTCCTTTACTTTTGTATCTTTTTTCTTCTTCTTGGAATCTCTTTTATTCCTATTTTGAAAAGTCTTATTTAAAACCTCTAAATTGATTTTTTATGAGGATAAATTTTTATTTTTCCATATGAGTAACTTTTAAACACTCTTCAAATATGCAATTCATATATTCCAATTAAAAAACTGGGTATTTTAAATATACCCAACCATAGGTAAACTAATCTTGATACCAATTGTTATTCCAAGTGGACCGACACAAACACTTGAGGGGGGGGGGGGGTATTAGGCATTGCTAAATTTTTACCAAATTCCAAATCTTATTTTAACTATTTATCCTTTATGGTTTTTGAACATATGTTTCTAGTTGATAAAAATAATGGATCTATTTAGTATTCTCTATTCACACACACCACATGCAATATAATAAAATAGTAAGATATGACACATGTATTTTTACAAGGTTTGGCCTCAATGTGGGAAACTTACTATTTATTATGATTGGGTTTCACTAAGACACATATTCTATACTATAAATATTATTATCTATTTACATGCGGGTTTGGGTAGTTATGATGTAAAACCCCATGATTGTAGAATATATATTTTTTATTTAAATAAATTTAATGTGTTCAATAGCTTAGGATGCATGAAACACAAAAATTAAGTGAATATTTCTTTAGTACTTCAAAAAATGGAATAAATTACTTGATAGTTAAATTATATTGATAAATAAACGACTTTATAAAATAAAAGGGGTTGAATTCACTTAATAAAATATAATAGATTCTAAAGAGACAATTTTGTACTATTATGTTAAATTTTGAATTTTCATTAAACTTAATACATTTGAGGAATAATATCAATAAAGTTCATTGATTAAATTAATGAAATAAATAATAAAATCACTTAATTACAACCATGAAATTTTTAAGTAGTGATAAGGAATGCTAGTATAATAATTCTTGGCTAAACAGAAATGTTTTGTTTACAAACAATGTTTTTTATATATGTTTTTATTCAAATGAAAATTTATCTTCTTTAGAGTATTAAACCTATGAAATAGTTTTTTTATACATGAAGTAAAATTAATTATCATTCATACATTGAATATAAAAAGTTTATAAATGAATATAAATTCATTTGAAGGTAAAAAAAGATATTTTTTAGAATACTATTTTTATATACACAATGTATTTTTATATTTATAAATTAAATTATTCACTATTAAAGAATAATATTAATAAATGTGTATATAATATATTCAGTAAAATAATTTAACATTTATATAATTTATGTTACTAGGAAAAGGATGAGAATAATATTATTTTTATGCTTAAAGATACATTTTATTTAAAACTGGGGTTTAAACCTTTTATACGTGTATATTAGAATTAATTTTTGCCACATTTAGAAATTGAATATGATAAAATGGATTCAATATTTGGAATCAATTTTTACAAACTTGGTAATAAGGGAAATTTAATTTTTATTCATAAAAATAAATTGCTGAGTTTAAAAATTAAGTTACCATGGTAAAAGTATATTATGGTAAAAAGTTAAATTAAGGGGAAAATACCTAAATTATTTCTATTCAATAACTTCCAATCATGGATTTAGAATTGGATATGGGATTTATTCAAGTTTCTAAACTGGTGCATTAGACATCTTCTTAAGACCTTCTAGGAAATCATGAAGTTTATCTAACTCTAAAGAACCTACACAGGGAGAAGCATCATCAAGATTAGTTACATTAAAATTAGAATAAAATAATATCAAATATTATTCAATTAAGTGAAAATATTGCTATTTTTTCATATTAATCCTATTTAAGAATATATTATTCTCTTGGGAGTGTATATAATTCAGGAGTGAGGTAGTTAACCCCCTACAACCTCTCTTTCAAACAAAAATCCTTATTTTTGTGATCTTTAAAAGTAAAGGATTGGTTATCTTCAGCTGGTTCATCCTATAAAAATGTGAAAAAATAGAAAAAGTGAGTGCAATTAAAATCATCACATTGAAAATTAAAATGAATTTGATCTTCTAAAATATGTCTATATTATTTAAATTATATACAACCCTTCTCTTAGCATCCCTCAACACAATTCTCAATATTAGTATTTTTCAATTCAGTCTTAGCTTACAAGGTATTTATAGATAAAAAATTGGTATCTCAAGATCCTATTTTCCTCTCTTAATTATTTTTTATTTTTACTCATTTTCTTCATAGATTCATCTTTAAATGGTTTTTTGAGTGATTCCTTACTCTTCTGATCCCCTTATGCTAAATTGGTAGCAACAAATATATGAATTAACCTCTAAAAAGATACAATGTTCTACATAAAATGTTCCTTTTTAAATCCTTCTTTATGTCTAGGTATGGAATCCTTCCAATGCTCATGGAATCTCCTTTACCTGAGAGTATTCTAGCAATGAAAATGTTTCAAGAATTTTTAACTCAATCACTATTAATATAAATAATTAAAATAAAAGTAAAAAATCAATAAAACAAACATTTCTCCCTGAAAATGGTTCCAATATTTTATATAATCTCATATGAACAATAAAATATAAATTTAAAAAACCCTAAATTTAGAAAAATGGATAATGAAGGGGTCAGTTTAAAGTACACAATGTGTTTATCCTAGTTATTTCTCAAAAACATTTTTGTGATTTTATTTATTTTGAAGATAGAAAAAAGGAAAAATAAATAGTGAAGGTTAAAAGAAATGAAAATAAGATGAGGAACAAAAATAGATAATAGAAAGAGAAAAAAGAAGAAGAAAATAAAATTATTGTGAAAGAAAACCATATCTAGAATGATCTAATCTCTACTATATATAAAAAATCTATCAATATTATACCACTAGCACTCAACCTTACTTTTTTTGTACTTAATGTCTCAACAAAAAAAACCTCTATCTCCTAAAACATTGAACAATAATACACTGAATGTATTCCTATAAATGAGTTCTATTATAACTTTGGAATGAATCCTATGTTCAAAAAAACTTCTCAAAGAATGTATTCTGTGAAATGGAGATCATTAAAAAATCTTAAAAACACACATTCTCTCTTAAGATACTCTTTAGAATTACTTAAAGAAGAATAAAAAAATGGATAGATAAGAAGAAATTGGAAAACCATTCCTATGAATGAGTGTGTGGTTGAAACTCCTCTATTCATGTTCATAATTTACTAATAGTTTAGAAGATGTTGATGGTCGAACTACTGAAATCGATCTCTAGGTAGAAAAAAACTTC
This sequence comes from Viscum album, assembly GCA_963277665.1. Classification (NCBI taxonomy): domain Eukaryota; kingdom Viridiplantae; phylum Streptophyta; class Magnoliopsida; order Santalales; family Viscaceae; genus Viscum; species Viscum album. Next base: position 20,040,316 of record OY728124.1, read on the forward strand.
ACATCTAGGAACTAGATTCTATAATTAGTCCTATATTACAGGAGGTTAGATATCACTATGATTATAGATAAGATGTAAAAAATTTATTTACAAAATAAAAAAAATAGAATAGAGAAGGATGAGAATAAGAGAGAGATTCTATCTAGAAACATAGAACCAAGGATAAACCCCCCCTTATTTTTAAGGAACAAAGATGAAAATACTCACAAGAAAAAATAAAAGGCTATAAAATCCACATGGAATTCCCTGAGATTAGAATTTATCGAATCCTAGTTCTACTCCAGTGAATCTAATAAAACTTCTAAAATAATTAGGCTTAACTAATGTGTGTATAGATTTTTAATAAAATTCCTATAATTAAATTCCTAGGATACTTGTTTCAAAATAATATTGAAAGGTGTTAGCCAAACTAGGTTGAATACCCTAAGAGGGGGAGGGGGAGGGGGTGAATCAGGGTATGAAAGATTAATAATACTTACCCTTCTGGTCTTGTTTCATTGTAAAAAAAACACTCTTCTCTCCATTTCTCACAACAATGTATTAATATAAAATAAATAATACATGAGACACAATAATTTTACTTAGTTCACCCTCAGTGGGTTACATCCAAGGAAAATACAACAACAATGTGTTGATGTACCAAATCCCCTAAAAGTGAAATGTTATTTATACTGTTCAGATCATACTCACTATCCCTAAGATCCCCTCTAAGCATGTAAAACCCATTTGATGTCGCATTGGGCGTGTAATATGTTTTCATACAAACTCATCTTTCGTACAAAATCCAATATTTCACATGATTCATTCCTTTTTGATATTTTGATGTAGTGATAAAAAAACATTCTTTGTGTGTAAAATTCTAAACCACCTTTAATCTTTCATGCAACTCCATTTTCAAAAAATACATTTCTCCATTCTTCTGATTTTGAGGCCCAAAAATTTGGCAAACACTGGGAAACAATGCCACATTTTATATGATCTTTCTATATCACCTCCAGAGCATCCATTCCGTTTTCTTGGATCTTTATCAATATATCTTGTCAAAAATCACTCTAGAACTCCACAAAAAACCATGGAAAACCTCTTTGTTGACAAAAATCAATCAACCCAAAAATGATTCAATGTTACCTCGAGGGATGTTTTTCTTAAAAACAGGCCTTAACTGCTCCTTATGTGGTCTAGAATCATTTAGAGACTCAAACTTTCCAATAAAATAAAACCCAAATATATGAATTTTAAATCCATGTGTGGAAAAAATGATAATCTACCAATGGTTAGAGATCTATGAAGAAAATTATTAACTTTAATCCCCTTCATTTGGATTCATAAGATCAAATAAAATTTTATCCAGCTATCATCAACATCAAATTATTCCATCAAGACCAACTCAACAACTCACCAACACTCAATATCTTTAGTAGTTTAAATCACTGATAATAATTTGTTACTTCCTTCTTAAGTTTTTTTTTGAGTAACCATTTTACCTCTATCAATTCCAAATCGATTGATAGTTGAACACCTGAAACGCACAGACGATTGTCGCCTATAGACCGGTCAAAGTTCCGGTGCTCTACTAATGTGTATAGCAGCACTCAGGTTGAATCCTCGGCGATGATACTTTGAAATAGTCGTTTGTTTTTAGTTGATTGTATTATGATTGGGGGGTTTGTTTGCAGAGCTTATGAAATAATTTATGGATATGTTTGATTTAACAAATTGATAAATATTGGGGTGAGTTCATCATTAGGTAGTTAATCTTATGATATCCTTGAGCTTTGATTTATATTGCATTAAATTAACACCCATGTCACAAGATGATTTTGATTGGAATTCCCAAGTGTTAAAGCTTTAATACAAGCCGTAACTTAACTTAGGTTTCTTATCATTACCATTACTTGTTTATGGTAGTGTATTTGTGGTTCCAATAATTCATGTAATCCAAATAATAAACAAAACATGTCATTAATCCATGACATATAAAGTTCAACATACACAATATTAATTTAAAGAACATTCATCGAGCAAAAGCTCTCAATCACTTAACATACCTAAATTATAACTCAACCCAATTAAAGATTTACCCAACCATTAAAATGATTACTAATCTGGTTATAATGATTATGATGATAAATTAAGAAGATAAGATAAATAAAGGGATAAGAAAAGTTTTTTTGCGTCAAACACACACACACACGAACGATGATGATAATTAAAAACGGATTTTCGATTGAATGAGGAAGCAAAAGAAGGGAAGAGGATTCAACTGAATTTAAACTATTTTAAGAACATAAATATTAAACTATAGAAGGTGGATAAGAATAAGATATATTGAAGAAGAAACTTTCATTAAAACAGAATTACAAAAGAAAGGACTTACAAAATTACAAAAACGAACAACACGAAAGTAAGTGAAAATAAAGAGATAAGGAAAGGTCTCTCAAGTGAAAAATTGAGTATATAAGATCCTCCCAAGTCTTTGAAAATGCTTTTGTCATGCCAATATATTCTCCTCTCTTATGAAATGCCAACCCCTCTCAAGGAGAGAAGGGGATAGTATTTATAGCCCAAGGAGTGGACTGTTTGCATTCCCAATCTGTCCCTCCACTTGAATTGCCAATTTGGATATTCCGATAGCTGAATATCCAAATAGATCCTTCTTTAAAGTTTTAGAAAATAAATGTTTTCGACTACTTTCAAAATTTGGAGGCATTTGGACTATTGGAGCCAAAGTTATGGAGGTTTTATTAAACAAAGGTAAACTGTCCATTTTTATCCATTCTTTTTCGATGGACAAAATGTGAATGGATTTTGGAATAGGAAGATGCCTTCAAATCCGAATGATTTCTTCAGAAAATCCATCCACGTATATCTCCTCTTACAAACTGAAAAATATTAGCTTTATTGGATTCTTACATCATGAGATATGTCATGAATACTGTATTGAGTTTATTTCTCGGCCAGAATGGTGGGCTGGACTTCAAAGCATATGTTGGGCCCTTTGTTTTCATAGTTGGGCCTTGAAATTTTTATCCAAGACTACTTACATTGTCCCCCGAACTATGGCATAGAATAATGGAATTTGGACTTCTGAATTTAGCCCAGTAAATCAATCTTCATGAATAGTCCAGTTTCTTCACAGATTCTTTGGTCTTGTTTGTGAGGACCATATGACCCTTAAAATGGAAGAATTGGCTCATGGTACCTTCTAATGAAATGTTTTATATTAAAATTAGAATCCTAAAAAACAAGAGCCACATAATTTTGATCAGTATAGTGATATTTATTATTAAAACAGTAAACTGACTCAATTGGACTACTTCTAAAAATGCTCAAATATTATACTTAATATTAAAACATTAATATTTCACACAAATTATGCACATTTAATATAAAATCAGTAAAGGGAGTATATAATAAGACATGAAAATATTAACAATATCAACTCCCCCACACTTAGTCTTGTTCATGTCCTCATGTGCAAAAAATATAAAAACATGACAAAATCATTTTTACTCACCAACAAATATTAAAATTTTGTTTTATCCAATCAGGGGAGGTTTAGAATATTTCACTCATCCATTTTGAATTCCACCACAAGTTGTTACAGAAAAAATGTTTCAAAACTAATTCATTTTTTTTATTCTCAAATTTAGAAATGGAAAATGTGGACAGTCAAAGCTCACACCTCTCAAGATGATAAAATTCATTTGTGGAGGTTCACTCTTTCACCAACCAAAAGTAAAAATCTTAGAGTTTGAAAGATCTCTCAGCTTACAATCCATATCCAAAATGCACAAGAATAAAGAGGTCTTTTTAAGTGGTTTTTCTGTGGCTATGGGACGGTAGGAATATAATGTCCAAGAGAGAGAAGAAAAGGGTTAAAATACCAACATAGAAAAAGAAATGCACATTTTTTTTGAAATAAAACATGGAAGGAAATGAAAACACCTATTTAAAAGGAAATGATTGTGTGGAGAAAGAAACAATAGAGGAAAAAAATATGAAGGTAATGATAATATGGAATATTTACAAAACACAAAACTTCTCCCAATAACAATTTAATGCAAGTGTTCTTTTTTTTTTCTTTTCCTTTTTTTTCTTTGTTTTTTCGAAAGTTGACTGTGAAACAGATCTCACACTCATATCCCAACCCATGTTTGATCTCCTCACAACACTAATTGTAATAGTTATGATAAGATCAAAGGCTGATAAATAGTGATTTTTGACCTACCCAAGACACAACCCATTCTTATTTTCATTTTTTTTGATTTTTTTTTTCATCATTTTTGATTTTTTTGAACACTTGTAAATAACATTTACAAAATTACATAAATAGAAGTCCATTACATTCCCCAAAACACACTGAATGAAAACCTCTCCCCCACACTGAAATGGATGCTTGCCCTTAAACAGATGAAACTCGTTGAAAATCAAAAATCGGGTACCCAAACAATAAAATCTATTCCTCCCACTCTTAAAATTCAAAAAAAAAAAAAAATGCAATGAAAATCCATGTTTATATTGGGTGGGAAAAGGTATTGGGCTTGTAATGTGGCTATCAAATAAAGGGTTTTCATAGGCTCGAAGGGGCTTTCAAAAGGAGTATTAATGTATGGGAAATGGGAGGCTATTTGGCTAGTGTGATTCTCATGTGGTTCAGAAAATGCCTCTATCATATTAATACACACTAAGGTAGGAAATTCAGCTCGAAGGTCCACAAACTCAATATTAACAAATGGGGGTGAAAACACACATTTTGAAAAGATGGCCATAGGTGGCCTTGGTATGAAAGAAAATGTTGTTCGTCCCGGTTTGGGAAAATCATTTTCCAAATCAAAAAGTGAGCATTCAAAATGTGTTGGTTTTGACACAAAATTCTTTATCCAGAGTCATAATGAAAATACAAAATTTTTGAGATGAAAACAATCCTGTTGACTCCCCAAAAAGGTTGGACAAAATTTCAAAACTCGATGGTGAGTAAGCATGAATCTTTTGGTTTGTGTTTTTACATTTTTTTTTATTTTTTTAGTTTTTTTTTGTGTAATTTAAAATACACATCCACACAAAAGAGAAAGAGAAAAAAAGGGTTGAAAAAAGTGGTAAAAAAATTGAAGGAGAGAAGAAGAAGAAGAAAGAGGTAGAGAGATGAAGAGATAGAGAGAGTTAAAGGGAAAGAGGTGCCCCTGGTTTGGATTTGGCAGGTTGCCATCTCCATCTAGTGGTGGGTCAAGTACAGAAGTTGGGGATCCAATGGAAGTCGATGTTTATCCAAGATTGTGGGATGTTACCTGAAAAAGAAAAATCATTATTCATATAGTGAAAAACTAAAAAGAAATTGAACTTTCACAAAAGTAAAAGAAAACATGGGTTACCTCCTAAGAAGCACTGCATTTATTTGTCTATAGCTAGACAGTTGTAGTGGACTACCCATAGTCTGACGGTGGCCATCGTATTTTCTCAACTCTATTGTGCTTCCAGAAAAACTTCTCCTCTGGGAGGCCTGATGATTCATTGGACAATTTCTTCCCATCCTTGTTGGCGTGCTTGCAATTCAATGGGGGTGGAAAGAGAATATGACTATCCTCCCTTTGGTCTTCAATGTGAGGAATGATTTTATCCACAATGTTCTGGTTTTCTATGCTTGGAAATTCCGGAAGATGGATCAATTCTGATGGTTCATTTTTGTAAGGATCAAATAAAACATAACCACAGTATGAGATCCCAATTGTTTTTGACTCATTTATTTCATCACATACCGATGTAGAGTAATGAGGATCAGTGGAGTCATAAGACTTAATAAAATTTTCAATTTCCTTTATATCAATGTTGTTCGCCAAAGAATTGCCAATTTCAACCTCACCAGTGATCACTTTATTAATTAGGGAACAAAGGTCACAACCTTCTCTCCCATCAGGACAATATAAAAAAATTGGTTTGGGGTTCACCTCACATTTAACAGAATTTTCAGAATCCTGGATAGGAAATGATAAATGTGGGATAATCAGATTTGAATCAACAAATGAGCATTCTAGTTCATTTTCTTTATTTCCATCCATGTTGAAGCATTGGAGGTCAGAGGTGAGATGAGATTCTAAAGAATTTTCAAATCCTTTAGATCAATGGAGTTTTCATTTGTAATGTCAACATTAATTTTTCCATTTATGACTTGGTTAGTGAGGATGCAATATTCAAAAACTTCTATATTAGTAGAACATAAATAACATGTTGGATTGGGATTCAACACACTCTCAGAGAGACTTTCAGAAGCATGGATAGAGAATACAGATTCATTATCTGATGGGTATCGCATGGATTGAAAAATATTGAACTTGACAAGTTGGTCACCGAATTCCATGGATAAGATTCCTGAATGGACATCAATCTTGGTTCTCGCAGTCATGAGGAATGGTCTTCCTAGAATTAGGGGAGATCAAGAAGAGTTTGTCTCACCTTCCATGTCAAGGACAAATAAATCAGTAGGGAAGATAAGATCATTGACTCGGATAAGGACATCCTCAATTATTCCATCAGGACTGGGTATGCTTCCATTAGCTAACTAAATGACAACACCTGTTGGATATAAGGGACCTAGACCAAGGTTGGAGAATATGGATTTGGGAATGACATTAATTGAGGCTCCTAGGTATATGAGTGCATCATCAAAGTTGGAACTTCCAATTTGGTATGGAACCGTAAAGGTCCCTAGATCTTTGCACTTTATGGGAATAGACTGTTGGATGGAAAAATTTTCAAAGGTCCTAAGTTGTCTCTTGTGGGTGCAAAATTCCTTAAGAAACTTGGCATACTTAGGAATTTGTTTGATGGCATCTAAGAGAGGAATGTTGACTTCAACACGTCTAAACATGTCGAGGATTTCATGATCAGGTTCAAATGACTTCTTTGGATTGGAGACAACTTGTGGAAATGGAATTGGATTCCTAAGTGGAATGGAAGGAGGTGAGGAAATGGTTTCAGGTTTCTTTTCAAGTTTCTTTTTTTTTTCATTTTCTAGGTCAACATTCAAAGGATGTTAGGAGGAATTATCTTGAGGCATAGAAATTTGCTTTCCCAATCTAAGTGCAATTGCACTTACATTACCCTTGGGGTTGGGTAATGGTTGAGCTAGGAGTTGGGAAGAATTGGATGGTTGCTACTGACTAAGGTGGGATGCAAGTTGACCAATTTGGGTTTCAATGTTCTTGAGGCTTGAACGGGTGAAGGAGGCAAGATCTTCAACAGCACTTTCCCATGGTTGCGTGGAAGAAGAGGCTTGTCCCGGATTGGTATTACCTTGATTTTTGTTCTTGGTAAATCGATTGAATTGGTTTGGGAATTGGGAAGGCTCACTAGGATAGTGGAATCTAGGAGGAGGAATAGGAGGATTGATCCTTTGAGGTTGAGGGACAAAAGGGTGAGGTTGTTGGAAGTTACCAACACCTTGACTGTATTGAAACTGGTTTGGGTTTTTAGGAGGGAATTGAGGGGGATGAGAGACGAGATTACTATACCTCAGGCCTTGGTTATAGGAAGAAGAGAAGGGATCAGAGTGAGGTTGGTTGAAGTTTCTAACAAACTGACCAGATAGTTGAGGATTGGTGTTCCGATGAGCATATGCTGTATTGAGCTCCTTTTGTCCAGATGAATCGGATTGATCCTCTTGAAATTGTGGACATGTGTTAGTTGGATGAGATGGAGAGTTGCAGATTCCACAGTCTTTGATAGGTCCAGGAAAAATTGATTGTGGAGAAGATGAGGTTAGGGATTTGGTGGCCACAGCTAGTTGTCGCACAAGACCTGTAAGTTCACTCATCCACTCGGTCATTTTGTTCGGATCAAATGATTTATTATCTTGGGATTTTTTGACTTGAGCAAGTGCTCGAGTATGGAATTGTTGTGTGTTTGCAGCCATGTTACTTATGAGATCTCTTTTAGATGCAGGAGTTTTATCAACAAGAGTACCGCCACTTGCGGCATCTATGAGAGTTCTCTCCATAGCCAATAACCCCTCATAGAAGTATTGGATCAAGAGTTGGTCAGGAATTTGGTGGTGTGGGGAGATTTCAACAAGCTTTGTGAACCTCTCCTAGTACTCATGGAGTTATTCACTTGGGAATTGATGTATACCACTTATTTCCTTTCGGATAGAAGCAATACGAGAAGTAGGAAAAAAAGTTTCTAAGAAAAGTCGCTTCATGTCATTCCATGTGGTTATGGAACCAGAAGGTAGGTAGTAGATCCATGACATAGCAGTGTCATCTAAGGAGAAAGGGAATGCTCGAAGATTTATTTGTTCTTCAGAAACCCCTTGACGCTTCATGGTAGAGCACACTACTTGGAACTCCTTAAGGTGGAGATGTGGGTCCTCACCGGATAGCCTGTAGAAATGAGGAAGAAGATGAATCAAAACTGATTTGAGTTCGAAGTCGGATTCTATATTTGGATATTGAATACCAAGAGGTTGGTAATTCATATCAGGGGCAGCAAGTTCTTTATGTTTTTGTTACATAGGATTGGCCATATCTAATTGAATTGGTTGGACAATGACCGGTTCTTGAATTATCTGATTATCTCTTATGTTCCTCCTATGTTGGAGAATTGTTCACTCAATTTCAGGGTCAAAAAAATCCGAGGGATTGTTTGGGAGGCTAAGGGGCATTCAGAGAGATTTTGGAAGAAAGTGGAAAATGGGTTTTTCTTTGTGTTTTTTTTCTATTTTTTTTCAATTTGTTTTTTTGTGTTTTTTTACAATAACCAGAAACTAATGACTACTTAAAGCACCATCCCTGTCAACGACGCTATTTAAAATCCATGGCCGAATGTCACCTATCGACTAGTCAAAGTTCCAGTGCTCTGCTAATGTGTATAGCAGCACTCGGGTCGAATCCTCGGCGATGATACTTTGAAATAGTCATTTGTTTTTAGTTGATTATATTCTGATTGGTGGGTTTGTTTGAAGATCTTATGAAATAATTTATGGATGATGTTTGATTTGACAAATTTATAAATATTGAGGTGAGTTCATCATTAGGTATTTAATCTTATGATATCCTTGAGCTTTGCTTTATATTGCATTAAATTAACACCCATGTCACAAGATGATTTTGATCGGAATTCCCAATTGTTAAAGCTTTAATCCAAGTTGTAACTTAACTTAGGTTTCTAATAAATACCATTACTTGTTTATGGTAGTGTATTTTTGGTTCCAATAATTCATGGAATCCACATATTAAACAAAACATGTCATTAATCCATGACATATAAAGTTCAACATACACAATATTAATTTAAAGAACATTCGTCGAGCAAAATCTCTCAATCACTTAGCATACCTAAATTATAACTCACCCCAATTAAAGATTTACCCAGCCATTAAAATGATTACTAATCTGGTTATAATGATTATGATGATAAATTAAGAAGATAAGATAAATAAAGGGATAAGAAAATATTTTTGCGTCAAACACACACACACACGAACGATGATGATAATTAAAAACGTATTTTCGATTGAATGAGGAAGAAAAAGAAGGGAAGATGATTCAAATAAATTTAAACTATTTTAAGAACATAAATATTAAACTACAGAAGTTTGATGAGAATAATAGATATTGAAGAAGAAACTTGCATTAAAACAGAATTACAAAAGAAAGGACTTACAAAATTACAAAAACGAAGAACACGAAAGTAAGTGAAAACAAAGAGAGGAGGAAAGGTCTCTCAAGTGAAAACTTGAGTATGGAAGATGCTCTCAAGCCTTTTTAAAGGCTTTTGTCATTCCAATATGTTATCCTCTCTTCTGAAATTCCAACCCCTCTCAATGAGAGAAGGGGAGAGTATTTATAGCCCAAGGAGTGGACTATTTGCATTCCTAATCTGTCCCTCCACTTTCATCGCCAATTTGGCTATTCAGAATGCCGAATCTCTAAATATATCCTTCTTTAAAGTTGTATAAAATAAAGTTTTCTGACTACTGTCAAAATTTGGAGGCATTTGGACGAGTGGAGCCAAAGTTATGGCGGTTGTATTAAACAAAGTTAAACTGTCCATTTCTATCCATACTTTTTCGATGGCCAAAATGTGAATGGATTTTAGAATAGGAAGATGCCTTCAAATTCGAATGATTTATTCAAAAACGTATTCCGCCTATATCTCTTCTTTCACACTGCAAAATATAAGCTTTATTGGATGCTTACATCATGAGATATGTCATGAATACTGTACTGATTTTATTTCTCAGCCAGAATAGTGGGAGGGACTTCAAAGCATATGTTGGGACCCTTGTTTTTGGAGTTAGGCCTTGAAATTTTTATCCAAGACTCCTTACATTGTCCCCCAAACTATGGTGTAGAATAATGGAATTTGGACTTCTTTATTTATCCCAGTAAATCTATCTTCATGAATAGTCTAGTTTCTTCACAGATTCCTTGGTCTTGTTTGTGGGGACCATATGAACCTTCAAATGGCAGAATTGGCTCATGGTACCTTCTAATGAAATGTTTTACATTGAAATTAGAATCCTAAAAAACAAGAACCACACAATTTTGATCAGTATAGTGATAGTTATTATTAAAACAGTAAACTGAATCAATTGGACTACTTCTAAAAATGCACAAATATTATACTTAATATTAAAACATTAATATTTCACAAAAATTATGCAAATTTCATATAAAATCAGTAAAGGGAGTATATAATAGGACATGAAAATATTAAAAATATCAACTCCCCCACACTTAGTCTTGTGCATGTCCTCATGTGAAAAAAATATAAAAACATGACAAAATCATTTTTACTCACCAACAAATATTAAAATTTTGTTTTATCCAATCAGGGGAGGTTTAGAATATTTCACTCATCCATTTTGAATTCCACCACAAGTTGTTACAGAATTTTTTTTTCAAAACTAATTTATTTTTTTCATGCTCAAATTTATAAATGGAAAATGTGGACACTCAAAACTCACACCTCTTAAGATGATAAAATTCATTTGTGGAGGTTCACTATTTCACCAACCAAAAGTAAAAATCTTAGATTTTGAAAGAGATCTCAGATTAAAATCCCTATCCAAAGTGTACAAGAATCAAGAGGTCTTTTTAAGGGGTTTTTCTGTGGCTTTGGGATGGTAGGAATATAATGTCCAAGAGAGAGAAGAAGAGGGTTAAAATACCAACATAGAAAAAGCAATGCACATTTTTTTTGAAATAAAACATGGAAGGAAATGAAAACACCTATTTACAAGGAAATGATTGTGTGAAAAAAGACACAATAGAGGAAGAAAATATGAAGGTAATGAGAATATGGAATATTTAAAAAACACAAAACTTCTCCCAATAATAATTTAATGAAAGTGTTTTTTTTCTTTTCCTTTTTTTTCTTTGTTTTTTCGAAAGTTGACCTCGAAACAGATCTCACACTCATATCCCAACCCTTGTTTGATCTCCTCACAACACTAATTTTAATATTTATAACAAGATCAAAGGCTGAGAAATAGTGATTTTTGACCTACCCAAGACACAACCCATTATTATTTTCATTATTTTGATTTTTTTTCATCATTTTTGATTTTTTTGAACACTTGTCAATAAAATTTACAAAATTACATAAATAGAAGTACATTACATTTCCAAAACACACTAAATGACAACCTATCCCCCACACTGAAATGGATGCTTGCCCTCAAGTAGATGATAACTCGTTGAAAATCAAAAATAGGGTACCCAAACAATGAAATCTATTCCTCCCACACTTAAAATTCAAAAAAAATATGCAATGAAAATCCATGTTGATATTGCGTGGGTAAAGGTATTGGTCTTGTAATGTGGCTATCAAAGAAAGGGTTTTCATAGGCTCGAAGGGGCTTTCAAAAGGAGGATTAATATAAGGGAAATGGGAGGCTATTTGGCTAGTGTGATTCTCATGTGGTTTCGAAAATGCCTCTATCATATTAATACACACTAAGGTAGGAAATTCAGCTCGAAGGTCCACAAACTCAAGATTCACAAATAGGGGTGAAAACACACATTTTGAAAAGATGGCCATAGGTGGCCTTGGTATGAAAGCAAATGTTGTTCCTCACGGTTTGGGCAAATCATTTTCCAAATAAAAAATTGAGCATTCAAAATGTGTTGGTTTTGAAACAAAATTCTTTATCCAAAGTCATAATGAAAATACAAAATTTTTGAGATGAAAACAATCATGTTGACTCCCCAAAAAGGTTGGAAAAAATTTCAAAACTCGATGGTGAGTAAGCATGACTCTTTTGGTTTGTGTTTTTACATTTTTTTTTATTTTTTTTAGTTTTTTCTTGTATTCTTTAAAATATACATCCACACAAAAGAGAAAGAGAAAAAAAGGGTTGAAAAAAAAGTGGTAAAAAAAATGAAGGAGAGAAGAAGAAGAAGAAAGAGGTAGAAAGATGAAGAGATAGAGAGAGTTAAAGGGAAAGAGGTGCCCCCTGGTTTGGATTTGGCAGGTCACTATCTCCATCTAGTGGTGGGTCGAGTACAGAAGTTGGGGATCCAATGGAAGTCGATGTTTATCCAAGATTGTGGGATGTTACCTGAAAAAGAAAAATCATTATTCATATAATGAAAAACTAAAAATAAATTGAACTTTCATAAAAGTAAAAGAAAACATGGGTTGCCTCCCAAGAAGCACTGCATTTATTTGTCTACAGCTAGACAGTTGTAGTCGACTACCCATAGTCTGACGGTGGCCATCGTATTTTCTCAACTCTAGTGTGCTTCCAGAAAAACTTATCCTCTGGGAGGCCTGATGATTCATTGGATAATTTCTTCCCATCCTTGTTGGTGTGCTTACAATTGAATGGGGGTGGAAAGAGAATATGACTATCCTCCCTTTGGTTTTCAATGTGAGGAATGATTTTATCCACAATTTTCTGGTTTTCTATGCTTGGAAATTCAGGAAGATGGCTCAATTCTGATGGTTGATTTTTGTAAGGATCAGATAACACAGAACCACAGTATGAGATCCCAATTTTTTTTGATGCATTTATTTCATCACATACCGATGTAGAGTAATGAGGATCTTTAGAGTCATAAGACTTAATAAAATTTTCAATTTCCTTTATATCAATGTTGTTCACCAAAGAATTGTCAATTTCAACCTCACCAGTGATTACTTTATTAATTAGGGAACAAACGTAACAACCTTCTCTCCCATCAGGACAATATAAACAAATTGGTTTGGGGTTCACCTCACATATAACAGAATTTTCAGAATCCTCGATAGGAAATGATAAATGTGGGATAATCAGATTTGAATCAACAAATGAGCATTCTAGTTCATTTTCTTTATTTCCATCCATGTTGAAGCATTGGAGGTCAGAGGTGAGATGAGATTCCAAAGAGTTTTCAAGATCCTTTAGATCAATGGAGTTTGCATTGTAATGTTAACATTAATTTCTCCATTTATGACTTGGTTAATGAGGATGGAATATTCACAAACTTCTATATTAGTAGAACATGAATAACATGTTGGATTGGGATTCAACACACTTTCAAAGAGACTTTCAGAAGCATGGATAGAGAATATAGATTCATTCTCTGATGGGTATCGCATGGATTGAAAAATATTGAACTTGACCATTTGGTCACCAAATTCCATGGATAGGATGCATGAATAGACATCAATCTTGGTTCTCACAGTCATGAGGAATGTTCTTCCTAGAATTAGGGGAGATCGAGAAGAGTTCGTCTCACCTTCCATGTCAAGGACAAAGAAATCAACAGGGAAGATAATATCATTGACTCGGACAAGGACATCCTCAATTATTTTCTCAGGACTGGCTATTCTTTGATTGGCTAACTAAATGAAAATACCCATTGGATGTAAGGGACCTAGACCAAGGTTGGAGAATATGGATTTGGGCATGAAATTAATTGAGTCTCCTTGGTCTATGAGTGCATCATCAAAGTTGGAACTTCCAATTTGGCATGGAACCATAAAGGTCCCTGGATCTTTGAACTTTATGGGAATAGACTGTTGGGTGGAAACATTTTCAAATGTCCTAAGTTGCCTCTTGTGGGTGCACAATTCCTTAAGAAAATTGGCATACTTAGGAATTTGTTTGATGGAATCTAAGAGAGGAATGTTGACTTCAACACGTCTAAACATCTTGAGCATTTCTGGATCAGGTTCAAATGACTTCTTTGTCTTAGAGACAGCTTATGGAAAAGGAATTAGATTCCTAAATGGAATGGAAGGAGGTGAGGAAATGGTTTCAGGTTGCTTTTAAAGTTTCTTTTTCTTTTCATTTTCTAGGTCAACATTCAAAGGAGTGTTGGAGGACTTATCTTGAGGTATAGAAATTTTCTTTCCTGATCTAAGTGGAATTTCACTTACATTACCCTTGGGGTTGAGTAATGGTTGAGATGTGATTTGGAATAATTGGATGGTTGCTGCTGACTAATGTGGGATGCAAGTTGACCAATTTGGGTTTCAATGTTCTTGAGGCTTGAACGAGTGAAGGAGGCAAGATCTTCAACAATACTTTACCATGGTTGCTTGGAAGAAGAGGCTTGTCCCAGATTGGGATTGCCTTGATTTTGGTTCTTGGGAAATCTATTGAATTGGTTTGGGAATTGGGAAGGATCACTAGGATAGTGGAATCCAGGAGGAGGAATAGGATGATTTATCCTTTGAGGTTGATGGACAAAAGGGTAAGGTTGTTGGAAGTTACCAACACCTTGACTGTATTGTAACTGGTTTGAGTTTTGAGGAGGGAATTGAGGGGGATGAGAGAAGGGATTACCATACCTTAGGCCTTGGTTATAGGAAAAAGAGAAGGGCTTAGAGTGAGGTTGGTTGAAGTTTCTAACAAATTGACCTGATAGTTGAGGATTGGTGTTCCGCTGAGCATATGCTGCATTGAGCTCCATTGGTCTAGATGAATCAGATTGATCCTCTTAAAGTTGTGGACATGTGTCAGTTGGATGAGATGGAGAGTTGTAGATTCCACAGTTTTTGATAGGTCCAGGAAACATTGATTGTGGAGAAGATGAGGTTGGGGATTTGGTGGCCACAGCTAGTTGTCGCACAAGACCTGTAGGTTCACTCATCCACTCGATCATTTTGTTTGGCTCAATTGATTGATTATATTGGGATTTTTTGACTTGAGCATGTGCTCGAGTATGGAATTGTTTTGTGTTTGCAGCCATGTTACTTATGAGATCTCTTGCAGCTGCAGGAGTTTTATCAACAAGAGCACCGCCACTTGTGGCATCTATGAGAGTTCTCTCCATAGCCAATAACCCATCATAGAAGTATTAGATCAAGAGTTGGTCAGGAATTTGGTGGTGTGGGCAGGTTGCAACAAGCTTTGTTAACCTCTCCCAGTACTCATGGATTGATTCACTTGGGAATTGACGTATACCACTTATTTCCTTTCAGATAGAAGCAGTACGAGAAGCAGGAAAGACTTTTTCTAAGAAAATCCGCTTCATGTAATTCCATGGGGTTATGGAACCAGGAGGTAGGTAGTAGAGCCATGAATTAGTAGTGTCAGCTAGGGAGAAAGGTAATTCTTGAAGCTTGATTTGTTCTTCAGAAACCCCTTGAGGCTTAATGGTAGAGCACACTACTTGGAACTCTTTAAGGTGGAGATGTGGGTCCTCATCGGATAGCACGTGGAAATGAGGAAGAAGACGAATCAAACCTGATTTGAGTTCGAAGTCGTCCTCTATATTTGGATATTGAATACCAAGAGGTTGGTAATTCATATCAGGGGCAACAAGTTCTTTAAGTGTTTGTTCCCTAGGATTGGCCATATCTAATTCAATTGGTTGGACAATGACTGGTTCTTGAATTATTTGATTATCTCTTATGTTCCTCCTAAGTTGGCATAGTGTTCGCTCAATTTTAGGGTCAAACAAATCCGAGGGATTGTTTGGGAGGCTGTGGGGCATTCAGAGAGATTTTGGAAGAAAGAGGAAGACGGGTTTTTCTTTGTAATTTTTTCAGTGTATGATTTTTAAGTGGAAGATGGGTTTTTCTTTGTGTTTTTTTTTCTATTTTTTTTCAATTTGTTTTTTTTGTGTGTTTTTACAATAACCAGAAACTAATAACTACTTAAATCACCATCCCCATCAATGACGCCATTTGAAACGCATGGACGATTGTTGCCTATCGACCGGTCAAAGTTCCGGTGCTCTGCTAATGTTAATAACAGCACTCGGGTCGAATCCTCGACGATGATACTTTGAAATAGTCGTTTGTTTTTAGTTGATTGTATTCTGATTGGGGGGTTTGTTTAGAGAGCTTATGAAATAATTTATGGATGATGTTTGATTTAACAAATTGATAAAGATTGAGGTGAGTTCATCATTAGGTAGTTAAGCTTATGATATCCTTGAGCTTTGCTTTATATTGCATTAAATTAACACCCATGTCACAAGATGATTTTGATCGGAATTCCCAAGTGTTAAAGCTTTAATCCAAGCCGTAACTTAACTTAGTTTTCTAATCATTACCATTACTTGTTTATGGTAGTGAATTTTTGGTTCCAATAATTTATGGAATCCACATATTACACAAAACATTTCATTAATCCATGAAATATAAAGTTTAACATACACAATATTAATTTAAAGAACATTCGTCGAGAAAAAGCTCTCAATCACTTAACATACCTAAATTATAACTCACCCCTATTAAAGATTTACCCAGCCATTAAAATGATTACTAATCTGTTTATAATGATTATGATGATAAATTAAGAAGATAAGATAAATAAAGGGATAAGAAAATATTTTTGCGTCAAACGCACACACACACGAACGATGATGATAATTAAAAACGGATTTTCAATTGAATGAGAAAGAAAAAGAAGGGAAGAGGATTCAAATGAATTTAAACTATTTTAATAACATTAATATTAAACTACAGAAGGTGGATGAGAATATGAGATATTAAAGAAGAAACTTGCATTAAAATAGAATTACAAAAGAAAGGACTTACAAAATTACAAAAATGAAGAACACGAAAGTAAGTGAAAACAAAGAGAGAAGGAAAGGTCTCTAAAGTAAAAACTTGAGTATATAAGATCCTCCCAAGTCTTTGGAAAGGCTTTGGTCGTGCCAATATATTATCCTCTCTTCGGAAATTCCAACCCCTCTCAAGGAGAGAAGGGGAGAGTATTTATAGCCCAAGGAGTGGACTGTTAGCATTCTCAATCTGTCCTTCCACTTGCATCGCCAATTTGGCTATTCAGAATATCGACTCTCCAAATATCTCCTTCCTGAAAGTTGTAGAAAATAAATTTTTCCGACTACTATCAATATTTGGTGGCATTTGGACAAGTGGATCCAAAGTTATGGCGGTTTTATTAAACAAAGGCAAACTGTCCATTTCTATCCATGCTTTTTCGATGGCCAAAATGTGAATGGATTTTGGAACAGGAAGATGCCTTCAAATCAGAATTATTTCTTCAAAAAAGTCTGCCTAATATATCTAATATTTCACACTACAAAATCTCAGCTTGATTGTATTCTTACATCATGATATATGTCATGAATACTGTACTGATTTTATTTCACGGACAGAATGGTGGGCTGGAATTCAAAGCATATGTTGGGCCACTTTTTTTTGGAGTTGGGCCTTGAAATTTTTATCCAAGACTCCTTAAATTTTCCTCCAAACTATGGTAGAGAATAATGGAATTTTGAATTCTGTATTTATCATAGTAAATCAATCTTCATGAATAGTTGAGTTTCTTCACAAATTCTTTGGTCTTGTTTGTGAGGACCATATGACCCTTCAAATGGAAGACTTGGGTCATGGTACCTTCTAATGAAATGTTTTATATTGAAATTATAATCCTACAAAACAATAACCAGACAATTTGGATCAGTATAGTGATATTTATTATTAAAACAGTAAAATGTCTCAATTGGACTACTTCTAAAAATGTTAAAATTTTATACTTAATATTAAAACATTAACATTTCACAAAAATTATGCACATTTCATATAAAATCAGTAAAGGGAGTATATAATAAGACATGAAAATATTAACAATATCAACGCCCCCACACTTAGTCTTGTGCATGTCCTCATGTGCAAAAAATATAAAACTATGACAAAATCATTTTTACTCACCAACAAATATTAAAATTTTGTTTTATCCAATCAGGGGAGGTTTAGACTATTTCACTCTTCTATTTTGAATTCCACCACAAGTTGTTATAGAAAAAATGTTTCAAAACTAATTCATTTTTTTCATGCTCAAATTTAGAAATGGAAAATGTGGACACTCAAAACTCACACCTCTCAAGATAATAAAATTTGTTTGTGGAGGTTCACTCTTTCACCAACCAAAAGAAAAAATCTTAGAGTTTGAAAGAGATCTCAGCTTACAATCCCTATACAAAGTGCACAAGAATCAAGAGGTCTTCTTAAGGAGTTTTTCTATGGCTATGGGACGGTATGAATATAATGTCCAAGAGAGAGAAGAAGAGGGTTAAAATACCAACATAGAAAAAGCAATGCACATTTTTTTTGAAATAAAACATGGAAGGAAATGAAAACACCTATTTACAAGGAAATTATTGTGTGAAGAAAGACACAATAGAGGAAGAAAATATGAAGGTAATGAGAATATGGAATATTTACAAAACACAAAACTTTTCCCAATAATAATTTAATTCAAGTGTTCTTTTTTTTTCTTTTCCTTTTTTTTCTTTGTTTTTTCGAAAGTTGACCTTGAAACAGATCTCACACTCATATCCCAACCCATGTTTGATCTCCTCATGACACTAATTTTAATAGTTATAACAAGATCAAAGGCTGAGAAATAGTGATTTTTGACCTACCCAAGACACAACCCATTCTTATTTTCATTTTTTTTTGATTTTTTTCATCATTTTTGATTTTTTTGAACTCTTGTCAATAACATTTACAAAATTACATAAATGGAAGTATATTACATTCCCCAAAACACACTGAAATGGATGCTTGCCCTCAAGTAGATGATAACTAGTTGAAAATCAAAAATAGGGTACCCAAACAATGAAATCTATTCCTCCCACACTTATAATTCAAAAAAAAAACAATGAAAATCCATGTTGATATTGGGTGGGAAAAGGTATTGGGCTTGTAATGTGGCTATCAAAGAAAGGGTTTTCATAGGCTCGAAGGGGATTTCAAAAGGAGGATTAATGTAAGTAAAATGGGAGGCTATTTGGCTAGTGTGATTCTCATGTGGTTCAGAAAATGCCTCTATCATATTAATACACACTAAGGTAGGAAATTCAGCTCGAAGGTCCACAAGCTCAATATTAACAAATGGGGGTGAAAACACACATTTTGAAAAGATTTCCATAGGTGTCCTTGGTTTGAAAGCAAATGTTGTTCCTCACGGTTTGGGAAAATCATTTTCCAAATCAAAAATTGAGCATTCAAAATGTGTTTGTTTTGATACAAAATTCTTTATCCAAAGTCATAATTAAAATACAAATTTTTTGAGATGAAAAACAATCCTGTTGACTCCCCAAAAAGGTTGGATAAAATTTCAAAACTCGATGGTGAGTAAGCATGACTCTTTTGGTTTGTGTTTTTACATTTTTTTTATTTTTTTAGTTTTTTTTGTTCTTTAAAATACACATCCACACAAAAGAGAAAGAAAAAAAGGGTTGAAAAAAAGTGGTAAAAAAATGAAGGAGAGAAAAAGAATAAGAAATAGGTAGAGAGATGAAGAGATAGAGAGAGTTAAAGGGAAATAGGTTCCCCCTGGTTTGGATTTAGCGGGTCGCTATCTCCATCTAGTGGTGGGTCGAGTACAGAAGTTGCGGATCCAATGGAAGTTGATGTTGATACAAGATTGGGGGATGTTACCTGAGAAAGATAAATCATTATTCATATAATGAAAAACTAAAAATAAATTGAACTTTCACTAAAGTAAAAGAAAACATGGGTTTCCTCCCAAGAAGCGCTGCATTTATTTGTCTACAGCTAGACAATTGCAGTGGACTACCCATAGTCTGATGCTGGCCATCATATTTTCTCAACTCTAGTGTGCTTCCAGAAAAACTTTTCCTCTAGGAGTCCTGATGATTCATTGGATAATTTCTTCCCATCCTTGTTGGTGTGCTTGCAATTCAATGGGGGTGGAAAGAGAATATGACTATCCTCCCTTTGGTCTTCAATGCGAGGAATTATTTCATCCACAATTTTCTAGTTTTCTTTGCTTGGAAATTCAAAAAGATGTCTCAATTCTGATGGTTCATTTTTGTAAGGATCAGATAACACAGAACACCAGTATGAGATCCCAATTGTTTTTGACTCATTTATTTCATCACATACCGATGTAGAGTAATGAGGATCAATGGAGTCATAAGACTTTATAAAATTTTCAATTTCCTTTATATCAATGTTGTTCGCCAAAGAATTTTCAATTTCAATCTCACCAGTGATCACTTTATTAATTAGGGAACAAACGTCACAACCTTCTCTCCCATCAGGACAATATAAACAAATTGGTTTGGGGTTCACCTCACATATAACAGAATTTTCAGAATCCTGGATAGGAAATGATAAATGTGGGATAATCAGATTTGAATCAAAAAATGAGCATTCTAGTTCATTTTCTTTATTTCCATCCATGTTGAAGAATTTGAGGTCAGCGGTGAGATGAGATTCCAAATAATTTTCAAGATCCTTTAGATCAATGGAGTTTTCATTTGTAATGTCAACATTAATTTCTCCATTTATGACTTGGTTAGCGAGGATGAAATATTCAAAAACTTCTATATTAGTAGAACATAAATAACATGTTGGATTGGGATTCAACACACTCTCAGAGAGACTTTCAGAAGCATGGATAGAGAATACAGATTCATTCTCTGATGGGTATCACATGGATTGAAAAATATTGAACTTGACAAGTTGGTTACCGAATTCCATGGATAAGATGCCTGAATGGACATCAATCTTGGTTCTCGCAGTCATGAGGAATGGTCTTCCTAGAATTAGGGGAGATCGAGAAGAGTTTGTCTCACCTTCCATGTCAAGGAGAAAGAAATCAGCAGGTAAGATAAGACCATTGACTCGGATAAGGACATCCTCAATTATTCCCTCAGGACTGGGTATGCTTCCATTAGCTAACTGAATGACAACACCCATTGGATGTAAGGGACCTAGACCAAGGTCGGAGAATATGGATTTGGGCATGAAATTAATTGAGGCTCCTAGGTCTATGAGTGCATCATCAAAGTTGGAGCTTCCAATTAGGCATGGAACCGCAAAGGTTCCTGGATCTTTGCACTTTATGGGAATATACTATTGGGTGGAAACATTTTCAAAGGTCCTAAGTTGCCTCTTGTGGGTGCACAATTCCTTAAGAAACTTGGAATACTTAGGAATTTGTTTGATGGAATCTAAGAGAGTAATGTTGACTTCAACACGTCTAAACATGTTGAGCATTTCAGGATCAGGTTCAAATGACTTCTTTGGATTAGAGATAGCTTGTGGAAAAGGAATTGGATTTCTAAGTGGAATTGAAGGAGGTGAGGCAATAGTTTCAGGTTTCTTTTCAAGTTTCTTTTTCTTTTCATTTTCTAGGTCAACATTCAAAGGAGGGTTGGAGTACTTATCTTCAGGCATAACAATTTTCTTTCCCTATCTAAGTGGAATTGCACTTACATTACCTTTGGGTTGGGTAATGGTTGAGCTGGGAGTTGGAAGAATTGGATGGTTGCTGCTGACTAAGGTGGGATGCAAGTTGACCAATTTGGGTTTCAATGTTCTTGAGGCTTGAACGAGTGAAGGAGGAAAGATCTTCAACAGCAATTTCCCATGGTTTCTTGGAAGAAGAGGCTTGTCCCGGATTGGGATTTCCTTGATTTAAGTTCTTGGGAAATCAATTGAATTGGTTTTGGAATTGGGAAGGCTCACTAGGATAGTGGAATCCAGGAGGAGGAATAGGATGATTGATCCTTTGAGGTTGAGGGACAAAAGGGTAAGGTTGTTGGAAATTACCAACACCTTGACTGTATTTAAACTGGTTAGGGTTTTGAGGAGGGAATTGAGGGGGATGAGAGATGGGATTACCATACCTCAGGCCTTGGTTATAGGAAGAAGATAAGGGCTCAGAGTGAGGTTGGTTGAAGTTTCTAACAAACTGACCTGATAGTTAAGGATTGGTGTTCCGCTGAGCATATGCTACATTGAGCTCCATTGGTCTAGATGAATCGGATTGATCCTCTTGAAGTTGTGGACATGTGTCAGTTGGATGAGATGGAGAGTTGCAGATTCCATAGTTTTTGATAGGTCCAGGAAACACTGATTGTGGAGAAGACGAGGTTGGGGATTTGGTGGCCACAACTAGTTGTCGCACAAGACCTGTAAGTTCACACATCAACTCGGTCATTTTGTTCGGCTCAATTTATTGATTATCTTGTGATTTTTTGACTTGAGCATGTGTTTTATTATGGAATTGTTGTGTGTTTGCAGCCATGTTACTTATGAGATCTCTTGCAGCTGCAGGAGTTTTATCAACAAGATCACCGCCACTTGCGGCATCTATGAGAGTTCTCTCCATAGCCAATAACCCCTCATAGAAGTATTGGATCAAGAGTTGGTCAGGAATTTGGTGGTGTGGGCAGGTTGCAACAAGCTTTGTGAACCTCTCCCAGTACTCATGGAGTGATTCACTTGGGAATTGACGTATACCACTTATTTCCTTTCGGATAGAAGCAGTACGAGAAGCAGGAAATAATTTTTCTAAGAAATGTCGCTTCATGTCATTCCATGTGGTTATGGAAACAGGAGGTAGGTAGTAGAGCCATGACTTAGCAGTGTCAGCTTGGGAGAAAGGTAATGCTCGAAGATTGATTTGTTCTCCAGAAACCCCTTGAGGCTTCATGGTAGAGCACACTACTTGGAACTCTTTAAGGTGGAGATGTGGGTCCTCACCAGATAACCCGTGGAAATTAGGAAGAAGATGAATCAAAACTGATTTGAGTTCGAAGCCGGCCTCTATATTTGGATATTGAATACCAAGAGGATGGTAATTCATATTAGGGGCAGTAAGTTCTTAAAGTGTTTGTTCCCTAGGATTGGCCATATCTAATTCAATTGGTTGTACAATGACTGGTTCTTGAATTATTTGATTATCTCTTATGTTCCTCCTAAGTTGGAGAAGTGTTCGCTCAATTTCAGGGTCAAAAAATTCCGAGGGATTGTTGGGAGGCTACGGGGAATTCAGAGATATTTTGGAAGAAAGGGGTATATGGGTTTTTCTTTGCAACTTTTTCAGTGTATGATTTTTAAGAGGAAGATGGGTTTTTCTTTGTGTTTTTTTTCTATTTTTTTAATTTGTTTTTTTTGTGTTTTTTTACAATAAACAGAATCTAATGAGTACGTAAAGCACCATCCCCGGCAACAATGCCATTTGAAATGCACGGCCGATTGTCTCCTATCGACCGATCAAAGTTCCGGTGCTCTGCTAATGTGTATAGCTGCACTCGGGTCAAATCCTCAGCGATGATACTTTGAAATAGTCGTTTGTTTTTAGTTGATTGTATTCTGATTGGGGGGTTTGTTTTCAGAGCTTATGAAATAATATTTGGATGATGTTTGATTTAACAAATTGATAAATATTGGGGTGAGTTCATCATTAGGTAGTTAAGCTTATGATATCCTTGAGCTTTGTTTTATATTCCATTAAATTAACACCCATGTCACAAGATGATTTTGATCGGAATTCCCAAGTGTTAAAGCTTTAATCCAAGCCGCAACTTAACTTAGGTTTCTAATCATTACCATTACTTGTTTATGGTAGTGTATTTTTGGTTCCAATAATTCATGGAATCCATATATTAAACAAAACATGTTATTAATCCATGACATATAAAGTTCAACATACACAATATTAATTTAAAGAACATTCGTCGAACAAAAGCTCTCAATCACTTAACATACCTAAATTATAACTCACCCCAATTAAAGATTTACCCAAACATTAAAATGATTACTAATCTGGTTATACTGATTATGATGATAAATTAAGAAGATAAGATAAATAAAGGGATAAGAAAAGATTTTTTGCGTCAAACGCACACACACACAAACAATGATGATAATTAAAAATGAATTTTCGATTGAATGAGGAAGCAAAAGAAGGGAAGAGGATTAAACTGAATTTAAACTATTTTAAAAAAATAAATATTAAACTATAGAAGGTGTATGATAATAAGATATATTGAAGAAGAAACTTGCATTAAAATATAATTACAAAAGAAAGCACTTACAAAATTACAAAAACGAAGAACACGAAAGTAAGTGAAAACAAATAGAAGAGGAAAGGTCTCTCAAGTGAAAACTTGAGTATATAAGATCCTCCCAAGCCTTTAGAAAGGCTTTGGTCATGACAATATGATCTCCTATCTTCTGAAATGCCAACCCCTCTCAAGGAGAGAAGGGGAGAGTATTTATAGCCCAAGGAGTGGACTGTTTGCATTCCCAATCTGTCCCTCCACTTGCATCACCAATTTGGCTATTCAGACAGCAGAATCTCCAAATATCTCATTCTTTAAAGTTGTAGAAAATAAAGTTGGCCGACTACTGTCAAAATTTGGAGGTATTTGGACAAGTGGAACCAAAGTTATGGCAGTTTTATTAAACAAAGTTAAGCTGTCCATCTCTATCCATGCTTTTTCGATGGCCAAAATGTGAATGGATTTTGGAATTGGAAGATGCCTTCAAATCCGAATGATTTCTTCAAAAAAGTCAGCTGCCTATATCTCCTATTTCACACTGCAAAATGTCAGCTTGATTGGATGCTTACATCATGAGATATGTCATGAATACTGTACTGATTTTATTTCTCGTCCAGAATGGTGGGATGGACTTCAAAGCATATGTTGGGCCCCTTGTTTTTGGAGTTGGGCCTTGAAATTTTATCCAAGACTCCTTACATTGTCCCACAAACTATGGTAGAGAATAATGGAATTTGGACTTCTGTATTTAGCCCAGTAAATCAATCTTCATGAATAGTCCAGTTTCTTCGTAGATTCTTTGGTCTTGTTTGTAAGGACTATATGACCCTTCAAATGGAAGAATTGGCTCATGGTACCTTCTAATGAAACGTTTTATATTGAAAGTATAATAATAAAAAACAAGAACCACACAATTTGGATCAATATAGTGATATTTATTTTTAAAACAGTAAACTGACTCAATTGGACTACTTCTAAAAATGCTCAAATATTATATTTAATATTAAAACATTAATATTTCACACAAATTATGCACATTTAATATAAAATCAGTAAAGGGAGTATATAAAAAGACATGAAAATATTAACAATATCAACTCCCCCGCACTTAGTCTTGTGCATGTACTCATGTGCAAAAAATATAAAAACATGACAAAATCATTTTTACTCACCAACAAATATTAAAATTTTGTTTTATCCAATCAGGGGAGGTTTAGACTATTTCACTCATCCATTTTGAATTCCACCACAAGTTGTTATAGAAACAATGTTTCAAAAATGAATTCATTTTTGTCATGCTTCAAATTTAGAAATGGAAAATGTGGACACTCAAAACTCACACCTCTCAAGATGATAAAATTCATTTGTGGAGGTTCACTCTTTCACCAACCAAAAGTAAAAATCTTAGAGTTTGAAAGAGATATCAGCTTACAATCCCTATCCAAAGTGCACAAGAATCAAGAGTTATTTTTAAGGGGTTTTTCTGTGGCTATGGGACGGTAGGAATATAATGTCCAAGAGAGAGAAGAAGAGGGTTAAAATACCAACATAGAAAAAGCAATGCACATTTTTTTTTGAAATAAAACATGGAAGGAAATGAAAACACCTATTTACAAGGAAATGATTGTGTGAATAAAGACACAATAGAGGATGAAAATATGAAGGTAATGAGAATATGTAATATTTACAAAACACAAAACTTCTCCCAATAATAATTTAATGCAAGTGTTCTTTTTTTTTCTTTTCCTTTTTTTTCTTTGTTTTTTAGAAAGTTGACCTTGAAACAGATCTCACACTCATATCCCAACCCATGTTTTATCTCCTCAAGACACTAATTGTAATAGTTATAACAAGATCAAAGGCTGAGAAATAGTGATTTTTGACCTATCCAAGACACAACCCATTCTTATTTTCATTTTTTTGATTTTTTTTCTTCATTTTTGATTTTTTTGAACACTTGTCAATAACATTTACAAAATTACATAAATGGAAGTAAATTACATTCCCCAAGACACACTGAATGACAACCTCTCCCCTACACTGAAATGGATTCTTACCCTGAAGGAGATGATAACTCATTGAAAATCAAAAATAGGGTACCCAAACAATGAAATCTATTCCTCCCAAACTTAAAATTCAAAAAAAAAATATTCAATGAAAATCCATGTTGATATTGTGTGGGAAAAGGTATTGGGATTGTAATGTGGCTATCAAAGAAAGGGTTTTCATAGGCTCGAAGGGGCTTTCAAAAGGAGGATTAATGTAAGGGAAATGGGAGGCTATTTGGCTAGTGTGATTCTCATGTGGTTCATAAAATTCCTCTATCATATCAATACACACTAAGGTAGGAAATTCAGCTCGAAGGTCCACAAACTCAAGATTCACAAATGGGGGTGAAAACACACATTTTGAAAAGATGGCCATAGGTGGCCTTTGTATGAAATCAAATGTTGTTCCTCACGGTTTGGGCAAATCATTTTCCAAATCAAAAATTCAGCATTCAAAATGTGTTGGTTTTGACACAAAATTCTTTATCCAAAGTCATAATGAAACTACAAATTTTTTGAGATGAAAACAATCCTGTTGACTCCCCAAAAAGGTTGGACAGAATTTCAAAACTCTATGGTGTGTAAGGATGACTCTTTTGGTTTGTGTTTTTACATTTTTTTTATTTTTTTTTAGTTTTTTTGGGTTCTTTAAAATACACATCCACACAAAAGAGAAAGAGAAAAAAAGGGTTGAAAAAAAAGTGGTAAAAAAATGATGGAGAGAAGAAGAAGAAGAAAGAGGTAGAGAGATGAAGAGATAGAAAGAGTTAAAGGGAAAGAGGTGCCCCTTGGTTTGGAT
The DNA here is from genome assembly GCA_963277665.1 of Viscum album. Lineage (NCBI taxonomy): Eukaryota > Viridiplantae > Streptophyta > Magnoliopsida > Santalales > Viscaceae > Viscum > Viscum album. Next base: position 20,067,396 of record OY728124.1, read on the forward strand.
TTGGTGGGTTTCCATCTCCATCTAGTGGTGGGTCGAGTACAGAAGTTGGGGATCCAATGGAAGTCGATGTTGATCCAAGATTGTGGGATGTTACCTGAAAAAGAAAAATCATTATTCATATAATGAAAAACTAAAAAGAAATTGAACTTTCAAAAAATTAAAACAAAACATGGGTTGTCTCCCAAGAAGCACTGCATTTATTTGTCTACAACTAGACAGTTTCAGTGGACTACCCATAGTTTGACGGTGGCCATCGTATTTTCTCAACTCTAGTGTGCTTCCAGAAAAACTTCTCCTCCGGGAGGCCTGATGATTCATTGGATAATTTCTTCCCATCCTTGTTAGTGTGCTTGCATCTTAATGGGGTTGGAAAGAGAATATGACTATCCTCCCTTTGGTCTTCAATGTGAGGAATGATTTTATCCACAATTTTCTAGTTTTCTATGATTGTAAATTCAAGAAGATGGCTCAATTCTGATGGTTCATTTTTGTAAGGATCAGATAACAAAGAACTCCAGTATGAGATCCCAATTGTTTTTGACTCATTTATTTCATCACATACCGATGTAGAGTAATGAGGATTAGTGGAGTCATAATACTTAATAAAAATTTCAATTTCCTTTATATTAATGTTGTTCGCCAAAAAATTGTCAATTTCAACCTCACCAGTGATCACTTTATTAATTAGAGGACAAACATCACAACCTTCTCTCCCATTTGGACAATATAAACAAATTGGTTTGTGGTTCACCTCACATATAACAGAATTTTTAGAATCCTAGAAAGGAAATGAAAAATGTGGGATAATAATATTTGAATCAAAAAATGAGCATTCTAGTTCATTTTCTTTATTTCCATCCATGTTGAAGCATTGGAGGTCAGAGGTGAGATGAGATTCCAAAGAGTTTTCAAGATCCTTTAGATCAATGGAGTTTGCATTTGTAATGTCAACATTAATTTCTCCATTTATGACTTGGTTAATGAGTATGCAATATTCAAAAACTTCTATATTAGTAGAACATGAATAACATGTTGGATTGGGATTCAACACACTCTCAGAGAGACTTTTAGAAGCATGGATAAAGAATACAGATTCATTCTCTGATGGGTATCGCATGGATTGAAACATATTGAACTTGACCAGTTGGTCACCGAATTCCATGGATAGGATGCCTGAATGGACATCAATCTTGGTTCTCGCAGTCATGAGGAATGTTCTTCCTAGAATTAGGGGAGATCGAGAAGAGTTCGTCTCACCTTCCATGTCAAGGACAAAGAAATCAGCAGGAAAGATAAGATCATTGACTCAGACAAGGACATCCTCAATTATTCCCTCAGGACTGGCTGTGCTTCGATTGGCTAACTGAATGACAACACTCGTTGGATGTAAGGGACCTAGACCAAGGTTGGAGAATATGGATTTGGGCATGACATTAATTGAGGCTCCTAGGTCTATGAGTGCATCATCAAAGTTGGAACTTCCAATTTGGCATGGAACCGTAAAGGTCCCTGGATCTTTGCACTTTATGGGAATAGAATTTTAGGTGGAAACATTTTCAAAGGTCCTAAGATGCCTCTTGTGGGTGCACAATTTCTTAAGAAACTTGTCATACTTAGGAATTTGTTTGATGGCTTCTAAGAGAGTAATGTTAACTTCAACACGTCTAAACATGTCGAGCATTTCAGGATCAGGTTAAAATGACTTCTTTGTCTTAGAGACAGCTTGTGGAAAAGGAATTGGATTCCTAAGTGGAATGGAAGGAGGTGAGGCAATTGTTTCAGGTTTCTTTTCAAGTTTCTTTTTCTTTTCGTTTTCTAGGTCAACATTCAAAGGAGGGTTGGATGACTTATCTTGAGGCATAGCAATTTGCTTTCCCGATCTAAGTGCAATTGCACTTAAATTACCCTTGGGGTTGGGTAATGGTTGAGCCGGGAGTTGGAATAATTGGATGGTTGCTGCTAACTAAGGTGGGATGCAAGTTGACCAATTTGGGTTTCAATGTTCTTGAGGCTTGAACGGGTGAAGGAGGAAAGATCTTAAACAACACTTTCCCATGGTTTCTTGGAAGAACAGGCTTGTCTCGGATTGGGATAGCCTTGATTTTGGTTCTTGGGAAATTGATTGAATTTATTTGGGAATTGGGAAGGCTCACTAGGATAGTGGAATCCAGGAGGAGGAATAGGAGGATTGATCCTTTGAGGTTGAGGGAAAAAAGGGTAAGGTTGTTGGAAGTTACCAACACCTTGACTCTATTGAAACCGGTTTGGGTTTTGAGGAGGGAATTGAGGGGGATGAGAGACAAGATTACCATAACTCAAGCCTTGGTTATAAGAAGAAGAGAAGAGCTCAGAGCGAGGTTGGTTGAAGTTTCTAACAAACTGACCTGATAGTTGAGGATTAGTCTTCCGCTGAGCATATGCTGCATTGAGCTCCATTGGTCCAGATGAATCAGATTGATTCTCTTGAAGTTGTGGAAATGTGTCAGTTGGATGATATGGAGAGTTGCAGATTCCATAGTTTTTGATAGGTCTAGGAAACATTTATTGTGGAGAAGACGAGGTTGGGGATTTGGTGGCCACAACTATTTGTCGCACAAGACCTGTAAGTTCACTCATCCACTCGATCATTTTGTTTGGCTCAATTGATTTATTATCTTGGGATTTTTTGACTTGAGCATGTGCTCGAGTATGGAATTATTGTGTGTTTGTAGCCATGTTACTTATGATATCTCTTGCAGCTGCATGAGTTTTATCAACAAGAGCACCACCACTTGCAGCATCTATGAGAGTTCTCTCCATATCCAATAACCCCTCATAGAAGTATTGGATCAAGAGTTGGTCAGGAATTTGGTGGTGTGGGAAGGTTGAAAAAATCTTTGTGAACCTATCCCAATACTCATGGAGTGATTCACTTGGGAATTAATGTATACCACTTATTTCCTTTCGGATAGAAGTAGTACGAGAAGCAGGAAATAATTTTTCTAAGAGAAGTCGCTTCATGTCATTCCATGTGGTTATGGAACCAGGAGGTAGGTAGTAGAGGAATGACTTAGAAGTGTTGGCTAGGGATAAAGGGAATTCTCGAAGCTTGATTTGTTCTTCAGAAACCCCTTAAGGCTTCATGGTAGAGCACACTACTTGGAACTCTTTAAGGTGGAGATGTGGGTCCTCACCGGATAACCTGTGGAAATGAGGAAGAAGATGAATCAAACATGATTTGAGTTCGAAGTCAGCCTCTATATTTGGATATTGAATACCAAGAGGTTGGTAATTCATATTAGGGGCAACAAGTTCTTTAAGTGTTTGTTCCCTAGGATTGGCCATATCTAATTCAATTGGTTGTACAATGACTGGTTCTTGAATTATTTGATTATCTCTTATGTGCCTCCTAAGTTGGAAAAGTGTTCACTCAATTTCAGGGTCAAACAAATCCAAGGGATTGTTTGGGAGGCTACGGGGAATTCAGATAGATTTTGGAAGAAAGATGAAGACTAGTTTTTGTTTGTAATTTTTTTCGTGTATGATTTTTAAGAGGAATTTGGGTTTTTCTTTGTGTTTTTTTCTATTTTTTTTCAATTTTTTTTTGTGTTTTTTTTACAATAACCAGAAACTAATGACTACTTAAAGAACCATACCCGAAAAAGGTTCCATTTGAAACACACAGACAATTTTCGCCTATCGACCAGTCAAAGTTCCGGTGCTCTGCTAATGTGTATAGCAGCACTCGGGTCGAATCCTCGACGATGATACTTTGAAATAGTCGTTTGTTTTTAGTTGATTGTATTCTGATTGGGGGGTTTGTTTGCAGAGCTTATGAAATAATTTATGGATGATGTTTGATTTAAAAAATTTATAAATATTGGGGTGAGTTCATCATTATGTATTTAAGCTTATGATATCCTTGAGCTTTGCTTTATATTTCATTAAATTAACACCCATGTCACAAGATGATTTTGATCGGAATTCCCAAGTGTTAAAGCTTTAATCCAAGCCGTAACTTAACTTAGGTTTCTAATTATTACCATTAATTGTTTATGGTAGTATATTTGTAGTTCCAATAATTCATGGAATCCACATATTAAACAAAACATGTCATTAATCCATGACATATAAAGTTCAACATACACAATATTAATTTAAAGATCATTCATCGAGCAAAAGCTCTCAATCACTTAACATACCTAAATTATAAATCACCCCAATTAAAGATTTACCCAGCCATTAAAATGATTACTAATCTGGTTATAATTATTATGATGATACATTAAGAATATAAGATAAATAAAGGGATAAGAAAAGATTTTTGCATCAAACACACACACACACACGAACGATGATGATAATTAAAAACAGATTTTCGATTGAATGAGGAAGCAAAAGAAGGGAAGAGGATTAAACTGAATTTAAACTATTTTAAAAACATAAATATTATACTATAGAAGGTGGATGATAATAAGAGATATTGAAGAAGAAACTTTCATTAAAACATAATTACAAAAGAAAGGACTTACAAAATTACAAAAACGAAGAACACAAAAGTAAGTGAAAACAAAGAGAGGAGGAAAGGTATCTAAAGTGAAAACTTGAGTATGTAAGATCCTCCAAAGCCTTTGGAAAGGATTTTTTCGTGCCAATATGTTATCCTCTCTTCTGAAATGCCAACCCCTCTCAAGGAGAGAAGGGGAGAGTATTTATAGCCCAAGGAGTGGACTATTTGCATTCCCAATCTGTCCCTCCACTTGCATTGCCAATTTGTCTATTCAAAAAGCCAAATATCCAAATATCTCCTTATTTATATTTTTATAGAATAAAGTTGTCTGACTACTGTCAAAATTTGGAGGCATTTGGACAAGTGGATCCAAAGTTATGGCGGTTTTATTAAACAAAGGTAAACTGTCCATTTCTATCCATGCTTTTTCGATGGCCAAAATGTGAATGGATTTTAGAATAGGAAGATGCCTTCCAATCCGAATGATTTATTCAGAAAAGTAGGCCACCTATATCTACTCTTTCACACTAAAAAATATAAGATTGATTGGATGCTTACATCATGAGATATGTCATGAATACTGTACTGATTTTATTTCTCATCCAGAATGGTGGGATGGACTTCAAAGCATATGTTGGGCCCCTTTTTTTTGGAGTTGGGCCTTGAAATTTTATCCAAGTCTCCTTAAATTGTCCCCCGAACTATGGTAGAGAATAATGGAATTTGGAATTCTGTATTTAGCCCAGTAAATCAATCTTCATGAATAGTCTAGTTTCTTCATAGATTCTTTGGTCTTGTTTGTGAGGACCATATGACTCTTCAAATGGAAGAATTGGCTCATGGTACCTTCTAATGAAATGTTGTATATTGAAATTAGAATTCTAAAAAACAAGAACCACACAATTTAGATTAGTATAGTGATATTTATTATTAAAACAGTAAACTGACTCAATTGGACTACTTCTAAAAATGCTCAAATATTATACTTAATATTATAACATTAATATTTCACACAAATTATGAACATTTAATATAAAATTAGTAAAGGGAGTATATAATAAGACATGAAAATATTAACAATATCAACACCTGATGTGATCTACGATTCATTTACATATCTAAAATAATAGGAAACACGATCCCCCTTCATCTGAAACTCATACCCAAAACAAGAACCACATCCAGTGAACATAGATCTCATCACCAAATAAACTAAAATATGAACATAAATATAAAACATGAAGCTCATACATTAGTCTATATCATCACTAGATTTGAATGACTTAACTGGTTCATCTTCCTTAAATAAAACAATCCTAAACTTCTTTTCCAACTATGTCTAAGCTTACTCATTTCATCATTGTTGGATATTATCATTAGAGAATGTAATATCAATCGTATTCATCACCTAAAACTTTAGTGAGTATTCAACATTAGTTTGGTTCAATTGAAATAAAATTTAGACTCACTGACTGAATGGCCCGTAGGCCTTCATTTTTTTTATTTTTTCATAATCCACCTTTCAAGGGGTGAGGTGGAACCCTTACAAGGCCCGAAGGCTTAAGAGATAATTACATAACCCATAGGTCTTAGAAGAAATAACCCAGAAAAGAAAACTTGGAACTGATCCTCCCCAGCAAATTTCAAGATAATAGTACTCCACCTTTGCAAGGCTAGTCGACTAACTATCCTGTGCAGAGCTATATGGGCCTGGTACAAATGGAAATTCTATACCCTCTCAAAATTCCAAATCCGTTTAGCTCTACTATGGATTCATATTTAACCTTAGATATTATTTTAGTACATCGTTTTCATTTTAAGGTTTTCACCATATCATTCAAACTCTAAGAGGCTCATCTTCTTCATAATCATAGACTCAATTTTGGTTTGATCCCCCCATACTCATCTTCCTCAATCCATCATTTTCCAATTTTGAACTAATCCAAAATACTTGGTTTGACATTTATGATTCTAAAAGAACATCATCACCCAAAACATTCATGGAGAATCCTTGATCTAATTTTATTTATTGAAGTCCTTACCAGACTGGGTAAAATACAGTTCATAATTGGTTATATTACAACTTTATTCTATGTCTTAGTTCTTCTAGTTTGAATTCAGGAAATTTTAGATAAATGGATATGTGGATTATGGACTCATGAAATACCCTATACAGGTGACTGGATATTTGGATCTGTGAGTGCAGGTGGTTTTCTTGGGAATTCAGCTACTTGAGTAATCATCACTATGTCTATTTGGATAAATGAGATATTTAAAATTAGGTTACTCCAGTGCTTCCATAATTACTCTATGTGGATGTGAATCAATACAAACATGATATATTTTTCAAAGTTTTTGGCTATATGGATAATTATCTACATGAATAACCTCATGTGTGGTTCCAATCCAACAATATAATTTATGATAAATGAAAATTATCAATTCAAATAAAACAATTGAAATCAGTTATAGATAAAGAAATACTCCTATATTAGTAATTTAAAATTTAAATACAATAGAACAATATTAAAAATGAAAACATGGAATTTTGATGAAATTAATTCTTATGACTAAAAACTAGAACAAAACCCTCCTAAAACCCATTTCAATGAATATTTCAACCAAAGAACCATAAAAACCATCCAATAAATTTATTTTTTAAAAATTTAAGATAATTTATAGAGCATAAAAATATTTAGCACCAAAATTCACCATTTCCTTTAAAAAATCAACGATTTAAAAATTTAACCATAATATGATAAGTTAAATGTAAACCTCTAAAAAAATTAAAATTTTCACTAAAAACACATTTAATTCATAAAAATAGATGTGGAAATATGTAATGAAATAATGTCACATCAACTATCTCAAACCTTATCCCTTATTTATGTCGATGATAGGTAGATTGACCAAGGGTTAACCACTCTCCATTATTTCTCACTATTGGAGCGACTTTTCTTTAAAAGTGTCATCCCTTTAATATAAAGTAAGGAATATTTACAAACATGTCACCACTTTCACTTATAAAGAGATCACTTCATGAAATCACTTATCCTCATACCATAAGCCTTTTAGCTTGAAAAAATTATACCCAAATATCTTCCCAATACTCTTTCCCAATTTTAGAGGTTTTGGTATCACCAAAAGACTAATTAAAGGTCCCTTAAGGTATGGTCTATGAGGAAACATCCAAAGGAAGGGTTAATGTTGTTAACTGAGATTTATTAATATTTGATTCTTATATATCCTCTAAATCTATTCTACCGATACTAACATATTTAAATTTTTATTATTAGTATACATAAATTTTATTAAATTGATCGAATAACCATTATCTATCTCCTTTCCATCCATTGGAAAATGAAAATATCGCCCATGAGCACGTGTAAACAACCTCCCCCCATGATGAAATATATTTCATTTTTCATAACCTCCTCTCATGGATGGTTATATAGATGAATTTAATGAATATTTATGATATTTATGGCATAATTATGATTCTAAAAAGATATAATATTGTATAATTTTCTTCCCTCCCATCCATTGGAAAATGGAAACTTCGCTTGTGTATACGTGCGAACTATCGCCTTCATGAAGGATGTATCCCATTTTCATAACCAGTATACATTTATAATTTTAAAATCATATATAATAAATAAATATTATATTTATGAAAATATTAAATTTCTATAACCATGATTAAGGTGCAAGGGATAGAACCATCAAACTAAAATATGAATGGAAAATGAAAGAGTTGACGCTAGAATATTGATTTTAATGAAGAATTGTAATTAAATATGAAATCAAAAGTTATAATAGAATGATATATTGTAATATAGGTATGAATATGATTTTTTATATATGTTTATTAAATTTAAATTTATTATATAAGAGGTTAGATCACATACAATGAAATTAAGGGCTTGATGTAAGAGTTTATGTTATAATCTCACTTTTTATTAGGATTATTTATGTTTCAATTTATATTTGGGGAAATTATATTTTCTTTATTTCCTAAACCCAATCTATTTTCTTATACTCTGGTTATTTTTGTGGGTTTTAAGTATTCTTTCAATTTTTTCTCCTATTTGGTATGCAAAAAGTCCAAAAGAACATTTTTAAGAAAAGCCGACCTTAAATCTATTTTTTGGTCAAAAACCTTTTCCCTCCATATCCAAATTTTTAAAAATTGTTTCGTGGAAGTTATTATAAACTTTTAAATGGTTAATAAATGTATTTTTATACTATATTTTACTTTATTTACATTTTTTTAAAGTAATCTCATCATTTTATGAACAGATCACCTATAGGGTTCTAGATGTACCCATAGAAAACGAAGAACTCCTATAATTCTTATAGGCATACTCTCATACAAAACTTACCTTCTTATACTTATAAGGGAATTTTCAACACCAACAGTTTAGTTCTATAACCCTACAACTTCACCTCTAGCTGATCATGGATTAAAAACACCTCCTTATACTCTTAACTCAATAACTTCTTCTACCCTATGTCTAGAATATCTAAAGTACTTTAGACTTATATAATCCCCCTCATTATAAACAACAAATGGTTTATCTTCTTCTACTAATAGTGGAATAAGATTCCATAAATTTATACTTCAAATGAATCCCAACTTACTCAAATCTCTAGTTGAAATAATATTTATATGGTGACACCTCAAACTGATCATTATATAAACAATCATTCCTCTCTTATAAAGAAAAAGAGAAAACTACCTTCCATAAGGATAAAACGAGATCCTCAAGTCCTTATGACAATAATAATTCATATACATTATAATGTATTGATATTAATTTAACTTAGTGACACTAAGCATAAGAAACATGATATAAATATCATTAAAAATAATTTTCTATGGTTCTATAATTCAAGGAAAAAATAAATTTGGATAAACCTAATAAATACCTTTTGATCAATCTATAGGTATTTCACCATCATCTTTATAACATAAGATGTTTTGAAGAGGAATAATGTGATATATTTAGATTTATGAAATCTATCTTCTATCGACCTTATGCTAAAACTAAAATTTCGTTCATGAGGAAACTCAAAGATGTGAGCCATATCCATATGTGAAACATAAAACCCCTTTTAAGTTAACTTTGAAGATATGAAATCTCCACTGTCACCAAAACTTAACTGAGCATTTTTAAAAAACTCCCTTATTTTAATTTCAAATATGTACTCATAATTTCTTCCATAAAACATAAATTCTAGAACATAAAAGCTTAAATATTAATTCATCAAAATATTTTTCTCAGACAACCATTTAAAATAAACTACCTCCCCTTCCACGACCCACTAATTTGAACTAGAAACTATTTTACTTTTCCCACTACTAGAACCAGCCTCATCAGTCCTCTTATTCTTTTCCATTTTAAGAATCAGTATAAGGATTATAGTTCAAAAGGTATAGTGTTTAAGAAAACATGAGATTAAAAGTTATAATAGGATAGAGTTCAAAGGTAGGTGAGTGTCATAGATAATATTTCTGATGGTTTTAGGAGATGGTTGAGTTTCTATAGCTGAAAATTCATTGTAATGATTTTATATTTTTAAAATGAAAATATGGCATAGAAAATCAAATACAAAATAAGTTTAAAAAAGATAAATTAAGAACCTGAATAAATTATAGAATAAACTAAACCCAATCAAATACTATAAAAGGTAAATGGAATTAATCAAATTATTTACTAAAAAAAATTAACAAAATAAATATAATATTTATTTATAATTAAATAAACCTAACCCCACATAATAAAATCAAAACTATTAGTGAGAAGTAGTTTATTAAAAATATTAATAAGATGATATTATGTATTAAAAAAATTATAAATAGATATCACCCTTTTGCACATGATCCCTTATAAAATTATACATAATAACAATATTCTTAGCTATATATTGGCTCAATAGATTTTTAGAAATATTTATAACACCAGTATACCACATAAAATATAAACATGACTAAAATTAAGGCTAAAATCTAGAAGTGTGTGTTTCATCCATAAAACTTGTGCACAATAACTACTGGTAGTTGTATATTTTGTCTTGGTAGTTGAAAACGCAACTAAAATGTTTCTTCTTACTCAACCATGAAACTAGTGGAATTCCTAAAAAGTGAAAAGTAACCAAGGTACATTTCCTATAAAATATACAAAATCCAAAATCAGCATCTGAATATGATATTAAATTAAAACCACAGGTTTTTAAATAAATAAAGGATAAAGAAAATTATCCTTTTAAATATCTTTAAATCATTTTAATAATATTCAAATGATACTTGTTTGGATTTGAATAAAATATTGAACATAAAAAATAGAAAACATTTTATCTAGTCTACTCGAAAAAAGATATAAAAAACTACCAATCATATATGTATATAAGTTGTTGTCAACTGGATTACCAGCTTTATCCAAATCAAGTTTTATATTATTACACATAGGTGTTGTATAAGATTTACTATTTTCAAGTACATATATTTTAAATAAATAAAGAATATATTTACTTTGATTTAAAAAATTTCCAAAATCTTTTCTAAAGAATTGAAATCCAAGGAAAAAATATTAAATTCTCCCATCATACCACTTTTAATCACTTTCTTTATAAGTTTTGAAAATTCATTGAATTTTTTTTATTAGTATAACAAAAAATAACATCATCAATATAAATTTACAGTAATAAAATACTGGAAGAAGATATTTTATTAAAAAGATTCGGATTTTCCAATCCTATAGAAAAACCATTTTCTAAAAGAAAATAACTCAACCTCTCATACCAATACCTTGGTTCTTGTTTAAGAACATAAATGGATTTATAAAGTTTAAAAACAGAATTTGGAAAGTGAGGTTTTTCAAATCCCGGGGGGTTTTCAACATAAACTCTCTCCATTATATATTCATTCAAAAAATTATATTTAACATAATTATGGTTTAATTTAAAATTCATATTATATGCATAGTTTAAAATAATCCCAGTGTCTTCAAGTATATAAATAGGATTAAAGGTATCTATATAATCTATACCTTTTTATAAATTGTAACCATTAACAACCATCCTACTTTTATTCCTTGTAATTAAACCTTGATTATCTTACTTATTTCTAAATATCCATTTAGTTCCTATCATAGGATGATTCAAGGGACTATTAACTAATTCCAAAACATTTTTTTTATTTTAAATTGATTTAGATCATCTTGCACAACCATAACCCAATTATCATTATCTAAGGATTATTCTACATAATTAGGTTTAAAATTGGGATAGAAAGGTAGAGAATTAAACTAAGTGTCCAACATTCCCCTTGTCCCAACACCTTTATCTAGGTCTCTTATAACAGTATCTAAAGGGTGGTTCTTCAAAGTTCTAGGTTGTTTAAGTAATACACTCTTAGGTTCCTTAGTTTCATTCTCTTCAAAATTGGACTGATCATGATCATGATCTAATTTTCTTTCACACTTAACATTAAAATAATAAAATATCAAGTTATTTAAAAAATAAATAGTTTCATCAATTTGTATTTTGTTGTGATCAAATGGCTACTTTCATCTATCTTCACATGAAAATATTCTTCAACTATACTTGACTTTTTATTAAAAATTATATAAGCTTAAAAAGTAGTATAATACCCAATAAAGATCACTTTATCAGCTTTTAGATCAAACTTACTAAGGGTTTTCTTAGTATTCAGAATATACACTTTTCATACAAAAAATATAAAGTACCCAACTTTAGGTTTTCTAATATTCCATAAATCATAAGGTGTATTTTTAAGAAGAGATCTAATTAAAAATTTATTCATAATATGTAATACTTTATTAACAGCTTCTTCTCAAAAATATATAGGGAAACTATAATCATTTAATATAGTTATGACCATCTATTGAATAGTTCAATTAATTATTTCAATAATTTAATTTTATTAAGGTGTTATTGAATTATAAAAATTATTTTTAATAACCATATTTGAGAAAAAATATTTAAATTATTGATTCTCAAATTCTCCTCCATGATCACTTCTCAATGAAATTATTTTAAAATCTTTTTCATTATGAACCAACTTACAAAAATTTATAAGAACTGAAAGATTGAATTTTAAATTTTAGAAAGTAAACCCAAGTTAATCTTGAAAAGTCATCAAATAATACAAAAAAAAAGGAATCATCTATCCAATATTGATACTCTCACAACTTGAAATTTAAACTATAATCATGGATCTATAGCCATGGTTTTATAGATTCATGGCTATAGAATCTTTATAGCCACGGTTTAATTGACAAACTGTGGAAATTATTTTTTTACCCTAAGATTTTGGCTCCTTCTTCCCAGATACATGACTCCCTCAACCTCTCTGTTCCCTCCTCTTCCCTCGAGCTCTCCGTGACCTCCTCCTTGCTGAACGCCGCCACTCCTCCCCCAATCCGCGACCCTCGTCCTCACTCTACCTCTCCATGACCTCCTCCTACCTCGACCTCTTTGTGCCGTCCTCCCTACTGAATGCGGCCAATCCTCCCCCAATCCATGATACTCCTAACCCTCAACCTCTCTCATGGCAGTGCAACTCATCTCCCACCTAGAGACCCTAGTCCCTCGTCGCTGACCGATCGATTCTCCCTCGTCCGATCCTCACCAGATTCTCCATTCCGTACTACCCCCTTCATCGGACGATCCTTTATTTTGAATTTGTGGTATGATCACTCCCCCAACCCTCCTTCTTCAATTTCCATTATTTTTATATTATTTGGGTTTCTCAGTCAGGGTTTCAAGGAAATGATTCCATTGAGAATGGTGGAATCATCCCACTTCAAGGGTAATTGGGGTGTATCTTGTATAGGAGGTACTTGGAGGTGATTATTATGCTGTATTTCATCATTCATATTAAGGTACATTTATCGGTTGACTTATTTTGGGTTATTGATGAATTTAGAATAAACTAAACATTGATTAAAGGATGTAAATTGGGGATTTTATGTGGATTAAGTCTGGGTTCATTTATGAGTTAGTTGAATCCCATTGTGTGTGGGTTTGGTGTCATGATTAAACCTAGTTATTTTTGCAGGGGGTGTGTAAGGGGCTGGGAAGGGGGGTGTGCTGGGGAAGGGGGAAGGGGTGTGTGTAGGGGCAAGGCAGAATACATTCTAGTGGGGGGGGGGTGTGCTGGGGAAGGGGGAAGGGGTGTGTGTAGGGGCAAGGCAGAATACATTCTAGTGGGGGGGAGGTGTGCTGGGGAAGGGGGTAGGGACAAACAACACTACTGAATGGTGATGTTGTTTTTATGGAATGGGGGGGCATATAGGCATAGTTTTAAACTGAGGCTATAGACCTATAGACATGGTTTAAATCTATGGAAAAAGGCCTATAACCACAGTTTTCAACCATGTCTATATGTATTTCATGACTTAGGATACTTCCATGGTTTGAAAACCATGGATATAGGGTGTTGCCACGGTTTGAAACCGTGGATATAGATTTTTCCCTATAACCACACCAATACCATAAAAATATTTTTTATTAGAAAATTTTGACAATGAAAATATATTATAATGACCAATTATTCTATGAAATATCTAGGATTAAATTATTTCAATATTTAAATATTTCATATTTTGTTCACAAAAGGAAATAAGGTCCAAAATATAATCATTTTCTATTCTAGGTTCTCTAAATTTAAGAAATTTATTCTTAAAAATAGAACATATATTATTTTAGAAATAAATAGTAACATCATTATAAAAAGGTTGATAAATACTTATTGGATTATGATTTAACCCTTGAACATAGAGTAATTTATTAATCAAAATAGAATTTGTATCTCCAACTGACCCAAATCTAATTATAATTCTATAACCATTATCAACAAAGGTAACCAAACCTCCATCAACTTTATATATTGCATGTGTTGGAATCCTCATGTATTAATCGTGTTTTAATGATCACAAATCCTATTCAACCTAGTTAAATTTTGTAAATTATACCAAATCATGTGTATTATTATTAAAGTAGTCTCATGCTTTAAAAATATCCATTCAAGATTTTAATTTCTCTACATTCAATTTACTTACTTTATACTATCTTTCATCTACTCTCATAATACCTTATTTGACAAATGCTTAAGTCTAATCCACTCTATTATCATCATTGCATAAGTTTGAACACAATTACTTTGAAAAGTCTGAGACACCGTGAGTCTGCCACTGGGTATGTCTTTCTGGCACCATGAAGAAGACACCGTGAAGCAAGACACCGTGAAGCAAGACACCTTGAATCAGACACCGTGAACAAAACACCATGAATCAGACACTATGAACAAGACACTGTGAATCCGACACTGCGAACAAGACACCGTGACCACGAGACACCATGAAGCAGACACCGTGAACAAGACACCGTGACCACATGGCACTATTATCAATATAGACACCATGTGAAGGAGATATCATTTCCATGACTTAGTGTGAAACCATTTCTTAAAATATTTTGTCGTATTTCAATTTAATATCTAACGGTAATATTTGAAGATTTTAAATGCACTAACATAATTAATGTTTCTTTGTAGACATATAATCTGACAGTACGAGGTACTAGGCGTGGTATCCATGCAACCTGTCATCTCCAACACATGAATTCCAAGATAAAAGCGAAGTGTGGCCAAGAATCAAGAAGCGTGATACAAAAACTAAAAACAAGGCTGTGAGCATGATAACAAAGAACACTGAGATATTTTCAAAAGGAAGGATTGCCACATGCATGCAACTCGACACTACTGAAGAACACATGAAGCATATTTGAATCTTAGAGAACATCTTCACATTGTAAAACCTCACCAAGAACACAAGCTGAATTGTGACACTCTGTTTTACAGATGAGGACTTGAATTATGCATCTGATTCATCTCAGAAGTCCAAAGCTGCAACGACTAACACTCAGAGCACTTCTAACCACATCTTTATATTTCTGCTCTGTTGTGTATCTGTTTATTACCTTTCGAGCATAGTGTGTACCTGTATAACAACACACTTTGTTTCCCACATTAAATGGAAGGATATAATTATCCTTACTCAAACACTCATTTACCCTTGTGTATACCCACAGATAAGTATGGAAGAGGTCCCTGTGTGGACATGTAATTTTATACCCTCAAAAAACTATGGAAGAGGTCTCTATGTGACCTGGAAAATCTGTGTACTATTATTAACCCTGATCCAGGGTGTGGATCAAAGTTTATTTATATAAACTACTTGGTGGCAGGTGTTCAACAAGTGGAGTGGATTAGGCCTTGGTTTGAGACTGAACCACTTGTTTCATATCCACTGTGCTGCTAAATTTAGTTTTCTATGTTTTATTGCTTTACTGTATAATTTAGAAATTGCTAATTTCACTTTGATAGTTAGTCTTGGAAAGAATTTATAAGTGGATTGTATTAGTAGAACAACTTCAAAAGTAATATTAATAACACAAATTACGATTACTGAGAATTAATTAATCTTCTAAGAAGTTACTTAAATAGTCAAACTCTTATAACAATATAACCTTGATTAATTGGGCTGTATTTAATATTTGGGGAAACCTTTTTAGAAATAATTTTTAAAGAAATTTTTATAGTTACTCAACTCACCCTCCCCTCTTGAGTAATTTACTCCAACCAAAATTTGGTATCAGAGGTTGTTTATTAGGACTTTTTGTAATCTTATTCAACTGTGATTGTAGTTGTACTTTAAAGATCTGTAAATTTCTGTTAATTCCAAATTTCTAGCTCTTTTAAAGTAATAATTTATTATGGATAATATATTGGAAGGTGCTGTAACCAACAGACCACCATTATTTAATGGAACCAATTATGCTCAATGTAAAGTTAAAATGAAAATGAATTTAGAGAGTATGAGTTTTGAAATTTGGTCATCCATTATAGATGAATACAAAATTCTTACTACTGATAGAATCACA
Source organism: Viscum album (assembly GCA_963277665.1). Lineage (NCBI taxonomy): Eukaryota > Viridiplantae > Streptophyta > Magnoliopsida > Santalales > Viscaceae > Viscum > Viscum album. The sequence goes on from OY728124.1 coordinate 20,083,852, forward strand.
TGGGATGAACCAACCAAAACTGCCTACAATAACAATTACAAAGCTATGGATACTTTATACTACTCCTTAGGAGATGAAGAGTTTAATAGAATTTATTCTTGTAAAACTGCCCATGAAATTTGGGATACCCTGTCTGTCTCACATGAAGGAACATCTAGTGTGAAAGAAATGAGACTTAATAATTATACTATCAAATATGATAATTTTAAAATGAAACCTGATGAGCCTATTTATGACATGTATCTTAGGTTCAATGAGATTTTCAACACAATGATTTCTCTTGGAAGAGAAGTCACTGCCAAGAAACAGATCATGAGAATCCTTATATGTCTACCTGACAGATGGAGGGGAACCTTTGTCTCTATTAGAGAATCATACGACATCAGCAAGATACCTGTAAAAGAACTCATTGTAAAACTGATAATGTATGAAGAATAACTGAAAGAAAACAAGGAAGAGGAGGATGAACCAAAGAGGAAATCTGTTGCATTCAAGACCACCACCTCTAAGAACAAAGACAAAGGGAAACTGGAAGATTCTGTAGAAAGCTCCACCAGTAAACAATCATCACCTGACAATGATGAGGAGATGAATCAACTGGCTAGATGATTCAAATGATTTTACAAAAAGAATAACTTTTTCAGAAATCTTAACTTCAAGGGAAAATATGACCAAAAAGGAAACTGGAAGAAGGACTGGAAAAGAAGTGACAAGACTGATGAAATTTTTTTCTATGAATGTAATCACAAAGGACATATAAAGGTTGACTGTCAAAATATCAAGTAAAAAAATAAATATGAGGATAAGGACAGAAAGTACAAAAAGGCAATGAAAGGAACCTAGAGTGCTTCTGAGGATAGTTCAAGCAACTCAGAGACATCACATGATGAACATGATAACAAATCCAATATGTGTTTTATGAAAAACACATCTGAGGTAACACTAGAATCTTTTGTGGATAATTCATACTATTCTGAAGATGAGAGTGACTCTAAAAATATGACTAATGAAGAAATGTTTGAATACTATAACATGCTTGAGGAAACATGAAATGAACTAAAAGAAAAATATAAATCATTAAATAAACAACATGCTCTTACTGTAACTGTCAAATTTGAACTCAAAACTGAAAAGGAGAAAAATTCTCAACTGCTCAAAGAAAACAATGAATTAAAAATGTCTAATGAGAAATTGAAGAGTGAATTAGAAAAGTTTACGAATGGGAAAAATACCCTTACTCAAATTCTAGGAAAACAAATTTCCCCTAAATACAACACTGGAATTGGTTATCAACCTAGTAAAAGAAACCTTGGTAGAACAAATTTTGTTTCAAAATCTAGGACATACAGTTTTACTCCCAGTTCTGGACTCAAATCAACTAATTCAATCCATGATACATATTCTACTATTTCAATTTTTTGTGGACCAAATACAGTTTATTTTTCAAATACTCCATATAATGCTTATAGGAAACCTATGAGGAAAATATGGGTTCCTAAATCACTTATTACTAATATTACTGGACCCAAACAAGTATGGGTACCAAAATCTGTTTTTGCTTAATATTTTTGAAGGAAATCTTCTTAAAGAGATCCTAAAAAAGTCTATGGTACTTGGACAATGGATGTTCAAGGCACATGATAGGAGACTACTCATGCTTCAAGAACCTCATAAAAGTAGATGGAGGATATGTCACATTTGAAAACAATTCCAAGAGAAAGATTATTGGCCTCAACTAAATCAGTAACTCTAACTTAGTTTTAATTTCCAAAGTACTGTTTATTGATGGTTTAAAATATAATATACTTAGTATATCAAAATTATGTGATGATGGATTTCATGTTATATTTGAAAATGATTCTTGTAATGTCATTAATTCTAAAGATGAATTAGTATTTTCTGCATTAAGAAATAAAAATGTATATTCTGTTAATTTAGATTCTTCAGCTTCTCAAAATGCTTCATGCTTAAGTGTATTTCATAAAGAATCTTGGCTCTGGCATAAGATACTAGGACAATGTAATGTTCACTCCATTATAAATCTAACAAGAAAAATCCTAGTTAAAGACTTACCAAAGCTTGAGTTTCCAAATGACAAAGTGTGTAATCCCTATCAAAAGGGAAAACAACACAAAGTTTTCTTCAAACCAAAGAAAGAAGTGTCAAATTATGAACCTCTCGAACTGGTTCACATGGATTTGTTTGGACCATCTAGAGTTTCTAGTTTAAATGGGAAGCACTATTTTTATGTTCTTGTAGATTACTTTTCTAGATATACTTGGACCTTCTTTATGGCTCAAAAAAGTGAAGCCTGCTCTTATTTTACCAAATATGCCAAGTCTGTAGAAAATCTTGGTGAACTTAGAATTAAATCATTAAGAAGTGATCATGGCCGTGAGTTTGAAAATCAAGAGTTTGAATTCTTTTGCTCACAAAATGGTTATAGTCACAATTTCTCTACCCCAAGAACACCTCAGAAAAATGGAGTTTTAGAAAGAAGAAATAGAACCCTGTAAGAAATTTCTAGAACAATGTGTAGTGAATATGACCTATTTATTTATTTTTGGGCTGAAGCTGTCAATACAACGTGCTACATAATCAATAGAGTATTGATCAGACCTATTATTAAGAGGACTCCTTATGAATTATGGAACAATAGAAAACCCAAGGTTAGCTACTTCAAAGTTTTTGGTTGCAAAGTCTATATTCTTAATACCAAATACAATATTGAAAAATTTGAATCCAAAAGTGATGAAGGTATCCTTTTAGGATATTCCATGTCTAGTAAAGCCTATATAGTGTTCAATAAATGAACTAAATGTGTGGAAGAATCTGTTCATGTCAAATTTGATGAAACATATCCACATGAGCCTAAAACCATCCTTTAGAATATGGAGGATGATGTATCAAATCTGAACATCAATTAAAAATCCTTAAACTCTTCTATGAAAGAATCTGTGAAAACTTCCAGCTCTAAAAATTCCTTAGAATCAAGTCACAATGAACCTAAATCTGTTGATGAACCTGAAATCTCCAGTCCCTTTTTTTCTAGAATTATTAGAACCCTTAAGAACCACCCCTTAGATGCTATTGTAGGAGACTTATATGAATGAACTAAAACTATAGCTTCTATTAGAAATAAGGTTGAACATCAAGTCTTCTTGTCCCAACTTGAACCTAAAAACATTAATGATGCTATCAATGATGAATTTTGGGTGATGTTTATGCAAGAAGAACTTAATTAGTTTGAAAGGAAAAATGTCTGGAAACTTGTTGAAAGACCCAAGGACACATTCACCATAGGCACTAAATGGGTGTTTAGAAATAAGGTAGATGAAGCTGGTAACATAGTTAGAAACAAGGCTAGATTAGTTGCACAAGGCTATAGTCAAGAAGAAGGAATTGTCTATGAGGAGACCTTTGTACCATTAGCTAGACTTGAAGCCATCAGAATCCTGCTTTCCTATGCTACACATCTGAATTTCAAACTATATCAAATGGATGTTAAGAGTGCATTCCTAAATGGGTATATATCTAAGGATGTTTTTGTTGAACAACCCCCTCAATTTACAAACACCCATTTTCCAAATCAGATTTTTAAACTATCAAAAGCTTTATATGGTTTAAAGAAAGCTCCAAGAGCTTGGTATGATAGATTGAGTTCTTTTCTTATTACAAAGGTTTTACAAAAGGAATAGATGATCCTACCCTTTTTATAAAAAGAATTTATAATGATGCTTTAGTTGTTCAAATATATGTAGATGACATTATTTTTGGATTTTCGAAGAATTATTTATGTGTTGTTTTTTCTAAAATGAAGCAAAACGAATTTGAAATGAGTTTAATGGGTGAACTAAAATTCTTTCTTAGATTTAAAATCTTTCAAAATAATGATGGAATTGTTTTAACTCAAAGTAAATATACTAGAGATCTTATAATTTTTTTTTGATTGGATAGCACTAAAAGTAGTGACACTGCCATGAGTACGACTTGTAAGTTGGATCTTGATGAAGATGGAAAATATGTTGATCAAAGCACTTAGAGAGGAATGATTGGAAGTTTACACTACTTAACTGTCAGTTTTCCGAACATTATGTTTAGTGTGTGTATGTGTGCTTATTTTTAAGAAAATCTTAAGGAATATCATTTAAATGCGGTAAAGAGAATTTTCAAATACCTAAAGCATACACCCAATCTAGGACTGTTTTATCCTAAAGGACAATCATTTGAATTAGTTAGTTATTCAGATGCTGACTTCGGTGGTTATAAGTTAGATAGAAAAATCACCTTTGGAACATGTCACCTTTTAGGAAAGTCACTAGTATCATGGTTTAGTAAGAAACAAAATTCTCTTGCACTATCTACTACAGAAGCTAAATATATAGCTACTGGCAGTTGTTGTGGACTAATTTTGTGGATGAAACACACATTACTAGATTATGGATATCAATTCAGACATGTACCTATAAATTGTGACAACACAAGTGCTATTAACATCTCAAAAAATCCAGTTTCACATTCTAGAACAAAGCACATTGATGTAAGACATCACTTTTTGAGAGATCATTATCAAAAAGGTGATATCGCTTTGGAATTAATTGGTACTGAATATCAGCTTGCTGATATATTCACCAAACCATTAAATTCTGAAAGAATTAACTACATCATACATGAACTAGGCATGATAAAACTCAAATAGATATCTTACTGTTTCAGGTCTTACTGTTCGATATCTTACTAGTTTATACTTTACTATTTCATGATTATGGTTTCTCAGCTAGTGTTTTGTTCACTGTCTCACCATAATGCTCAGTTTACTGTCTCACAGTTTACTATCTCACCGTAAAGCTCGTTCACTGTCTCACCATAACGTACATTTAATATCTCACCATAATGACTAGACATGGTCTCACTATAAAAATTCTTTATGATATTTTTTTGTAAAAACTCGTATCATGGTAATTATCCTTTTCACCTTTTTATTTTCCCGCGTTTTTATTATTGCAATGTTTGGTATTCCTAAATGATAAAATAAATAAAGTATCACTCAATTATTCACTCGGGGTTTCTTATACTTACTCATCTCGAACCCTTATTCATCCCTGCAACCCTTCTCTCTTTCAAACCTTCAGTAAGTTCCAAGAATGAAATGTCCTTCATCATCGAAACCTGAGAAGCGTAGCTCGAAGAAGAAGAAGATTTCACCTAAGCTAGCACCCCGAAGGACCTTTAAATCTGAATCTGGTAAACTGCGTTGTTGTACCTGAGAAAGATATTTTCCCCAAATGTCTTCTTTCTAGTAATTCCTTGGTTTTGAAAGTGTTAGAACAACAAGGCTGGTTAGAGTGGTTCTTGAAGTAATATTGACCCATCTACCCTAAGTTAGTGGCTCAGTTTTACTAGTACATATAGTTCTCTTTTGATTTTGGTGATAGTTATGTTGTAAGAAGTTGGGTCAATGACTAGAGATTCTCTTTTTCTTCGAGGTTATGGGTTGCATGCCTTAGGATACCTCATGAAGGCATCTATGAGGATTATCAGAGATGACCTCTACCTTAAACCGAATTCTTTGATTTGGAAGATGCTATGAAAGCCTTAAATGGAAATGGAACCCAGAGGAAAACCATTGCTGCTGAACTAGATGGTGAATCAAGGCTTCTGTTCAAGTTTATACAGAACTTAGTTAGTCCCAGAAAAGGTGATTTTTCTGTTTTGAAATATCAGAATGTGTTTCTTATCCACCTTATGAAAAATGGGAATAAGATCAACCTGTGCAAGTATATTATACACCATATGTGTGAGCTGATAAAAGTCACATCCAAGTAAACTTCCTTATTTTACTCTCAGATAATCTTATCCATGCTTCTTTCCAAAGGTATGGTTGGACCTAATGAGGAAGTGATTAAGTATTGTGAATTCTTCCTCTCAAAATCTGCTATCAAAATAATGAAGATAAATTGGAATACTTGGAAAAAGGAATGGGTGGAAGAAAATGATAGAGTTGATGAGAAATTAAATCCAATGGAACATCCCTCAATACCAAGAAATATTTCTAATATTGGTTTAGAACCAGATGAGATTGTTGTTTATCCTGAAGAAGAGGAAGAAGAGGCTAAAGTGCCACCTAGGTAAGCTATTGTTATTGAGGAAGACAAGACTACTTTTCCTCATGAATTTATTGAAGAAAAGGTCCCTACTCTTAAAGATTCTGTTAATCTGGAAACTCAACTCGAGGATGAAACAAAATCAGTTGCCAAAGAATATGAAAAGCATGTCATGGAAGAGTCTATAGTGGAAGAGCTACCTGTTATGCAAGAAACTAACCTTGAGGAACTCCCTGTGGAACAATCTGTTCCTAAAATCATCCCTTCGACTGAAGAACGGATGGATCTAGCTATTCAGCTAGCTAGATAGGATATGAGTGAAAAACTTAGAGCTGAGTCTATGGAATTAGACCGAGATCCTAAGCCTCTTAGTCCTGAGAAGGAGGCACCTGTTGAGGGGGAGCAAACCCCAAATCTCGAATCTATTGAAGCCTCAAATCCAACTGAGTCAAGTCCTATATACACTCAGTATAAGTTCCCCAATTTCTATGATGTGGATGACTCTCAGTAGGTTTCAACAACTAGACTTGATCTTTTCTCTCTATTCTAGTTTAAATCAGTCTCCAATATCGCACCTGAGAAGGAACCTGAGCCTATACCAGTCCCTATTTCTGAACCTTTATCTGAACAACCATATTTTGTGAGTAAGGATGATCTGAAGAAATTTGGTGCTACCCTCTTGTATGGAGTTGAGAAACTCATGAATACCCAACCTCTTCCTATGACTAATTTAAGTGAGAGAGAGGCCTCACTATTCTTGGAAAAGATAATTTGGAAAATAAAAACTAAAATGCTTCATAAGATTAAAGAAGTAAGAGTTGAAAATAAGTTTCTCAGTAATGAAGTAAAGACCCCAAGAAGTATGGTTGAAAACATGCAGAGAGACATGCATTTTAGATTAGAGCTTGTTACTCCTCCTGTAGAACCTGTTGTTCCTCAAATCCCATAGGTTTTTGTGTCTTAGATTCAACCTGTTATAGCTTCCTTAGATGAAAAGGTCACTGAAAGGAACAAAAAAATTATGAAGGAAATGAGAGATATTTTTGTCAATATTAATAAACTCACTGATGATTATACCAGGTGTCTTCAAAAGGTGCTAAATCAACTCAAATCTCTGACCATAGCTTTCAATGCCTCCAAAGCATCTGGTAAATCCTCTAAACACTTCTTGGATAGTGATATGCCCATAACTATAGTCAAAGAAGAGATTCAGAATGTTCTTAGTGGTTTCAATATGGCTTCTATATTTGAATTTGTCAAGAACAGTGATATAGTTCTTGACCTAGTACAAATCCACTCAAAAATTGCTTATGATGCTCAGTAAGAGATTACCAAGAAATTGGATTTCTACTTCAATAGAATCTTCTCCAAGACTGATATAAAAAATCTTTTCAAGTATCTTGTAGAAAATCTGCGGATTCCTCTTGTGACTGCAACTTTTAAGACCCAAGTAAAGAAGCTCACAGAGTTTACTCGATTATTGGACAAGTTTATGGAGAACAAGGATGATTTTGTGAAATCCATGCAGTATGGTGGAGCGATCATTACAGATTTCATCAAACTCCTGAGGCCCTATCTTCACATCCAGAGTACTACCATTGTTTCTCCAGCAGCTGCACCTCTAAGACCTGGGCTGCCTACCTTCACCTCTGCCTTAACCTCCACCACTATGTCTGTCATCCAAGCACTGAGTCAGATCAGTCCTGTGATTCTCGATCAACAACTTCCTAGAGCTTCTAATGATCCTACTTTGGTTCTCTCAGTATTTTAAGGCCTTCCTTTACCCTCTTTATCAATCACCTCACTCCCTTATTCTACCTCGACCTCTTCCCCTATGGTTTCCTCTTCTGCCACTGCTGCTAAAGGCAAAGAGAAGGCCAGCCCATGAAGAAGAACAATGATTACTACTTTTTGATAGGGATGATATTGATTTTGTTTTTCTCCTTTACATTTTTACTGATCACTTATTTGCTATTAATGGAATGTGCACTTTTTTACTTCTCTTATTCCATATTTTTGATAATCCCAAAAGGTGGAGAAATTTCTATATGTTATCCATTTATCTCTATAGTTGAATCCAATATACAATTTGAATTTAAATGATTTATGGTCATAAAAAAGGGGGAGATTGTTGGACTCCTCATGTATTAATCATGTTTTAATGATCACAAATCCTATTAAACCTAGTTAACTCCTGTAAATTATAGCAAATCATGTGTATTATTGTAAAAGTAGTCTCATATTTTAAAAAGATCCATTCAAGATTTTAATTTCTCTATATTCAGTTTACTTACTTTATATTATCTTTGATTTACTCTCATAATACCTTCTTTGAAAAATTATTAAGTCTAATCCACTCTATTATCATCATTGTTTATGTCTGAACATAGTTATGTTGAAAAGTCTGAGACACCGTGAGTCTACCACTGGGTATGTCTTTCTGGCACTGTGAAGAAGACACCGTGAAGCAAGACACTATGAAGCAAGACACCATGAACAAGACACCATGAATTAGACACCGTGAACAAGACACCATGAATCAGACACTGTGAATCAGCCACCGTGAACAAGAAACCGTAACCACGAGACACCGTGGAGCAGACACCGTGAACAAGACACCGTGCCGTGAGACACCATGACCACATGACTCCATGATCAATCTAGACACCATGTGACAGAGACACCATTTCCATGACTTATTGTGACACTATTTATTAAAATATTTTTTTGTCTTTCTATTTAATATCTAACGGTCATATTTGAAGATTTTAAATATACTGACATAATTAATGTTTCTTTGTAGACATATCATCTGACAGTATGAGGTACGAGGTGTGATATCCATGCAAGCCATCAGCTCCAACACATGCATTCTAAGATAAAAGAGAAGTGTGTCCAAGAATCAAGAAGTGCGATATAAAAAATAAAACAAGTTTGTGATCACGATAACGAAGAACAATGAGAGATTTTCAAAAGGAAGGATTGTCACATGCATGAAACTCGACACTGCTGAAGAACACACTAAGAATATTTGAAGCTTAGAGAACACATTAGCATTATAAAACCTCACCAAGAACACAAGATGAATCGTGACACTCTGTTTTACAGACGAGGACTCAAATTCTTCCTCTGCTTCATCTTAGAAGTCCAAAGCTACAATGACTAACACTCAGAGCACTTATAACCACATATTTATATTTCTGCTATGTTGTGTATCTATTTATTACCTTTCAATTAGAGTGTGTACTTGTAGAACAACACACTCTATTTCCCACATTAAATTTAAGGATACTTAATATCCTTACTCAAACACTCATTTACCCTTGTGTATACCCATGGATAAGTGTGGAAGAGGTCCCTGTGTGGCCTGGTAATTTTGTACCCACGAAAAACTGTGGAAGAGGTCCCTGTGTGACCTGGACAGTCTGTGTACTGTTGTTAACCCCGATCCAGGGTGTGGATCAATGTTTATTTATATAAACTTCTTGGTGGCTGTTGATCACCAAGTGGAGTGTATTAGGTCTCAACTTGAGACTGAACCACTTGTTTCATATCTGATGTGCTGCAAAATTTAGTTTTCTCTGTTTTATTGCTTTACTGTAGAATTCAGAAATCACTAATTTCACTTTGATAGTTAGTCTTGGAAAGAAGTTATAACTGGATTGTCTTAGTATAACAACTTCAAAAGTAATATTAATAACACAAATTAATATTACTGAGAATTAATCAATCTTCTAAGAAGTTACTTAAATAGTCAAACTCTTATAATAGTATAACCTTGATTAACTGGGTTGTATTTAATCTCTGGGGAAAACTTTTTTGAAATATTTTTTACACAAATTCTTATAGTTACTCAATTCACCCCTCCCCTCTTGAGCAATCTACTCCGACCAACAACATGAATTTTGAAAAAATATACACACATATGTATTTAATAACCACTATATATATACCATATAAAATTTCTATTTATGTGATTTTTCACATAAAAAAATATCAAATGGGATTTTTTTGGGTGCCAAAATACTTTTGGGTCCTGCAATGTCATCAATAAAGGATCTGGGCAACTCGATCTATTTAATTTTATAAAAAATAAACTAATTTACTTTAAATAAATATCTAGTAACATAATATTTATTAACACTACTAGTTTGATGATTCCTCAATAAATAATCATTAGAATAATAACCTTTAATACTCCAATACAAGTAAGTAACTTTAGGAAGAGTATTATTATTTGAGCATGGAACAAAATAATTTTTGTACATTTTAGGTTTCTCACCATTACTATCAATTCCATATATTTTTTTGTTACGTTTATTAATTTTAATAATTTTATTTAAATACTCTTCTCCATTGATAAAATTACTATTATAACTATTTAAGAATTATACTCCAACAAATAACTTTTAATTTTACTATCATTATCAAAATAGATTGAAGAAAATTTATTTAATTTTTCTTTTAATTATATGTGTTGTTTTAGCATAGTATCTTTCTCACCTATTAAAAAATTATGAATATTTTTGAGAGAATAATTATTTTTTTATTTAGGGTTCTATATTTATCTTCTAACATAGAACAATACTCAATTAATTTATCAATTGCACAATTTTAAAAATTTGAATTAGAGATAGAAGAATATTAATATTATACCTCCTGCTATTGAGCCATAAATCACATGTTTAATTTCTTATTTTATTGATATTTATCATATTAAATGATTTAAAAAATAAATGAGTCTTAAAATATACTCTTGGTGGCCTTCATGGATTTTTTACATTTTTTACCATAATCAACTTTTATTTGAAGCTTATTATCCTTCTTTTAAATTTTTATTCTCTTCATAAGTTTTTGGGAAATTAGGTTTGATATTCCATAACTATTTTTATTCATAACATATAATTTCCTTTAGTACTTTACTAATTTTCTTATAGTCATTGAATGGTTTTTTAAAACCCTTATTTATTTTATATAGCATGTTGAATTTGTTGTACAGCTGTGTAAAATCCTCTCTTAAATTTAAATAGCTTGAATCATTAAAGTATATAGAATATTACTTTATCTTCTTTTCATATTTAGGGATATAAACTTCGAGTGATATATTTTGTTCTTGGTCATTTTATAATCTTCATCTTCTGTATGAATTTCAACTTCATACATGATTAGAGTTTATTTCCTAATTATAGTAGAAATATAATTACATATAGTAGGAAAAATACTGAGAACATTCAAAGATAGGTCAGGTTTAGGTATAGGTGTTCCAAGAGTAGAAAAACCACCGACTATCTCAGTTAATCTTTCATTCATTTGAGTAATATTTTTAGCTTCATACATTCTAAAAGTTTCAAACTTCAATTTAGAAGTATTGTATCTCAATTGTCTAAAATTAACAGTTTCTTCATAGGAAAAAACTATTGTTTTATACATTTCAAAGGCACTAGCATATTTAGAGACATGATTGAATTAATTTGGACAAAGTATGTAAATAAATTCATCCATCGATCTTGAATTTTGATTATATTCAATTTATTTGGAAGCATCCCATTTTCTAGGTTCATCTTTAGGGACTTTAAATGGATTGACATACTTCAGATAAACTTCCAAACCAATATTTTACAAATATATATTCTTGTGGGATTTCCAACATCTATAATTTTCACCATTAAAATATGGATCCATGATCATAGACACAACTTCTTTAAGGATATCCATAAATATTATTATTCATTTATATATTAAACTCAATCTTCTTAGATCTAAAATAAATATTCAATATATCATTTCTATGATACCAATTGTTGTCCCAAAAATATGATGAAGACACAGGAAGGTGGTTGGGGTGAGTTGTGTCCTTTTTAAAACACTAGATAATTTTTAAACTGATCCCTCTTATCCTTGGAAAGCTAAGTTGTGATTATTTTTTAAATAAAGTATATAGTAGAAAATAAAATAAGACCGAATAATTTTTATAGTGGTTTGGGGAATAAAGATGCACTAGTCCACCCCAATAATACTATCTCTCCATGAGATTAGTTATTTTCATTAGAAAATACTTTTCCAAGGGATATCAAATTTTGAGTATAAGAAAATAAAAATTATTATAATAGTTTTTACAATGCCTTAAATCTAGACTAACAACTATTCTTAAAACACTCCACACTTGAGTGTTTATAAACAAAATATATTGAATATGGTTGGATAACTTCTCTATGAAAGCATTCAGATGAACAAATTTAATGTGACATATTAAGATATATTTAGAGAAATATATGAATAACTTCAAATCATATTCCACAATAAAAATATATTAATTTTATATAGGTAATATTTAGATAAAAAAATAATAGTAAAAACAAATTTTGTAACAGCAGGTTGAACACATAACAATAGCTTGATAAAAAATGAGTGTATCTAAAGTATAGTTCTGAAAAGATTTTAAAGAAATAAAGTTGATGTATCATATATAAGTATAGAATAACTTGTATAAGATATAATAATATCTTCTATAATCAGAAAGTTCTAACACAATTTTCAGATCAAGTGATTCAGATCATAGAGTTTCAAAGAATCAGATCCTTAGAATATTAGTCCAATAAGCTATCCAGATATTAAGAAAAAATAAGTATCCCGAATAAATCCAAGACAAATTTATTTGGAAAATACACCAGATAAATCATGATTTCAAAACGTATAGTATATTAGATATTTAAATTTTGATATCTATGAAAAACCATCAATTCAATAAGAAATTAGAAAAAATTAATCTGTAGTTATAGATCTTTTAAAATATTCTTTGAATTTCTTTACAAAGGGATTTAATCCAATGAAATAGTAGTAGAAATCTCAAAATAATTCAAAATTTTAATCCTACAGATGACCGGATCAATGTGGAGATTATACCAAATCGGGTTAATTCCAAAAGTATGGTTTCCAATATATACTTGATTACAAATATAGAGTTCTAGAATATGAAGTAAAATACCAATGTCTACTTATCAACATGAGGAATATCAGCAATTTTAGGTTACTTATGCTAGGTAAATAACAAACATAAGGCAATTTAATGTAACATTACTTAACAAAAGTTAGTTTCTTGATCATAACATTAAACTCAAACATGGTATCCATGGATGAGGTTGGTCACCAACCTTAGGTTTATACTATACATTCTGAATATGGTTTCCATACTTGTTGAAAATATTTATAATATTTAGTAGAATATTCTAATATCCAAATAAATTTAATTAAAAGAATAAATATAAAATACACTTAGAGTAACTTTATTAGTAAAACAAATGAGGGTATTTATAAGAATCAAAATTAATGAAAATATGTTTAATCAACATTCTTATACCCCCAAAAGGTATCAATATTCTTCCAATAACCAAAATATCATCTCTATATTATTAAATGGAATCCCTTGATCAACTTGATCAATAGTATTTATACTTACACACACCAGAAGCTTTGCCTTCCTATCATAATCCCTCGATCTCAATGGATCATAAACAAAATGATTATAAGAAAAATTCTAAGAGTTTTGAAATAAAAACCTCTCAATCAAAATACTAGAAAAAACTATAAAAAGAAAAATATAGTTGCAATCACTATTATAATAAAAATCTATTATAGAATTTAAGCTGTTGTAAGAAACAAGTGTGTTCTTTATCATTATTCAAGTTATCTAAGATCTATTCCTCTTTATAGGAAATTATCTAATGGTTGGATTCCAATTTCTTTAGGATCAGTTATAAATAAATCATAATATTTATCATCATCATCTGATGAACTCATCATAGCTTCATATCTTTTGATGAAGTTAATCTGACACCACTACAATGATCTGTAAATCTTTTGAAAATAATCCAAATAGAAAAATTAGTCCGCCGGATTTTAATACTAAAATACTTTGGAATTAAGGTCACTATATTTACACTATGTACAATAAAAACTCTTGAAAAAAACCTTTAATTTAGGATTAAAACATAAGTGTTATGTCATTTTGAAAACTACGAATAAAGTGAGTAAATAACTCAACACAATGTATTCATCTTTTGATTTTATTCTCAATTTTGATCACATATATTGAGTTTCAAATGTTCTTATTTTAAAATTATATCTTTAATTAAAGTGATATCCTCATATTAAGATCATTAAATATTTTATAAATAAATATTTAATCATGGATAATCATAGATTCATGATGTTTACAAGATTAAATAATGGATTTAGCAACATCATATATCCTTTATATTCAAGAAATTAAGTCTGGAAACTCCATTTCATTTAGCAGAAATCCTAGATTTTTATAATTCTAGAATGAATCATACACAATTACCTATGACTCATACACAACATGTAATGGCTCATACTTAGACTCCCTTTTTTTTATAATCTACCTTTCAAGGGGTGAGGTGGAACCCTTACAAGGCCTGTAGGCGAAAGTATTACATGGCCCGTAGGCCTTAGAGGAATTCATTGCATATAGACTTCAAACATTACATACAACCTAGACTAACTACTTGTAACTACTCCTCCCCGAAATCTTCATCGTGAAATAAGATCTCCACCTTTTCATGGATGTTTGGCTAGACATTCCCATGCATGCACAGGCTTGTCCCGATGGCATGTGCCATACCCTCTCATTCTTGCAATCCGTTTAGCTTCTGCTATGGTGAAAGATCCTTGATCATCCTCCTTGTAGAGCTTGTTCCTTGTATGTTTTCTGGTTTTCATCTGCACTTAAGGTGGCCCGAAGGCCTTGAGGTGGCCCAAAGGCCTTACTGACCCAAAGGCCTTAGAGGACTTAGGGACCAAATTGGTGGTCCGAAGGCCCAAACGAGGGCATATTCCCAACTGCTACAATACCAAACAGTGCATGCTACAGTTCCCGCTATAGTACCTGCTACAATACTGCACAGTTCCCCGCTACAGTACCTGCTATAGTACTGCACAGTTCCCCGCTACAGTACTACTACAATACTGCTACATTACGGCTACAGTACCCTGGAAATTCTGCCTCTTCCTGGATTTGATCCCTGGTCGCTTGGATGCACTTACAGAGTCCTTACCAACCGGTCTAAGGCTCATGTGCTCATACTTAGACTCCCAGTAACTCATATATAACTCTATACTTAGCCTCATTTTCATGTCTTCTGAGCATCAATCATACACTAAATTTCGATATGACTCCTATGGTGGTCAAAATAAATTATTCACATATGTTTTAATCTCTAATATAAATCATACATAGATTTATTACCGAATTGTATGTATATTTATTTTCATCTGAAATGAATTATACATTACATTGGATGTATCATATTCAAATTCTAGGACTTACCAAAATTCTCAACTTCTAAAAAAGAATTCTAGATTACTCAAAATAAATTTAAAGACACTTAAAAATTATTTGAAGACTTCTTAAATCACTTTAGATCATCTTGCACTAGATTCAAATAATTATAGGAATTATCAAAATAATTCAAAACTATTTTAGATAGGTTCCAAGGTACTTTGAAGCATGTGAATACTCAATATATATTACTTCAAAATACTTCACCACCTTCTTAGTCCAAACTTTAAATAATTCATAAAAAACTTCATCCAATGGTATTTTATCACTGATTTTATTATCCGATATATTAGGCACTTTAATGATGGGTTTTCCAAAACTTTAGCTAGCTCTCTCCATGCCTTGAACTATATTAATCCTTTTTAATTGAAGATTTGAAATCTATCCAGTATAGTATCAATAAAAAACTTATTTAAGTTCATATGACATATTTTAGACAATACTGATCTAAAATTCATCACTTTTCTTTGGCATGAGGACCAACTCTATAATCATCTGATGTGAGGGACACTCATATAGAATCCAAATATTCCATGTTCCTTTACTAATGTAAGAAGTGATCTTCCTTTGCATGTATAATGGAATACATTTTTCCTTATTCAAAAGTTATCAAATTTCCTTAATATCTAAGACAAATACAATTTCATATTCTCAAATACTTGGGGCACATCAATCTATGCCTTTGGAATTATTTTCAATACCAATTCACCTTTAAAGTAAATGGAAAACTTCCCCCCTATATTGAAAGTAAATTCAAAGGAAGTAATGTTATTCCTCATATTAACACTATAGGGAAGGATTAAGTTGTGCTTCCCCCTTTATTAATATCAATAATTATAAGGGAAGGTATTATCATATCAAAGTATCATCTTCTTTTTTATCCTCTTTCCATGTCCCCCTTGATAGATTTTATCAATTCCATGAGACAAGGGTGATACCACATTTTTTCTTAGCAATATGCCAACAATTAACCAACTATAAGTATACTTAGGATATCCCAACATAGAAAATAAGAGTTATTAATTTAGAATAAAAAATCTATCCAAAAAATAATCACAATGTTATACCAACTATGCCGTCACTTTCTTATGGGATTCACCAACTATTTTTTCAAGATGCTTTATAAACCTTCACTTTACTTGAATAGACACATCAAAACATTCAAGTGTAATTATTTTTCCCCAAGTGGTTAGATAGTTACTTCTACTTGATAATTAGAAATAATATGATTCAAAAAAGTGATGGGATAATGAAAATTATAGCTTAAAAATCATTTTTCTTCAATGATATCGAAAATTTTAGATTTAATCAGAATTGTTAAAACTCCTATAGATTCACGCATTTTGGAATCCCCCCTCAAGGGATTCTCTCCATATATCACCATGGTTTATTTTATTCATAAATATTCTCAAAGAATACATGATATTAGTTAGTGTTTGATACTAATTATGAATTGAATACTAATTTAGATATTCCATACTGGATAATATTTCTTTCATTATTCACCTTCGATCACATCTTCTATGATGAAAATCCATTAAAACATTGGAATAAGGTGACTCTTAATTTTCTCTTTAATGTGACCAATAGGGATGAGACTTGTCTATCCACCTATAAATTCTCTTCTTTAAAGATCTAAAATGTTTATACCTTTTCATGCTTGTATTTTTCTTATTTTCTATATCTAAACATCTCTAGGTAGTATAAAATTATTATTGATTTCAAAGAAAACTCTCAAAGAAACTTTTCCCAAACAAATACCACTTTCCATAGAAAAAATAACTTTCAAAAATCATTTTCCATTCAAAATCCATTTTGGAAAAACTAGGTTAAACCTTCAATTTCAAACCCCCACCTATGGAATCCTATGAACAATCACATATGTGTTCATCCACTTTTGCTCAAATCATCCATAAAAATGTTCCAACATGAACTTTCCCATACATCCCCACACATATATGAACATCTATAAGTAATAAAAGGGTCACACTTATCGTCTCATCCCCAAAACAAAACATTTAATTTTTTTTAAAAATTCCAAACCACTTTCTATTTTCCAAAAAATCATTTCACTTTTCAATTTGAGACAACTTAAAGAGATCATTTCCATTAGAGAAACTATTTTCATTTAAAAATCCCACTCACACCAAAAAAAACCAAAAAAATACATCACTCTTATCAATAAAGGACAAACTCAAAATAAAAACTCACATCAAACCCCCCGGGTTGAGGAACTAGTGTCCATGCCTAACTCGGTGGCATGGTAGTGGTCTATGGCCCAAGTAAGCATCAACCACTAGGAGGGCCTTGAAGTGATCACTCAAACTCTACATGGGTGACTACTCTATGCGGGATCCTGACATGACACCGAATCACCTCCATTCTCATTAATTATACAAAAAAATACAAAAGCCTCAAATCCAAGGCTACCCCTAGAAACTTGAGGATCAGAATGAGAAAGGGTTCATTAATACCTTCCCGTACGTAACTCTTGAGTCATGACAGTACTAATCTTCAATGTACCTAACACCCCAAAAAACAAAGGGCCATATTTGATACCATTTTTTCATCCCAATCCCAACAGGATAGAAACTAGTGTTGGGTATGAAAGTAACCACAATGGGAATGATTTACCATAATAAACTAGGCTTAAATAAATAAACTGAATATACAAAAGAAATAACAATAACTAAATCTAAAAAGATACAAAAACTGATCCATATACAACTACTGGAGAAAACAATAGAAATTGAAAACAAAATTAAAAATGGACCGCACTACCATGATCTCCATGTGACCTCTTGGTCACCACCAACCACAAAACCATCCTTCTTCAACCACGAGTACTTGAACTAGAAACTTGAACCTGTAAAACAGATCAGGTCTACTAACACCAAATGGTATAAGTAAGGTGATAGCTTAACATATCAGTAGGAAACCACCAAAAAATACATATATTTACTTTCCCAAATCATTACACAAACACTAGTTTGGAATACATATATATAAATAGGTTTTTATCAGTTAAATAAACAAACACAACTTTCCATTTTTCAAAACAAATTACACCACATTCCTATTTTCAAATCAGGTACCCGTTTTAAAACCAAATCCCTAAACTAAAATCAAACAAAGTGATACCAAGAAAAGATGAAAGTAAATAGATAAACAGTAAGAACAACCAAGTGAAATAGAAAAAACAGGCACACACAAATAGTAAAACATGGGGATTTCTTAAAAATCCCTAGAGCGGTCCTTGGACATACTCGAGTCAGACTCACCTGACGACATATGGTGCAACTCCAAATTCAATAATCAACTGGCTGTTCTAACTGCCAACTAATGGTAAAACCTAGCTAGCCTCTAAAACATCCAAGGGGTACCAACCCATCTAATCCGGGATGATAATCAACCATAACCCAACCCTCTAAAGATGCCCAGGAAACCCATGGTAAAGATACCTAGTGAAAGGAGGAGGCCCTCGCATGCATGACTCACCTTACCTTCCTCCACCGCACTTGCCTACCCCAAACACCAACACCACCCACACGATAACTCATATAAGGAAATCCTTCTTAGGGGTGCTTGTACCGCAACAAACCATTCACAAGTGCGAACTGGGGTGTCACATTACATAAGCTTTCAAAAACTTTCTCACAACATGATAAGATGCCAACTGAGAATTTGTAATTTCAAAACCACAACTCATTTCCAACACATTATAAAGTTCCAATTAGGCCTTACATCATGACCATTCCAAATATATGTACAAAAAATTTCTCAACCGTTTCCAATTTCCATACTATTTCAAATCCAAACTGAAAACATAAAACTCACTTCAAGTTGCCAAATGGGCTTTCAAACCATTTTGAAACCAACCACGTTCCAAAATCCCAAATGGGATTAGTTTTAACAAACAAATTTAAAACCATTTTTTGGGTCACTTGAAACACTACCACACAATTTAGAAATCCAAGAAAACATTTTTAGAAAAGAGGGATCACTATTGAGTGCCATCTTCATTTGAATGCCTATCCATGTGCACACCTTGTACACCCATGGATGTGATAACATAAAATGGAACTATCAAGTGTCTATGAAATCATTTAAAGACCATTTTTAGGAGTATCACTTTCTATCAAATCCAAAAAATAATTCACACAATATTAAACTCATCAACAAACATTTATGAATTGGAATAACCCTTTTCAGAACGTTTTTTCACAATTACTAATCCATGAGAGGCCTTAAAACCACACATCATGCCCAATTTATCACTTAAATCAAAATATTTAAATACAATAAAATAAAAATAGTTCCACTAGTGATCCATTTTATTTTAAGAAACTAATACACATTTTATCAAACATATTGAACACATGAACACATAGGAATGTTTAAGAAAATCCCTTAAAAACCAATTCACACCAATTTTACATCATAAAAGTACCAAATAAATGTATATTAACACATCACAAGAAAGATTATATAATTTTGAAAATATTTAAAGAAAACTTCAGAATAAATAGAATGTGACATAAAGGAAATGGATGGAAACACTTACCTCAATGGAGTGCATATATGATGAAAATTCGAGAAAAGGAAGAACTAAGCCCCATGAATGATATGCACACCCTAACATCAAAAAAATTGACTAATGTTAGCCAAAACTAACCCTAGGGTTCATAAAAGATAGAAACCCCACTAAGAGATACCAAGATATAAGAGGGGAGAAGAGTAAGAGAAGGAAAGGAGGATAAAAACCCTAAAAACTCACCTTAGATCCTTGGAGAAGCATCCATGGAGGAGGAGGATACAAGAGGGGGGGGGGGAGTTGGGTCCCCTTCATGTTAAAAAATAGACCAAGAGGGATGGGGATCAAGTTAGGGTAAAAATAGAATAGGGTGGAATTAGAATTTTAAAATTTTAAAAATCTGGGCCGATCACACGGTTTGGCCTCACGGTTTACCAAATAGTGCACCCCTCACTATCCATAAGGACACCCCAAATAGATTGGTCACATAGATCCAAAAACTACGAACAAACCATGACAAACACCACTGACCAAAACTATTGTGCACAACCCATGTGCCACACCACTGGACACCAAAAACAAGCCATACAGTTACCTGGGAAATCCGCGCGATTTTCCAAACTGTACACTCAAACTGTGTGCAAGTCAAATTACGACAAAAATATTCCAAAATTCAAAAATTTAAACCAAGGATCAACCTGAACCTCAACTAAAAATATCCAAATCCAAGAAAAGAATAAAATAAGAGAATTCGAAAGGTTGGGGTGTGACAATTCTTAACCGAGATTTATTAATATTTTATTCTTTAAACTCCTAAAAATATATTATAACTATAATAAAATAATTAAATCAGTATCATTATTATAATATAATTTTATTATTTTTAAAGAATAACCATCATATATTTCCTTTTCATCCAGTAGAAAATAAAAATGTTTCACATGCGTACATGTGGATTACCGCCTCCATGAAGTGATATATTTAATTTTTTATCACCACCTATCATAGATGGATATATAGATGAATTTCATATATATATATATATATATATGATTTTGATGATTAATTATTATTATTTAAATATAAACTATTATTTAATTTCCTTCCCTTTTATCCATTGGAAAATGGAAACACCGCTCACTTGTATGTGAAGACTACCGCCTTAATGAATGAAGTATCCCATTTTTCATAAGCCCCATACTTGTATGGATATAAAAGAGTATATAATAAGTTAATACGATATTTATGACACAATTAGTATTCTTTAACCATGACTAAGGTGTAAGAAATGAAATTGTCAAACCAAAAACATGCATGTAAAATAGAATAGTTGACACCCGAATATTGATTTTAATGAAGAATTGTTAATTAATGGGTAATTTGAAATTAAAAGGGAATTATATATAGTTATACAGGTATGTATATGGTTTTTTATATATTTATAATAAATATAAATTTATTATACAAGAGGTTATAGCATGTTGGAAGTAATTTGAGACTTGAGGGAAGGGTTTATGTTATAATTTCACATTTTATTGGGATCGTTTATGTTTAAATTTACTTTGGTATAATTTTATGCAATATATTTTATAAACCCCATAAATTTTATTCTATTATAGTTATTTATGGTGTTTTAATATATTATTTTCATTATTATCCTCTTTCGAACTCAAAATACTGAAATAATGTTTTTAAGAAAAGCCGACCATATTTCTCCTTTTTAGCCGAGAATATTTTTACTATATATATATATTCTCAAAAATTACTTTATAGAAGTTATTATCTAATTCTAAATGATTGATACAGGTATTTTTATAATATATTTTATTTTTTTTAATTTTTTTTAAATGAATCTGTTTTTTAATGGTCAATTTTTGAGTTTCTTTAAAAAAGTGAGAAAAAGTATTTTTATGTTTAAAGTATGAATGAATTTTCCCACCATAATTTTCTTTATTCATTGTAAATATTCCTTTACAAGTTTTCATGGGTTATAAATTAAAATCATTTTACTATTGTTCTATTATTTTTTACTAAAATAAAACATATTTCTTATTATTTTTCAAAGAATATTTATAATGATTTTAAAAAAGTGTTTTTCATAAATGTATACATTATTTATTAATTTTTATTATTAATTGAGGATATGATATTATGATACCATACACTTTTTTTCTTTTGATGATACTATGATGATGATGTTTTTAGGAAGGTTTGATGAAATCAGTTTCTTTCCCATGAGTTAATTAAGCTATGATGAAATGATGAATGTTTTTTTGATCTTGTCGAACCTATATGATTAGTTTTCATTATGTGATGGGTGGTCACAAAATTATATATCCTTATAATGATTTATTTAAAGATTTATATGTAATGAGATAACATGGAATGGAATGGGGAGTGAATCCAATCCACTATGGGACTCTATCCCTTATGTTTATGGGAATGGATAGTGAACCCAATCTACTATAGGACTCTATCCACTATATTTATGGGAATGGGGAGTGAACCTAATATGCTACAGGACTCTATCCAATCAGATTGTTTGGGATGTTATTCTCAACTAAGGAAATAATTTTCTATTATTATGTGTATGATACATTCTTATGCCATATTCTTATACTTATGATTTGATCTTATGACACATGATTGATTAATGATGTTTCCACATTCTTATGCCAAATCATTATGAAATCATTAATAATTGATGATCTATGACTAATTAGGTATGATTATTGTACGTTATGATCATGTTCTCATACCCTTACGCTCATATTATGATCAGTTATGATCTTCAATTTCTATCTTCCATGTTTACCCTTACCAACCATCAGAGCTCACCCTTTCTAATGTTTCCATTTCCCTAGGTTATAAAGAAAGGTATTAAGTATGATTTGTATATAAAGGGTCTATATAAGAAGAAATTTGTGGGAGATATTGAAAATCATTTATTAAATAAGTTTTTTATGTATGTAGTCTTCGAAGACGCTAATCCTTTACAGTTATGTGGCATGTATTATTGTGAAATGTATTAAGTTTTAATATAAAGTGATGTATTATGTATATATGTTATGATCGAGTCACCTTATATCATCCTAACCCAATACCATCATATAAAATAGGTTATTTTTTCACTATAATACATAGGTGAACTAGAATGACATCCCATTGCACTTCATTATACCATCACCCAACTACTTATTCTCAGATTCCATCCTTTTGAAGTATCTCACTAAATATATATAGGGATGTATATTTACTAAGAAACCTGATATGATTTGTCACTCAAAGTGTTCAGATGCCTTTTTATGTTTTTTACTCCTCATGCAACCTAATTTCTATTTTCTACACAACTTCTAGTTTATATTACAAAACTATTTATTGAACACTCACAACTCAATCATCAAGGAAATCAATAAAAAATATATTTTCTATAGGTACTACTACACATAGAGTCTGATCACTTATTATTCAATAAATATATCTTAGATATTATACTATAAGAGTAAACATTTAAAGTATTTTTTATGTTGTTTCTCACTGCGTGAAGACTCTTGAAGGTCCACTTCTTCTTATTCCCAAGATTCTGCAACACTGAGTGCAATAAGGACTAGTATGTGAACCAACCTTGTTTTGTCTTTGATGCTTAGATGGTATTTATTTGAGCCTAATATTAACACCTTATTATTTCATGAGGGCTTTGGTTCCCTCATCTCCTCAACACATAGTTACAACATACTCATGTACAATAAATTCTCTGCTCTATTTTCTCTCTCTCCATGATATAAAACTATAAAGGTCGTATCACCATTATTTTTAGTCATTTATATTTCCATAAATGAAAATATCTCAGAGTTTACATATGAGTAAATAAATCCACATGCACTAACACATCACCCATGATACTCAATATCTTATTTTTATCAAAAATGAACAAACTACCCTTCATTAATTTTTCTCATTTCATTTTCTCTCTTTCTCAAAAAAATCAGATCTCCTATATTTTATATTTCAGACTTTATCTATCAATATATTTCTATAAAAACCATAAAAGAACATTATTTAAAGGTTTTATAAAATATAAAAAATCAGTATTTTATATTTATACTTTTCCTCTCATGATATGAGATATTTCCATGAAGCCTATATAGATTCAACTTCAATTTATAAACAAAAAATAAAAACTCATCACACTTTTCATCTTCTAGTGAAAATTGAATCAAAACTCTATTTGTAATATTTAAGTCCATTAAATCATAATACATGAATATTTTTATTTGAATTTATTGATTTATGAAATTTTGAATTTACTCAGTTATAGGTAAATTAAAATTCTTATCCTTCTATCTCAGTTCTATATCTTTATCACACAAATTGTCTTGGATACCAATTCATTTTTTTATATTTAAATAATTAATGAACAATGCATGAATAACTCGATTTTATTATTAATTTTGATAATATATATCAAGTTTCAAATATTATTATTTTAAATTTTAACTTTATATAAATTTTTCTCCTCATATTTATCTCATTAAATATCTCTTAAATAAAGCTTGAATCATGGATAATAATAGCTTTATGATGCTTAGAATATTAAAGAATGTATTCAACATCATAATATATATTTTTCTATTGAGTTAGTTAATTATGGAAACTCTATTTTTATTTATAAAAATTAACAGATTTCTCTAAGTATAGCATGACTCATACACAACTCTACATGACTCATACATAACTCGAAATGGCTCGTTTATAGACACTCATTCAATTATACGAAACTCCAAAATTAGATTTATTTTCATGTATGATAAGCATCAATCATATGAAAAATACCAAATTTACTTATATAGTATCCATAATGACTCAAAAATAGAGTCATAAATTACCCACACACATATTAATTTTCCTTTTAAATGACTAATATGATGCATTGGATGACTCATACACAAATTCCCTGACTTCCAAATTCTTATATCCTATAAAAAGTTGTATATTAAAAAAAAAATATATTTTGATCCACTTAAAAGTCATCTTAGGAATTATTAAATCACTTCATATCATCTTGGACCAAATTAAAATAATTATTAGAATTATTAGAATAATTCTAAACTCTTTTATCTCGGTTATAAGGTACTTTCCAACATGTGAATTCTCAAGATAGAGTATTTCAAAATCCTTTATCATGTTCTCATTACTACTTAGAAATCAAGCTTCATAAAACTTCATCCAAGATTATTTTCTCATTGATTTTAGTATCCAATATACTACGTGATTGTTTCTTAAAAATTGCATCTAGATATCTTCATACCTTGAACTATATTAATTCTTTTTAGTTCCATATATATGAGCTATCCAATATATATGAAACAACTAGATTCTCCATACCTTTAATTATATTTCTTTTTATGTTTAATGACAGCCAATTTTTCTTCTTCAACACACATTGACTTTCCTTCATATTGAAAATAAATAAAATCTCATATTGTCAAATCCTTAGGGAATATAAAGATTAAAATAGAGCATCATATCTCTATTATGATATATGTGATATCATCATAACTGTATCTCTAGTGTCAAAGGGTTTATGCTACATGGGCCATGTCATAAGCCCATTCTAGGCCACCATTACAGAGATACTAGCCACACAAGGTTATCCCGAAGTAGGATCATGTTGTTGACTGTGAGCTTCTAGTGTGATAAAGTTAATCTCATGTATGGAAAGGGTTGAAGGGTTTAATCTTTTCATGTCATGATATATAGAAAACACAGAGTTAATACTATTTAGGAACCTTCACACCAATTTTATATTATACAGGCTCTTTATCATATGTTGTGATTGAAAAAAAAAGAGTCATCTTTAAACAAGTCCCCATATGAAAAATTTATCTTACACAAGAATCCTATTGTATGTCATAAGATATCAAGCCTATGGTGTTATTCTTATGCGAGTTATGTTTATTGAGTTAATATTACACATAATTGTGTCATATAAGATAATATTATACATGGCTCATATACTTTTTTTAATCTCTTGTAGTCTGAGTTATCAATTGTATGCTATGATTGATAATGGTGAAGCACTGTGACCTATCTGTCGTTGCTAATGATATAGATTATATCGCTAAAAATGATATACTAGAAAGATTATTTTTTTCTTAGATTTCTTTTATAAAATTATTTAATGGTTTTTAAAATTTTTATAAATAAAAAGGTATTTTGATATTTAATTATTTATAAAGATGTTTATAAATAAATTAATTATCAATTGTTTATAATTACTAAATTAAATTTTTATGAAAAATTTATTAAATAAATATCTCCTAACATTAATCTCTAATATTAAAACACCTCTTTAAAATTATATAGCATGGTTTATAATTTAGATATAAAATGTTTATATTTAAATTAAAAGTTTTTTTATAAAGGGTTTACAAAGTAAAAAAAAAAAGTCTAAAATTAGAAGAGTTTATATTAGATATTATACATTGTTTATAATTATTTAATTTTAATTTTTCAATTTAAAGTGTCTTATTTGAGATATTATTTTAACCATATCAAAAGGTGTTTTGGTAATTGATATGATCAAGGTTTAATTAATATTAAATATGTGATATTTTGATTATGTAAATTTTTTACATAATATATTTTTATATAAAATATCTAAATTTCACATAATATCATATATTTAAAGTAAATACTGTTTATTGAATAATATGAAAGTGTTCATATTAGATATAAGTATAAGTATTTATATTTTTTTATTATGGAATTTACACAATTCTTGGATTAATTATAAAGTGTTTATTTTAATTTATGAATTGTTCATAAATGTTTATCTCATGTTCAAGTATATTACTTGTTCATTTATTTAATAATTACCATTTTTATTCATGAATACAAATTTTTTATATTATGAATGCTTTTTTTCATTAGTTTAAAATATTAAAATACTTATAAATTATCATATATGAATTTAAGGAGTTACATGCTGGGTTTGATAACTGATTTAATTTTATTTTACCTTGACTTTTTCTTGTTTTGGGTTATGAGCATGAATTATGAAGCTAATTATAGTTTATAAATATTAGGTGTTATCATTATAGTGGATTTGAGGTCCCACTTGAGTAAAGTATCCTTGGGTAGAGGGCCTTTGGTTTGTAATACACAAAAATAAATGGGCACATATATTTTCTATAAAAGTGGTGGTTAGATATCTGAATTTAAGGTTCAGACATAGAATAAGTGCCTATTTGGGATAAGAAAAATTCAGCTTTTATTGGATTTAATGAATAATCCACAGTGTACATGAAAAATATTTCTTAATAAATTATTTTTTTGATAAAATTTTACCAAGAACACTAGAAATAAGAGAGGATATTTTCATGTTAAATTTATAATTGATTTAAAATAATAATTACCTCTGTCTTGAGATTCTTTCTTTTAAGAATATGCTGGTCATATGAAACACTATTTGATCTCACTATTGTTTCATTAAAGGATCCAAATAAGAATCCCTCCAGTGGTGATATACATGTTCTCTTATGATCTCAAATAATCAATGATGACAATTCGGGTGCTAGTGTTATGGTATCAATCATCTTTTGTTCATCTCTTTGATTTCCATACAATCCATCGAGGTTGAAGGATTGATTTTTGGTTTTCTCGTTATTGAGATGAAGAAGAAGGTGGAA
Organism: Viscum album; assembly: GCA_963277665.1. Taxonomy (NCBI): domain Eukaryota; kingdom Viridiplantae; phylum Streptophyta; class Magnoliopsida; order Santalales; family Viscaceae; genus Viscum; species Viscum album. Next base: position 20,111,539 of record OY728124.1, read on the forward strand.
GCTCTTTGTTCTTGAGAGAGTTCTAGAGAATGTTTCTCTCTAGGTTTCAGTGAATCTATTGAGGGAATATGTTGTGTGTAACAATTTATAACCCTAGGAAATGATATGATTGGGTATTTATAAATCTAGATTAGAGAATAATTAATTACACATAGTCTCTTCATTACTCTCTTAATATCTATAAAACCCCAGCTATAAATAATAATAATAACAATATTTACTTAACATGAAATAAACTTATAGATAAAAAATACCATTTATTTAAATAAATAAATTAATATTTATTTAAATGATATTTAATATATCATTACCATAGGACTCGAAATCTAGGTCCACACTTTTTTCAAATTTACCAAACCTCGAATAATAAATATTATTCATTCATTAAATAAATAAATATTTATAATATTCAAGGTATTATGAATAAATAATTATTTTAATATTCAAATAATACATAAATATGATAAATAAATATTTTTGATAAATAAATATTAAATAAATATTATTATAGGGCCTAAAGAATAATATTTATTATAATAATTAAATTCAGATAAAATTTAATTGAAATCAATAAAAATAATAAGTGTGTGAGCATCTAGGCCTTTTCCTTAGTGGTATTAGGCTGGTTTTCCTAAAGTATAATATCTTTATCTTGCAACATATAAAAGTACCCAAGAGGAATAAGTTAATTCAAAAACATAAAAAACTAAATATGAATGATCATCATGTAATATAATCCATTTTTCTTAATATCTCATCAAGTAGGATTCATGCTCATGCCCTCAACATATATTCTTGATACATATTTTTTTAATATCCTAAAATTAACTCGTCAATAATGGTCATGGAATTTAATGTGGTAGTTCCATTTCAATTAATGTTCCAAGATATCAACTTACATAAATATAGAAGTGAAAAATCCTTCCTTGACTAATTGATTAATAGAATGTAAGTCGTGATGCAACTAACATACCTAACTTCACCATGAATATATATCATCATGGTTTATTATGATAAATATAAGTATAAAACTCATGATATACATTAATAATAATATTAAAATCTAATTATTATTACACATGCCTATAGATAGGAATATCTAATGACATGTATAACATGTGGAATTACTATAGGAAAGTTGTTCCACATAATCTCCCATCTTGGAGATTACAAAAGTGTAAATTTCATGAGATTATGTCTTTTCCTATTATGAGTCTCTAACACCTGATAATTTTTATCATTTATGTATTTTCAGATGAGGTCATATGACCATAGGACATATAGTTTCAGAATATTTCCATAGTATATCCTGGTTATCATCACAATGGAGAAATTATATGACCTTATCAAGGTAACAAATATTCAAGGACATTGTCACATTAAAGTCACATAGAAGATAAATAGATATGTGATAAGCTATTTCATTATTGATTTTAAATTCTATGAATATAAATACAATATAAAGTAAAAAATAGTTGGTTATACGGAATTAACTCCCATAGAATCACACTTTCACTATAACCAACTACTAACTGACTGTTTAGTTCTTGTTATGCCCAGATTCAATTTAACACAAGTATAAGGGTGGGGGGGGGGGTGAATAAGTTGTCTTATTTTTAAAATTACTCTTTTAAACCCAACCAATTGAACTTGTTAATGTTTTCATTCTCTCAATACATTCTCCCAACCTCACGTCATATGTAGTATATATGAAATAAATATAAACACAAAATGATTTATATGGTTTTTCATAAATTCCTACTCCTTACCGTTATTTGTTAGATGTAATAAACATGTATTCTCCACTGTCTTCACAAGTGGTAATAACCTATAACCTTCACAATCAAATTAACACAGATTCATATTGGGTTCTGATTTTTGATTCACAGAGAAGAGACTTAAAGATTTACTTTCCCACTATAATATATGATTCTGTTGGTCAAAGTGAAAAAATACAGAGGGGGAGGGGGTAATCATGTTTCTAATTAAAAATTTCTATTTAAGGTGATATAAAACTAAATCCACAAGTTTAAATATACAACCAAGTTATCTAAAAAGGTAGAAATATATAATTTAATGTTTTCAAAATATTTTAAAAAGGTTTGATTAAAACCGAGTTAAAATAACTTCAAAATCACTTTATATTTTTAAATAGATCTAATCACATTAAACATACTATATAAAAAACTAATTAAAACTAACTATCAAAGTATTATATTGAAAATCTGATTTTAAAAATATTTTTAAAACAGAGTAAAAAAAACTTTGAAATACATAGTAAAATATTAAAACAAGAGGTTTGATCACAAATTGAGACCTAATCCTCTCTACTAAGAAGTCACCCACTGCCAAGGGAATTTATTAAATAAATAAACTTGATCTACAACCTAGATCAGGTTTTATAGACAATAGTGCTTAGAGTTATCTGGGATTATAGATAGCCTCTTATATAGTTTCCATGGGAGTAAAAATACGATGAAATAATATGAGAAAGTATCTAGTACTCTCTAATTATTTATAGAAGATTATTATATAAAATATATACATAAGGTTCAAACACAACTCAAGAAGAATAAATAAGAGATAAATTTAAGTGAAAATAATTTGATGTAGAATATAACTGTAGTTTTGTTGTTTTACAAATGTTTCTTTTATTCCCAAAGTTTTTCTTTGGTTTATCGATGAGATGTGAAGATGTGAGGGTTTTTCAGATATTTTAATAATATTATAATTAAAATAGAGTGTTGTGCAGTTGGAATTTTTCTTGTTTATAAAAATCTCATCGAAAGTCCACTACTCATTATCTATCATATGTTTTCATTAAAAAGATATATTCCTCTACAAACATACATTGTAAATGTATCATTATGACTCCTTATTCTCAACATGAAATTCCAAAGAAATAAATTTATCTGAATGAGAATTTAATTATCGCATATTTGACTATGTGACTAAAATTGGATATATCACGTAATTGACTATGTAAAGTCATCTACATCATGAAATTGACTATGTGAAATCAATTAAATCATTCAATCATATATGTGTGTTGGACTCCTCATGTATTAATCGTGTTTTAATGATCACAAATCTTATTCAACCTAGTTAACTCCTAAAAATTATATCCAATCATGTGTATTTATGTTTCAAGTTCTGTCATGATTTATAATGGTTAAGCTTAATCCATTTCATGCATATCACTATTTAAGTATAATATAGTTATTTGCCTAAGAGCAAGACATCGTGAAGCCAGACACTGTAAGATAGACACTGTGAAGCCAAACACCGTAAGCTAGACACTGTAAGCCAGACACCGTAAGTCAGACACTGTAAAATAGACACCGTGAAGCAAGACACCATGAAGAGATACACCGTAATCCAGACACCATAAGCCAGACACCGTAAACCAGACACCATGAAGCAAGACACCGTGAATCAAGACACCGTGAACAAGACACCGTGAACAAGACACCATGAACAAGACACCGTAAATGAGACACTGTGACATTCATACACCGTGATCAGTCTAGCCACCCTGTGAAGGAGACACCATTTTCACAACTTACTATGACACCGTTTCTTAAACTATTTTGTCATATTTCAATTTAATTTCTAACGGTCATATTTGATGCCTTTAATGCACTGGCATAATTAATGTTTCTTTGTAGACATATCATCGGACAATATGAGGTACGAGGTGCATAACACATGGAACTTGTTGGCTAAAACTCATGCATTCGAAGATAAAGAGCAAAGTGTGCCCAAGAAAAATATAGAGCGATACTGAACAAAAAACGAGCCTGTGAGCACGACCACGAAGAACATATTTCAAGATTTTCAAAAGGAAGCATTGTCACATGCATGCAATCCAACTCTACTGAAGAACATATGAAGTACACTGGAATCTAGAGAACATCTTTGCATTATCAAAACTCATGAAGAACAAAAGCTGAATCACGACTCTCTATTTTTCACACAACTTCCAAAGAAGGACTCAAAGATTTATTTGCTTCAATCCAAATAAGTCCAGAGCTGCATTGACATCACACAAGAGAATTCTAACCTCATATCTATATTCTTGATCGACTGTGATCATCTTTTTATTTACATTATGAGTTGTGTGTGCCCCTGTCTATTTTGACACACACTGACTCCTGAGCTGAACTGGAGGATACTGAAATCCTTACACCAAAATCTTTATACTTTTGCTTACCCACGAAAACTATGGAAGAGGTACCTGTGTGGCCTGGTTATCATTTTTTTTACCCACGAAAACTGTGGAAGAGGTCCCTATGTGACCTAGAGAGTCTGTGTACTGTTGTTAACCCCGATCGAGGATGTGTATCAAAGTTAATTTATATAAATTGCTTGGTGGTAGGTGATCACCAAGTGGAGTGGATTAGGTATCGACTTGAGACTGAACCACTTGTTTCATATCCGTTGTTCTGTTTAAATTTGGGATTCTCTATTTTTCTGCTCTATTGCATAATCCAAAAATCACAAATTTCACTTTGATATTTAGTCTCGGAAAGAAGTTATAACTGGTTTGTCTTAGTAGGATAACTTCAAAAGTAATATTAATAATACAAATTAAGATTACTGAGAATTAATCAATCTTCTAAGAATCTATTTTAAAATTCAAACTCTTATAATAGTATAACCTTGATTAAATGGGCTGTATCTATTTTTGGGGAAACCATTTCTTTTGAAAATAATATTATTTTAACAAAATATTTTATAGTTACTCAATTCACCCCTACCCTCTTTATTAAACTACTCTGACCAACAATGTGGAATTATTTATGTCATGCAATTGACTATTTGAAATTATTTACGTTATGAAATCAGTAATGTTAATACTTAAACTTATGGTTATTTGATTACTTTTCAAAAAATACAATTTAGTCTCTTCACTTAAATGTGTGGTAGCTTGAATTATCAAAGTATCTCCAAGAGTTTGTTAAAATCTCAATATTTTATATGTTCACTTAACTTCATAATTTATTCAATTTAAAAGAAATGTGTGGTATCTCCAATACTTTGTGATATTCCTGATAGACGGAAAAACCATGCGGTCACTCTAATACTTTGCATGATTTCTGAAAAATTGAAAAACCATGTAGTTACTTCACATTTTCTTCACAGTGTCAAACCATAGCCACTAGTTTTTATTTATTTTATTATTTTCTTGATATTGGATATTTTGGTTTAAGTTCAGGTTGAGTTTCTGGTGAGAATTTTTGAGTTTTGGAGGTTCCAGGTGTGTTTTGGTCATGTGTATGGTTTGTGTGAACAGTTTTAAGGTAAACCATTTTATTGGATAAGGATGAGGCTATTTTTAATTCTTTTTCTTATTTCATAGTTTTCTTTGCCCATCCTAAACACTATTTGGCTCAAACTCTACAAATAAAAGCAGAAATCGTGTGGCTCTTGAGTGGTTTCTGGGACATGGTTCACAACTTATGAATGGTTAGGAGAAACCATGCAGTAAGCGTGCGAGAGCCTCTAAATTTTTAACAAAGTAAATTTTCACAATTGGTTCATGGTTTCCTAAACCATGTGAACAACACATGTAGGCATCCTCATCTTCTAGTAGGGTGCGCACAGTTGGCACATGATTTGAAAAACCATGCAGCCAAGCCATGCGACTTGGCCAATTTATTTAAAAGTTGAAATTACCCCTTTACCCTCTTATGTTTTAATCCAAAATCCCCTACTCTCATATCATCTCATTAATACACCCCTTGGGAGCCTAGGATGGCTTCATCTTCCCCTACTCATTGGATTTGGGTGCATTTCCATTAAATTTTGGACGGATTCATCATTAGGTATGTCTTCTTCTCCTTCATCTTTTTATTTTCCTTTGTTTCTCAGTCTCTCTTACCCTAGTTCTCTCTTGGAAGAACCTTAGAGGTTAGGGTTGATTTACAACTTGTGTTTCTGGGATTTTAGGGTGTTTGGATCATCATTCATTCCTATTTATTCCCTCTCTTGGAGTTTTGTTTCATCTGTACATCGTTGAGGTGGGAGTTTCCATCCATTTACTTTTTGGAACATTATAATTGATGCTTGATCTTTACAAATTGGTTTTAGAATTTTGTATCCATGATTGTGAAATGTTTTTTTGATTAATTGTGATGTTTTTATATTATAATTTTGATTAAAAGGAGTTTTCAAAGGATTTCTTTAATTACGCCTATATATACATTTATGTAGGGTGCTTGGTGAAATGCCTAGTTGCCCTTAAAATGGTCTTAGATGTAATATGAAGGTGAGTGGTCTTGTTTTTTCTTTGATAAAATTGTGTTATGTGTGGAATTGTGATCTTGGGTAGTTTTGGTGCATTTTTATGGTTTAGTGCTCATGTGTGGGTTCTTGAAATTGGTTGTATGGTTTCTTGTGACTCTTTACTTAAACCCTTGGAATATTTTATGGATTTAAATGAGTATACCATTGGATGTGGTAATATACATTGGTGTATGGGGTGCACCTATGAATAGGAACCAAAATTATAATGGCTCTCCATTAGGATGTTCACCTTGAACCTGGATTTTCAGAAAATCCCCCTCTCCCTTCCACTCTTCCTTCGCCCTTTTCTTTCCAAATGGTTCTTCTAAAATCAATAGTAATTTATAAATAGTTATTTGGTTTCAAAATGATTAAAAGGGTGGTTTATAATGTTTTTCTAAATCTAGTACCGTTTGACATCTTGAAGTGTGGTTTAGTTTCTAAATGACATAAAGCCCCATTTCACACCTTCTAGGCATGTTGTGTGTTTTCACCTTAGTTCGGGAATGGGTTTTGAAATGAATATAGATTTTTAAATGCTAAGACTCAGTTAGTATCTTGAAATATTTATAAATTTTTTTTTCAAATAATATGATGTGTAGGAATGGTTGGAACTTGTGAATGGATTGATGTGTGATGAGCACCCTATGATTGACCTCCTAATGAGAGGGGCTCTACATAAGTGGTGTCAGAGTTTGAGTTAGGAAATCATGGTGGCATCTATGGGTTATTGGTTTTGGAAATGAATGTGATGACCTCCTCATTATTCATGTACTACATCATGGGATTCCTAGGTATCCTCTAGAGGATCGAGTGATAGTTTCTTGCTGACCTCGATTTGATGGTTTGGTACCCCTAGGTTTGTTGAGAGGCTAGAGGGGAATTTCTACTGGTGAGTATAGTTTAGATAATCTAGTAGGTTATTAACTATGAAGATACACCATATCCCAGTAGGTGAGTTTGAACTAAGTATATCCATGGATTTATTCTAGATATGTATAGAAAATGTCCATGATTACTATCTGTATGTTACAAAATTATTTTTATGTTGCAATATGGACACCTATTTTGTTTATATTTACTTTTATGAACTTTTAAAATTTATTTATTCTTATAATAAATTTTATATTTACCTGGTTAGACTCTTTTATTGGTTTTTTTGGAAAACCATTTTAAAAAGGAGATATTTTTTTTCTAAAGTGGACTTTTTTGGGAGGTTGTGTTTGGTTATTTAAATTGATAAAACCCTATTTTATATATTTTTATTTCAAACTAGTGTTATTGGAATATTTCAAGAGAGGAAATGTATGGATTATTTGGTGCTTACCTACTGATCTATTTATGCTCACACCCTACTTGTGCCACTCAGTGTTGGTAGACCCGAGCTGTTTTCTAGGTTCATGTTTCTAGTTCATGTTTTCCTTTGGGATCTAGTTGTTCTTATGGTTGGTGGTAACCAAAAGGGTTATGTAGAGATTGTGTTGTTTCTGATTTGGTTTTAGTTTCATTTTTTATTTTCTGTTTTGTTTATCAGTTGTTGTATTTGAATCCTATGTATTTATTTATATTCAGTGTTTATGGAACCTATTGGTTTTACTACGCATTCTGTTTGGTTTATTTGTTTTTAGTTTTTTATTGGGGAAAATTGTTTCCATATGGATTATATTTGATTCAAAATGCTAGTTTCCAGCTTGAGAGGATTGGGAATACCTATTGGGTCTTGTTGCGGGCCGGGTAGGGTATCGGGTTGGATGGGAGCCCAGCCGGGTTCATGAAAAAATGGTATTGGAGGAGCCATTTGTTAATAAGGGCATAATATAGACTAGAGATTAGGACTTTCAAGACTCGACAGGTAGATACATGAAGGATTTTATGAACCCTTTCTCATCCCGAGCCTAGATTTACTAGGGGTAGTACGAGACTTGAGTATTTTGGTTGATTTGTGTGGATAGGGAATGACAATAGAAGTAATCCAATGTAACACGGTAATCTTACTTGGAGTACTGACCCTTGTGGATCCCTAGTGCATGGTTCATGATGATTCCAGTGGTTGGTGCTTGCTCGAGTCATAGTATTCTAAAACCTATCATCAGGTTAGGCATATCCACTATTTTCCCATTCCAAGTATTTTGGTTTGATTTTGGTTTGTGTGAGTGGATTTTAAAATGAAAATGGTTTTTTGGAAAAAGTGGTTTCAAAAGGAAAATGATTTTAGGGAATTCGTTACTAGACTTTGGTGTTTAAATTAGATTTTAAGGTGAGTTTAACATTTTAAAAGAGGCTATTTAATTTAATGTGGTTTCAAATTTGGTGTGGAAATATTGGTTTTTGAAAGAGTATTTTGTTTTTTTTGTGATGTTTGGTTTGTGGGAATGGGGTTTTGGCTTGGGATGTTCTTTTTTGATTGAGTTTTGGTTTAATGTTGATTCAGTTTTTTAGTTTTATTTTATTTAGATTATTCCGCCTAGAAATACCCTAAAGGTTTCCAATGAGTTCTTTCTGGTTTTTGGTCCTTCACAGACTCCCAATGGAGTGAAATGGTTGAGTTCTTCTTGATTTTTTCTAGTTTTATATAGTGATCAAGGTTTTTTATAGGTTGTTGAATGACATGAGGAAGTTGAGGGTTTATTCATGTCATTGGGAACTCCCAAAGTCACGGGAGTTTGATTTTCTGAGTTCATTTGGGGGTTCAGGTTTGGATTGTTGGAAGGTGATTTTCCCATCACCATTTCAAGTCGGCATGTATTGGGAAGTTTTTAAGACAACTTTTATCCGACGGTTCAAACCTATGGAGGCGAAGGTGAGGAAAGTGGTGGAGTTGTTGGGTGTTTATCAAGGTTAGTGAATGGTGGAGGACTATGTTGATCATTTCAATGAGTTGGATTATTTTTATATTGATATATCATCAATGTATTAACTAAAATATTTTCTTTTCATTTAGAGTATTCTTCTAGATATTAAGGAGAGAGTTCTCATATTTAGGGAAGTTTTATTTGTGAAGTTGGTGGCTGAGGCATTTTTACCCAAGCTGGTTCCTGGAACACAACCTATAGTAGTTGGTGATCCAGTTTCTCTTTTCACCCATCAAGGTTACCCATCTGGTGAGTGGAGGGGAGGAAAATTCTTAAAGACATCAGGGATCCAACCATAGGTCTTAGAGTGAATATTTTTATGTAGTTAGAAATCGTTGGGTGTGGGGAACCCGGGACCATCATTTAGATTCAGTGTGGAGTGGGAGTAGTTTTGGTTCCCTGATTGTAGTTTCCTTAATATTTAAAGTACTCTTTTTTGTAAAAGGTTTAGTGGACCGCTTTATTGTAATCATTCATTTGTTTATTGTGTTGTAAATATTGTACAGTTGTCCTGTTATAGATCATTTTTGGTTTTAGGATGTATTCATTTTAGAGATGTGTGTATCTTGAGGAAATAATGAATCTTGGTTCAGTTTTATACTTTGGTTTCTATTTCTTTTATTGATTCCCCCTATGTTGGAGTTTTAGATTTTTCAAGAAGTTCCAGTGGTGGTGTTGTTAGGAGTTTCAGTGTTGGATGTGCTAGCCATATTCTTGTAGTGGGGAGACCTTTCTTTTCTCTTTGTTGATCTTATCATTGTAGTTTTCTCTAGAGCTGGTTGGGTGTGGCTTGTGAATTTTAGAGGTCACTTTGAGGTATGGGATTATGTTTTTCTTTATTTAGGTTTGAGATCAAGTTTTGTTCCTCATTTGGGTGACTTTCTAGGGGCATAAAATATTTTTTGTGGAGATAATTATCACACCCTGGACATTAATTTTAATTTATTTTATTTTTTCTTGATTTTGGATCTTTTGGTTGAAGTTCAGGTCGAGTTCCCAGTAATATTTTTTTTTTAATTTTGGTGGTTTCAGGTATGTTTTTTCCCTATGCATGGTTTTTAGGTTCCGGGCGCAGCGGAAGCCCGTTGGTGGGTTTTACCAAATTTAATTTTAGAATTAACAACGATCAATCCAAGATCCATCATGATGTAAAATACTAGATCTTCGGAATAGAATGAAGAATGAAAAAAATAGGGAGTCCCAGAACCATAGAGATAGGATCATCATATGTTGGTTATAATTAATTTAATTAATTGACAAGAATTACCTTAATGGAATTCTTTCTTCATTGATGTCTCCGGTCATGATCCGATATGATCCGTCGTTGCGTCGTAGAATCCAAGTGTAGGATTCCTCTAGCAGTGATCCACACATGCCCCATGTATCTCTGGATGTCGCCGAAGGGATATCCAGGTGCTAGCGTGGAAGAACATTCGCTTTCAATGTCTGCCTTCGATCGACTTGATCCAGTGGTGGTGGATCTTTCTCGGTCTTGAGAGCGTTCTTTGAGGAAGGAGTTCTTTCGTCCTTGAGAGAACTCTCTAGAATTGTTGTTCACAATGATTTGGGGAAACGTGTTGGGGTTGTGAGGATATTTATAATCGGGTTTGAGGTTATAGAGTTATGATAATAAATATACACATTACACATTTTATTTATTTCATTAACTCTTATTGAAAACCCCCATGTCGAATCATTAATTCCTTGACATGAACCCACACTGATTATAATAAATATCATTTAATAAAAAATATTATTTCCTCAAAATCTTGACTAAAAACTACACGACGTGTAATCATTAAAACACGGAGTGTACTTTTTTTATTTCCTTTATTTCCTCCACCACATTAATTAGACCTTGAATAATGACTATTTATTTCTGAAATAAATGTAACTGCATTACTCACTAATAAATGTATTATTTCACCCACAAAATATTCTCTCAAATAACTAGTGTTTAAATAAATGCAATCAGTCATCCTTGAATAATTATTAAACCACAGTCGGGAATAATATTTATTCAACTTGTTAAATTAATATTTAACTGAGATACATGGAAACACTTAGTGTGTGACCCTCTAGGACTCTTTCTCAGTGGAATTAGGTAGATCATGCCTAAAGTTTGAAGTTATCATCTAGCAACATGCCAAGGAACCCATAGATAAAGAAGTTAACACCAAAATGACATGTCACCTCCTACAAATGCTTACCATGTAATGTAACCCCTTTGTCTCAATATCTCTAATCAAGCGGGTTGCATGCTAGTGCCATCAACCCGTGTGCCCGATTATTCTTTCTTTGACGTCCCGAAATTGAACTCGCCCATACCATACCATGGCCATGGATTAATTTAGGCTATATCAATTCTATCAAAGGGCATGAGATATCTACTTCTGTTATGGAAAAGAATGGACAAATCCTTTCTCGCATTATCTATTAATGCAGTATTACTCCTGATGCACCCAATGTATCCTACCTCACTGTGAACAGTGTGTCCTCATAGTTCTCGTCAATACATATAAGTGCACAAGTTTTAATACCCATTAATAATAATCTTAAAGTCTAAGGACTAATACACACATCCACAGATAGGAACATCCAATGACACTATGAAATTTGGATTTTCTACTAGTGGGTCTTGTTCTCATAATATCCTCCTAGATATTACCAAGGGCGCACACCATGAGAAGGTGCCTCAAAGTTTTATGATTCCTCACCCCTAATGGCCTGTATTATTTGTGTCCCTTAAATAACATCACCTAGACATAGAACTTATATTCAATAATAATGTTATGGAAATTTTGGGTTCTCATCATAGCAGGGATCCGCTATGACCCTTTAATGAAACAACTATCCTTATGAAATTATCACATGTATTTTCATTTAGAAGAACAATAAAGAAGTGATAAGGCTTTTATTAATGAATAAAATACAATGTAGTTGGTTCTAGTCCACCAACTCCAACAAATTCCCACTTGGACTATAGCCAACTACTAACAACCTTTAACCCACTTGCTCTCACATGATATTCATACTTCTGTTGAGATAGGCCATTAGTCATGGGGTCCGCCACGTTATCTTCCATGGACACTATTCCCACTACAACTTCACCCCTTTGATAGAAATACCTCAAGAGGTGATACTTTAGGATTATGTTCTATGTCCGTTGATATGACCTTGGTTCTTTCATAAGAGCCACCGCTGCAGTATTATCATAATACAACATGATAGGATCTTTACTACTAGGCACCACATAAAGCTCCAAGAAAAAGTTATGAATCCATATGACTTCCTTGGCTACATCAGAAGCCACTATATATTCGGATTCTGCTGTAGAATCTGCGGCAACTGGCTACTTTGAACTCTTGCAGCTCACAACTCCTCCATTGAGATAGAAAACATATCCAGATTGCGACTTCAGATCATTCTGATCTGTCTAAAAACCAGCATCAACATACCCTCTAATGACAAGCTCCTCATCTTCTCAATACACCAGGAACATATCCTTAGTTCTTCTCAGATACTTAAGGATAGTCTTAACAGCAGTCCAATGCTGTTCTTCTGGATCTGCTTGATATCTACCTACATTGCTCAGTGCATAGGTAACATCAAGCCTGGTATATAACATGGCATACATGATGAATCTTATAGATGAAGTGTATGAGATCTTACTCATTCTATCTTTATCCTGTTGTGTCTGAGGACACATTTTCTTAGAAAGTTGTAAGCTATGTGACAATGGAACCAATCCCCTCTTGGATTGTTCCATACTAAATCTGTTTAGTATCTAGTAAATTTATGTACCCTGACTTAGTCCAAGAAGCCTCTTGGATCTATCATGAATGATCTTGATCCCTAGAATGTAGGATGCTTCACCCAAGTCCTTCATGGAGAAACACTTGTTCAACTAGTCCTTAACTGACTGTAAGACTAGTACATCATTTCCAATAAGAAATATGTCGTTAACATATACTACTAAGATAACAATCTCATTCCCATTAAACTGTTTATAAATACATGGCTCACATTCATTCTTAATGAAACAAAATTCCCATATGGCTTCATATAATCGAATGTTCCATGACATGGATGCTTGCTTTAATCCATAAATGGATTTCTGCAACATGAAAATCTATTGCCTTCACCTGGTGTCACAAACCCTTCTAGTTGTGTCATATAGACATATTACTGAAGGTTCCTGTTAGGGAATACTATTTTGACATCCATTTTCCAAATCTCATAGTCATGGTAAGATGCTATGGCATGTATAATTCTTATGGATTTAAACATGGAAAATGGAAAGATGGTTTCATCATAGTCAATTCCTTGACACTGTCTGAATTCTTTAGCCACTAGCCTTGATTTATAGGTGCTAACATGACCTTCCATGTCCAGTTTTCTCTTGAAAACCAATTTTCATCCAACAGGCTTTACATCAACTGGATCATCGACCAGAACCTAGACTTGGTTCTGATACATGGAATCCATTTTAGAATTCATTTCTTCTAGCCATCTTGAAACTTCTGATCTTTATACTGCTTCCTTCTAGGAGAGAGGTTCATCATTGTCCAACAATAATGATTCACCATCCTCAGTGACTAGAAAATAAAATCTCTATGGTTCCCTTACCTCTCTTGAGCTCCTACGCAGTACTTGTGTTTCTAGAACCTCTTCCACAAGGAACTGTGGGACTTGTTCCTGTACCAACTTTTGTGTATCTTGAGCATCGACTTTGTTGAAGTCAATATTGTTCCCACTATACTTTTTGAGGACGTGCTCCCTCTAAAAAAAGACGGATTTTTTGGCGACAGTCACTTTCTTGTCTTGAGGGTTATATAGATAATATCCTTTCATTTCCTTGGGATATCCTATAAAGATACACCTCATGCCCCGGGGTGCTAGTTTGTTGCCTGAGAAGGCCTTAACAAATTCCTCGCATCCCCATACACGTGTATGCAATAAAATGGGTTTCTTTCCATTCCATAACTCGAAGGGAATTCCATTTTACTTCTTAGTTGGTACTCAGTTTAATGTGTATGCTGTAGTTTGTAATGCATATCCCCAAAAGGATAATGGAAGATCTTCATGACTCATCATCAACCTCACCATGTCCAACAAGGTGTGGTTCCTCCTTTAACTAACACCATTCCACTGTGGTGTATAAGGAGGAGTGAGATGATATAGAATCCCAGACTCCTATATAATATCGATGAACTATTGGTTCATATATTCTCCACCTTGATCCGATCAAAGTTTATTTATCTTCTTACCAAGATGATTCTCTACTTCATTCTTTAATTCCTTAAGTTTCTATAAGGATTATGACTTATACCTCATTATGTAGACATAGCCATATCTACTCAAATCATCAGTAAAAGTAATGATGTAAAAATATCCACCTCTAGCTTCTACTGGAAATGGTCCACATACATCCATGTGGACCAATCCTAGAAGCTCTGTGGCCCTTTCAACCTATCCACTGAAAGGAGGCTTGGTCATTTTCCCTTGTAAACATGCGTGACATATATCAAGTGGTTTTATCTTAGTAGAGTCTAAATAGCCATCTTGGTAGAGCTTTTTCAAACACTTATCGTTTACATGAACGAGACGGTGATGTCACAACTGGGTGATGTATGAGTCATCTGATTTTGTTTTGTTATCGATTGACAACACTTGGTTTTCATAATTTAATACATATAAACCATTATTTAAATGTGCCATACCATAACATACATTGTTATTATAAAAGATACAACCCTTATTTCCAAACTTGAAAATAAATCCATCCATATCTAAACAAGATACAGAGATTATGTTCTTGGTAACACTAGGAACACAATAACAGTTACGTAAAACCAAAATCATCCTAGTCGGCAATGAGAGGTGGTAATCACCAATAGCCAATGCATCCAGCCTTGTGCCATTGGTAGCTCAAAGATCCACCTCTCCTTTGTAAATATTTTTAAATCTACTTTGTTTCTACATTTGAATACAGATGTGAGCCCCGCAAGCTATATATAATACCCAATGAGTAAAAATAGAAATATTACACCCAATAACGGACACAACTTTAGCGTCCCCATGCTTCTGGGTGCAGTTCCTCTTCCAGTGGCCCTTCTTTCCACATGCAAAACACACTACCTCCCATTCCTTGCCTTGCCTATGGATCTTCCCCTTATTGGAGGTACAACGCTTGGGGGATTCAGACCATTTATAAATATTTGGACCCTTTTCCTTGTCCTTCCTTTTCTTATTCACCATAAGTACTGCGGGTTTGTAATGCCCCATGTCCTTATCTACCTGGAAAATCAAGGTAAAAAGTTCTGATAGACTCTTCTCATTATTTCTCATGTTGTATTTGATAATAAAGCTAGAGAAGGTCTTGGGCTGTGATGATAGGATGAGATCTGTACGCAACTCATCTGGGAACTTAATCCCTAAGATGTCCTGGCGTTCAATGTAGCCAAAGAGATTGAATACATGAGGCCTAGCTGGTGCATACTCTCCAAGCTTATTTGTAAACAAAGCATTGGAGATATCATATCTCTCCCGTCTCACCTTATCTTAGTAGAGATACTTAAGGTGATAAATCATGCTATATGTGTCCATGTTTTCATGTTGCTTCAAGAGCTCATTAGACATGACCGATAGCATGGAACACTGGACATATGTGGAATCATCCATGTGTTTCATATATAGAGATATTTCCTCATCACTTACCTCTTTCCTAGGCACAACTGGAGCAGGCTCTTCCAGCACATACAATTTATTTTCATGGTGAAGGATGACACGTAAACGCCTCTGCCACTCTTGGGAATTGGTGCCGGTGAGAAGGTTTTCCTTCTCGAGTATGGTACTCAATGATATGTTTGAAGTAATTTTTCTTGCCGTTTTTACAAATTAAGATGAGAAAAGTTTTTAGTACTTTATTATAAAAATGAAGACAAATAAATAAATTAATACTTATTAGTCTCCCACTATTTTATCAAAATCCAATAGCCCTCACCATTAACTTCGGAATATTCTGTTACCTGAATATTCTAGTGGAAAAGATCCATATTTCCCTTCCCATTACCCCAATTAGGGTTGGTCAAGCAACTTTAAGGGTTTTAGGTAGGCATTCCAAATGCCAAATGCATTAACTTGCAGCTTCTTGATCTGTTGAGTGGACTCCCCAATCCTGAAACCCTTTTATTTTGGATTTCCTCAACCTTTTCCTCTTGGTCACACCAAGTCCTGCTGTGGCAGTCAACCGTTGATGCGAACCAAGTCAAGTCAACCCAAAACCTTGAATTATAATTCCAAGATAATTGAAAGCACCCCAAATAGGGTTGGTCAAGCACTTTGAACTATGGTTCGATTCTAACCAAGAATATGGAAGGCTATACCAACTTAATATTTCTTTGAGGGATTTTATCCTTATATGTAAATTTACAATTTATTATCTTTGATTACATGCTTTTTAATATTAATGGGGATATACTTAAGTGATTAACTATGTCTAAGATAATATTTACACATAAGATGGTCTTATTTTAGTTCCATCTTTCATGCTTGTTTAATCCATTAATTGTGTGATCGTGACAACACACCCACAATAAATATAAACCATGAAACTGAAAGAAATAAAATAAATGGTATGATCGTGAGCTTTTCTTTTGGTTATTTTATCTAGCGGTTGATAAACTAACCCAATACCTAGGGGAGAAAACACCTTGAACCTTTCAGGTTTGTGTTTACAGCTTTCCACTTTTCCACCTTTGTATCTCATTGGATTGGTTTCACCTTGGCTCCTGACTTGAGTCACCTCCACTAGCTTGGGAGCTCCATCCATTACATATTCATTTATATCACATGCAGGTGCGGGGTAAAAAGGGGTTTTTACATAAAAGAATCCTTGGGTGAACAGGCCCTACATATTAATGAGGAGAAGGCTCACATTCCAACAAATTTCATTTGAATAGATAAATTAAAAGAAACCATTCACATACAAAGGTATTGGTCTAGCTCAGGATCATCTATACATGCAACTTACACATAAATAAAACTAGTATTCAATTATTTAATCGTTCTTATTTAAGATAAATCACACTCAAATAAATTAATTATCTTTAATTAATCAATCCTTTTATCTTAAACCATTTTCTGAATTTCCTTGAGATTCTCATCCATCATAATTTTAAATAAATTAAAATTATCCTTGTACATAACTTATACCTTGGAGGCAACCCGATGAATCCCCGTTCATTACACAGATGTTAAATTAAACACACATATATAAAATAACAATCACATATTGTACCTCAGCTTTACGCCTACACTATAGTACACGTCTCAAGGGTTTGTATAATATAATAATAAATTTTAATAAATTTGTGTAATTTGGGTGTGTACACGGTGTGTAGTTCCGACTACACAGCATGTAATTTTCTTCACCATCCATCCAAATCACATGCCTGAGGACATGGTGTGTAGATGTACTTTGGAAATTTTTAGATTACACGGCGTGTTCAGTTGGAATCACGCCGTGTAGTATCCGCGTTACATGGTTTCCAGCCAGGCAAGCCGTGTACGGGGTACACGGTGCAATCCCAGCCCGAAGGGACTACATGCTGTGTTCAGTTGGGCTACACGGTGTGTAATCTAGAAACCATGTGCCACCTGTTCTTGGTCAACACACGGTGTCATAAATAACTTAGATAGGATCCAATACATGGCCTGATTTGGTGGACCAGACCGATTCATTGAACCTAGACTACACGGCGTGTACTTCCGAATATATTTTGTGTATTATGGTGTTGTACGGACATGAATTTTTGGAAAATCTGAATGAGTTCATCTATTTTATTTTAATAAAAATTAAAAGAAAAATTCGTTTCTGTAAGGTGAACGAGAAACAAGAGGGGGGGAACATATCTCGAGATTCATATTTTAAAGAACGATTAACTTGAATTGAAAAAACTAAATTATTAAATTCGTGAATCACCAATGAAAAAATAAATAATTATAATCAATGATATCCTCCCTCTGATACCACTCATAGGTTCCGGGTGTAACGGAAGCACGTTGGTGGGTTTTCCCAACTTTAATTTGAGCATTAACAAAGATCAATCTGAAATTTGTCACATTTTAAAACACCTGATCTTTGGAATATAATGGAGAATGAAAAACAAAAGAGGGAGTCCCAGAACCATAGAGATAGGATCATCATATGTTGGTTATAATTAATTTAATTAATTTACAAGAATTACCTTGATGTAATTCTTTCTTCATTGATGTCTCCAGTCACGATTCGATGTGATCCATCATTGCGTCGTAGAATCCAAGTGTAGGATTCCTCTAGCAGTGATCCACACATGCTACACATATCTCTGGACATCGCCGAAGGGATATCTGAGTGATAACGTGGAAGAACCTTCTCTTGAGATGTCCGCCTTCGATCGCCTTGATCTGGTGGTGGTGCATCTCTCTCGGTCTTGAGAGCGTTCTTAGATGAAGGATTTATTTTTGCATTGAGAGAACTCTTTAGAATTGTTGTGAACAATGATTTGGGGAAAAGTGTTGGGGTTGTAAGGATATTTATAATCGGGTTTGAGGTTATAGAGTTATGAAAATAAATAAACGCGTTACTAATTTTATTTATTTCATTAAATCTTACTGAAAACCCCCATGTTGAATCATTAATTCCTTGACATGCGCCCACGCTGATTATAATAAATATCATTTAATAAAACAATATTATTTCCTCAAAATACCAAGTAAAATCTACATGACGTGTAATCATTAATACACGGCGTATACTTGTTTTGATTTACTTTATTTCCTCCACCACATTTATTAGACCTTGAATAATGGCTATTTATTTATGAAATAAATGTAACTGCATTACTCGCTAATGAATATATTATTTCACCCACAATATATTCTCTCAAATAACTAGTGTCGAAATAAATGTGATCAGACATCCTTGAATAATTATTAAACCACAAACGGGAATAATATTTATTCAAATTGTTAAATTAATATTTAAGTGAGATACATGGACACACTTAGTGTGTGACCCTCTAGGACTCTTTCTCAGTGGCATTAGGCGGAGCCTACCTAAAGTCCAAGGTTAGCATCTAGAAACACGCCAAGGCACCCATAGAGAAAGAAGTTAATGCCGAAATGACCTATCACCTCCTATGAACGCTTACTGTGTAATGTAATCCCTTCGTCTCGATATCTCTAATCAAACGGGTTGCATGCTAGTGCCATCAACCAGTGTGCTCGATTATTCTTTATTTGACTTCCCAAAATTGAACTCTCCCATACCTTAACATGGCCATGGATTTATTTAGGCTATATAAATTCCATCAAAGGGCCTGAGATATATACTTCCATCATGTAACAAAAGGGACAAATCCTTTCTCACATTATCTATTAATGCATTATTACTCGTGATGTACCCAATGTATCTTACCTCACTGCGAACAACGTGTCATCACAGGTTTCATCAATACATCTAAGTGCACGAGTTGTAATAACCATTAATAATAATCTTAAAGTCTAAGGACCAATACACACTTCTGCAGATAGAAACATCTAATGAAACTATGAAATGTGGAATTCCTACTGGTGGGTCTCGTTCTCATAATATCCGCCTGTATATTACCAAGGGCCCACACCATGAGAAGGTGCCTCAAAGTTTTATGAGTCCTCACCCCTAATGTCCTATATTATTTGTGTCCCTCAAATAACATCATCCGTCCATAGAACATATATTCAAGAACAGTGTTATGGTAATTCCGGGTTCTCATCATAGTAGGGATCCTCTATGACCCTTTAATGCAACAAATATCCTTAGGACATTATCACATGCATTGTCACGAAGAAGATAAATAAATATGTGATAAGGATTTAATTAATGAATAAAGTATAAAGTAGTTGGTTCTAGGCCACCAACTCCAACATGGTCTGTGTGCATGGTTTCAGGGTAAATAATGACGTTGGCTAAGGATAAGGGAGTTTTTTGTTCTTTTTCTTCTTGCATGGTTTGCTTTGCATGACCTATACATGGTTTGGCTCAAACCATGGAAGGAAAAGGAGAAATTGTGTGAATTTTGGGTGGTGTATGGGACAATGTGTACAAATTGTGCATAATTAAGATAAACCATGAAACAATAATGTGGGAGACTCTTTAATTTTGATAGATGTGATTTTTATGGTTGGTGCATGGTTTCCCAAACTATGTGGCTAGACTGTGCAGGTGTCCTCGTCTTCTAGTTCGGTTCTCATGGTTGGTACATAGTTTGGAAATTCATGTGGCCAAACCAAGAAAATTTCTTAGGTTCTCTAAAAGTTGAAATTACCCCCTTTCCCCTCTTATATTTTAACCCCAGATCCTCTACTATCCTTATCCACTCATTTTTACAGCCTCTTAAAAGTATAGAGTAGATTCCTTTTACCCTACTCCTTGGATTTGGGTGCTTTTTCCTTCAAATTTTGGGTGGATTCCTCCTTGGGTATGTCTTATTCTCCTCCATCTTAATTATTTTCTATGGTTTCTTAGTCTCGATTTCCTTGGTTCTCTCTTGTAAGAACCCTAGAGGCTAGGGTTGATGTGTGTCTTGTGTTTCTTGAATTTTAGGGTGTGAGGATTGTCTCTCAAGCTTAGTTCTTCCCTCTCTTGGATTTTTGTTTAATCTTCACATCATTGAGTTAGGTGTTTCCATATATTTCCTTTTCGAAACATTATAATTGATGTTTTAACTTTCCAAATTAATTTTAGAATGTGTTCTTCATGATTTTGAAGTGTTTTATTGATTAATTGTGGTGTTTTTATGTTATAATTTTGATGAAAAGGTATTTTCAAAGGTTTTATTTAATTACGCCTCTACATATATGTATGTAGTGTAGGTTCCAGGCACAGTGGAAGTGTGTTGGTGGGTTTTCCCATCTTTAATTCTAGCATTTACAATGATCAATCCGAGATCCGTCACGATGTAAAATGCCGAATCTTTAAAATAGAATGAAGAATGAAAAACAAAAGAGGGAGTCCCAGAACCATAGAGATAAGATCATTATATGTTGGTTATAATTAATTTAATTAATTGAAAAAAATTACCTTGATGGAATTCTTTCTTATTTGATGTCTCCAGTCATGATCCGGTGTGATCCGTTGTTGCGTTATAGAATCCAAGTTTAGGATTCCTCTAGCAGTGAGCCACACGTGCTCCATGTATCTTTGGACACTGCCGAAAGGATATCCGGGTGCTAGCGCGGAAGAACCTTTGATTGTGATGTCTGCCTTCGATCGCCTTGATCCGGTGGTGGTGGATCTCTCTCGGTCTTGAGAGCGTTCTTGGAGGAAAGAGTTCTTTCAACCTTGAGAGAACTCTCCAGAATTGTTGTGCATAACGATTCTCACTGGAAAAGTGTTGGGGTTGTGAGGATATTTATAATCAGATTTGAGGTTATATAGTTATGACAATAAATAAACATGTTACACATTTTATTTATTTCATTAACTCTTATTGAAAACCCCCATGTCAAATGCTTAATTTCTTGACATGTGCTCACACAGATTATAATAAACATCATTTAATAAAACGATATTATTTCTTCAAAATCATGACTAGAAAAACTACATGCCGTGTAATCATTAATACATGTAGTGTACTCGTTTTCCATAAAACTTCATGGCGTGTATTTTCAATATACATGGCATGCACTTTTATTTTCCATTTTCCTCTATTTCTTCCACCACATTTATTAGTCCTTGAGTAATGGCTATTTATTTCTTAAATAAATGTAACTGCATTACTCGCTAATAAATATATATTATTTTGTTCACAATATATTCTCTCGAATAACTAATGTAGAAATAAATGCGATTAGGCATCCTTAAATAATCATTAAACCACAGTTGGGAATAATATTTATTTAACTTGTTAAATTAATATTTAACTGAGATACATGGACACACTTAGTGTGTGAACCTCTAGGGCTCTTTCTTAGTGGCATTAGGAAGAGCCTGCCTAAAGTATAAGGTTAGCGTCTAGCACACTCCAAGGAACACATATAGAAAGAAGTTAACACTGCAATGACATGTCACCTCATACGAACACTTACCGTGTAATATAATCCCTTTGTCACGATATCTCGAATCAAGCGGGTTGCATGCTAGTGCCATCAACCCATGTGCTCGATTATTCTTTCTTTGAATTTCTAGAATTGAACTCGCCCATACCTTACCATGGCCATGGATTTATTTAGGATATATCAATTCCATCAAAGGGCCTGAGATATCTACTTCCGTTATGGAACAGAAGGGACAAATCCTTTCTCACATTATCTATTAATGTAGTATTACTCGTGACACACCCAACATATCCTACCTCATAGCGAACAGTGTGCCATTATAGTTTTATTCAATACATCTAAGTGCACGAGTTTTAATACCCATTAATAATAATCTTAAAGTCTAAGGACCAATACACACGTCCACAGATAGGAACATCCAATGACACTATGAAATGTGGATTTCCTACTGGAGGGTCTCATTCTCATAATATCCTCCTGGATATTACCAAGGGCGCACACCATTAGAATGTGCCTCAAAGTTTTATGAGTCCTCACCCCTAATGGCCTATATTATTTGTGTCCCTCAAATAACATCATCCGACCATATAACATATATTCAAGAATATTGTTATGGCACTTCCGGGTTCTCATCATAGCAGGGATACACTATAACCCTTTAATGCAACATCTATCCTTAGGACATTATCACATGAATTGTCATGAAGAAGAACAATCAAGATGTGATAAGGCTTTTATTAATGAATAAAGTAAAAAGTAGTTAGTAATAGGCCACCAAATCCAACAGACTCCCACTTGGACTAGAGCCAACTACTAAAAACCTTTAACCTGCTAGCTCTCACATGATATTCATACTTCTGCTGAGATAGGCCTTTAGTCATGGGGTCCGCCACGTTCTCTTCCATGAACACTCTTCTCACTGCAACTTCACCCCTTTGATAGAAATCCCTCAAGAGGTGATACTTCCAGAGTATGTACTTTGTCCGTTGATGTGACCTTGGTTATTTTGCAAGAGCCACCGTTGTAGTATTATCACAATACAAAATGATTGGATCTTTACTGCTAGGCACCACATCACACTCCTGGACAAAGTTTCGAATACAGACGGCTTCCTTGGATGCATCAGAAGCCGCTATATATTCAGACTCCACTGTAGAATCGGTGACAACTGGCTGCTTTGAACTCTTCCAGCTCACAGCTCCTCCATTGAGACAGAAAACATATCCTGATTATGACTTCAGATCATTCTGATCTGTCTGGAAACCATCATCAACATACCCTCTGATGAAAAGATCATCATCTTCACCATACACCAGGAACATATCCTTAGTTCTTCTTAGATACTTATGGATAGTCTTAACAGCAGTCCAATGCTTTCTCCTGGATCTACTTGATATCTGCCTACCATGCTCAGTGCATAGGCAACATCAATCCTGGTACATAACATGGTATACATGATGGATCCTATAGCCAAAGTGTATGGGATTTTACTCATTGTATCTTTCTCCTGTTGTGTCTGGGGACACATTTTCTTAGAAAGATGTAAGCCATGTGACACTGGAACTAATCCCCTCTTGGATTGTTCCATACTAAATATCTTTAGTATCTAGTCAATGTATATACCCTGACTTAGTCCAACTAGCCTCTTGGATCTATCATGAATGATCTTGATCCCTAGATTGTGGGCTACATCACCCAAGTACTTCATGGAGAAACACTTGTTCAACCAGTCCTAAACTAATTATAAGACTGGTACATCGTTTCCAATAAGCAGTATGTCATCAACATATAATACTAGGATAACGATTGCATTCCCATTAAACCACTTATAAACTAATGGATCAAATTCGTTATTAATGAATCCAAATTCCTTTATGGCTTCATCAAATTGAATGTTCCATGACCTGGATGATTTCTTTAATCCATAAATGGATTTCTACAACTTGAAAACCCATTTGGCTTCACCTGGTGTCACAAACCCTTCTGGTTGTGTCATATAGACATCTTCATGAAGGTTCCCATTAAGGAATACCTTTTTGACATCCATCTACCAAATATCATAGTCATGGTAAGCTGCTATGGAAAGTATGATTCTTATCTATTTAAACACAGAAACTGGAGAGAAGGTTTCATCATAGTCAATTCCTTGATGTTGTCTGAATCCTTTATCCACTAGCCTTGATTTATAGGTGCTAACTTGACCTTCCATGTCCAGTTTTCTCTTGAATACCCATTTGAATCCAAAAGGATTTACATCAACTAGATCATCGACCAGAACCCAGACTTAGTTCTGATACATGGAATCCATCTCAGAATTCATAGCTTCTAGACATCTTGCAGCTTCTGAGATTTCTACTGCTTCCTTATAGGATAGAGGTTCATCATTTTCCAATAATAATGATTCACCATCCTTGGTGACTAGGAAACCAAATATCTCTGGTTCCCTTACCTCTCTCGAGCTTCTACACAGTACTTGTGTTTCTGGAACCTCTTCCACAGGGACCTGTGGAACTTGCTCCTGTACCAAATCCTGTGTATCTTGAGCATCAACTTCGTCGAAGTCAATCTTTCTCCCACAATCATTCTTGAGGGTGTGATCCCTCTCAAGAAAGATGAATTGTATGGATTCAGTAACTTTCTTGTTTGAAGGGTTATATAGGTAATATCCTTTCGTTTCCTTGGGATATCCTATAAAGATATACCTCATGCCCTGGGGTTCTAGTTTTTTGCCTGAGAAGGCCTTAACAAATGCCTTGCATCCCCATACACGTGTGTGTGACAAAGTGGGTTTCCTTTCATTCCATAACTTGGATATAATTCCATTTTCCACCTTAGTTGGTACTCGGTTTAATGTGTATGCTGCAGTTTGTAATGCATATCCCCAAAAGGATAATGGAAGATTTGCATGACTCATCATCGACCTCACCATGTCCAACAAGTTGCGGTTCCTCCTTTCACTAACACTGTTCCACTGCGGTGTATAAGGAGGAGTGAGCTAAGATAGAATCCCAGACTCTCATAGAATATCGATGAACTCTTGGTTCAAATATTCTACAACTCGATCTGATCAAATTTTCTTTTAACTTCTTACCAAGATGATTCTCTACTTCATTATTGAATTCCTTAAATTTATAAAAGTCTTCTAACTTATACCTCATTAAGTAGACATAGCCATATCTACTCAAATCATCAGTAAAAGAAATGAAGTAAGAATATCTACCTCTATCTTCTACTGAAAATGGTCCACACACATCCGTGTGCACCAATCATAGAAGCTCTTTGGCCCTTTCACCTTGTCCACCGAAGGGCGGATTAGTCATTTTTCCTTGTAAACAATCATGACAACTATCAAGTGGTTTTAGCTCAGTAGAGTCCAAATAACCATCTTGACAGAGCTTTATCAAATGCTTCTCGTTTACATGACAGAGACGGTGATGCCACAACTGGGTGATGTATGAGTCATGTAAGTTTGTTTCGTTATCGATTGATAACACTTGGTTTTCATAATTTAATACATACAAACCATTATTTAAATGCGCCATACCATAACATACGTTATTCTTATAAAAGAGAAAACCCTTATTTCCAAACTTGAAAATAAATCCATCTATATAAAAACAAGATACATAAATTATGTTCTTGGTAACACTAGGCACATAATAACAGTTATGTAAAACCAAAACCATCCCAGTCAGAAATGAGAGGTGGTAATCACCAATAGCCAAGGCAGCCGACCATGCACCATTGGTAGCTCAAAGATTCACCTCTCCTTTGGTAATATTTCTAAATCTACTTGGTTCCTACATTTGAATATAGATGTGACCCCCCCAAGCTGTATCTAATACCCAATGAGTAGAAATAGAAATATTACACTTGATAACGAACACACCTTTAGCATCCCCACGCTTCTTGGTGCAGTTCCTATTCCAGTGGCCTTGCTTGCCACATGAAAAACACACCTCCTCCCATTCCTTGTACTGCCTCTGGAACTTCCCCTTATTGGAAGGACGACACTCAGAGGCTTCAGAATGTTTATAAGTCTTTGGACCCTTTTCCTTGACCTTCTTTTTCTTATTCACCATAAGGAATGTGGGTTTTTCACACCCCATTTCCTTATCTACCTGGTGAATTAAGGTCATAAGTTCTGATAGACTCTTCTCATTGTTGCTCATGTTATAATTGATAATGAAGCTAGATAATTTCTTGAGCAGTGATGATATGATGAGATCTACACGCAACTCATCCAGGAAATTAATCCCTAAGATGTCCAGGCGTTCAATGTAGCCAATAAGCTTGACTACATGAGGCCCAGATGGCACAGACTCTCCAAGCATAGTTGATTGGACTCCCCATTCCTGAAATCCTTTTATTTTTGGATTTCCTCAACCTTTTCCTCTTGGTCACACCAAGTCCTACTATGGAAGTCAACCTTTGATGCGAACCAAGTCAAGTCAACCAAAACCTTGAGTTAGAATTCCCCGATAAGTGAAAGCACCCCAACTAGGGTTGGTTAAGCACTTTGAACTATGGTTTGATTCTAACCAAGATTATGGAATGATATACCGACTTAATATTTATTTGAGGGATTTTATCCTTATACGTAAATTTCCATTTTATTATCTTTGATTACATGATTGTTAATATTAAGTGGGATATACTTATGTGATTAACCATGTCAAGATAATATTTATGTATAAGCCAGTATTTATTTTAGTTCCATATTGCATGCATGTTTAATTCATTAATTGTGTGATCGTGAAAACACAACCATAATAAATAAACCATGAAACTGACATAAATAAAATAAATGGTATGATCATGAGATTTTTCTATTGGTTAGTTTATCTAGCGGTTGATAAACAAACCCAAGACCTAGGGGAGAAACACCATGAACCTTGTAGGTTCATGTTTACAGCTTTCCACCTGTACACCTTTGTATCTCCTTGGATTGGTTTCACCTTGGCTCCTGACTTGAGCCGCCTCTTCTAGATTGGGGTCTCCATCTATTAAATATGCATTTATCTCACACATAGGTGGGGGGTAAAAAGGGGTTTTTACATAAAAGAAACCTTCGGCGCACATGCCCTATATATTAATGAAGAGAAGGCTTGCAAGCCATCAAATTTAATTTAAATAAATAAATAAAAAGAAACCATTCACATACAAAGGTCTCGGTCTTTCTCATGATCATCCATATATGCAACGATATTTATACTTAAATAAAACTAGAATTCAATTCTTTAATCGTTCTTATTTAAGATAAATCACGCTCAAATCAATTAATTATCTTTAATTAATCAATCATTTTATCTTAAACCCTTTTTATGAATTTCCTTGAGATTCTCATCCATCATAATTTTAAACAAATAAATTCATTTAAAATTATCCTTGTACATAACTTGTACCTTGGAGGCAACTCGGTGAATTCCCGTTCATAACTACCCAATGAGTAAAATGAACATTACACAGATTGTTAAATTAAAAACATATATTTAAAACACCTATCACGTATTGTGCCCCATCTTTATGCCTACACTAGGGTACATGTATCAAGGGTTTGTATAATATAATAATAAATTTTAATAAATTAGTGTAATTTGGATGAGTACACAACGTGTAGTTCCGACTACACAGCGTGTACTTTTGTTCACTGTCCATCCGAAGTATATGCCCAGGGACATGGCTTGTTAATGTACTTCAGAAATTTTCAGAGTACATGGTGTGTTCAGTGGAACACACACCGTGTAGTTTCCGTGTTACACAGTTTCCAGCAGGGCAAGCCGTGTACTAGGTACACGGTCTAACCCGAACCCGAAGGGACTACACACCATTTTCAGTTGGACCACATGGCGTGTAATCCGGAAACCATGTTCCACCAATTCCTAGTCAACACACGGTACCATAAATGACTTAGATAGGATCAATACAAAGCCTGATTTTGCGGACCAGTCTGATGCATGAACCTAGACTACACAGTGTGTACTTCCGAATACACGCCGTGTATTCTTGTGTTGTACGACCAGAAACATTTGGCTCCTCTGGATGAGATCCTCTATTTTATTTTAATCAAAAATTAAAATAAAAAGTAATTTCTGTATGGTGAATGAGAAACGATAGAGGAGGAACAGATCTTGATATTTAGATTTAAATAACGATTAAATTGAATTGAAACAACTAAATTATTAAATGCATAAACCATCAACAAAAAACTAAATAATTATAATCAACGATATGACCCCTTTGATACCACTTGTAGGTTCTGGGCATAGCAAAAGCACATTGGTGGGTTTACCCAAATTTAATTTTAGTGTTAACAACAATCAATCTGAGATCCGTCAGGATGTAAAATGTCAGATCTTTGGAATATAACTAAGAACAAAAAAAAAGAGGGAGTCCTAGAACCATAGAGATAGGATCATCACATGTTGGTTATAATTAATTTAATTAATTGACAATAATTACCTTGATGGAATTATTTATTTGTTGATGTCTCCGGTCACGATCTGGTGTGATCTATATTTGCATTGTAGAATCCACGTGTTATATTCCTCTAGCAGTGATCCACACATGCTCCACGTATCTTTGGACTTCGCCAAAGGGATATATGGGTGCCATCATGGAAGAACCTTCATTTGCGATGTCCGCCTTCGATCACCTTGATCCGGTGGTGGTGGATCTCCCTTGGTCTTGAGAGCATTCTTGGAGGAAAGAGTTCTTTCAACCTTGAGATAAATCTCCAGAATTATTGCGCACAACGATTCTCAATGGGAAAGTGTTGGGGTTGTGAGGATATTTATAATCGATTTTGAGGTTATAGAGTTATGAAAATAAATAAATGTGTTACGCATTTTATTTATTTCATTAACTCTTATTGAAAACCCCCATGTCAAATGATTAATTCCTTGACATGCGCCCACGTAGATTATAATAAATATCATTTAATAAAATGATATTATTTCCTCAAAATACCGACTGGAAAAACTACACACCATGTAATCATTAATACACGGCGTGTACTCGTTTTCCATAAAAATATACGGCGTTTATTTTCAATATACATGGAGTGTACTTTTATTTTCCAATTTACCTTTATTTCCTCCACCACATTTATTAGTCCTTGAGTAATGGCTATTTATTTCTTAAATAAATGTAACTTCATTACTTGCTAATAAATATATATTATTCCATCCACAATATATTCTATCGAATAACTAGTGTCGAAATAAATGCGACCAGGCATCCTTAAATAATTATTAAATCACAGTCGGGAATAATCTTTATTTAACTTGTTAAATTAATATTTAACTGAGATACATGGACACACTTAGTGTGTGACCCTCTAGGCCTCTTTCTCAGTGGCATTAGGCAGAGCCTGTCTAAAGTCCAAGGTTAGCGTCTAGAAACACACCAAGGCACCCATAGAGAAAGAAGTTAATGTCGCAATGACGTGTCACCTCATATGAACACATGTCGTGTAATATAATCCCTTTGTCAGGATATCTCAAATCAAGCGGGTTGCATGCTAGTGCCATCAACCCATGTGCTCGATTATTCTTTCTTTGACTATCTGGAATTGAACTCTCCCATACCTTACCATGGCCAAGGATTTATTTAGGCTATATCAATTACATCAAAGGGCCTGAGATATCTACTTCCATTATGGAACAGAAGGGACATATCCTTTCTCACATTATCTATTAATGCAGTATTACTCGTGATGCACCCAACATATCCTACCTCGCTGCAAACAGTGTGTCATCACAGTTTTCTTCAATACATCTAAGTGCGCGAGTTGTAATACCCATTAATAATAATATTAAAGTCTAAGGACCAATACACACGTCGGAAGATAGGAACATCCAATCACACTATGAAATGTGAATTTCCTACTGGCGGGTCTCGTTCTCATAATATCCTCCTGGATATTACCAAGGGCATACACCATGAGAAGGTGACTCAAAGTTTTATGAGTCCTCACCCCTAATGACCTGTATTATTTGTGTCCCTCGAATAACATCATCCGTCCATAGAACATATATTCAAGAATAATGTTATGGCACTTCCGGGTTCTCATCATAGTAGGGATCCACTATGACCCTTTAATGAAATAATTATCCTTAGGAAATTATCACATGCATTGTCACGTAGAAGAACAATAAAGATGAGATAAGACTTTTATTAATGAATAAAGTACAAATTAGTTGGTTCTAGGCCACCAACTCCAACATGTAAGGTGTTTTTTGAAATGCCTAGTGGACCTTAAAATGGGTTTAGGTGTAATATAAAGGTGTGTGGTCTTGTTTGTGATTTAATAAAATTGTGTTATATATGGAATTGTGAACTTGGGTGGTTTTGATTCCTTTTTATGGTTTAGTGCTTGTGTATGGGTTATTAAAATTGGTTGTGTGGTTTCTTGTGACTCTTTAAATAAACCATTAGACACTTTTATGGATTTCAATGAGTGTTCCATTAGATTTGGTCATATCCATCGGTTCATGGGGTGCACCTATTGATAGAATCACAAATGATAATGGATATTTATTATGATGTTCACCTTTAACCTAGATTTTCAAAACATTCACCCCCTTATACTTTTCCTTCAACATTTTATTTAAAAATATTTCTTCTAAAACCTTTAGTGATTTATAAATGGTTATTTGGTTTCAAAATGACTGAAAGGGTGGTTTCTAATATGTTTACTAAATCTAGTCCCATTTAGCATCTTGAAGTGTTGTTTGGTTTCTGAATGGAATAAAGTCCCATTTGGCACTTTCTAAGCATGTTGTGTGTTTTCACCTTAGTTTTGGGAATGGTTCTGGAAATGAATTTGGAGTTGTAAATTCTAAGACCCAGTTGGAATCTTGATATTTTTAGAAAGTTGGTTTTAAAGTAATATGATGTGTAGGAAAGGTTGACACTTGTTAATGGGTTGATGTGTGATGGGCACCATATAGTTGACCTCTTGGTGAGAGGGAATCCACATAGGTGGTGTCAGAGTTTGGGATAGGCAAGCATGGAGACATCTATGGGTTATTGTTTTAGGACACTCATGTTATTAACTCCTCATTCTCTTTGTACTATCATCATGTGATTCCTAGGCATCATCTAGTGTGTCAGGTTTTGGTTGTTTGCTGACCCTGATTAGACAGGTTGGTACACTTAGAGTTTTTGAGAGGCTATAGGGGAATTACCACTAGTGAGGCTTGTTTAAATAATCCATTTGATCATTATCTATAGAGATTCATATTACATAGTTAGGTGAGTCTTAACCAAGTACATCCAGTTATTTCTTCTAGAGACTTTTAGGAAATACCCATGATTACTATTTCTATGTTCAGATTTTTTTTCTATATCAATCTGGTTACCTCTTTTGTTTAAATTTACTTTTCTTCACTTATAACATTTATTTATTCCTTGAATTACTTTTTTGTTTACCTAGTTATAATCTTCTCTTGGTGTTTGGTTGTGTAAAATAGATTTATAAATGAGATATTTGATTTTTTTTTGAAAGTGGACTTTTCTGGGAAGATGTGTTTGGTTATTTAAAATGGTAAAACCCTATTTTCTATATTTTTATTTCAAAATAGTGTTCTTTTACTATTTTTGGAAAGATGGATTATATGGTTATTTGATACTAAGTTGTTTATTCTCACACCATACTCTTGTCACTCAAAGTTAGTAGAATCAATATTTTTGCAGGTTTAGGTTTTTGTTTCAAGTTTTCCTTTTAGAGAAGGTCGGTCTTATGGTTGGTGGTAAACAAAAGGGTCACATGGTGATTGTCTCATTTTAGGTTTGGTTTTACTTTCATTTTGTAATTTCTATCTTGTTTAGTGATTATTATATTTGGATATTATGTATTTATCTATATTCAATGTTCATGGACCCTCTTGGCATTTCTGCGCATTCTGTTTGGTTTATTTATATTTAGTTGTTTATTGGAAATAATAATTCCCATCTGGATTATCTTTGATTTCTGACACTAGTCACCATCCAAGGAGGCTCGATAATGCCTCTAGGTCATTGTTGTGGGCCAAGTCGAGTGTCGAGTTAGATGGAATCCCAACTCAGTTCATCAAAAAATGGTATCAGAGGTTACCTTTATTAATTGGGGCATTAGGTAGATAAGAAATTATGACTTTTAAGACTTAAGAGGTAGGTATGGGAATGATTTAATGAAACCATGGTCATCCTGAGCTTCGAGTTACCAGGGTAAGTATGGGACTTGAGTTTTTTTTATGTTTGTGGATAGAGAATGACAATGAAAGTGAGAGAATGTTACACAGTGGGCTTAGATGAAGTAGCAACCCATGTAGAGCCCCAGTTCATGGTTCATGATGCTTCTAGTGGTTGGTGAATTCTCAGGGTATGGTCTTCTAAACCATGTGACTAGGTTAGTCATATCCATTAGTTCCCCATTCTAGTTGTTTTATTTTGATTTTGGTCGGCATGAGTGGATTTTGAAATGAAAATGGTTTTTTGGAAAAGGGTTTTCAAATGGAAAATGATTTTGGGCCATTAGTTTTGTTTTTGAAGATTATTTTTTTGTTTAAATTGGATTTGAATGTGAGTTGGGAATTTGAAAAGTGGCTTTGTAAGTTAAGGCCGTTTCGAATTTGGTGTGGAAATGGTGTTTTTTGAAAGAGAATTTTGGTTTTTTGTGATTTTTTTTTGTGATCATGTTATTTTGGATTGGGATGTAATTTTTGGTTGAGTTTTGGTTTTATGCTGATTCAATTTTGTATTTTTACATTATTTAGATTATGCTACCCAAAATGATCTCAAAGGTTTTCGGTGAGTCCTTTCCATTTGTTGGTCCCGCTCAAACTTCCATTGGAGTTGTTGGGTCAATTTATTCTAGGTTGTTTCTAGTTTTATATGGTGATAAAGGTCCATTGGAGGTTTTGGAAAGGATTGAAGAAGTTGAGGGTGACTTTAGGTTGTTGGGAACCCCCAAATTTGTGAGAGTTCATACTATTCTGAGTTGGTTTGGGGGTATAGGTTTGGATTGGTGGAAGGTGATCATCATATAATCATTGAAAGTTGGAATTTATTGGGAATTTTTTAATATAAATTTTATCTAATGGTTCATACATGAGGAGGTGAAGGTGAGGAAAGTGGTGGAGCTGTTGGGTGTTCAACAAATTTAATGGATGGTGGAGGCCTATGTTGAGCACTTTAAGGAGATAGAATCATTTTCTCTAGAGATATCATCAAAGGATCAGATAAAATACCCTCTATTAATATAGGGTATTCATCTGGAGATTAATGAGTTATTCCATGCATCATTGGATGTTCTGTTTGGAAAGATGGCGGATGAGGCATTTTTATCTAAGCTGGTTTTAGGAGCACAATCTGTAGTAGTTGGAAATCCAGTTTCTTTTATCACTTGTGAAGGTTCCCCATTTTGAGAGGGGTGTATGCAAGAGGAACCTATTCCCAATTAGTCTCCTTTTCCAATTACATCTTTTTATTAATTGGAACATTCGTTTGTGTGATGCTAATGTGGTCAGGTTGGAAATTTAAAGTCATCTTTTCATAATCCTCAAAAGGCTTTGTAAAGATGTGGCCATTTGGGTCACTTGGAGATGTTTATCAAGTACCGCTCCCAGAAGAGGAATTATTGGTAATAGGCTATTAACTCCTAACTCTAGGTAAATATATTCTTCAGAAAATATGGGATTTATCCATTGGTCTTGGATTAATGAGTTTCACTCAGTTGGAATCATTGGGTATTGGAAACATGAGACCATTTTTGGATCAATTATGGAGTGGGAGCAATTTAAGTTTCCTTATTTTAGTTTCCTTATTCTCAAAATCCCCCTTTATTATAAAAGGTTTAGTGTCCCTCCTTCTTGTAATTTATCTATTTCATTTTGTGTTGTAAAGCTTACACGGTTATCCTATTGTGGGTTGTTTCTTATTTTATGTTGTGTTCATTTTAGAGATGCACGTGTATTGAGGAAATGATGAATCATGGTTACGTTTTCTTATTTTATTTCTATTTATTCTATGGTTCCCCTTATGTTAGAGATTTGGTTTGTGCTGGGAGTTCTATTGGTAGTGATGTAGGAAGTTTCAGTGTTTTTTGTGCTAGCTGGATTCTTATAGCGGGGATACATTTCTCTTTTCTCTATGGATATTATCAATTTTATATTCTATAGAGCTAGTAGGGTGTGACTTGTGAAGTTGAGAGGTCTCCATCAGGTTTTTCATTCTGTTTGGATTCATTCAGGTCTCATATTGAGTTTTGTTCCTCATTTGGCTAAGTGATTTTCTAGGGGCAGATGGTCTAACATGCAACTGATGGTCTAACGCGCAACTGATGGTAACCAGATCTCAATTCAATATCTGAGAACACCCAATCTCCTTAAATCTAATCAAATAGGTCATCAATACTAGGCAAGGGATATTGGTTCTTGACTGTCAACTAGTTAAAATTTTGATAATCCACACAAAGTCTGAGGGTACCGTATTTCTTCTTTGCAAACAGGACATGTGAACCCCAAGAAGAAGTACTCGGTTGGATGAAGCCTTTTGTCTGCAACTCCTATAAATTCTTCTTGAGCTCCTGCAACTCTGGTGTATCCATCTTATTAGGATTAATGGACACTGTTTGTTCTCCTGGCACAAGCTCAATAGAAAATTCTACCTCGCGCTCTAGAGGCAAACCTAAAATGTCCTCTGGAAAGAGGTCCCTGGAACGATCCACCACTAGAGGAAAGTCCATCTATGAAGTCCCCTGGTCATCCAGATATAGAATAATAGTCTGGGATATAACTCCTCACAAACCATGATGCTCGTGTCCTGCTTTGCTCGCTTGGACATACCATTCACACTTATAAAGAAACGATCCACCCTATGGTGATGTGAAACTCACCCTACGATTATAGCAATCGACGACTGCCTATAAGGGGACTAACCAGTCCATTTCAATAATGAAATAATATCCTATCATCTCCAATACATAGAGGTCCCATAAGAAGTGACACCCACCAACCTTAAGAGGGCACTCCTTGCACTGACGTACACTAGCCGTTCTAGTCCCCAACGGAGTGTCTAACAT
Source organism: Viscum album (assembly GCA_963277665.1). Taxonomy (NCBI): domain Eukaryota; kingdom Viridiplantae; phylum Streptophyta; class Magnoliopsida; order Santalales; family Viscaceae; genus Viscum; species Viscum album. The sequence continues at coordinate 20,146,828 of OY728124.1, forward strand.
CAATATATCAGCAGATGAAAAGATAAAGAGCCCAAGGATCTCCAAAATAGAAACATATATAAAGTTATGGGAAGCACCTGTATCAAAAAGAGAAGAAGATAAAACTGAGGCAATAAGAATGGTACCTCGAATTGTATAGGGTCCAGGATCCTGCTCCTGCTGGGTCTACTCCACTGCAAAAGTCTGACCAAAACTGTGACCCTATGACCCTGCCTACCCACTCTGAGCTGATCCACCCTGCTATCGCTAAAATCCTAGTGATTGGATACCATGGCCACGAACTCCACCTCGGCATAAATGGCCGGAATAACTCTAGTTCCCAGACTGGTGAGGAACTGGTGGTACTTCTTCTAAATGAGGAGTCATAGAAGAACCCCTGTCACTGACTGCTGGTGAAAAGATATGACAGAAGCACCGAAGGTGACCCATATTGCTAGAAGATCAGCACTCCACTGGGTCTCTTGGGAAATGTGTCCTTGTATGCCCACTCTTCCCCCGCACTGGTAGCATGCCACCTGGCTTCCAGAAGATGCATCCCACCTACTCTGATCTCCTCGTACAGTCTCCCTACGGTGCTTCCTGCTATCGCTAGGAGAAGTACTAACCCTGGATGCTGAACCACCCTAGCCCACAACTCCAGAATCCCTCAGATTACACTCCATGATCAGATCCTGTTTGACTATAGAGGATATTGAAGTCAACCTGAAGATGTTCATCTGGGATCAGATATCCTGCTTGAGACCATCCTCAAACTTCTGTGCAAGGAGCAACTCATCTCCCCTAGAAATGGTGTAAAGCACTACATCTCGGTGAAGCGAGATGAATAATACATAATAGAAATATTACCCTTCTCCAAACTCATGAACTCTCTGGCTCGATCATCCCTTAAGGTCACCGGATAGAAGTAATCGTAGAAGGGGCGCTGAAACTCATCCCAAGCCATATTCTGCTGGGGTCCTGCCTATGAGATCACATCCCACCACCTCTTGGCAGAGTCTCAATGAATGTAGGCAGCGAGCTTGAACATCCTCTATATATGTGTCTCTTGATGCTCTAAGATTGTCAATATGGATTCTAGCTATGACTCTGCAGCCTGGGTCCTCCATCCCCTGAGAAAGTGGGAGGATGCTGCTACTGAAAGACCCGCGTCAATTCTTCCATCGATGGGGCAGGAGGCGGTGCTCCCTAGAAGGTCTGAATCATCCTTAGAAATCCTTCCTTGAACTGTGCATTGGCACCTGTGTCAGGTATAACTGATGGTCCCAAGACTGGAACAACTGGAGGATCTACCGGCAGTCCCTAATCAGTCATATCCAGTGTCTGATCACTACCCTATAAATAGTGTACAACTGGAGGACATCTCGGTGGCATGAATCTGTAAGGTCATGTGTACACCTTAGATCAATATTAACAGGGAATTAAAACTTATAAGTAAAAGAGGGGAACAGGAGAAGGAAAGAATTCAAGTTTTCTAAAACTTGACTACACAGCGTGTATAAATCCTACACGGCGTGTCCCCTTAAGCCTTCCACATGGGTGTGTACTCCTGCCACCACTGGTCGTGTAACACCCCAAACACACGACGTGTCATCCAAAAACACGACATTTACTTTAATTCTATTCCCATACCCAAGTTCTTCTACACGGCTAAGCCACACGATTCTCCTAGAAGAATACTACACGACATGTTCATTCCAGACACGACATGTACTCGATGAGCTTCACCGACCTGTGTTGTTAGTGACATGGCCGGATACATGGCTCACACTACACAATGTGTTCTAGTTGGACATGACATGTACTAACTAGGATTCATCAACCCGTGTTGTTAGTTACATGGGTGATCACACGGATATAACTACACAACGTGTTTATACCAGACACAGTGTGCACAAGAAGATTTAACCAACCTGTTTTGTTCGCTACATGGCCGGATACTCGGGTTACACTACACAGTGTGTTCCAGATGAACATGACGTGTATCATAAGAGGCTCAACCGACCTATGTTGTTAGTGAAATGGCCATTCATGTGGTTCTACAACACGGTGTGTATATACGATACATGACGTGTCCTACCGAAGATTTCTAAACCCCATTTCCCCATCCAAACATTATTAGACATGGTTAGAGACTACAAGGTGTGTACATATGGTACATGGCATGTACTTAAGAAAAATAGTTTCTTCCCAAATAGAAGAACACATGGCGTGTGTTCAACATTACACGCCGTGTATTCTGGGTTTTTCTGGACAGTAAGTCTTAGAAACTACTCCGGAACCCAGAAAAACACTAAAAATGACCTTAAGGTGCCAATTTCTGATCCGTGAGGGCCCATACTCCCCTCGAATCAAAGCTTGGAATCTTATACATGTTATAAACAAGGAAACAAGTCAATGAACCACAAAATTCCAATTCATGAGGGCCCATAACACCACAAGAACCAAAGTTTCGTGTCCATTCAAACAAAACCTTACATGAAGAATAACCTATCAAACAGTAGGTATTCTATCAAAGAATCTATCACAAAAACATGAATATCTATCACAACATCTATCACCACAACATGAAATCACTAATGTACCCTAAATGGCATAGAAAGAATGCATGACATGTGATAGAAAGTGCCTATATGATGCATGAGATGACATAACCTTATCTCATCGAGTTGCAACAGAAATAGAACCTCAATATCATCAACAATAACAGCCCAAAACATGTGAATCACCCAACAGTGAAATCAAATCAACTGTAAAATTTCAAAACCAGAAAAATTGCATTAAACGAGGTAGATTGGATTTTCCTTATACACGAGTTAGCTACTCCCAAGAACATCTTATTACCAAGTACCTATCCCATTTTATCCCTAGTTATAGGCTCCAAATAGTAAGTCGAGAAGAAAATAGTTCCTCTGATAGCACTTTGTAACATCCCGGTTCCGGAAGCCACCCAGAGGCGCCCCATACCAGGTTGGTCACATGGCCTCAAGCGCATTTCTCTAAATGCCAGAGGCTTCTAACTAGCAATGAGGGCCTTGGGTGTGATGGTGGGGAAACTATCCCCTCATTGGCAGAGTAACACAAAAGAAGTAAACAAATGGAAATAGAGGAAGTAGTAAAACAAGCAATAAGCAGACAACAGAAGTAATAAATAACTGGAGCACATATATAAAATGATGCATGATAAATATGTCTAGGAAAGCATCCAAACAAATCGCAATGATAAATATAGTACTTATACAAAGTACAAAAGAAAAACTAGTAAACAACTTCTCAATATCGCAATCCATAGCTTGGTCCCATGTTCTCCAAATCCACAACAATCAAGTACTTGAAGTAGAAGGGTGATTTCATTTATCTATACTTGCAAGAATATAATCTGTTTGGCCCCAAAGAATGATGCAAAGAGGGTGTGAGACTAATCCCAGTAGGAAAACACAAAAAGATATGTGACTAACAGTCAGTGAATATATATGGAAGACAATAAGTAAAATAGTAGTAAACAAGAAGTACTCAGCAGTAAACAATTCCATAGTTTCAAAGCATTCAATTCCAAATATCAAGTAAGGAGCTAATCAAAGAAGGTAACCTTATGGGAAGTACACACATCCTATCTCCTCTGGTTCAGTTATAAGGATATAACAAAGAATCTCTGAGGAAGCACTCTCAGTCAATTACCCTTATAGTCAAAAGTGATTAAAGACTCTCCAAGGAAGCTCACATGGTCAATTCACATTATAGTAAAAAGTGATTAAAGACTCTCCGAGGAAGCACACACAGTCAATTCCCTTTATAGTCAAAAGTGACTAAAGACTCTCTGAGGAAGCACACACGGTCAATGCCCCTTATAATCTACTACACCAGGTTCTCACAGCCCTATGTAAGTCAAACAAGCATAGCAATGCAATATGGGCAAAGTAAACCTCAATAACTACTTGGCTAAATAGTCTACAACATATTGATAATGTCAGATAAAATAATCACTCCATGGTAGAAAATTAACAGGGTTAAACATCAAGGAATCCTAACATGCTAAACAGGACCAAACGGTCTTAAACAAAACATGCATGGAAAATCTCTACCAAAGCATAATAATCAACCCTATTCACATTAAATTAACCTCTACTCAAGCATACAAGCATGATAGGAAATTAATAGGGTTAAAACGGTAAACACGCAATACCCCGTTCAAGGGTATTGGAAAAAATTGCACATATTACTCAAATAATCTCAATTTAAAGGCACAAACCACCTACCTTGTCATAGGTAGATCAATATAATTTAGTCTCAGGGATTGAATCGCCCTAGAACGCCATAGATCTACAAAAAAACATCTAAAACGTTCAATGGAGGATAACTTGAAGAAGAGGAGGAATCAGGAAATAAAGTTATATCATAAGGAAGATCTTACCAAGGTGATACTTACACAATTGATGACGGTCAAATCAGAGAACCGATGCTCAGTCAGGGGCTCGAAAAATATTTTTGGCCTTATGGATGCTCTCAGACGAACTAGGTCGAGAAGGAGACAATTTTTTCCATCAGACACAAACCTGATACGTTTAATGAAAAAAATAAAGTACAGGGTGTGTACTTTTGAAGTACACGGCGTATACTTTCACTTACCGAGCCCCGCTTTAGGCGACCTCTAGTTCAACACACACAGATGTGTGCAAGACTGCTACATGGCTAGCACACGGCTACCTGCGGTAACCGAGTACACGACATAAAAATTTCTAGAAACTCCTCATTTTCCTCAAAAACCCCAGAAAAAGAAAAACATACCTAAAAATTAGATCCAGGTTCTTAAATTCATCATGGATTGTTTTATTCAATATATACTCCATTCATATCCTTTTTGACACCACTTTTACATGTTTCAAGGTGGAAATATTCAAAACAGTCCATGGTGGACAACTATTATTGATGTACACTTTCCATGACATTTCAATTCTCTATTTTCACACATAACCTTAAATTACCTATATATAAAGTAAATATATATATATATATGGGAATAAGATGGCTATTATTTTTCTTATTAATGAGAGAAATAAGGATGTGGTTTGCTTCTCAACCCAAAAAATGATTTATTTATAGTTATATATTTTTAAGAAATCATCATGTCAACTCCTCCATTGATATCCAAGATTGAAATTTCAGGGAAAGCATGGTTGTCATGATTTTCAAAATTTTCCACTCAAGTGGAATTTTAATTTTCAAATTAACTATCAAGGCACACTCTCTATTTTTTTATTTCTCCATATTCATTGTGTTTTCCTTTTGCACTAGCTATATAGTCATGCATTTCTTTGTAAAATTATAAGGTTTATACTTGTGTGGAAACTCATTTCCCCAAGTATCCAAGTTATAAATTTATTAGGTTTGTGACTAAATATTTTATAAATTCTATATAATTCATCTTCATATATGTCTTCTACCAAATAAATCATCTTATTCCTTTCTTAGATTTATTCTATTCATTGTTATAGGTTTCTTCCTCCAAATTTTATATTCATGGATAGTTTATAGTGGTCCATTATATGAAAATTGTTTCCGCAATTTAAAAATATCCTCTTTATTAGTGTGATATCCTTTAAAACATTCTTATTGGGTGTAATTTGTTCAACATTATTCTTTTATTTACACTGCTATGAAGACTCACCTCTTTTACATCTTCTTTGATGATTCTTGATCTATTGTGGATTTCTTTTTTCCATGACATAATTAATTATGCTTGGTCAACATTAATCAATAATCATCATTATAGTGGATATTTTTTTTATAATTATACAGAAATTATTTATGATCCCAAATTTTTTTTAGTAAACAACTTTACCTTTTTCTGAGCATTTTGCCTCAACTTAGTAGAATCTATATTTATTTTAGATATAATTTCCCAAAATCCATAACTTCTATAATATTTATTAATTGAAATTATTTTCCAAAATTCAATATCCTTGTGTCCAAACCATCCACAATACCAATATTGACCAATGACCCTTTTCCTTTGCATTTAATTAGAGTCTGGCCAAATTTAACTTCTTGCTATTTTTGGATAACACATCCCTTATGTATTATATTTATCATCCCAGAACCAACTTTTATTTAAATTATTTTACCAAAATATTCATTATATTTAATGTTAAATTAATATATAATCACATCTTAATCATCTTCTTCATAACACAGTATGTGATAATGTCATAAGGGTAACTATAACACAAAAGGTCATAGCAGTTCCCTACTATGATGAGAACCTAGAAGTTCCATGATAGTATACTTAAATATACAGTCTATATTCATATGATATCATTTGACAATATGTGAATGATATATGCTATAATTGGTGAAGACTCATAGTACTTTGACACACTTTTTCAATCTTCAATGATGGAGATTATGAGAATATGACTCACCAGTAGGAAATCCACATTTATATGTGTCATTGGATGTTACCATTTATGAATTTTTCAAATGGTTCTTATACTTTAATATTATTCTTAATACATGTCACGAGTCACATAATTTGATGTATTGAAAAGAAAAATGATGATATATTCTCGTGGAATGGTAGGATACATTGGATGTGTCATGAGTGATATTGTATTAATTAATAATGAGAGAGAGGATTTGAATCTTCTATTTAAGAATTCATTTTCATATATTAATAAAATATGATGGGATTATAATTTCTTGATTAATTCCATGGATATGGTGGTTTTATCAAAATGTTCATTTATGAAAAGTTAAAGAAAGAGGAATATAACACATAGGTTGATGATACTAATATGAAACCTTCTTGATTAGTGATATCAAGATAAAAATATTATATTAAACTATGTATATTTTTAGGAGGTTACATGTCATTGAGACATTAAATTCATTCTCTATGAAATCCTTCACAAATTTTTAGATGCTAACCTTGTTCTTCAGGTAGAATAGCCAAATGACAATGAGAAAGGGTCATAGAGGGTCACACACTAAGTGTATTCAAAATAATGGTTAAATTATATATAAATTTAACATGTTGAATAAATATTATTACCCTATGTGGTTTAATAATTATTCATGTTATGTTGGTCACACAAATTAATTCACCATTTATTTGATAGAATATTATGAGATTTGAATACTAAATAAATATTTATTATCCAAGTAATTATCAATTACACGAATATATAATATTTATTTATTATGGTCCATTGACAAGGTAATAAGTACTTATTTGGTTACATGAATATTTAATAAATATTTATTTATTGATTAATTATTAATTATGTGAATATATAATATTTATTTATTCTGTTTTATTTGTAAGGTTAAAAATATTTATTTGGTTATGTGAATATTTATTATATATCTATTCACTAGTTTTGTGAATATATTATTTATTCAAGTCCAAATAAATATTATGGATTAATGGACCTAGTTTGATGGTCCAATAAGAAATGTCATATTATGTATTATTTGAATAAATATTAATTTATTTATTCAGGAAAATAACATTTATTTTATGTTTGATTTTATCATATCTCAAGTAAATAATAATAAATCTATTACAATTTAGACATGGGGTTCACCAAATATTAATAAAATAAAAAGGTCCATTGTAAAATTATTATTTTCTAACCCCAACACTATTTCAACTCGGTTATGAGATTTTATAAAAAGGGAGAGCTACATTCTATTATTGTGAAAAAGTGTTCTATATAGGATTATATTAATCCTTATAGATATTTTTCCAATAATTATTTTAAGAAGATAAATAAATTATCCTCTTCCACTAGACCAAATTATTATCCCCCTGAAGGATTTGGTTACGATCAATAGTGAGTTTCATAAGTGTTAGATCCATCAGCGTTAGCACCCTGAGGATTCTAAGACGATGATTAGAGGTTCACATAATACATATAGATGATAAGCGGTTTTCATCCAATCATCAAAAATGAAGAAAGAATTCAATGAAAGGTAATTATTTAATTAAATAAATAAATTATAATTTATTTATGAAAAGATCCCCTCTTCTTGGTTATGGGTTTCTATCAATTAATATTCATGTTAATTCTATTAGTAATGATGATTCTTTATCATGTAAATTATAAATTATTCATTGATTATTATAAAAAATTATGATATATGTGCCCAATAAGTATTTTTCTATGCTAAAAACGTTAATTATTTTAAATTTATTTTGGGGAGATACTCTTCTTACACATGATCATATACAACCTTCATATAGTTGGGGATTTTTAGAATTTAACTCAAAACATATTTTTCCATAATGATAATTTTTCCTGAGAATTTACATTTAAAGAAAATTAGTATGTAAAATAGTTTTTATGACATGGATTAGTATTTCTAAGAGATTTCAATGGATATATTCTTGGATGATTTTGATCTCTTTTTTTACTATGGTGAGACTTTTTGAAGATGATTCCATTATTATAAGTATTCATAACAACACATCATTTTTAATAGTTTAGGAAGATTCCGCCTCTATGGATTCTATATTTATCATTTTTACTTACACTTTAAAACAATTCATGTAAAAATAAATCTTCTCATCCTCAAATCACCCACCCATAATTAGTATTTTTTATTAGAAGGGGATAAAACTGCTAAAAATAAAAATATTGGAGGTCTGAAGTGATGGAGCTTGAGGTAATCTCCACCTAAAATGTCCTATAATACAGGTGGAGAGAGAAAATAATTGAATAAATCTCAAGAATATAATTACGACCCACTTTATAGGAAACTAGTTCAACCACCATGTTTCTCTTATGCAATGTGTTATGAATCTATATATCTTGGTTGGGAAATTTCCTACAAGTTTTAATGAAATAGTCGATGGAAAAATGGATAATAGAGTGACCTAATAAGAAATTTACCACTAATTCATATTCTAATTCTACCTTGGACATGTTGATGTTGTTTAATTTTAATAAATTCAGCTTTCAGAGAAAGGCTTTGTCTTCAATTATGAGTGAGTTTCCTTCCCCATAAAAGGCACTGTAGTCCAACACAATAGAACCTCTGTTATCATGAATGATACCTCCTCCATGCATAATTACTTATTCAAAAGTTCTATCCAAGTTTAAATTAATAACCATACTCGACACTTTATAGAACACCTAGTGTCCCTTTACATATGTTCCTCCATCTACAAAGACCTGATAGCTCTGAGAGAGCATGTACCAGATGGTAGGGGATAAATAATTTCCTTTAAACAATAAAATAAAATCATTGATCATAGATAAATAATTCACTTTTAAACTACTAATAGTAGACTATAACCCATGATGTATTGAATCTTTTCATGCCTCCTAGATGTCCCAACATCCTATAGTTAACACCGCACTATGGGTATGAGATTTCATGTATGAACCATCAATATTGTGGAACCAATAAAATAGTATGTGATCTAGGGAACCAAATTGAACATCAATCCCTATACGCCCTAAGGAAATACCAAATGAAATTATTCCACTCCCCTTCATAAAGTAGATAAACCACTATTTAAATTTTAGAGTTCTCATAGAATAATTATTTGGAGGCTATGTGAATACCTGTAAGTTACACCTAATTATTTTTGGGAATAAAATTATTTTAGACATTACACTCCAAAGAGTTATACTCTATTGTTATAACTTCATACCGTGGATTTTTATCCTATATGACTATATCATACTTCACATGGATGAGCTTATGAAAATTAGACATGTTTAATAAGACAAAAATTTCCAGGGTAAAGGCATAACAAATAGGATACTCCCCAATTGGATACTGGTGAATAAGGCCTCATAGTCATCATCAAGGATAACATTGATGAGCCGTAGGTGTTCACTAGATAGATTAAATATAATTTATAGTTCCATAAAACTTATGAAGAGAAAAATTTTCCCATACTAGTTATCAATTTAGAAGGAGATATATCCACACCCAATGATCCAACATGAGTTATTTGAAAAGGTATAAATAGACCCTCAGATACTACAATAGAGTAGTGATATTAGATATTTCTCATTGATGATGCTAGCGAGATATTGACAATATTTATATTTAGTATATCTCAAAAAAATAGGATTCTCAACTATAACCTACCATTAAATATTTTTCTATATTAATTTTATGATTTAATTGAGCCTTATTAAATTAATACCACCAACTTTAATTGAATTAGCCAGTAACAACCATCTAGCCTAGTGACATTTTCCCTTTTAGTTGGAGTACCATAAGAGGGCCATTTTGGATTTTCTCTATGTTCCCAATGACTATTTTGGGGACCTTGATGTGTGATAACAAATACATGGTAATGGAGGATAACACACTATTAGTGAGGGTGATCCTACAATCGATGTAAGAAAACTGGATCTTCAGGTTGTTGGTTTGGTATGTAATTTTTTGTTATCCTTCAAAAATGGTGGATATGTGGCATAAACCAACCCGGGTCGTCCATGAACCGGTCAACCAAGCCGGTCTGTGGTAAGGCCCAAAGGGTGTTTCCGATCCCCATGGGATGAAAAGTAGTAATGGGCATCAAAACTAACATGTGGGAAAAATTTGTCCCATAAATAAAACACAAGTAAATAAATAAAAACTGACAATTAAATAAAACTAGAAGAGAAAATATAAAAATAATAAAATGTACATACCTCCACGTGAACTACTAGGTCACCACCCAACTCAGAACCAAGTTCCCTCCAATATCGATCCAGCACTAATAGAACCAGAAACTGAAAGTCGAACCTGTATCTGAAAAGATAGAGTAGGCATGATCATTGAGATACTTAGTAGGAATGCCAAAATAAACCACGCCCGATGCCCCACCTCTAAAATGAAATCCTTTATTTTTAATTTGGATATAGGATATATAAAAGTATGGTTTTACACTACTTTAACAAAATAGGTAACAATATTTTACTTTTAAGACAACCCTATTTTTTTCCATTTCATTTTTTGAAATCAATTACGAAAACATATAAGTAATTGCAATGAATTATTTTAAAATACAACTAGTACCAAATCATGTTATTTATTTTAAAAAGAAAAGTAAAAGTTTTATGAGATAAAATAATGAAAAGTGTCATAAAATAAAGAAGGAACATACAAGTATGCAACCATAGGCATTTCCTAAACATCCATAGAGAAATCCATGGAAATAGTCGGTTCGGAACCACCTGTTGGTGTATGGTAAATATCCTAAGTCAATAAACAACTAATTGCCCTATCCTGGCCTCACTAGTGGCACAACCATCCTAACCTAACAGGAAATATAGGGGGTACCAACTCGTCTAATTGGGGTTGATCAGAACCCATCAGTTAACCCTCTAAAAGACACTCAAGATCCCATGGTGGAAATAGTAATGCTATGTAAGTAGGAGGCCCTCGCACACATAACTCATCTTATCTTCCATCACCGCACTTGCCTACCCCAAACAAAGAAACCATATACGATAACCCATAAAGGGAAATCCCTCATATAGAGGTTTCCACTATATATATATATATATACATGTACATGACATATCAACCATGGTGGAAACCAGGTTGTCACGTCCCATGAACTTTTAAAACATTACATAAAGCACTTTAAGTTTAGAATCAGGCCTTTAATACCATCATTCCAGTATAATATAAAAATATTCCAAATCAAATTCACCTCGCAAATCCATTTCCAATTCTAGGTCAAAAACACACAACACACTTACAAAGTTCCAAATGGGCCTTCATGTCACTGAATTGTCAAACCACGCTTCAAGGTGCCAAACAAGTCAGGTTTTTAGAAACACATTTAACCAAAGCATTTTTGTTTCATAAAATATAGTTCACAACTCTAAAACTTTTAGTAAACTATTCTAAAACACTTAGGACACCTTCTTAATTAAAAATAATTTTTAAACAGGCTTAGACAAGTTATGAAAATTAGTGGGAAACCAATATCCAAGAGGTACAATTGATTTCAACAAACACATATACCTATCTGAATATATAAATACCACATGAATATGTAAACACACTTTTTAATAGAAAATGATAAGAAATCATGGAATTCAAATTAATGGTGTGAGCATAGAGGACCGACCTCAAAAGGAAGCAGACCAAGATGAGACACTTTGACTCTTGAATATTTTTATGAAAATCACCCATAAAAACACACACATACATTCTCATACATATATATAACCTTAATCCTATGTACATATTCCCCATGCCATAAGAGAATATGTGCAAGGAGAATACACACACACACACACACATATGTACCTATGTATGTGTATGTGTGCACCACTAAGGAGCCACCAAAGCTTTAATTAATTAACCTAGAGGGACCAACACCACATAGAAACCAAAGAACCATTTAAGAGACCAAGGTTTTAAAATAAAACCATTTTAAAATACAATCTTCATTTGAAAACACACCCATGTGTGCACTTAGTGCACCCATGGGTGTGACAACATGCAATGTCATACCAAATCATCTAAAGAGACCTTAAAATAACTCCCACATAAACACCGATTTATTCTAAACTGAACCCAACATCTCATATCATTTAGAAAACATGGAAAACCCCTTTTAAAACCATAAAAACCTTTTTGAAACATTTTATAAAAAAATCCAAGCTATGACATTACAAAACCATACACACCAAACCAATTTCACAAAAAACAAATACCATTTCAAAAATATACACCAAACCAAACACACAACAAACGAATATCCACAAAACATCACATGGGATAAAAATTTCACCAAAAACCCCAATTTCACAATATAAGAGAAATAACATTTAAATTAAACATCCTAGGTATCATACCTTTGGAAATTCACACAATCCCCTATAAAAACTTATTTTCATTAAATTCTAACTACACAAAAACAAAAATCACATCAAGCCATAAATACAATAGAGGTGTGATTAACATTTAAGAAGTAATTAAAAACATGCAAGTGACAATGGATCATGTCATAATGGAAAAATTTGAAATGCCTACCTCAAACCATGCACCGATGGATTAAAACTCCAAGGAGAGGGAGATCGAGAACTTAGATACCAACCACACAACCTATAAAATGGGAAAAATGCTCAAACCAAAACCCAAGATGTTAGAGTTTGGCTAACTTAAAGAATAACACCCCGAAAGAAATGAAATATAAAACAACCAGAATAGAGGGTCATCAGTTAGGGGGTTCACGCCGGAAAGGGAGCATGTCGGGGTTAGGTCTTGTCGGGAAGGGGATGTGCGGCTGAATGTGAAATTGTCCAGAGCACCTGTGAAGGAGGATGGCCGGAGCGCAGTAGGCTACATAGAGCATAGGCAATTCACACACTAGCGGCGACGCAAATGAGAGTTTAATGATGGGGGGGATTTTTCATAATGGGTAAGGGGAAATGGGGGTGGGTAGGTGGGTAGATTTAGGGTTTTAAAAAAATAAATTAAAAAAAATCAATTTAAGACAATTATGTTAATAATAATAATAATAATAATAATAGTAAAACATTAATGACAACATTTATAATAATACTAATAATTATATAACCATAACAACATCATTAGTTTTCTTAATGATAATAATAATAATAATAAATACAATAAAAATAATCATAATCATAATTTTATTCATTTTATTTTAAATAATAACAAAATTAATAACAATGAAATAATAATAATATTTTTATATATTTTTAATGATAATAATATTATTAACAATTTTGATTAAAAAAATATTTTTATCTGCACAATAATATTATTATTATTACGGTTTCAACATTTAGCTTATTTTATTTAAATAAAATTTTATTTATTTCAAATGTTAGACAATTGTGTGTAACCAAGGCCGAGCGTGTGGTTACCGCCGATCGTGTGGTTCCTGCACACCAGTCCAAAACCCACCAAAATCATTAATTGTCAAAAAAATTAGACCAATGCTAAACCCAAACATTGAGAAAGCTAACCAAATCCAAGAAATAATAAAATAAAATAATATAAAAGGTCGGGGTGTGACAGTTCTCCCCACCACAAAACTTTCTGCCCCTAGAAAGTCACCAAACTGAAAGTTAGTCAAAGTTGAGTCCATGCCCGAACAGAACCAGAAGAAATTGGGAATTTTTGAGGTGACTATTTATACCCAAAGTCACACATGACCGATCTGGAAAAAACCACAACAAAAAATAAGGGGAGAATCTGAGGGGGTTCTTATGACCACAAGGATTCTACTAGTGTATAAATTTAACACCCAAACATACCACCCCGAGAGGGGGGGGGGATGTGGGAACTCCCAACCGGTCCAAACTAACTTCTATATCACAAGCAAAACAACACCTCTACTGAAACATCGATCTCTTAACCCTTTACAAAAACCCCCCAACACTAGAGATAATCCTTTGAGAAGAACATAACCCATGCAGTAAACCCGAGCATAACTAAAAACATAGATTCTTCCCCATGAACTTACATCTCCAAACAAACATAACTAAACTGAGATCAACCCACACAAGGGTCAAACACACTTTAATAAAAATGCATGATTCAGAAAACCATAATCAGACAAACGGAACTCTTTGGATTATATTAGAACATGTCCATCATAACTTAACAATGAAACAATGATCTTACAATGATGGAACAATTTCAATAGTAGAGAAACCAGAATAAAAATACTTCAAATGTTCTAATCCTAACACGGGGCAAAAAACCCAAACTAAGCCTCCACACCCCCAGAAACTCCTGACTGTGCATGAGATTCACCCCGAGACCTATAGCTGGGGCTCTGATGACTGAAGCATATGTTTCCCCATAGTCACGAACTAGTATCCTCTAACCATAACATCCTTTTTAGGCGACACTTTCTGTAAAACTTCTCTAGATGACCTAGACAGCCACAGCGATGCCACATCTTCAGTGGGTTGCGACAAGATGGATTTAAATGTCCTAAACATCCACACTGATGCCACACCACTGAACGGTCCAATGAACTGTAATCCAGAACCACTACAAAGGACTATTTAGAAACAAGTCCCTCTAAGACACCCCACTCTTCAGATGAGGAACCTTCATGAGCAGCAAGAGATGCTGAATTTCCAACCGCCTATGCTCTAGAGACCAACTCATCTAGAAACACTACATCTATTTGCTTCTCAAAACAATGATCCTTAGAATAGAGGGCCCACTCATTGATCTCTATATAGAGACCCCCAAGAAAAAGAGAAGTCTTCATCATATCCTGTGATGATACCTCCAGAGAAAAAGAAACGAGTTCCTTGAAATGGTCAACATATGCCTTCACTGTTCATTGGCCTTTTTGAATACGCATGAGATCTTCGCTTTTCTCCATATTCACCTTTTCAGGTATGAACCATCAGAAGAAAATGGATTTAAAGACATCCCACATCATCCCAAATTTCATTGACAGTAGGGGGAACAAATCCCATTCGTCCAAAGATGGACCCTCAAACAATCCCAGGACAACTTGAACTCTAACAGCCTCGGGAGTTCCCAACATCCTATAGAAATGATCGACCTCTTCAAGCAACATAACCGCTTATAACGGATCTCAATCACTGCAAATAACATGAAATGTATGCAAAAAACCAGAAACTGGGAATGAACCATTAGAAACCTCAAAGACCTTTTTGGGCGGCATTTTTTGAAAATATAAAACGCAAATCCAAAAACGATATCAAGATGAAGCAACATTAATGAAAGCACCTTCATCCAAAACAACCAGCTCAAAAACAAAAAAATATAAACACATTAAAAACATACATATGAAAAACCACCTTTAGAAAACAAGGTCTAGCCTTTAATTTCAAATAAAAACCCATGGAATCCCATGAACTATCACATATGTGTCCATCCATTCCATTTCTTGACAAATTTCAAAAGAATTACCAAATTGTCAAGCCAAAAAATGTTTCCTTTAAATTTTTTTTAACAATCCCAAAACCATTTAAAATAAAGCATCATCATTTCCAAAATCCTTTTCATCTTCAAAAACACACTTACACTAACCAGAGATAAGACAAAACACCACTTACACAAAACAACTAGAGATATAGACTAGTGTCTATGCCCAAATCAGTGACATGGTAGTGAGCCATGCCCCAGGTAGGCAATAAAATTAAGAGGAACTTGAACTGTGCCCTTGGATATCACATGGGTCACTAATCCTTGAGAAATCACAACATGACACCAGATCGCCACCATTGTCATCCCTAAATCTAAAACAAACCAGAACAAGATAAGGACTCAATTCCTGGACTACCCTTGATGACTCGAGGTTCAGAATTAGAAAGGGTTCATGACAAAAATTATAATAATATTAATAATTATATAACCATAACAACATCATTAGTTTTCATAATGATGATGATAATAATAATAATAATAATAAAGATAATAAAAATATTCATAATCATAATCATAATTTTATTCATTTTATTTTAAACAATAACAACATTAATAAAAATGAAATAATAATTATATATATAACAATTTTAATGATAATAATATTATTAATGTTTTGTAATAATAATAATAAAATATTTATATCTACACAATAATAATAATATTATTAAGTTTTAAAAATTTATCTTATTTTATTTACATAAAATTTTATTTATTTCAGATGTTAGACAACTACATGGCACCAGAACCGACTACGTGGTTACCGCTGAACCTGAGGTGCCTGCACACCGGTCCAAAACTGACCAAAATCATTAATCGTCAAAAATTTTAGACCAACGCTAGAATCGAACCTTGACGAGGCTAACCGAAGCTGATAAATTATAAAATAAAATAATTTTAAAAGGTTGGGGTGTGGAAATATGAATCCTTCAGGAAGAGAATGCGGCTCCCATATATTCCATGGGGAAATTATTCCTACAGATCACAAGCCATCCTTCTATGATTTTAGAACATCTAGCTATGAATTTTTTAGAAATGCACACATTCCTCTTTCCCAAATTAACTAGATATCTACTCCCTTTATCATAATCATTTAGAATATATTTTAAGGCTTGAAAGAAGTTGTATTTTACATTAAGGAATAATAGTATGACATTTATAAAATAGATGAGAAATTCCATTGAAACTGTATCTACACCTGAATGGATACACCTCCCAAATTGAGATACCAATGTTGATTTTCCAACCTAGAACATCTTATGTAATGAAAAAGGTACTCTTAGGGAGGGTATCACCTTGATAAATTCCATAAAATGACTTTAAGAGGTTGAATTTTTTCCCATGATCATGATCGATGACCAAATGGAGGATTATCAGAAAAATGATAAGTCACATACCCATTACAAGAATCCAAATCTCCTCACTCAAACTTTTTTGATATTTCTATAATATTCAATCATAGCATCTCCTTAAAATCAATCTTATTATTCTTTTTTATCTTATTCCTTTAAAAATAATTGACTGTATAGTATAAAAACATCATTATATTCATTATCATCATCATCATCATAATAATAATAATAATAATAATAATAATAATAATAATAATAATAATAATAATAATAATAATAATAATAATAATAATAATAATAATCATCATCATCATCTTCTTCAATTAATTGGATTTTTATAAATGTTTCTATATCAGTTTCTCTTCTTAATCACCATTCTCACTCTTTTTCTCTTTTATATTCATAGAATCATGTGAATATTATTTATATATTTTAATGTATAATTTCCATGATAATTAGAACCATGATATTCTCAATAATATCATTCAATTATATTAATAAAATAATATGGGCATTCTCCCCATGATTTCATAATATTCTTCTTATGTTTTTCAAATGGTATTAAAAAAATACCCATCTTATCAATTAAATTAGTTTCCAATATCTCAGTAAATACTCTATTTTTTATATTCATAAGTGCTTTTAAATATTTATATTTTAAACCCTAGATTTATTATACCAATATCCACAAAATATTCTCCTCAAATATTTATATTTTATTTATTTTTACTTATACTAAATATTCCTTCTCATTAACACATTGTTGCATGAGCATATGCATAAACCCTTGTTTCATGGAAACTATCAACATGAAAAATCCTTCTTACTCAATTATTATCTTCATTATTCTAAACTAGAATCATCACTATTGAAAGAATCAGGATATTAAAACTTTAAGATCAATAAAACATCATATGAATTTTACATATAGTAATCTCACATTTTCTAAAAGTATTAAACCATACATGAGAAGATAAATTTATTATATATCACTTATGGAAGATCAAATATATTATGTATTCTAGGAATATATTCCATTTGATCATGAGAATATTATGTATTCTCAACAATTTATTTTTCATTAATTTTCACATATTCCATATCATTTAGTATATATTATGTATCATGGAGAAACTTAGTACTTTTCCAGACTACCAATATACCCTCTAAGAAACCTTTCATTTTGAATTTTTTAAACTATGATTAATTTTACATATCAAGAAACTAACCTTTATATATCATTGTGTATCTCTGAAACTTTGTTAATTTTTACTACCTTATGAGTATCCTTATATATCTCTTTATGATTACCCTTACATATTTCCTTTGAAATTATAATAACCTTTATGTATCAAGAAACTCACCCTTACATATCATAGAAGAATAATTTTCATAATGTGTAATTCATAGGCATATATTTACACTAATTATTTGGTTCTAGGGTTCCAACTTACCCTAGTGTGTTTTACCATGGGTACACAACATGTTCTTTTTTGTTACATGCTCGGTATCCATGTCCTCCATATAAAATTATCAACACCCTTAGATAGCATCGTAGTGTTTTCTTAATATTTTTAGAACAATTCTTGATAAAATGACATTTAATTATCATATTATCTCAACATTATAATTAAAAATTAAAACTTGGAATGAAGAACTATAAAAAATTGGGAATTTGATCAAAAAATAATAAATAATTATAAATTAATATGTGATATCCTTGTAAAAACTTGACAGTTTTAGGGAGTAGCATAAGTGATTAGTATAGGTCCCTATAATGTTTTTCATTAGTTTCATTAAATCCTTGGAACTTGATGAAAAAAACCTTAAAATATTTGGAAATATGATATTTGTTAGAGATTGAGATTAAGGAGATTATTATAGTTTGATTTATTATAGTTGACTCTTTTCTCTCTTATTATTTTTATTTTGATAATTATAAAACTCTCGTTGATTATGTAACGGCCCAATACAGCTCATGATCATGATATTTTTTGCTTTGGGCCTAGACCAAACATTTTTTTCCCTGGGCTCTGGCCCTTAGACACCCCCCAGGAAAAGGCCTATTTATGGGAGAGGTATCCACACCAACTTATAAAGGGGTGCTTCGTGCTCATCCTACTTTTATGTGGGATAGAAACAATACACCCCCTAGAAGGGACCATCATCCTCACTATCACATTAAATGGATAATGTATATGATACCATTTGTAACGGTCCAATCCATGCCACAATCATGATATTGTCCACTTTGGGTATAGCCTGCATGGTTTTTATTTCCCTAAACTCTAACCCTCAGAAATCCCCCAAGAAAATGCCTCATGATGGGAGAGGTATCCACACCACCTCATGATGGGAGAGGTATATGCATGGTTGGGACCTTCTAGGGGTGGATTATGGAAACTTCACATCAAAGGAGAAGGAGCATGAAACACCCCTTTATAAGGTGGCGTGGATACTTCTTCCACTATGAGGACTTTTCCTGGGGGATGTCTTAGGGACAGAACCTATGGAAATAAAAACCATGCAGGATATTCCCAAAGGGGATAATATCATGATCATGGGATGGACTGGGATGTTATAAATGGTATCAGAGCTAGTGTCCATTCGATGTTCCAATGAGGATGTTGGTCCCTTCTAGGGGTGGATTATAGAAATCCCACCTCGAAGGAGGAGGAGCATGAAGCACCCCTTTATAAGGTGGTTTGGATACCTATCCCATCATGAGGAATTTTCATGGGGGATGTCTAAGTACCAGATCCTAGGGAAAGAAAAACTGTGCAGGATAGACCCAAAGTAGAAAATATCATGATCATGGGATGGACTGGGCCATTATAGATTATTTCAAAAATTTAAAAAATATATTATTATTAAGAAATAATTTATTTTATATATAATACTTGTTTGATTTTATTGCTTGATTTTTTTAATAATGAAGTTGACTATGATTGAGTTTCTATGCTTATTCAATTTATTCTAATTTTCAATATTTTCACAAAGTAAATCAGAATATGTTTTTTTAAACATTACATTATGAAGTTTTCATTTCACCTTATAAAGTTTTAAAATCACCTTATGGTTTTGTAAATTTCACCAAACAAAGTTTAAAATGACCTCAAGAAGTTTTAATTTCATATTATAAAGCTTTCATTTCACTTTAAAAAGTTTTCAAAACACCTTAATAAGATTCCAAAATACCTTATGAAAAATAACCATATAAACTTTTGTTATCACCTTTTGAAGATTGAAAATAACCTTAATAAGTATCCTATGCACTTTATAAAGTTTTATATTAACTTATGAAATATTTCTCTTTGAGTTTTTGATTTCAGTGAAGTGTTTATCAGATAATGATATTATCATAATTCATAGATGGTTGTGTTTTAAACAATAAACCCTTTGTTCCATGAATTATTATTTCACACCAAGGAGTGTTATATTATATATATATATGTATATATATGTATATTTATATTTTCCACCTTATTTTTTTGTGTAGGTTTAAACTTGTGCTATGAAATTATAAAACTATTTTTAAGTTCTAATAGACTACACTCAATTTGGAAACCTGAATTTATTTGAACTTGGAACAATATTTAGGAACCACTCATATTTAATCCATAAGAGTTTTTTGTATAAATAATTATCAAAGGAACTGGAAGAGATATTAAAAAACCATGTATGGACTATTATGTAGAAACTTTTCCACTGACTATTATGGTGCTCACTATGATGAGCTATATTATGCAAAAAACTTTATTGAAGTGATTGAGATTCAATGAAATTCTACTCTTTTCTATTCCAGTTATCTACTCCTCATGTTTTATTGGATATCTTTGTTTTTTTCTTAAGTGTGTCTAGTTTATTATTTTACCATACCAAAACATGTCTTGTATTAGTTATAATTCCATTTAAAAAGGTACATTTCATTAGTTATTCTTGTAACTATAAAAGGATGGTTTTTATTGTTATTACCTGACCTAAGACGGGGCTCGATCTGCACTACCCCAATCCCGCCTCCATATTCCATGGGGTGGAAACAAGCCCTAAAAACATAACTAAATTTGGGAGCCCTTTTCCTAATTATCTTCCCACACACACATATAAAACTCAATGCAAAAGTGTATAGGGAAATAATAAAAGATAAAAAACTGCTATAAAATAAACCAAGCATGCATGAACCTCTAGACAGTAAAAATAATGGTAGTGTAAAATGAAAGGAAATGGGGAAAACTACATTCCAAACCTGATAGAAACCTAGAAATGTAAATA
The DNA here is from genome assembly GCA_963277665.1 of Viscum album. Classification (NCBI taxonomy): domain Eukaryota; kingdom Viridiplantae; phylum Streptophyta; class Magnoliopsida; order Santalales; family Viscaceae; genus Viscum; species Viscum album. Next base: position 20,168,358 of record OY728124.1, read on the forward strand.
GCTCAATGATATACCCACTCCTGAATGCCAAGCTACGATCACTATAGGTAGTCCAAACACCTAGTATCCCTGAGCTCCTTCATAGTCACAATCAACCTATTTGTCGTCTGCATAAGACATGACACATGTGGGAATAGACAATTTAGGGGTGAGTATATACATACTGAGTAGGATTACCTTGAAATCTAAGGGGGGGGGGGGGAGGAGTAAGAGATACAAAAAGGAAGAGGAAGGAAATAGATACACAAGCTACAATGTAATAGTATAGGTTTACCCAATAAGAGTGAAAGTAAGATCATCCAAGCATAAAGGGATAAACATGGTGAGTAGATGAACTACTTATCGAGCCTTTACCACATATAGTAGGAGAGTAGACTCATCTAACCCTGATATGATAGACAAAGAAAGTACGTGGCATACCACACACGTCTTCACATCTTATGGAGGGAGAGTAACCAGACCCAAGGAGTGGGTACAAAAGAAGTATATATATATATATATATATATGATCAGTTAAAGAATCCCTAACAAGAGAGTAAGGGGATCTCCATCTTATAGCTCATCCCAAGAAGAAGAGTATCCAATATTTTAAAAAAATCCAACAATGAGGTCCAACATCCCATGCGTCCACCCTGAACACACAAGTCCAAGGAACTCGTTCACCACAACGTGATACTATGCAATTTGGGATGCACTAACTCACCCACATGGTTTTATTCCACATCACAAAAATTTGTATCTATGGGGAATACATTCCTCTTACTCATGATCCAAAAGCTACATCAAACCACATCTCATAATTGTGCCACATAATCGAGGGGACACAATTTCTGGGTAGATGAACAATGCCCTGGTACACCAGGAGGGTTACACTCTGGTGGTTGAGGACCCATGCCCATCCCAACTAGAGGGTTCCACTCTAAGTCACAAGGACCCATTCCCTTCCCCACAGGAGGGTTCTGATTGAAAATTTGAGGACCCATACCCATCCCACTTGGAGGGTTCCACTTTAATATTCATCAAGAACCCATTCCTAGTCTCGCAAGAGGGTTCTACTCAAGAGTCTTTAGAGGATCAATTCCCAACTCTACTGGAGGTTTCCACTCTAGAAGTCATCGAGGACTAATGCCCAACCCATCTAGAGGGTTCCACTTGGGAGTAAGCATCTGGTGATCCTACTTGATCAATACCATTATCAGGGTTGCCTCAAAGGTGTTGTGCCTAGAACATTTCACATCATATCTTGAATTCCAAAACCAAGGGAACTATCACATTATACATGAAAAGACACTTAGGATAGGGTACTCGTAGTCCAAAATCTTAGTTCAAATGTAGGAGATACGAAAGGTAAAAGTTTCCTAAAAAAGGAAAATAGGGGTGCATGGCATGTGAGGAGGCCCACAAAACATGTGGCCCTACTTTATAGATTTTCCATGTCCCTGGAAGACACAAAGATTCATCCCATGTAGTATTACACACAATCTAGGTTGACTACACGGCGTGTCCTAGATAACTTGGACCAGGGATGTGTACTGCATGTCGTGTCCTCGTACCAGAGTACACATGCGTGTACCTGACCCCATGTTTCTCCACAAGGGTTACCATCCTTGTGACTCATAATATAGGTTTTACAATATAAAAAGGTTTACGCAGAGTGTTATGGGGACAACATGCAGTGCCATCCTTATGATTTCTCAAACCCTAGCCACTCCCACGGGAGGGGCTATACGCTGTGTGTTCTTCGCTGAACCTAACGTGTAGTCGGTTTTTCACTAGAAAACTCATATCCAACTTACATGATTTAATATTTAAAAGACTCCATAAATTCCACCTTGAATCAGTCCTAAACTCACAGATCTGATCGTGATTCACAGATCTTGGATTCTATTTGCTGGAAATTGGCTCTAGTGAGGATTTGGGGTTTTACATTTTGTTCTGCACACCACTATGGATTAAAACTTTAAAGATACATCCTCAAACCATCAAATAATCATCCTCATCCAACAAAAATATTATATCTATTCCTTTCTCATCTATCCATTCCCATTTCATCGAGCCTCCACAAATCTGGGGGTCCGATCGAGCTCAATGCCTTCTAGAAAAGTTGAATCGTGACTACAAGGATCCAACCATTGAAGAACGCAAATAAAAACTAGAATAAAGGAATAATATTAAAGTTTAATTGATCTAGGCCAAGAATTCTTGACCAATAGATCAAGTATAGGTATCCAAGATTAGAAAAAAATATAATATACAAAGAAATATTTTTACATAGACACATGCAAGGTCTGTAATTGGCATAAATCTAAGAAAAATGATGGATCTACCCAATAATTGAATATACGGGAATAAAAACACCAAAAGATGAGTCCTACCTTGATTTTAGATCGATATATAATGAAGAAATCATTCACCAATTATATGGAAGGAGTATTTGTGTTTGATGCATCCTGATCTGATCCGATTCAGAGTTCTGTCATTGTTCGTTGTGATCCACTAATGGAAGGAGGAGAAGATCTCTCGCTGGTGATTCTAGAAATTATGAGGCTAACCTTGACATGTTTACAAATGTACATACATTTATAGAATTATCCATTTCACTAAAAATACACTAATTAATTAAATAATTAATTCATTAATTTATTAAACACACCGTCAATGAGTAAGGGGTCCAAACATCCCACACCGACTCATTTTATATCATGCCTAGGGTAAACACCAAATTCTCGACTCAACTGTTGTGTCAAATTTCTGATCCAATGAACCATTAAAGAGGTATCCCATTTTTTGTAAGAAGCTATGTGCGTGAAATATAAAATATATTTAATATTTTTAAAACATTAATTCCAGGAACACCGAGCACCAGAATCACACAACGACTTAGTTCATAACTCTAGATATATATATAAAAATATTTAAAAGTATTACAACCTATAAATAATTCCCTACTTAAATCTTTTCATCCCTGAAAAACAAAAACTAGGAAAACAACTTGGGATACTAAGCCCACACTTGGATCTCCTACTCCTGAGAACTCTCCTGCACATTTCTGTGCTACCACAACATGAAGACCAAAGGAATGGAACATCCACATAGGGTCCATTCCTACCGATCCTCGATCACCACTGGGTGCTTCACAAAGGTGGATCCATCATAAATGTCAATCTCTCCCCAGTCAATGATGTTCATGGGGTCATGTACATATATCCTCATATGTGACATGAGGAAGACATCATGCACAAGATCTAGCTGTAGGGGTAGGGAGAGGTGGTAGAAAAACTCTCCAACCATTTACATGATCTCTAATGGCCCGATGAATCTCAGGGATAACTTGTCTCTTTGGAAAAACCTATATAATTTTCCTCATGGATAGAATTTTAAGAAAACGTGGTCTCCATGATCAAACTCAAAGGGCCTATGGCGGTGATATGTGTAAGATTTATATCTACTCTAAGACTTCCTTATCCAATCACAGATGACCTGAACATTTTCCATTGTACCTTGCACTAACTCTCATCCCATAAGAGATGACTCACCAATCTCTATCCATCACAAGGTTGACCTTCAAGGTCTCTTGTATAGTGCCTCAAATGGTTTGATGGATATGGTATAGTGAGAGATTTGGTTGTATGAAAACTCTTCCAAGGGAAGGTGATCCTCCCAGCTTTGGACAAAGTCTAACACATACACCCTCAATATATCCTCCAACACCCATATAGTGTGATTAGTCCGCCCATCGATTTGGGGGTGAAAGACTGTACTCATTAAAAATTTGGTTCTGAATGCCTCCTACAGGCCTCTCCAAAATCGTGGCGTAAACCATGCATTAAGATTGGAAACAATCATTGAGGGTACCCCATGAAGGATAACGATCTCATGTATGTACAACTGCCCCAAACTCTCCACCAAACTCTGCTCCCAAATAGAAAGGAAGTGCACCGACTTCATGAGTCAATCAACTATCACCCAAAAGGAATAATTGTGCTTTGTAGTGTGTGGAATCCCTATAATAAAGTCTATGGATATGTCGTCCCGCTTACACTCCAGGATCTTGAGGGACTACAACAAATCTACCAGTACATGGAGGTCAACCATTATCTCTTTACAGGTGAGGCACCGAGAGAAAAACTCATCTATGCTTAATTTTATTCTGAATCACCAAATCTAAAGCTGAAGGTATCTGCACATCTTCCCCATATCAGGATGTAAAACTAGGGGAGAAGTGTAGAAATCCCACACCACCTCCTCCTGCAACATAAGTGGCACCACAATTAAACCCTAGAACAAGATGACATGATTACCTCCTTCAAAATATCAATATGGTGATTCAAATGTGGAAATATAATCACATAATACCTCATAGTCAATGTCTATCATCTAGTACTCTCTTACATGCTCATGAAGCGAATGAGTCAACATCATCGACTAAAGAAAAGTCATACCCTCCTTCTCCACTAGGGTCAGTTTTAGGGAAGTTAAGCACTCTGAAGCTTCCTTTACTAGGAGAGCCTAAGACTTCCTAATAAGGTAATATTTTACAATGTTTCCCTTACATGAAGAATAGACTATCTTGAAGTCGTAGTCCCATAGGAACTCCAACCAGTGTCGTTGTCTCAGGTTTAGGTCTCTCAGTGTGAAGATGTACCTAAGACCCTGGTGGTCTGAGTAAACAAAAAAGTGATCCTCCAAAAGGTAGTGCCTCCACATCATTAGGGAAAATACTACTGCTTATATCTCTAGGTCACAAGTTATGTAGTTATGCTCATGGGGTCTCAACTTCCTTGACCCGTATGCGATAACTGTCTGTCGTTGCATCAACACACAACCAAGACCATCTCCTAAGGCACTACAATACTCTACAAACTCAACGACCTACTCTAACTGTATCAACATTAGATCACTCATCAGCCTATGTATCAACTCCTTAAAATACCTATGGATCTCCTCAGACTAGGGAAATGACTGCTCTTTACATGTTAGTGCGGTCAAAGGGGCTTTGATTTTGGAGAAGTCAGTCATAAACCTCCTATAGTACCCTTTTAAGCCAAGTAAGATATTAACCTCTAACACATCTTGGGTGGATCCTTATAAAGAACTAATTCGATCTTTCTTGGATCCATGAATAAACCATACATATAAATTACATTACCCAAAAATCGAACATCATGTATCTATAAATATCACTTTGAGAGTTTCCCATAAAGCTGGTGCTCTCAAAGAAAGTCAAGAACTATCCTTAAGTGCTCTACAAGATCCTACTCTGATGCAGAGTAGATGAGTATGTTTTTGATGAAGAAAAAAACAAACTGGTCCAAGTATGGATGAAAGAACTACTTTATCAAATCCATAAAAATAGAGGGGGAATTCATCACACCAAAGGGAATAACTAGGAACTCATTGCATTCGTAGAGACATCAGAATGAAAAATTTGGAATATCTATCTCGTGAACCCTCAACTGGTGGTAGCCTGACCTGTGATCGATCTTCGAGAACCATTTCTCACCTCACAACTGATCAACGAGGACATAAATACTTGTAAAGGGATGACTTTTCTTTATCATGGTATGGTTTAGGTGAAGATAATCCCTGTAAATCCATAAGATCCTATCCACCTTTTTCACAAACAAGATTGGATCTTCCCAAGGGGACACACTAGGTATGATGAAACCATTCTCCATAAGGTCCTCCAACTACAATCATAGATACTGGATATAGGTAGGTTCCATAAAATATGCCTTAGAAGATATAATATTTGTCCCTATGTGAAATTCAATGAAAAAATCAATCTGTTGCCTCAGAGGTAGTCCCATAACATCCTCAGAGAAGATGCCCATATAATCCTCCACAACTGAAGGAATATAGATGTTAAAGATCCTGCTACACAAGGGGATAAACTTGAAAACTAATGGGTTATGGGATGAAACCTACTATTCATGGGACACACTTATCCTAACATGAGATATCTCTCACCAGAAAAATAGAATCTTGTCCCACTAGTGCATATGTATATGAATTATATGCGGTGATATTAAATTTGGGATCGGACCACAAAAATCTAATCCATATGAAATAATATTTTTTAGGGTTCCAATGTGATGAAAAAAAGGTCCCACATGAACCTCTATCCTCTAAGAAATATCTCACACAACCAGAAGATAGAAGAGACAGAAGAATAATTCCCTGTAGGAACTTCAAGATGAAGATACTATGCTAGCGCCTCAACTAGGAGCTCCATCTATCAAAATGGGAGTATAGAGATAAAATAATGACTGATACATATTTCGATTAATACTAAATAAAGAGTAAAAAACACATAGATCGCACCTCGAATCATCTCATGCACTATGAGGTCATAAGACTCCAAAGTCTGAAGCTATCTGTAGCTCAGACTGCCACATCCCTGAGTCTAACGTGGGATGCCTGATGGTGGTGGTGGAAGGATCACATATCAGTATAAACCAATCAAAGATCCTCTTGATCCTCTACCAGATCATCCACACTATGAACCACCCTATCCATACCTGGGAGATCCCTAATCATGGTGTTTCCTCTACTGTGGTGGTCCATCAGCTATCTACTCATGCTGCTTGGCACACTTGGTCAGGCAGTCTCATTCCATGTGACCTCGCCCATTACAAGTAAAACACCACCCCCTCCGAGATTCCCTAGTGCTCTACACTGCCTCTAACCACACACCTGAGTCTGATCATCGAAGGATTTACTACGCTGAGATCCTGGAACATAATGACTGCTAGTTGTTGTAGATGACTCAGTTATGTGGGTCCCACTACTAGCTCCAACTATCTGGCATCCCTTTGATAAGAAGCTCTCTGTAACTAGTTCCATCTCCAATACCCTGACATAGGTTGGGATAAACAAGGGAACTACCCTGGATCAGATATCTCTAAGGACCCCCTACTCAAACTTGAATAATTGGAAGTAGCCATCCCATGTCATATTAAAGGAGTAACACATTAGGTTTTTGAACCTCAATGCATAATCATCCACTGTCATCCCTCCTTGATTCATCTTCAAAAGCTCCTAGATCTGGAATGATAATAAGAAGGAGGGGTGGTAATCCTCACAGAACAAAGCTGGAAGTTATCCCACGAGAGTGTTGACTCATCATGAATCTGCATAACAAGAATCCACCAATGCCCACCTACTCCATGGAAAAGGCTGGATACCAGTGCCACCAACTAATCCATCAGGGTCCAAAGAAGCATAAATATATGAACCACCGACTCCAAACAATATTCTACTGCCTATGGATTTGGATCATAGTGTAACCTCAACAGTCTCTAATGATGGAACTCGTGGAGTGCGCTAATCCTGCACATTTCCTTAGTCTGCTCTGTTGGGATGATCTGCTGCTCGACAAGTGAAGGTGTTCTTACTTTCTCACCTGGAGGAAGGGGGCCGTGGGATGGACCCTGAACTAAGGCCTCATCATTCATAGGATCATCATCATGAACTGAAGCTGGTATTTAGGGTGACTATCATCACGTAGGAATCCTGAAAGTTATCAAGGAGTATAACAGTCAAGTGAGAATATATATATATATATATATATATATATATATCCAAAACAATGTGGATTGGAATAAAAAAAGGAACATCAAAGGCTCAATCATATATGATTCATGTACAATTTATCCTTATAAAAAATATCGCGGCATGCCGAGTCGACAAGAAGGTGGTCAAGGTCTTGGTGAATGGATATGTCAACCATTACACCATCACTAGACTCCCTATCTTGAGAGCCTCACTTGAGAAACTTTGACACTATTTCCTAATACCCAAGTAATCCTCTTAAGGATATACTTCCAAACAACATCCCAAGGAATTAACTTTCTCTGATTCCAATATATTATGACCCGAACCAAGGAGGATATCGAGCTACAACTATCCCAATCCCACCTCTATAGGCCAGTGGGTGGATAAAAACACCAAAGGCATAAATAAATCAGGGAGGTATTCTCCTATGTACTTGTAAACACACACACACACCCAACTCAATGAAAAAGTAAAAAGGGAAAGAATAAAAGATGAAACACTCAAATAAAATAAACCAAGAATGCATGAACCTCTAGACAGTAAAAAGTATGGTAGTGTAAATTGAATGGAAAAGGGGGAAAATACATGCCCAACCAGAAATGTATCCCAAACTGATAGAAAAATGGAAATGTAAATAGTTGAAAGAGATACCCACTCTTAAATCCTAAGCTCTGACCACTATATGTGGTCCAACCACCCATTATCCGTAAACTACTCCATAATCATGTTCAACCTATCCATCATCTGCATAAGACATTACATGTGCAGGAAGAGCCCATGCAAGGGTGAGTATATAGATGCCTAGTAGGATTCCCTCGAAAGTTGGGGGAAAGTAAGAGATACAAAAATGAAGAGGAAGATAATAGATACACAAGGTACAATGAAAGAGTACATCTCAACCCAAAAAGAGTGAAAGTAAGCTCATCCATTCATAAGAGGATAAAAACAGTGATTATATGAACTAACTATCAAGCCTTTTCCACCTATAAAAGAGATTTGACTCATGCAAGCATGAGAAGATAGACATGGAAAGCATGGGGAGTACCCCACATGTATTTATCTCTCATAGAAGGAGAGTAATCAGACCCAAGGAGTGGGTATAGAAGAATGACACACACACACACACACATATTCTCAGTAAAAGAAGCCCAAATTAGAGAGTAAGGGGATCTACATATCATAGTTTAGCCTAAGAATAAAAGTAGAAAATGGTTCAAAATTCCAAAATTGATGCCCAACATCCCACATGTATGCCCAAAACACACATGTTCAAGGAACTCATTCACCACACCTTGATACTATCCACTTTGGGTAGTATTGACCTGCGCACATGGTTTTAGGTAGCATCGCAAAAATGCATCTTAATGGGAGAAAAATTTTCTCTTCCTTGTGAGTCTAAATCTACATCAAACTACATCTCGTCAGTATTCTACAAGTTGAGGGGCCACAATTTCTAGGTAGAGGACCCATGCCTTTGTATAATAGGAGGGTTCTACTCTGGTTGTCAAGGACCCATACCTAGACTAGCTGGAGGGTTACACTCTAGGTCATCAAGGACCTATGACCTACCCTATAGGAGGGTTCCACTCAGAAAGTTTAGGATCCATACCCAACACAGCTAGAGGGTTCTACTCTAATAGTCACCAAGGACCCATGTCCATCCCAACTAGAGGGTTGGACTCAGGAGTTTGTAGAGGACCCATTCATAGTTCGGATGGAGGGTTCCACTCTATAAGTCATCAAGGATCCATGCCTAGCCTGGATAGAGGGTTCCACTTAGGAGTAAGCATCTGGTGATCCTACCCAATCAATGCTTTCATCAGGGTCACCTTAGAAGGTGTTGTGCTTGGAAAATTACACATCATATCTCAAAATCCACAACTGAGAGAAACATAACATTCTACATGAAAAAAACTTAGTATAGGATATTCATGGTCCAAAATCCGAGTTCAAATGAAGGAGATACAGAAGGTTATAATTTTCTAAAAAATAAAAATAGGGGTACACGATGTGTGAGAGGGCCCACATGGAATGTGGCCCCACTTTATAGAATGTGCGTGTACCTGGCCGACACATGGCTTCATCCAATGTAGTAAATGTAATGTAGGTGGACTACACAGTGTGTCCTAGAAAATTGGGACTAGGGCTGTGTGTTGTATGCTATGTCCATGTACCAAAGTACAGAGGTGTGTACCTGAATCCATATTCTTCCATAGGGGTTCCCATCCATGTGTATCACAATATGGTTTGTCCAATAAGAAATATGGTACACAAAATGTTAGGGGAAATACACTATGTGTCCTTTTTATGATTTCTCAAACCCTATCTGCCACCACGAGAGGGGATACACGCCATGTGTTCTTCACAGAACGTGACATGTAATCGGGTCTTCTATAGAAAACTCAGATCCAACTTCCACCCTTGAATCTATCCAAACTGCTATAGATCCCTCCTTGACTTGGTCCAAAACTACCAGATCTTGCCGTTAGTCATAGATCTTGGCTACCATTCACTATAAATCGACTTTGGTGAGAATTTAGGGTTTTACCATTCATTCCGCACACTTCCATGGATTTAAAATTTGAAGATTCAACCTAAAACTATAAAATCAGTCATCCTTATATTTCAATGATCCCATATCTATTCTTTTATCATGTATCCAATTCCCTTTTATAAATCTTCCATGAATCTAGGGGTCCCATCGAGCTCGATACCTCCCGAAAAAGTCAAATCGGGACCATGAGAATCCAACCGGTGAAGGATACAATGAAAAATAGGGAGAAAGACACAAGAACAAAGGTCAATTGATTGAGAACAAGTGTTCTTAACTAATTGATCAAGAATAGGGATCCCAAATTAGAAAACAACTAAATAAACAAGTAAATTTCTATATGTGGGAACATGAAAGGTCTGAAATTGGTGATATTAAAAAAAATGATGGATATGCTCAATAATTTAATATAAGGGAATAAAAACACCAAATTAATATCCTGACCTTGATTTTGGATTGATCTATGCTGAAGGATCAATTATCCAATGACTTGGAAGAAGCCTTTGTGTTCGCTGCATCCTGATCTGATCTGATTTAGAGTTCTGTTGTCATTCGTCATGATCCACCAATAGAAGGAGGAGGATATCTCTTGATGAGGATTCCAAAAATAATGAGGCTAACCCTAGAATGGTTTTACATGATGATAAATTTATAGGATTATCCATTGATCTGAACACAAATTAATTAATTAATTAATTCATTCATTAAATACACCGCCAACGAGTGAGGGGTCCGGACATCCCATGTCGATTCATTTTATGTCATAAATAGGGTAAACACCATGTTCTAGACTTAAATATGGTATCATATTTTTGATCTAATCAACTGTTTAAGAGTTATTCTATTTTCTTTAAGAAGATGCGTGTGTAATATAAAATTTATTTAATATTTTAAAAAAATTAATTCCAGGCACACTGGGGCTCAGAATCACACACCATATTAGTGCCTAGATCTGGATATATATATATATATATATATATATATATTTTAAAGTATTACATGGAAAAAACTGGGTCTCTACATTTATTTTGTTGTTCTTTCCACTTAAAAAGAGGATTTATAATTGGGTTGTGACTCATAGGAAAAGTCATGGTGTTTTTTTATACCTCTGATAGAAAAGGTAAGTTTTAATCAGGTTGTAAATCTCATAAAAAATTTAGGATTTTGTGTATACCATTCCTCTCATGGAGTATAGATAAGTTAAGAGTAGATACAAGATCACTTTGATCTGAACTACTATAAAATTTTGATGTTCTTATTTATTTTATTTCCATTGCACCCCTACATGAACATTGCACATATAACTGAAAACTAAATTCTCACATAAAATTAAATTTATTTTAAGTTTAATTTTTATTTTAAAATTTTCAAAAAATTTAAAAAAGTCAATTCACCCCACACTCGACCTTATTAGCATGCTACAAAGGGTATAAAATTGGTATTAGATCTTAACCTTAATCAGATAAAAGTTTTCTACTTACTTATATTTTAGAAATTATCATATTGTGAATATTGATAAATTTTATTCTAGACATCATAGTATAAGGAAAATAACTTTATTGGGATTCCATGATTAAATTATAATGACATATGGATTCCTTGGAGACTACACTACTTTGACGAAAATCACTGTTGATTTTGGAAATTTCGAATAAAAGATTACTTTAAGCATATGAGTATTGACCATTGGAATATAATGATAAAGCATTACAAACCTCCTAATTCTAATACTGATTATTTTATTGGTAATAAATAGCTAATGTTTGTATTAAATTTAAAATTTATGAATATTTTATACTATTTATATAAGTAAAAGTGTATTTAGTCATGTTTTAGAATAAAACATTGCACAATATATATGGAGGATTATTTTGGTTACACACTATGGAACATAAAAATTAAATAGAACCAAACTAGGGACACTAAGAGACTAATATCAATATTTTAAGATGGGAGAAGAAGAACCTATTAATGAGATATTTCACATATTTACTAATATTATAAATTGAATGAGCGCACTTGGTGAATGATTGGACAATACTATACTGTTTGAAATAGTTTTGAGAAACTTACCTAATGATGGAATGTAAAGAAGGTTTCCATAGATGAAAGTAAAAATTTGAAAGAGTATACACTGGATGAACTCATTGGATTAATCCTATAGTATACAATGGAACTGCAGAGCATACCAAATGAAGATACCAAGAAAAGGAAACATGTTTCATTTAAATCTAATAAAAATTTCCATTTGACTCTTCTTATTATGATATAAAAGGAATAAAAAAAGATAAAGTAACTCATCTTGTTAAAGGTTTCAATAAATAAGTTGAAAAGAATTTTTTTTTCAAAAGGACATTCAAAATGTATTATTATAAGGAAGAGAAAATAAGCAACAAGAATGTTAACTAAAATTATTATAATGATATTTTAGAATTAACATGTTTTGTAAGTAGAAATAAACAATATATAAAACCATATTTCCAGAAACTAAACTACGGGAGAGAAGATAAATAATAGAAGAAAAATGAAAAAATAGCCCTAATATCTAGACAAAGATTCTTTAAGGACTTAGATTTAGGTGATGAATCTAGAACTGAAAAGGAGTATACTAATCTATGTTCAATGGATACAATACATGAGGTTAGTAGAGATTTTCATTTTATTTCTGAATTTGATTCATTCTTGAAAAAATATATTGTTTCTGAAATGAATAAAGAAAAAAATTAAAAGACATGTATTATGAATTGGTGATTTTTAAAAATAATTTAAAAGAGTTAATAAGAGGCTTATTGGGGAAAAAAGAGTCTTAATCAAGAGAATGAAAAAATTAAAAATATTTGTTCAATCTTGAATTGATTTTTTTAGGATATAGTAATTACTCAAAAAAAAAGAATAAAAAATGTAATAATGAATTAGTTAGTTTAAAGAGTCAATTAGCTAATTTTGTACAAGGAAAATAAAGATATGATAAAATTTAGACTTCTAATACAGTTAATAAAAACAAAACTGGACTTTTATATGATAAAAAATTAACTAATATATATATATATATATATTTGTTAAAAGTTTTAATGGAAGTATTTATATTGTTACAAGTTATAGATGTAAAATTAGAGGTCATTATGTAAGTGAATTTTCATTAATATTTCCACAATATTGTGGACATACAAAAGTATTTATTTCTAATAAATCATATTCATGATCATGTGAGACAAAATGTTTAAAATTTATTTGGGTACCGAAGAATTATTTTACTAATCCCATTGATAGAATGAGTACCAAAACTTTTTTCTAACCATTTTTTCTCTAAAAAATGCCTTAGAAGTCTCTAAAAGGACATTTGGTACATGGAAAGTGGCTGGTCTAGATGCATGACTATAGATACATAAATTTTCTTATCTTATAGTCAATGTGATGGATGCACTATTATATTTGGATATAAATAAAAAAAATCAAAGGATTTGGTGAATTCAGTATTTTAAATTTTGTCAATATTTATAAAATATTATATGTTGAATAATTCAAACATAATTTAATTATAATTTAACAAATATGTGGTGATAACATTTTTAAAAATTTTAAAATGATAATTTTATTAATTTTAAAAATGATTCTATTTTATTTTAAGCTAACAGAAAAGAATAAATTTATTATATTTATTTTATTGAGATAAAAAATCAAAATTTTGAGTGTCTTAATGTTGAAAAAACATATGAAGTTCTATATTATAAGAGGCATGAACATGAAAATTTATATTACTTTACAAGATTTCAAAACATCAAACTGTACTATAAATTCCTAAACTCAAAGTAGAAAAATATCACTTTTTTGATTCTTGAATGAAAGGAAAGAAGTGAGAAGAATGTTTTAGATTTATTAAATATGTAAAAATATAAATACCACTTGAATTTTTTCATTAATATTTATTTGTACATGTTGAAACTATAAGTTTATCTTGGAAAAAATATATATTTTATATTATTGATGATTCTAGCAGATTTATATGGATTTATTTTTTGTATCATAAAAGTAAAACTTTATCTAAGTTTTAAATTTTTTATAAAATTTTTCAAAATGAAAAAGGTTGTTTTGTTTATTTTTAACTCCTTTAGATTTTAAAATATGAACATTATGTATTACAGCATATGTGACATGCAACACTGAGCTTAAACAAACAACGAAATATTATTATTTAAAAGCGACCATTATAAACTGACCATTAAATAGGTGGGAATAAATAGTATAAATAGAATTATGAAATATATAATGGTCATACTCATTTCTAATGTATCAATTAATTCTTTTTAAATACGAACATGATTTTTTAGTAGTCATTTTATTCATCAAAAATAAGTTTTCTTCAAAAATTGGTTTTTAGGATTTTTATGAGTGAATATTATAATCATTTTTTTGTAACTTATATTAACTTTATTTATAAAAATAATATAATCTTTGAAATCATCATATTAAAATTATATTTCGGTGTTTTTTTGGGATTTATTTAATAAGATTTATTTTCTAGTGAATAATGAAAAAAATGTTTTTTATAAAACTGTGATTTTATTTACATTAAAAAGTCACTTTATATTTTGAATTTGATCTAAAAGTAACTTAAATGCTATTTAATTATATATAATCTAATTAATTAAATTTTAATCATCCTTATATATATTTCTAGTATATATTTATTTTTTTGGATTAAAAACAATTTTTATTGAAAACTGTTTTACGTTGCGTTTTACAATGTTAATTTTAATATAAATTCTGAAAATTATGTGAGTTTAATATTAAAAAATTAATTCCATATTTTTAATCAGTAAGTTAAAATTTATTATGTGGGTTTTTTTGGCCATTATTAATAGTAACTATAATAATTTTATTACCATGGTAAGGGTAATTCAGGTAATTAAAGGTAAAAAATAAAATGATGAGGACTATTAAATTACCTAAAAACTTTAATAAATCTTATTTAATGATTATAACATATAAATAATCATACAAGATTCAAATATATGACCTTTTGGGGCCACACAGATGATATTATGACCTTTATAGTATTTTATTTCGTGAAATGTCGGACATGTCACACTCTTGTTTTTAATAAGTGTAATATTTTTAATATAGTGCAATCTAGGGGATATGTTTGAATATAAATATTATTTTAAACTCTAATATATTTATATTCTTCATGATAATTTTAATTTTTATTAAATAAATAATCATCTTAAATTCTTTTAAAGTGTCTATGTTGTAATTATTCAATTAATGTAAAAATAAAATAAATTATTTTAAAAACATTAAAATAAATATAATTTGAGATATTTAATGAAATCCACAAGTTTTTATATTAATTTTAGATTTTTAGATTTTTTAAAATAATTATTTTGAATTATAAGTGTTATCTTGATATTATTAAAGTCAAAGTAATGAATTGTTCAAAAAATTGACATATTGGATATTTTATAATAAATTAAAATTTATTAAATGATATAAAATTCCTAAAAATATTAAATTAATACAACTTATTAGTATAAGGTTATAAATATAATAATTTTCCATTTGTGGTTTGTTTTTCATTTTAGAGTAACTATATTGACCCTCAAAGAGTAAACATCCATGTTGTCACAGTAAGAGTTAAAGGGGTTAAAAAAAAACGATAAGGGTATAAATATTGTCAAAATTTGAATAATTTTTATTATATGAGGAGATTTATACCTATAATAATATTATATTCTAAATAATGAACTTTTTTTATCAATTTTTAAATTAAAATTAATTGATGTTAATTTAATATGTTTAGAAATTCCATGAGTGCCCCTTCCATCTCTTACAAAAAGGAACCTATTCTTCTCAATACTAAACACTTAAAAACCCATTTGGTCTAGCCAATAAATGGAAAAATAACTTAATATAACCCATAAATTCATTATATAGGCCATATATTTGTTGTAATTCTAATATTATAGGTATTAAGGTGTTAAACAAAGGTGGTTTTCCAAAATAGAGTTATAGTTTTAAACAACATGTTTTAATTTTGTTTCTTCTTACACCTATTTAAAATAATATTAAACCATGATAAAATAATAAAACTCATATCTCAAATATACTAATATGTTATTATGTTAATTGAAAAACCTATATCTATCTCCAACGTCCATCAAATGGGAAAATAATTCACAATTCGCGTGTAGGGTGGACTACCACATCATGAACCAATATTTTTTTTCATTACCGTTCCTCAGGAATGGTTGTAATGATTTAATTAATGTTTATGTATTTTATTAATTAAATATTTATCACTAAAAAATATAATATATTATTTAACTTCTTACCATTCCATGCACTGAAAAATTATAACGTCGTTCGTGTGTACGTCTAGACTACCACCCCCATGATGCTAGGCATTGTTTTTCAACACCACATAACAAAGATGATAAATATAAGTATATATAAATAATTGTTATTATATATATGAATTTATTATCATTATGGAAAGATAAATTAATACTTACCCTCTTTTCCTAATGATAGTTGAAAAATGGAAAGGTTAATCATGCGTACGTACGACCTACAATCTCCATGATTGTAATGCAGTTCATTTTTCATAACCATATTTAATTATTAGATTTAAAAGTATAATTGATTAATAAAAAATGATAATTATTTTTTAATTATTATTCTTGAGATTATGGGATAATTAACACTTTGAGCATAGTCAACCTATCAAAGTATTTTTGGAATTATGTACCAAATATCACTAAAACGTTCAACATGAACAGAAATGATTAAGAAATTGTTATAATATGGTAATAAGTGAGATAAAAGGAATAATAAACATGGAAAATTTTCTTAATAAATTAAATAATTAACCTATTTTTATTATTCAGGATGATAAAGAACATATGTGATGATTCAGACTTAAGGTAAGAAATTTTCATCTCATGTTTATTTCTGTGGGACAGATACCTTATACACTACTTATTTCTTTTATATGCTATATATACTTCCACTGAAAGTAATTAATGATTATTATCATGAAAATAATGGGATTTACATATCCATATAAATTTATTTCTTTCATTGGGATTATGATTCAAAAGTTATTGAAGCAGTAAGGGATTTCATCTCAATTTATTTTTATTGAGGCATATTATAACGTTATGATCCTAATTTATTTTATATGGTGTATAAAGTTCCCCATTTTCATGTAATATCATGAAAACTTGATACTTGATTTTATTTTAGGTTTTAATTTTAATTATTTCATATAAGGGTATTTTAATTGAAATATTCAAATTCTTGACATCATTGGACATTACTTTGCCCATAAATATCCATATTATTTATCATAGATATATTTATTTCTTAAGACTCATATCATTTCTACATAAGGTGTTTTAATTTTAAATTTATATGATTTAATGGGGAAATTATTTTTAATACATATTACTTACTCGATACATAAATTTGTGGATAAGGCATATTGTTCATGAAATAAATTGATTATTCGATATATTAGGATTGATTTGGTCATGAAAATATTCGTGGGGATCAACTATAAATAACCCCTTGGTGCATCAATAATATCAAAATATGAATTAGTTAGCTAGACTTAGTTAAATGAGTTTCTAGTGTATAACTTATTATCAATTTTAAACTGTGTTATGAAAGGTCTTGAAAAAAGAGGTATCATGATTCCTGAGATCATGACGTCGAATAATTAATAATTTCATACATCAAGAATTTAGTTTTTATTGTCTATGGTATTCTCACTATGATTTTATCCATAGATTTATTTTATGCTCAATATATTAATTAAATGTCATGTGTGTTCATTTATTTATATTTTCATACCTTATATAATCATTTTAGTCATGTTATTGATTAAATGGAATATGTGTTTAGTTATTTACCTTTCCATATTGATTATGCATTAATGAACATGCTTAATTTATTATTGATTCATGATATCTTCCACTGCACGTAAAAATTACTGAGAATTTGAGCCCACCATTTTCTTATTTTTTTTCTTTTGGTAGGGAATGATGGTTTTTAGTATGTTATTCCTAATAAGGTTACTAGATGTGAAGATTTTTGTGGGAGATGATGCTGATATTTATGAACCAGTTTTTAATGAAACAATGTGGTTAAGAGTTTTTACTAATTATATATATGTATAAAATTAAAAGGTTATTGGGTATGTAAATGATAAAATATTTCCTTCTAAAATTTTATGTTTTGGATGTAATTAATTGGGTCACCTTTATTGGTATCTAATATAATTTTATTTTTTTAGTACCAGATCTGGGAGTGCGGGTTCATGGATATTATAGTTGGTATTAGAGAAGAGTTTGGATAACTTTGGAGATTAGGATGTTTTCCTGTGAGGTTAACTTAAGAGTTATAGATATCATCACAGATTTATAAGTTTTAGCAGAAACTGTAGCGGGAACTGTGAAGTACTGTAGCAGCACTGTAGCAAGCACTATAGTGGGAACTGTGTAGTACTATAGTAGGGAGTGTAGAAGGTACTATTTGGCACTGTAGCAACTGGGAATATGCCCCCGTTTGGGCCTTCGGGCCACCGATTTGGTCCCCAAGTCCTTTAAGGCCTTCGGGCCACCCATGCCTTCGGTTCAGTAAGGCCTTCGGGCCATCTCAAGGCCTTCGGACCACCTTAAGTGTAGATGCAAACCAGAAGACCTACGAGGAAAAAGCTCTATAAAGAGGATGATCAAGAAGCTTTCACCATAGAAGAAGCTAAACAGATTGAAATAATGAGAGGGTATGACACCTGCCATCGGGACAAGCTTGTGCTTGCATGAGAATGCCTAGCCGAATAGTCATGCGAAGGTGGAGAGATGATTTCATGATGAAGATGCTGGGGAGGAGCAGTTCCAAGTAGTTAGTCTGGGTTTCATATAATGTTTGAGGCCTACGGGTAAATGAATTCCTCTAAGGCCTAGGGTCCATGTAATATTTTATGCCTACAGGCCTTATAAGGGTTCCACCTCACCCCTTGAAAGGTGGATTATCAAAAATCAATAAAAAATGAAGGCCTTACTGCCATTGGAGGAGTAATGAAATTTTTAAGTGATTAATGACATTTTGGGAGATTTTTTTGTTGGGTTTAATTTTATATAAACCTTAGTTTAAATGTGATGTTTTTTTGTGAGGAATAATACCTTTAAATTTTTTGGAAATAAGTTTAAAGGTAAGGATAATTTTTAGGGTTTATATGATATTTGATTTTCAGGTAATTATGTGTTATTATGTTTTTTGGGAATGAAAAATGAAAAGTATGAGATAACCTTTGAGGTTAAAACATTTATTTAATATTGAATATATTAAGGTAATTTTGAGTGTTTTTATCACATTTATAGTAATTGTTAAGGATTATATTAATATAGTTTTAGAAAAAGGAAAACCACTTAGTCGGGCGATAACCCATCTCATCTAGAATGGCTGTAAGGTTTGAACCCACAACCGAAGGGAAGGAAGGGCACATCACCCACCACTATCCTATATGGTATCCTATTAGTATGATATTATTTTATTTTATTTTATTTTTATTATCTAATAGATAATGTATAATTTCCTATTGGGAATATATGATTTATTGTATAGATAACAATTACATTAGAAATTGATTTAGTGGTTAAGTTATTAATGTTATTTTGAAAGAATATCACTATACTTTTAGATAGAATTATAAGATTATGATAACTATAATATTATGGGATATTATTTGAGGAATAATGGTTGATTTATCTTTTTGAAGTACATATGATTTTATTGTGTATTTATGGTGATTCAGGTTATTTATGGAAATGATTAACATATCTTTGAAATCATGTGATTGATAAATTTATATTTTGGTATGAGACTTTAAGAGTGATTGATATTATTTGGGAATAAATATTAAGTTTATATTGTAAGTCTATGCGATCAAATACTTATTTTTTTTGGGTTTCAATACTAAGATGGAATATTTTTTAGGAAATTTTAGGATACATATTTATTGGATGATCAAAGTTGAATTTTGGGTATTACTATTGAATTTTGGGAGATTATTGTAGCTTTACTCACATGAATGTTTATTATTTTTGGGAATTATCTTACCTTGTGATAAATATATTGGTTTTGGTTAATATATAAAGATATATGAATAGATTAATTTTCTTTTTTATATTTTTTAATCCATATAAGTTGATTCTAATGCTTTAGGAATGAAAAATTCATCTTGAATACTCATCCTTTGGAAAAAAAGATGATATTGTGGTGAAAATTGATCAAGAGATGAAATTATAATTTTAAAGTAAATATATATCCCTATGTTATTAGTATATACGGTAATATAATTACTCGAATCTAGGAAACTTATCTTGAAAAAAAATAGTTATCTGTTTATTTTTCTTATAGATAAATCGATGGCCTTTTAACCCATAAAAAATTTATGATTTTTTATGGTTAAATTTCTCATGACCATATTCTCTATCACTTTCTATAATTCCATGGGAGTTAGTTTTATCTTCCATATCCATGTTTTCACTACCTAATAATGTTTTCCTAAATGAAAACATAGTATGTGTTATTCCAGATGACATTCATACTCCCCTTTCTCTCTTTTTAGGTGGAAGTTTTATTGACCCTTTTTACGATGTGGGATTTCAAAAAAGGTATTTTAACATGTCAAAACATTTAATATTGAATTTGAATTTAAATTTTGAGGATGAAATTTATTTAAAGTGGGGGTGGGGATAATGTAACACTCTAATATTTTAAAATAAGAATAATATGTATGATATCATATGTGACACATGACACCATGCTTAAATGAAAAATAAAATATTATTATTTACAAGTTATAATTATATCCTAGCATTTTAATAGGTGGTAATAAATATTATTAATGTAAATATGAAATATATAATGGTCATACTCATTTCTAATTTATTAATTAATTATTTTTAAATAAACACATTAATTTTTAGTAAATTCATTTTATTCTTCAAAAATAAGTTTTATTCAAAAATTGATTTTCTTTATTTTTATGAGTGGGTATTATAATAAATTTCAAGAAATTTCTAGAAATTTTATTTATAAAAATAATAATATTTTTTAAATCATCATATTAAAAATATATTAGGGTAATTTTTTTGTATTTTTCTAAAAAGATTGATTTTGCAATGAATAGTGAAAATACCAATTTTTATAAAAATGTCATTTTCTTTATATTGAAAAGTTACTTTATGATTTAAATTTGATCTAAAAGTAACATAAATACTATTTATTTCTATATAATATAATTAATTAAACTTTGATCATACTTATATCTAATTTTAGTATTAGTACATTTCTTGGCTTAAAAATATATTTTCAAGAGAACTATTTTTCATTATGTTTTTCATGATTAATTTTAAATTAAATTATGAAAATTATGTGATTTTAATATAGAAAAATTTATTTAATATTATTAATCAATGGGTCCAAAATTTTTAAATGGGTTCTTTTACTTTTTTTTTCAATATGAGTAGTAACTATAGTAATTTTATTACCATGATAATGGTAAATCGAGTAATTAGAGATTAAAAATAAAATTATATAGACTATAAAAACATCTTAAAAGTTTCATAAATATTATTATATGATAATATATTTTCCATAATATTCTAAGTTTTAAATTTATGACCTTTTGGGACAACATGAATGATATTATAACCTTTATAGTATTTTATTTAAAGAAATGTCAAACATGCCACACTATTGTTTTTAATAAATGTAATATTTTTAATATGGTGTTATATAGAGAATATCTTCAACTATAAATATTATTTTTTAAAGATAATAGATTTATATTAATTATGGTAATTTATTTTTAATTTATGCAGAAAAAATAATTACCCTAAACGCTTACACAACGTTGATGTAGTAATTATTCAATTAATGAAAAAATAAAATAAATGACATTAAACATATTAAAAGAAATATAATTTGAGATAATTAATGTAATAAAATAATTTTATATATGAAATTGAAAATTTTGATATTTTTTAAAATAATTTCTTATAATTATTAGTGTTTTATTGATATTATTAAAGTCAAATAATGAATAGTTCTAAAAATTGACATAATGAATATTTTATAATAAATACTATTTTATTAAATGATATAAAATTACTCAAAAAATTAAATTTGAAAATTTTATTTTTATAAGGTTTAAAATATACAATATGGTATATTAATATGGCTTCTATCATTTTATATTAACTATATCTACCCTTAAAATGTAAATATTCTCGTTGTCATGGTAAGAGTTAAAGAGATTAAATAGAGGATAAAAACCAAAATATAAGGGTATAAATATAGTCAAAACGTGTATAATTTTTATTAAATGAGTATATTTGGACACATAATCATATTAAATTAGAAAAAAATCACTTTTGAGCCATTTTGTATTGAAAATTAATTTATATTAATTTAATATTTGAAAAATTCCATGAGTTCCCCTCCTCTCTCTTATAAAAGGGAACCTCTTCTTCTCAATACTACATAATTTAAAACCAATTTTATTTAGAAAAAACCTACCCAAATAAATTAATATAGTCTCCCAACTCATTATAAGGTCCTTACTTTGGGTATAATTCCAATATTATAGGTCTTAATATGTTAATAAAATTAGGTTATCCAAAGTAGAGGTATAGTTTTCAACTACATGTTTCAGTTTTGTTTCTTCTTCCACCTCTTTAAAATCATATTAAACCACGATAAAATAACAAAACCAGTATCATAAATATAATAATATTTTATTATGTTAATTTAATAACCTATATCCATCTCCAAAATCCATCAAATGGGAAAGGAATTCATCGTTCATGCGTACATGGGACTGCCACCTTACGAACCGATGTAATTCACTTTCCATTATTGTTTATCAAGACTGGTTATAAATATGGAATTACTATTTATATATCATATAAAATAAATATTTATCATTCTAAAATGATAATATATCATTTAAACTATTACCATTCCATTCAATGCAAAATGATCACGTTGTTAGTGTGTACGTGTGGACTATCACCTCCACGAAGTGATGTGAATCGTTTTTCATCACCACATCACATGGATGATATATATTATTATATTTAAAGAATTAACATTATATTATAATCATTATATTAATATAAAATAATACATACTTTCATTCTATAATTATCATTGAAAAATGGAAACATTACTCATGCGTACATACGACCTACCGTCAACATGATTGTAATGTAGTTCATTTTTTAAAACCCTATTTAATGGTTATATTTATAAGTATAATTGATGTAGAAAAATTATAATTATTTAATTATTGTTATTCTGGATATTATTTTATAATTAACACTTTGGACATTTTGAACCTACCAAATTAATTTTGGACTTATGTACCAAATATCACTAAAATGTCTGATGTGAACATAAATGATTAAGTAATTGTTGTAATGTGGTAATAAGTGAGATAAAATGAATAATAAAATTAAAAAACCTTATTATGAAATTTATATAATTTAATAGAGAAATTATTTAATATTAGTATTCCTTACTTGATAAAAAATTTCATGATAACGAATATTATTCATGAATTAAAATGATTATTCATATATACAAGGAATGCTTTAGACGTAAAGATACGGGTGGGTACTGATTATAGATAGTGCCTCAATTCATAGCCAGTTTCATGAGATGAATTAGTTGTCAAGCATGAGTTAAATAGGTTTCTATTCTATACATACCCATCAGTTTTAAACTTTCATGTGAAAGGTCTTGATGGTAGAGGTATCATGATACTTAAGATCATGATATCCACTAAATAAGCATTTAATTCATCAAGAATTCGGTTATTATTATCAATGGTATTTTTACTTTGATATTATCCATGGATGCATTTTGTGCTCGAGATATTAATTAAAATGAATGTGTGTTTATTTATTTACCTTTCCATGACTTATATAATCATGTTAGTCAAGTTATTTATTAAATGGAATGTGTGTTCAATTATTTACATTTCTATATTAATTATGACTTAATGAACATGCTTCATTTATTATTGATTCACTATAGATTCCATTGCAGGTAACCCTTATTGAGATTTTGAGCTCAACATTTTCTTAAGTTTATTTTTTTGGGTAGTGAAGAATGATTTTAAGTATGTTATTCATAACAAGGTTACTAGATGTGAAGATTTTATTGTTAGATGACACTGATATTTATGAATCTGTTACTTATGAAACCATGTGGTTAAGAGTTTTTCCAAATTATATAAAACTATAAACCTAAAAGGTCACTGGTTATGTAAATTATCCAATATTTCCTTATGAAATTTTATGTTTTGGATAGAAATAATTGGTTCAATGTTTTTTGGTATCAAATCAAGAAATGTTAACTTTATGTTTTTTTTGCACAGGATTCAAGAGTGCGGGTTCAGGACTCTTATAAGATTTATCTTAGAAGTGATATAGGTCGATAATTATTAAATTTAGATTTTGAAACAATTATGAAAAAGTGGTTACTCTCATAATATTTATATATCTTGATCACCATAGGAAAATGATGTTATAGAAAAAAATAAAAAAACTACTCAAGAAATGCCTCGATCTATATTAAATGAAATTAATCCACCTAAATATTTTTGGGTTAGAGAATAAAATAATTTTTTTTATATCTAATAAAATTTTGATTAGACCTATTTTTAATAAAATACATTATTAATTATGGAAAATAAATAATCCTAAAGCTGGTTATTTTAGGATTTTTGTTTTTAAAGTTTTTATTTTAAATACTAAATTTTATTTAGATAAATTTGATTCTAAATTAGATGAAAGAATATTTTTATATTATTCAAATGTTAGTAAATATTATAGAGTTCATGATAAAATAAATATGGTTGTTGAATAACATATTATTCTTAAATTTAATAAAAATGTATTAAATATGAAAAAATAAAACTTGAAACAGAATGAAAAAGTTTTTGGATAATTTATTTTTGGAGAAGTTGTAACTAAAAATGATTTTATTAATAAATAAATTAAACATTATGAAATAAATTATAAAAATCATAAAGTCAATCATATTTAAATAATTATTAGATATGTTGATTACATAGTGAAGACCACAAATTACCAAACGACTTGTTGTTCTCACTCATCTTTTTATTTCATATTTTTCCCTAATGATTATTCTAAAGATTTAAAATATTATAATTGGATTTTAACTATAGAAGAAGAACTTAATAATTTTTATATCAATGATGTTTGGAATTTAGTCTAACCTCCTAAAACTTCATAGATTTTTTGAATTAATTGATTTTTTTGAAAAAAATTAGATGATATTGGATAGATTATAAGGAATAAAAAAAGATTAGCTGCATAAGGTTTTTTCAAGAAGAAGGAATTGATTAAGAAAATTATTTTTCATCTATTTATAAAATAGTTTCTATTAGAATTTTATTCACTAATAATACTTTTCAAGGATTTAAAATTTATAAAATAGATGTAAAAAGTTAATTTTAAATGGAATAATTTATGAAGAATTTTATGCTATTCAACCCACAGATTTTGAACATGAGAAATATAATAATCATATTTTAAACTTTCAAAATCATTACATAGAATTAAGAACAACCATAAAGCATGGTATAAAAGATCATGTGATTTTTTATTAAAGAATTTATTTGTAAAAGGAAAATATGACCTTAATTTTATTTTTTAATAAATATACAAATAAGATTTTGATTATTCAAATTTATGTTATCTATATTATGTTCATATATTCTAGTGAATTTTTATACCAATAATTTTACAATTTAATGACTAGTGAAATTGACATGAGTCTTAAGGGAAAATTAAAATTATTTCTATGAATTAAAGTTTAGCAAAGAAATAATGGAATATTAATAAACCAATTTGAGTATGATAAATAATTAGTTATGATATTCAAACTTGATTTTAGAAAAATTTTAAGAAACCCTAAGAGTACTACATGTAAATTAGATTCTGATATAATAGGTAAATAATTATATATTAAAATTTTCAAAGGTATGAAATATAGTTTACTTTATTTAATCTCTAGTAGACATGATTTTATGTTTAGTTTATACATGTGTTATTCATTTCACATTGAACTTAAGAAAATGCAATTAACTTTTTTAAATAATTATTATAAATATTAAATGAACTATTAATCATGGTTTGTTTTATCTAGAAAAATAGTATTTTTAATTTAATTGGTTATAATGATTATGTTTTTATAAGAATTAGAATTGATATAAAGAGTAATTCTGGTATGTTTCATATTTTAGGAAAGAGTTTTATTTATTAATGTTTTAAGAAATTTTTTTAGTTGTTTTGTTTACTTCTGAAGAAAAATACATTGGCTCAACTAGGTGTTATAATCAATATTTATGGATTAAGAAAACTTTATCAGATTTTGATTTTGATTTTGATAAAATTCAAATTCATTTGGATAGTTTATATGATATTTATATCTACAATAACTATTTAAAACATTCTATAACTAATCATAGAAAATTAAAGTATCAATATAATCAATATCATGTACAAAAATGAGTGATAATTTTAGAATATAATTCTAAAGATGATTTATTGGAAGATATATTTAATAAACCTTAAGATGTTATAAAGTTCGAAAAGATTTAATTTTAACTTTAAACAATGGAAGCTTAAAGTTTATAAATAAAATATTAAGTGTCCAACCACTGTTACTACTTCAAACTACTTAGAAGGATCTTTTTTAGAAAATGTTTTATATAGGATTTGTTTGAATAATTAAACAAATATTATTATATCTATTTTGAATAGTAAATGATGAACTTTGAGGGAATTTATCAGTTTTTTATTATATCATTATTTTTTATGTCATTTTAATAACTGCCTATATTCTAAAAAATTACTTATTTTTTAGTATGCCTTAATTTAGGGAGAGATATGTATTAATAATTAGTATTAAGATTTGATATCATGTAAATATTTACTTTTAATTAATAATGATTCATTTTTCTTTAATCATGATTTTGTGTTTACTATTTTATTTATTCGTAAAGGGGGAGAGTTATTTTAAAAGGAGGAGTTTTTTGGGAAATCATTTATTTCAATTATTTTAAATTTTTTGTTATTTATAAAATGAGGCTATTTTTATTGTGTTTAAAAAATTGGTTCTGTGATTACCACAATGGGGGGGGGGGGATTTTTAGAGTTTTATATTGGGGATAGTGTTAGATTTTGATTTTTTGGAGCAGATAATAGGTTAGTAGGGAGAAAAGTAGTGTTTTTATTTCGAACAGAAGTTTAAGAAGGAGGGTGGGAGTTTTGGAAGAGAGTTTGGGTATCATGAAGAGGAGTTTACGCATGTAATATCTTAGAGTTATGATCTCAACAAGCCAAATTCACATAAAGAACTTTGATAAGGTAGTGGAAAGAGAATCGAGACACATTTTGAATTGGAAGAATCACTTTTTATCCTTCGGTGGGAGAATCTCTTTGGTTAACAACGTGTTGACATCCCATCCAGTGCATGCCTTCTCGACCACTAAAGTTCCAAATTAAGTCTTTTCAATGTTGGATAAGTTAATAGGAACTTTTATATAGGATTCTCACAAAGAGGGTAAGCTCCATTGGGCTTCATGGGATTGTATGGAAAAACTAGTTTTTGAGTGGGGTATCAGAGTTCATAGAATTACTGATACTATGAATTGGATGAATGAAAAGTTTTCCCAAGAATACATTAAGGGGAAATATTTATGGGTTTCTTTCACGAATAAGAAATATGGTTCTGTAGTGGAACTAAGGAAAGGTAGGATATCCTAGATTTGGAAAGCTGTTTCTCCTTACATCCCTAAATTTGAGGCTAAAACGCGATCGATAATTAGAAGGGGAGAAATTTACTTGTGGTATAACAGGTGGATTGATACTATTATTGTTTTCCCTAGCTTCCCCACCCTATGTATATTCTTTATGAAGGGAATAAAATACCCTCTCTCTTCATTTATGTAGTGATGTATGATGATAAAATTAGGTTTTTTGATCTTGTTTTGATGAATTCATAACCAAAAAGATGTGTGTTCACCAGATATTCTTCTAGGGGTTTCTCATTTAAATATTATCATAGGATAAATCATTCGATAGAGGGTCGGTATGGATGGATTATGAAGCTGTGGTGCAAGGATATCCCAAAAAAAATAAAATTTTCTAGTATGGAATATCAGGAACAATACTCTCTCTATGGATGAAAAAATTCAACATAAAGGTATCTTTCTCGAATTTTTTGTATTTTTATTATGGTGATCTGAATATTAAAGATTTTCACCATTTATTTTTTGAGATCCAGTGGGATAGATGGATATGGTGTGGTTTGGGATGATTTAACGGTGTGTCTTTATCCTTTAATTATGGATCCACTTTTAGGGATTTATGGTTTCAAGGAGTGAAGACAACACTATCGAGAGTAGTACACACACCATTATTTTTACCCCTGGGTACTGGTGCCTTTGGAAGGAGCGGAATTGGGCTTGGTTTGAGGGAATATGGAGTTCGTGAATAGACCTATTTCATAGAATCCAATGTCTTATTCTTTATTGGGTTTGCTTGATCTAAAACTAGTAATATTCTCCTTCACTGAGTTTTTTGATGTTTGTAGGGTTGTACCATTCTTCTCCCTCTTGCATTTATGCTGATCAATGGATTCAGTGGTTTCCACATGATTTAGGGTTGAAGATTAACACTGACGGGTCATGTATCACTGAAGACATGTGAGGTGGTGGTTTAGTGCATGAAAAAAGGCTCAATGGCTCTAGATTTCATGGCTTCTTTCGGTAATAGTGACTCTCTTCATGCTGAAGCACATACGATTGTTACTCATATCGAATTATATAGACGGAAAGATATGGCACTCACAGATTTGGAGACTGACTCAATGGTTATTTTCTACTCTTTATAGGGTAACGACCCTACTCCATGGTCTATAAGTTATAATATCTTGAAATATAATATTTTTCTTAATCTATAGGTGGAAATCACTCACACCTGGTGAGAGGGAAACAAAGTGGCTGATTATCTAGCTTCCAAAGTTCCTCTAAATGGTTCTCTCACATGCTTTTCCACCTCAATGTACTTTCCTATTAAGGGAATTGATATTGTATTAAAAAATGCTATTGGGTTACAATATTTTAGTCCCCCCATGACTCTGTGGCCCTCGACCTATCCTAAGATCATGACGTCCACCAAATAATAATTTCCTTCATCAAGAATTTAGTTATAATTATCCATGATATGTTTACAATGATACTATCCATGGATGCATTTTTTTCTAAAGATATTAATTAAATAGAACATGTGTTCATTTAATTACCTTTATATTCCTTATATAATCATGTTAGTCAAGTTGTTGATTAAATGGAATGTTTTTCAGTTATTTACATTTCCATATTAATTATGCCTTAATGAACATGCTTCATTTCTTATTGATGCATGATAGATTCCACTACACGTAACCCTAATTGATATTTTTAGATCAACATTTTCTTATGTTTCTTTTCTTTAAGTAGTGTAGAATTATTTTAAGTATTTTATTCCTAATAAGGTTACTAGATGTGAAGATTTTAGTGTTATATGATCCGGATATTTATGAATGAGTTTCTTATGAAACCATTTTGTTAGGAGTTTTTCCAAATTCTATAAAAATATAAACCTAAAATGTCCATGGATATGTAAATGATCTAATATTTCCTTATGAAATTTTATTTTTTGGATAGAAAAAATTGGTTCAACTTTATTGGTATCAAATCTATAAATTTAAAGTTTATGTTTTTTTCATCAGATTTGAGAGTGCGAGTTCATGACTATTATATTATTTCTCTTATAAATGATATAGGTGGAGAATTTTTAAATTTACATTTTGAAACAATTATGAAAAAATGGTTATTATTATAATTTTTATGTATCATTATCACAATAGGAAAATAATTTTATAGAAAAAAAGAACAAAACTACTCAAGAAATGCCTTGATCTATACTAAATGAAATTATTCCACCTAAATATTTTTGGGTTGAAGAAGAAAATAATAATTTTTTTATATCTAATAAAATTTTTCTAAGACCTATTTTTAATAAAACCCTTTATGAATTATGAAAAATAAAGAAACCTAAATCTGGTTATTTTAGGATTTTTTTGTAATGTTTTTATTTAAAATAATATATTTTCTTTAGATAAATTTGATATTAAATTAGATGAAATAATATTTTTAGATTATTAAAATGTTCTCAAATATTATAGATTTCATGGTAAAAGAACTCTGGTTATTGAATAATATACTATTTTTAAATTTAATTAAAATGTATTAAATATGAAAAATTAAAACTTAAATTAGAATGAAAAAGATTTTAGATAATTTATTTTTGGGGAATTTGTATCTAAATATGATATTTTCAATAAATAAAATCATAATTATGAAATAAATTAGAAAAATCATAAATTCAACCATATTGAATGAATTATTGGAGACGTTGATTCCATAGTGAAGACCACAAATTCCAAAAGGCTTTTTTGTTCTCACTTAACTGTTATTTTAGAATTTTTCCCTAATGATTATTCTAAATCTTTAAAAGATTATAATTGGATTTTAACTATAGAATAATAAATTTATAAGTTTTATTGAAATGATGTTTTGAATTTAGTATAACCTTCTAAAAATTCATAGATTATTATAAATTCACTAATTTTTTGGAATAAATTAGATGATCTTGGATAAATTAAAAGGAATATCACAAGATTTTTTGCATAAGGTTTTTTCAAGAAGATGGAATTGATTAAGATGAGTATTTTACATCTATTTATAGAATAATGTCTATTTTAATTTTATTCTCTTATAATACTGAAAGCACGACCAATTATCGCCTATCGACTGGTTAAGGTTGTGTTTCTTTGCTGATGTATATAGCAGCACTCTGGTCGAATCCTCAGCAATGATACTGTTTAATTGTTGGTTGTTTTTAGTTGATTGTATTTTGATTGGGGGGGGGGGTTATTTGCATAGTTTAATTGAAATGATTTATTGATTAAGATTGATTTTACAATTTGATAAATATTGGGATGAGTTCATCATTAGGTAGTTAAGTTCGTGATATCCTTGAGATTTTCTTTATATTGCATTAAATTAATACCCATGTCAAAAGTTGATGTTGATTGGAATTCCTAAGTGTTAAGGCTTTAATCCAAGCCTTAACTTAACGTAGGGTTCTAATATTAATCATATCTTGTTTATGATATTGTATTTATGTTTCCAATAATCCTTGGAAACCACTCGTTAAACAAAACAAGCACGACTACAAAAACAGGCATGGGATGTGCTGCCCTTTTATCAGCACTAAAAAAGCGCTCATAAAGGGGACCTTTATCAGCGCTAAAAAAACACTGATAAAGGGGCACATTTATCAACAATTTTTCCTACTGGTGATAAATTTTATGTTTAAAAAAAATCATGAAAAATAAATTATTGTTATATAAGTATATTTATATTGATGTAAATATAATATATATTTTTTAAATATGTTTTAGATACGTATAAATAGACTATTAAATTTAATATATAAGAAATTTAGTTAAAATGGATTTAAAATATTTTAAAAAATATTATTACTTAATAATTTTCTAATTATTATCGATTAAAAATCATTTAATAATAATTTGAAGACACAAAAATCAAAACAATTAATAAAAGATCTAAAATATGTTGAAAATGTATCTCAAACTTCAAATGGCCATAACTTTTGATCCGGGTGTCCGTTTGAGCTCTAAAACATATCAAATAGAATCATGCAATTAGCTCTACACTCTAGTGATCGAAGCAAAGCTTCTGTCACATTTTTTGAGGCAAAATGTCCCATAAGGCCTCCAAAACTGAGTTTTTAGTCAGGATACACCGATTTGTTAACATTCAAACAGGTATAACTTCTGATTCGGATGTCCGTTAGCCCTGTACCACATATCATATCGAATATTGTTTCATTTTCTTCGATTTTACTGGTTGTGTAGTTGAAACAGGCTTCTGGATTATAATTTATGATCATTTTAACATTCTATGGCTTTTCAAATACATATACAAATGTATTTATTCGTAAATATATATGTTTCTCTGTGTGTGTGTGTGTGTTGTATATATGTATGTATGTATGTATTTATTTAATTATAAACACATAAAAAAAGCATATTTCATAAATGTATTTAAAACTAATCTTATAAGTATATATTAATATACAGATAAATATACGGATAAAAAATTATAACTAAATATATATATATAAATAAATATAAATATATATTAATATACGAATGAATATATATATACTAATATATATAAAAATATATTTATATTAATATGAATCTATATCAATATATGAATAAATATAACAATGTGTATATATATATAAATAAATGGATATATCATTAAATAGAGAAAAAAATGAAATAGCTTATTGGTAAAGGTGCAGCCACGAAAGGGGGAGGTTGTGGGTTCGAGTTCGGGTGGAAGAAAAGGGGTGCGCGCGTGTGAGGATGCGTGGGAAGGGCAGTGCACGGGAGACCTTCTAGCGTTGATAAAGTGGGTGGATCAAGTGCTGTTAAAAACTCTCCCTACATTATTTAATTCCTTTTTATTTTTTTAATTCTTTTTTGAATTTTATCAATGCTTTTTAAAAGTGCTGATAAAGGAGATTTTATCAGCACTTTTTTAGCACTGATAAATTGTTCCTTTATCTGTGCTTTTTGGAGCACTGATAAAAGAGACCCCCCTATATTAGTGTTGAGATTTACAGTGCCTTTTTAGCACTATTAAAGCCTTTTTTGAGCATTGATATAGGCCGTTTTTGTAGTAGTGAAGTCATTAATCCATGACATTTTAAATCCAACATACATAATGTTAATTTAAAGAATATTCATCGAGAAAAAGATCTCAATCACTTAACATACCTAAATTATAAATTACCCCAATGAGATATTTACTCAGCCATTAATATGGTTATTAATATGGTAATATATTATTATGGTTATGAATTATAAATAGAACAAAAAGAATGGGATAAGAATAGAGTAGTGCATCGAACACACATGATCGTTGAAGAGAGTTAAAAAAAACAACTTTCAATTGAATGGGGAAGAAAAATAAAGGGAAGGGTTTTAACATGATTTAAACTATTTTAAGAACATTAATATTAAAATATATAAGGTGGATGAGAATAAGATATATTGGAGAAGAAACTTGCATTAAAAAAAATTATAAAAGAAAGACTTACAAGATTACAACAAAGAAGAATACAAAAGTAAATTAAAACAAAGATAGGAGGAAGGGTATATCAAGTGAAAAATTGAGTATGTAAGGTCCTAACAAGCCCTTTGAAATTCCTTGGTCATGTTAATATGTGATCCTCTCTTTTGAAATGACAAATACTTTAAAGGAGATGAGGGGGATGTATTTATAGCCCAAGGAAGTGGGCTGTTTGCATTCCCAATCTGTCCCTCCACTTGGCTCAATTATTTGGACATCCAGACAGCGGAATCTCGAGACATCTCCTTATTCAAAGTTTTAAATAATAATGTTGTAAGACTACTCTCAAACATTGTAGGAATTTGTAATTATTTAGCTAATGTTATGTCGGTTTCAATAAACAATGTTAAGATGTCCATTTGTATCAATTATTTTTTGATGGACAAAATTTGAATGAATTTTGGAATAGGAATATACCTTCAAATATGAGTTATTTCTTCCACAAATTTGGCCGCCTATATCTTTTATTTCACACTAAAAAATCTCATCTTGATATGATGAATAGATCAGGAGACATGTCATGAATAATGTACTGATTTTAATTCCAGGATAGAATGGTGGTATGAGTTTAAATGAATCATTTAGGCCCCTTGTATTTAAATTTGGGCGTTGAAATTTTTATCCAAGACTCCTTACATTGTCCCCAAAACTTTTTAGGAGAATAAAGAAATTTGGACTTCCTGATTTATCCCATAAATTAAATCTTCATGGCTGGTCCAGTTTCCTCATAGATTCTATAGGCCTTCTTGTGTTGTCCATATGGGCCTTAAAATGGAAGAAGTATCCCATGATCCCTTATAATGAAATGTTGGATATTAAATTAGGAATCTGAAAAAATAATAACCACACAATTTGGATCAGTAGGGGGATATTTATAAATAAACTAGTAAACTGACTCAATTGGACAACTTCTAAAAATGCTCAAAAATTATATTTAGTATTAGAACATTAATATTTCACACAAATTATGAACATTTCATATAAAATCAGTAAAGGGAGTATATAATAAGTTATGAAAATATTAATAACATCAACTCCCCCACACTTAGTCTTGTGCATGTCCCCATGTTAAACAAATATAAAAACATGATAAAATCATTTTCACTCACCAAAAAATATTAATTTTCTTCCCAATCAGGGAAGGTTTAGACAATTTCACTCATCCATATTGAATTCCAACACAATTTATTATAGAAAAAATGTTCCAAAAACTATTCATTTCTTCATACTAAATTTATAAATGGAAAATGGTGGCACACAAAACTTACTCCTCTTATGATGATAAAATTAATTTATAGAGCTTCACTCATTCACCAACCAAGAGTGAAAATCTTAGAGTTTGTAATAGCTCTCATCTTCCACTGCCTATCCAAAGCGCACAAGAATCAAGATATCTTTTGAAGGGGTTTTTTTGTGTGGCTATTGTATGGTAGGAATATAATGTCTAAGATAGTGAAGAAGAGGGGTAAACACCAACATGGAAAAAGTAATGCACATTTTTTTTGAAATGAGACATGAAAGGAAATGGAAACACATATTTATGAGGGAATAAAAATGTGAAATAAGACACAAAATTGAAAGGAAATATGAGGGGAATGAGAATATGGAATATTTAAAAACTCAAAACTTCTCCCAATGACATAAGAATATAAGACAAGTGTTCTTTTTCTTTTATTTTTTTATTTTTTTATTTTGTTCATTTTTTAAAAGTTGAACTTGAAAAAGATCTCACACTCATATCCAAACACATGATTTATCTCCTCATGAAACTAATTTTAATATTTATAATAAGATCAAAGGCTGAGAAATAGTGATTTTTTACCTACCCAAGACACAACCCAATTTTTTTGATTTTTTATTCAATTTTTTTAAATTTTTATTCAATTTTTTTAATTTTTTTGAACACTTGTCAATAAAATTTGAATAGTATGTCATAAGCATATATATATTTCCAAACCCTAATTAAGTAAAACCTCTCCCCCACACTAAAATGGATGATTTTCCTCAAGCATATGATAACATGGTGAAATCAACAAAGGGTACCCAAAAATGAAATCTATTTCCCCCCT
This sequence comes from Viscum album, assembly GCA_963277665.1. NCBI lineage: Eukaryota > Viridiplantae > Streptophyta > Magnoliopsida > Santalales > Viscaceae > Viscum > Viscum album. The sequence continues at coordinate 20,203,915 of OY728124.1, forward strand.
CACTTAAATTTCAAAAACATTATACAATGAAAATCAAGGTTTATATTGGGTGGGATAAGGTATTGGGCTTGTAATGTGGCTGTCAAAGAAAATGTTTTTATAGGTTTGAAGGGCTTTCAAAAAGAGGATTAATTTATGGTTATTAGGAGGTTATTTAGCTATTATAATTCTCATGTGGTTAGAAAAATGCCTCTATCATATTAATGCACACTAAAGGAGGAAATTTAGCTCGAATATCCACAAACTCAAGATTCACAAATGGGAGTGAAAAAAACTCATTTTGAAAATATGGCCATAGGTGGCCTTGGTATGACAACTAATTTTGTTCCTCACGGTTTTGGAAAAATAATTTTCCAAATCAAAAATTGAGCATTCAATTTTTTTTGGTTTTTTCACAATATTCTTTATACAAATTTATGATGAAAAAACAAGATTTTTGAGATAAAAGCATGTCTGTTGACTCCCCAAAAATGATGATTTTTTTCAAAACTCGATGGTGAGTAATCATGACTCTTGATTTTTCATATTTTTTTGTTATGATTTTTTTGTTTTTTTGTTTTTTAGGTTTTTTTAGTTTTTAATAAAGACAACCACATATAAGAGAAAGAGAAAAAGAAAGGTTTGTATAAATAAAGTGGTAAAAAATTAAAGATAGAGAAAGAATAAGAAAGAGGTAGAGAAAGGAAGAGAGAGAGTTAAAGGGAAAGAGGTTCCCCCTAGTTTGGATCTGGTGGGTTTCCATCTCCATCTAGTAGTGGGTCAACTGCAGAAGTTGGGGGTCTAATGGAAGTCGATATTGTTCCAGTATTGTGCATCCTCTCATGTTGATGCCTTAACTGATGTCCATTAATTGTGAATGTTCATTTGGAAGACGTGTCTTGTACTTTCACTTCACCAAATGGGTAAACATGAGAAACAATAAAAGGACCTTCCCAACAAGAATTAAGCTTACCTGGGAGAAGAAAAAATTGAGAGTTGAAAAGAAATACCTTTTTACCTTCATGGAATACCTTTCTCAGGATGTGTTTTTCATGGATTACATTAGCCTTTTCTTTGTATAGATTGGAATCCTCATAGGATTCAAGTCAAAACTCCTCTAGTTCATCCAATTGGTACAATATTTCTTCACCATATCTTTCACAATCAAAATTAAAAGTTTTCATATCCCAAAAAGACTTATGTTGGATTTAAATTGGCAAATGACACACTTTACTAAAAACTAGCCTAAAAGGAGACATCCCAATGGGTGTTTTATAGGGAGTCTGATAAGCCCAAAGTGTTTCACTAAGTCTTTCAGGCCATTCTTTTCTAGTGGGTTTTACAATTCTCTCAAGCACTCTTTTCACTTCTCTATTAGAAAGTTCAATGATTCCATTTGTTTTGGGGTGATATGTAGTTGAAGTTTTTTGTAAAACCCCATTCTTTTTCAAAAAAGATTCCATGGTTCTATTACAAAAATGGGTTCCTAAGTCACTGATTAAGGAAAGAGGTGTGCCAAATCAGTGGAAGATGTGCATCTTTAGGGACTCATTAACAATATGTGAATCATCCTTTCTAGTGGGTTTAGCCTCAAACCACCTAGAAACATAATCAACCACAATAAGGATGTTTTAGAATCCATTGGAAGGGGGTAATAGTCCCATGAAATCGATTCCCCAGACATCGAAGATCTCACATAAGATTAAAGGATTTTTGGGAATTTCATTTCTTTTGGAAGTTGTGCCAAACTTTTGGAAAGTGGGACATGATTGAAAGATTTCATGTGAGTCCTTGAAGAGTGAAGTACAGAAGAATCCATATTCTAGGACTTTTCAGGAAGTCCTTTGTGGTCCAAAGTGGCCACCACCAGGCATTGAGTGACAAAATTCTAAGTTGGAAGAATGTTCATTTTCATCAACACATCTCTTTATTACCATGTCAACCCCAGTTTTCCAAAATTTATTTTCTTTTCAAACATAGTATTTTTAATCACTTTTCAACTTCATTTTTTTTGAAATATTCTCAGGAAAAACACCAAAAACCAAGCAATTTACAATTGGGGCATACCATGGTATTTTTGGAGTGACAGATGAAAGGTGATCAGTAGGGAATTTAGGATCGATTATTTCAAAATGAGAAGAATTAGAAATTCTACTCAAGTGATCATCCACATGGTTTTTTTTTCTAGGAATATATTTTATTTCGAGGTCAAAATCTTAGAGAATTTGGATCCATCTTATTAGCCTCGGTTTGGAATCAATTTTCTTGAGTAAAAACTTTATAGTAGAATGGTCTATGAAGATGGTGATTTTGGCACCTAAGAGATAGGGATGGAATTTATCTAAGGCAAAAACTACTGCTAAAAGTTCCTTTTCAGTCACAATGTAGTGAGATTTAGTTTGATCCAAAGTTTTTGTGGCATAATAAAAAACATGAGGAATTTTTTCCTTTCTTTGACCAAGAATATCCTCAAAGGCTCTATCAGAAGCATCACACATCAAGTCAAAGGGTAAGAACCAATCTAGGGGTTGGATTATCGGGGAAGATGTAAGAGCAGTTTTGAGTTCAATGAAGGATCTCTTTCAAAACTCATAGAAATTGAAAGTGACATCATTTTGGAGAAATAAAGTGAGTGGGATGGAAATATTACTGAAGTTATGGATGAATCAATGATATAAACCAGCATGACTGGGGAATGAATGGATATCTCGAACAGAGGTGGGTTCAGGAAGTAATTAGATCACTTCAATTTTGGCAGGATCAACTTCAATACCATATTTTGAAACCATGTGCCCTAGAAGAATCCCATTTGAAACCATGAAGTGACATTTTTCAAAATTTAACACAAGGTTACACTCGACACACTTTTGAAGGAATAGAGAGAGTGAATGCAATCAATATTAAAATGACTCACCATAAATGGTAAAGTCATCCATGAATAATTCCATGTAGTGTTCAATGAATTCAGAAAAGATACTCATCATAAACCTCTAGAATGTTGTAGGATCATTGCAAAGGCCAAAAAGAATTATCCTATATGCATATGTTCCAAAGGGGAAAGTGAAAGTATCCTTTTCTTGGTCTTGAGGTGTGATTGGGATTTGTAAATAGTCAATGTATCCATCAATAAAGAAATAGTGTGACTTTCCAGCTAATCGTTATAGCATCTAATCAAGGAATGGAAGAGGGTAGTGATCTTTTCATGTTTCAACATTCAATTTCCTATAGTCGATGCACACACACCATTTGTTTTTCACTTGAGTTTTGACCACCTCTCTATGTTCATTTGTGACAACAGTTATCCCACATTTCTTGGGTAAAACTTGAATTGGACTAACCCATTCACTATTAGAAATTCGGAAGATAATACCAGCTTGAATAAGCTTGGTGATCTCTTCCCTAACTACCTCAAGTATGAGTGGATTGAGTCTTCTTTGGGATTATCTACATGGTTTGGAAGATTCTTAAAGATGGATGTGATGCATGAAAAGGCCAGGGTTGATTCCTAGTATGTCATATAGGGTCCAACCTAAGGCCTTTTTGTTTTCCTCTAACACCTGAACAAGTTTGGACTCCTCAGTTTCAGTAAGTGAAGTGGAGATAATGACAGAATATGAGTGATCATGGAAAAGGAATGCATATTTTAGGTGTCCAGGAAGAGGTTTCAAATCAGTATCATCTTTCATTTGTGGGTTATACAACTCATGAACAAGGGAAGGGGCTTTAATTGATTTAATTAATTTTCCTTAATACTACCAAAGGTGGAGCAGTAGAGATCAGAGTTGACATGGGATTCAAGAGAGTTTTCAAGATCCTCTAGATTTATTGAGTCTATGAATGAGAGGTCAACATCAACTTCACCATTTATAACTTGGTTAATCATGGTTCATATTTCACAAGATCCTTTGTCATTATAACATGAAGAATATGATGGAATGGGGTTCAATTGACTCTTAGAAGTGTCCTCGGAATCATGGATTGAGAATGCAGAGTGATCCTCAGATGGGTATTGTATGGCTTGGAAAATGTTGAACTTGACCAGTTGGTCACAAAATTCCATGGATAAGATGCCTGAATGGACATCAATCTTGGTTCTAGCTGTCATTAGGAATGGTATTCCTATAATTAGGGGAGATAAAGAAGATTTCATCTCACCTTCCATGTTAAGGACATAGAAATCAACTGGGAAGATAAGATCATTAACATGAACAAGGATATCCTCAATTATACCCTTAGGACTAGCAGTTCTTTGATTGGATAATTGAATGACAACACCCGTTGGATGTAAGGGACCTAGACCAAGGTTGGAGAAGATGGATTTTGGCATGACATTAATTGAATCTCCTAGGACTATGAGTGCTTAATCAAAGTTGGAACTTCCAATTTGGCATGGAAACGTAAAGGTCCCTAGATCTTTGTACTTTATGGGAATAGAATGTTGGGTGGAAACATTTTCAAAGTTCCTAAGTTGTCTCTTATGGGTACAAAACTCCTTGAGAAACTTGTCATACTTAGGAATTTGTTTAATGGCATCTAAGAGGGGAATGTTAACTTCAACATGTCTAAACATGTCAAGCATTTCAGGATCAGGTTCAAAGGATTTATTTGGCTTAGAAATGACTTGAGGAAAAGGAATTGGGTTCCTAAGTGGAATAGAAGGAGGTGAGGGAATGAATTCAGATTCCTTTTAACGTTTTTTTCTTTTCATTTTCTATGTCAACATTTAAAGGGGGGGTTGGAGGACTTATCTTGAGGCATAACAATCTGCTTCCCCAATCTAAGTGCAATTGAACTTACATTACCCTTGGGGTTGGGTAATGGTTGAGTTGAAAGTTGGGAAGAATTTGATTGTTGTTGCTGGATTAGGTGGGATGCAAGTTGACCAATTTGGGTTTCAATATTTTTAAGGCTAGAATGGGTGAAAGATGCAAGATCTTCAACTGTACTTTCCCATGGTTTCTTGGAATAAGAGGCTTGTAACAGATTGGGATTGCCTTGATTTTGGTTCTTAGGAAAGCGATTGTATTAGTTTGGGAATTGGGAAGGCTCACTGGGATAGTGGAAGCCTGGAGGAGGAAGAGGAGGATTGTTCCTTTGAGGTTTAGGAATAAAAGGATAAGGTTGTCAGAAGTTACCAACACCTTGGCTGTATTGAAATTGGTTTTGGTTTTGAGGAGGGAATTGAGGGGGATGAGAGATGAGATTACCATACCTTAGTCCTTGGTTATAGTAAGAAGAGAAGGGTTCATAGTGAGGTTGGTTGAAGTTTCTAACGAACTGACCTGGTTTTTGAGGGTTGGGATTCCACTGAGCATATGATGCACTGAGCTCATTGATCCAGATGAATTAGAGGGAACCTCTTGAAGTTGTGGACATGTTTCATTAGGATGAGATGGGGAGCTACAGATTTCACAATTCTTGATAGGTCCAGGGAACAGAGATTGTGGAGAAGATGAGGTTGGGGCTTTGGATTCCACAGCTAGTTGGCGCACAAGACCTGTAAGTTCACTCATCCACTCGGTCATCTTGTTCTTCTCTATGGATTGATTGTGTTGGACTTGTTTGAATTGATCATGTGCTCAAGTATGGAATTGTTGTGTGTTTTTAGCCATGTTGCTTATGATATCTCTTACAGATGCAGGAGTTTTATTAACCAGAGCACCGCCACTTGCGGTATCAATGAGAGTTCTCTCCATAGCCAATAAAACCTCATAGAAGTATTAGATCAGGTGTTGCTCAGGGATTTGGTGGTGTGGGCAGGTTCAACCATCTTTTTGAACCTCTTCCAGTATTCATGGATTTATTCACTTAGGAATTGATGAATACAACTTATTTTCTTTTCGAATAGAAGTAGTACAAGAAGCAGGAAAGAATTTCTCTAAGAAGAGTCGCTTAATGTAATTCTATGTGGTTATGGAACATGTAGGTAGGTATTAAATCCATGACTTAGTAGTTTTATCTAGTTAGAAAGGTAATTCTTGGAGTTTTAGTTGTTCCTCAAAAACCCCTTGAGGCTCCATGGTAGAGAACACCACTTGGAACTCTTTAAGGTGGAGATGTGGATCCTCACCGGGTAGCCCGTGGAAATGAGGGAGAAGATGAATGAAACCCAATTTGAGTTCAAAGTCAGCTTCTATGTTTGGATATTGAATACCAAGAGGCTGGTAATTCATATCAGGGGCAACAAGTTCTTTAAGTATTTGTTTCCTAGGATTGGCCATATCTAATTCAATTGGTTGGAAAAGGATATGTTCTTGAATGAGTTGATTATCTCTTATGTTCCACCTAAGTTGGAAAAGTTTTCTCTCAATTTCATGGTCAAAAAAATCCAAGGGACTTTTTGGGAGGCTATGGGGCATTCATAGAGATGTTGGAAGAAAGAGGAAGATAGGTTTTCCTTTGTGTTTTTTTTAAATTTTTTAAATATTTGTTTTTTTTTGTTTTTTTGTTTTTTTTAAAATAACCAGAAAATAATGACTACATAAAGCACCATACCCAGCAACAACTCCATTTTAAAGTGCATGGCCAATTTTCTCCAATCAACTGGTCAAGGTTCCGGTGCTCTTCTAATGTGTATAGTAGCACTCAAGTTGAATCCTCAGCGATGATACTTTTTAATAGTTAGTTGTTTTTAGTTGATTGTATTTTGATTGGGGGAGGGGGGGGGTTGTTTGCAGAGATTAATTGAAATTATTGATTGATTAAGATTGATTTAACAATTTGATAAATATTGGGATGAGTTCATCATTAGGTTGTTAAGTTTGTGATATCCTTGAGCTTTGCTTTATATTGCATTAAACTAACACCCATGTCACAAGTTGACGTTGATTGGAATTTCTAAGTGTTAAGGCTTTAACCAAAGCCTTAACTTAACTTAGGGTTCTAATATTAATCATATATTGTTTATGGTAGTGTATTTATGGTTCCAATAATCCATGTAAACCACTTGTTAAACAAAACAAGTCATTAATCCATGACATGTTAAGTCCAACATACACAATGTTAATTTAAAAAATATTTATCGATAAAAATCTCTCAATAACTTAACATACCTAAATTATGACTCACCCCAATGAGAAATTTACTCATCCATTAATAGGGTTATTAATATGGTAATATATAATTATGGCGATGAATTATAAATAGAGAAAAAAGAATGGGATAAGAAAAGAGTAGTGAGTCGAACACACACGATCGTTGAAGAGAGTTAAAAAAATGGCTTTCGATTGAATGAGGAAGAAAAATAAGGGGAAGGGTTTTAAATTGATTGAAACTATTTTAAGAAAATTAATATTAAACTACATAAGGTGGATGAGAATAAGTGATCTTGGAGAAGAAACATGCATTAAAATAAAATTACAAAAGAAAGACTTACAATATTACAACAAAGAAGAATACAAAAGTAAATAAAAACAAAGATAGGAGGATGGGTATCTCAAGTAAAAACTTGAGTATGGAAGATCCTCCCAGGCCCTTTTAAAGTCTCTAGGCGTGCTAATATGTGATTCTCTCTTCTTAAATGCCAACTCCTTTGAAGGAGAGGAGGGGGATGTATTTATAGCCCAAGGAAGTGGACTATTTTCATTCCCAATCTGTCCATCCACTTAGCTTGACAATTGGGACATCCGGATAGATGAATCTAGAGATATCTTCTTATTCAAATTTGTATATAATAATGTTGTGCAACTACTCTCAAAATTTAGAGGAATTTGGACTTATGGAGCCAAAGTTATGGAAGTTTAGATAAACAATATTAATCTGTCCATTTCTATCCATGCTTTTTCGATGGCCAAAATGTGAATGGATTTTGGAATAGAAAGATCCCTTCAAATACTAATTCTTTCTTCAAATACATCGGCCGAATATATCTGTTATTCCACACTGAAAAACCTCAGCTTAATTTTATGTCTATATCCGGATACATATCATGAATACTGTACTGATTTTAATTCACGACAAGAATGGTGGGCTGAGTTTAAATGAATCTTTTGGGCCCCTTTTATTTGGATTTGGGCCTTGAAATTTTTATCCAAGATGACTTACATTTTCCACCAAACTCTTTAGGAGATTAATGAAATTTTTATGACCAGATTGATCCCAAAAAATAAATCTGCATGGCTGGTCTAGTTTCTTCATAGATTCTGTAGGCCTTCTTGTGTGGTCCATATGGGCATTCAAATGGCAGAAGTGGCCCATGATCCCTTCTAATGAAATGTTGTATATTGAATTAGGAATCCTATAAAATAAGAACCACATAATTTGATCATTAGGGTGATAGTTAGAAATAAAAAAGTAAACTGACTCAATTGGACTACTTCTAAAAAATGCTTAAAAATTATATTTAGTATTAAAACATTAATATTTCACACAAATTATGCACATTTCATATAAAATCAGTAAAGAGAGTATATAATAAGCCATGAAAATATTTATAACATAAAATAATTTTCAAGGATTTAAAATTTATAAAATGAATGAAAAAAATTAATTTTAAATATAATAGTTTATGAAGAGTTTTATGCTATACAACCCCCTGATTGTGAACATGAAAAATATAGTAATCATATTTATAAACTTTCTAAAGATTTATATAGACTTAAGAATAACCCTCATGCATGATATAAAATATAATCTCATTTTTTATTAAAGAATGGATTTGTTAAAGGAAAATTTGAACTTAATTTCCTTATTATGAAATATTATTAGGATATTTTGATTATTCAAATTAATGTTGTCGATATTATATTAATATATTCTATTGAATTTTCATATAAATAATTTTACAATTTAATGACCAGTGAATTTTACATGATATTTATAGGAAAATTAAAATTATTTCCAAGACTTAAAATTTATCAAATAAATAATGGAATATTATTAAATCAATGTAAGTTTTATAAATAGTTAGTTATGATATTAAAATTTTATTATATAAAAAGTTTAATAACCCTTATGAGTACTAAAAGTAAACTAGATTATGATATAATAGGTAAATAATTAGATATTAAAGTTTTCAAAGGTATTAAATGCAGTTTTCTTTATCTAATCTCTAGTATACATGATTTGATGTTTAGTTTCTACATGTGTTATTCGTTTCAATTTGAACATAAGTAAATTCAATTAGAAATTTCAAAAGAATTATTATATATGTTTAAGGAGCTATTAATCATGATTTTTTATCTATAAAATAGTATTTTTAATATAATTAGTTATCATGATTATGATTTTAGAAGAATTAGAATTGATAGAAAGAGTAATTCTGGTATGTGTCATATTTTAGGAAAGAGTTTGATTTATTAATGTTTTAAGAAATATTTTTAAGTTGTTTTATTTACTTACGAAGAAAAATACATTGGTGTAATTAGTTATTATAATCAATCTTTATAGATTAAGAAAACTTTATTATATTTTGATGTTTATTTTTATAAAATTAAAATTCATTGTGATAATGTATATGCTATTTATATTTATAATAATCATTTAAAACATTCTATAACTAATCATATAAAATCAAAGTATCATTATAATCATGATCATGTACAAAAATAGTTATAATTTTATAATATACTTCTACAGATGATAAATTGGAAGATATATTTAATAAACCTTCAGATGTTATGAAGTTTGAAAATATTTAATTTGAACTTAGAATATTACAAGCTTAAATTGTATAGATAAAATATTAAGTGTCTAACCACTATTACTATTTCAAACTGTTTCCATGGATCTTTTGTAGAATATTTTTCATTTACGATTTTTTGAATAATTAAACACAAATTATTATATCTATTTTGAATAGTAAATGATGAACTTTAAGGGAAGTTATCACTTTTTTATTATATCTTTATTTTCTATGTTAATTTAATAACTACATATATTTTAACAAATTAATTATTTTTAAGTATCCCTTAATTTAGGGGGAGTCATGTATTAATAATTAGTATTAAGATTTGATATCATGGAAATGTTTATTTTTAATTAACCAAGATTCATTTTTCTTTAAGTGTGATTTTGTGTTTACTATTTTATTTATTCATAACGGGGGAGAATTATTTTAAAAGGATGAGTTTTTTGGGAAATCATTTATTTCAGTTATTTTAAAAAAAAAATTATTTATAAAAATGGGGATATTTTTATTATATTTAAAAAATTGGTTTTGGGATTACCAAAATGGGGGAGATTTTTAGAGTTTGATATTGGGTATAGTGTTAGAGTTTGATTTGTTGCAGCGGACAACAGGTTAGTAGGGAGAAAAGTAGTGTTTTTATTTTGAACCAATGCTTATAAAGGAGGGTAAGAGTTTTGAAAGAGATCTTGGGTATCAATAAGAAGATTTTTCCCATAGAATATCTTAGAGTTCAAATCTCAACAAGTCTGCTTCTTGTAAAGTACTTTGTTAAGGTAGTGGAAAGAGTATCGAGTCACATTTTGAATTGGAAGAATCACTTTTTATCCTTTGGTGGGAGAATCTCCTTGGTTGACAGTGTGTTGAAATCCTCTCCCATGCATTTATTCTTGACCACTAAAGTTAAAAAGTCAGTTATTTCAATATTAGATAAGTTAATAGGAACTTTCTTATGGGATTCTTGCAAATAAGGGAAGTATCGTTATGCTGTTGGGGTTCTATAGAGAAACCAGTTTTTGAGGGGGGGTATCGAATTTCATAGAATTACTGATACTATGAATGGGATACATGAAATTTTGTCCCAAGAATACATTGAGGGGAGATATTTATGGGGTTATTTCACGAATAAGTAATATGGATATGTAGAGGAACCAAGTAAAGGAAGAATATCCTTGCTTTGGAATTCTGTTTCTCCTTAAATCTTTGAATTCGAGGGTAAAATGTGATAGATAATTAGAAGGGGAGATATTTTTTTTGACATTACAGGTGGCTGGATAATATTCCTGGTTTTCCTAGCTTCCCACTGTAATGACCCAAAGTTTCATTAATGGAAAATCCCTCTTGATCCAGTTAAATGTTTCTTTATGAAAAATGTTTTTATAAGATGTTAACTTCTTTAGTTTTATGTTAAGATTTGTGACCGTTACTTTTATAGCCGTTGAACAGTGATCATATGATTAGTATAAATATAAGGCTTTAACGAACCCATTTCTACTCAGACAAAGGAAGCGATGGCCTCATCCAGTAGAATTTCCCCTTACGAAGCCCATTTGTCGGAGCTCGGAAAAGAGGTGGCGTCTTTGGGCTTCGCCCTTGACCAAGCCCAAGCTGAGCTTCATTATGTCAAGCTTGAACGGGACCGTCTATGGGAAAAGTGGAAGTTGATAGAGATTACCACTCGAGCGATGTTATCCGAGCCGCTCCAAGAGTCTGTCACCATCACACACCTTACCCTTAGGTCTTATGCGGCTATTTTAAGGGGTTATATAACAAATAAATATCACCATGTTCATGTACATTATTTTTTTATATAATAATGAATATAATTTCTAGTCATTTTTGATACATTGTAATTAGTTTTTAAAGTACAAATGGCGTTTTTAGTTATTATTTAATTAAGAAATATATTTTATTAAATTAAACGATTTTTGAATTAAATAATAATTTAATAAAATATTATTATTAATATTAAATTAATTTTTATTAAATATAAATGATCTTATAATTTTATGAATGCAATTAAAATTTTTATTAAGGTTTGAAAGCCATTTCTGTCAAAACCCGTGAATTTTTTATAAATGTCGGTTTTTATTTTAAAAGTGAAAATTCACATATTTAGAAAATTATTTAGATAAAATAAATATTATTTTTGGAATCAGGACGTTGAAATTATCCAACGGTGAATTTTTCATAATTTTCTGAGACAGTCAAATTTTTGGGTAAAAATTAAATACCATTTAAATATATAATGTGTTTTATGACATCATAATGACCCAATGGTGATGTAATAAAATACCATAATCCTTATGTTCGGCAAATATGTGTTTTATCATTAAAATAATTAAGTTTTTGGTTTGTTTGACTTACTTTTCAAAGCATTAATGGAGCCCTCAAGACTTATTCAACACTTTGCCTTTTTAAATTAATTTCCATGAGAGTGTGACTCACCTCCACATAAGCAACCCTAATTTTTTAATAAGTTTGGAACTTGGCCTTGTAAAATGTTGCTTTCCTCTTTCCTTTTCCAGAAACCATGGGCAAATACCATGAGATGGTTTGTGGTTTGGATTATTTTAATATAAGGGGTCCCAAACCCAAATAATAAAGAATTCCCTCACCTTTCTTATATAAATCCACCCAAGCTCCCACTTCCTCCTCACTCAAAGCCCTTTGAGTTCGTCCAACCTCTGCCCTACTCTCTCTAGAATCCTCTCAAGGTTCCCCAAGCTCCCAAGAAGCCTCTCAGAAGCCTCTCTCTAGCCTTTGGAATCACACTTCCAAGTAAGGGTTTTTTCTTCCTTTCTCATTTTTGTCAATTTTATTTAAGTTGTATTGAAATTTTAATTTCAATTATGAATGCTGGGGTATGGTTTCACACCTCCCCCATACTTCCCTCTTATTTTTTGAATGATGGGAGACCCCTTTCTCTCTCATTAAATGCCTCCCATGTACACCCGTTACTATGCCGAAATTCTGAAAGGAACTTTTTTCTCCTCTTTTATATTCAAGCAATACTTTTGTATCATGAATCTAAATTCCTTTTCAATTGTTGGGACATGTATATATATGACCTCCTTACTGTCCATTACATTTAAATATGATGAGTAACCCCTTTCTCTCTCATCAACCATTTTTATGAATTCTTATGTCACGTCGTTACACTGCCGAAATCACACCGATTTTCTAAGCCAATATCATTGTGTAGTGAATACCATGCCCATTTCTCCATCAAGGGTATTCACCTTTATGCACATTTACTTATTGATTATAAAGTTTCATGTATGAATTCCACATTCCCTTATCGTGGAATAAATTATTATGTTTTATGAATCCATGTTTTATGATCCATGTGGCACACTTATGCATGAAATGAAATGTTTAAGAAGGGTGTGCCCTTATAGCGCTCCAATGCATTAGGTAAAGTATAGTATCATTATACGTCATGTGCAAGTGTTGACTCATGCTAATTCAAGTGCAAAAAGGGTTTACTCGTGCTTCAAGTGCAATGAGGGTTTACTCATGCTCCATGTGCAATGAGCCTTGGCTCATGCTAATTCAATGTTAAGTGTTGTTGCCACATTTCCATGTTATGATTATCATGCTTTATCATGCCTTTATGTTCATGTTACTCTTATGATCTATTGATATTCCTATTGCCTAACATGTATTGAACTCCTGATGTTATTCATTGTGTACTCCCTTACTGGGCTTTATAGCTCACCCTTTTCTTATGCATGTCCTCAGGTTATCCCATGCAATGCTAAGTACGAAGGAATGTAGTGGTCATGTAAAGGAAGTTTTCAATAAAGATGTTGTATTTCAGGTTTAAATTTTTTATGTAATGATCCTAAGCCCCAAATACACTAAACCTCTCGATCTTCTTTGTTGTATCAAGTGAAGTTATATGTAATAAAGCATGTTTAAGTTGTAATAGAAAGCAGGGTTGTCATAGTTGGTATCAAAGGATAGGTTTAGTTATTTTTGGGATTAGGAAACCCTAGTAAAGCCTTAGATACAAGACTAAGTATAATAAAAAAATACCTAAGTTTTGGTAAATACTAAGTAAGTTGTTAATTAAACAAATACATCCCTGTCTGGATACGAGCAGGTAGAGGCGGCTCTGGCACAGATGTATCCTAGGGGTAAAACCCGAAAATACCGCTTTGAGCTAGACTCGAACTGGAACTGGTGAATGACAACGGGCCTTACAGTACTCTTGGTTACGACACTCCCGGGGGATATGTTTTGATGAATTCACAATCTTAGTATGAACCCTTATTATGGGAAAAATGCCCCTAAGAATATATGTTAGAAGGAAGATCATGAAAAGCCGGGATTGAATCCTATAGACTCATGAGTTAAAGAGATTAAAGTTTATTTATAAGTCATCAACTTTTGTCTTTGGATTACCCTTTATGTGTTACCCCTAACTTTCCTTTTATTCCAGCCAATGGCCAGTAATAGGAGAACTCGGGCTAACAACCGTTGTGAAGATCAGTGTGATGATTGTACTAATGAGATGCCCAATCCAATGGGAGCGGGAATCGCAAAATTTGTCACACTTCTCTCTCAGCTAACTCAAGTTTTGAATAGAAACACGGGTCAAGAGGAACGGTCAACCCCCCCTAAGAAAGAACAAGTCGTTATCGAGAGATTCATGAGACAAAGGCCTCCTACTTTTAGTGGATCATCTGATCCCACGATTGTTGAGCAATGGATCAACTCCATTGAAAAGATATTCTCTATCCTTCAATGTTCTTAACAAGATAAGATTCTCCTGGCGGTTTATCGTATGGAGGGTGAAGCTGATCAATGGTGGACGTTGATCAAAAATACGAAGCCTAAGGAGGAGATCGAGGCTTTGGAATGGAAGGAATTCCGGAAGATGTTTTTCGATAAATATTTTCCGCGCACCCTCCATCTTAATATGGAAAGGGACTTCCTTTCCCTCAAGCAAAAAGATGAAGAATCTGTGGGAGCATATGAGGAAAACTTCACAAGGCTTGCACGATACGCTTCCAGATTTGTCGTTACCCCCGAATGCAAGGTTGACCGCTTCTTTGGTGGGCTGAAGCCTAGCTTGCGGAAAGCATTAGCGATCTGTGACTTCGACAGCTATGAGAAAATTGTCCGATGTGCCCTCAAGGTTGAAATGGATATCGGAGAATCACAGGGGTATCATGGGGACAAGAAGCGTAAGGTGGACTTCAATGCTGGTGGTCCGATGGATAAATCCAACGACGCTAAGAAGTTCAAGCACCCCACTTGCCAAAAGTGTGGAAAGAAGCACCCTGGAAATTGCCTTAGGGGGACAAGAAAATGCTTCAGGTGTGGAAGAGAAGGGCACCGTGCTGTTAACTATTAGAAACAAGGACCCGCGGTTACGACAGAGGAGAGGAACGCTCCGTTCGAACCTCAACGCGTTGTTCAATGATACAAATGCAAAGAACCGGGTCATTTTGCAAATCAGTGCCCTAATCCAAGGGTTATCAGAGGCAACCAGCATCCTCCAAGACAGCAAGGAAGAACTTTTACCATCACTTCTGCCGAAGTGAACCCCGACAACGAAGTGGTGACAGGTATGCTAGTTATTCATTCAAGAATAGTGAACGTACTTTTTGATTCAGGTTCTACGCATTCTTTTATATCTCAAAAGTTTAGTAGAACAATCCATGCACCACCACAAATCGTGGAAGTAAAGATGTTGGTGAGTACGACAAATGGGGCAATCATTTCATCCCATGAGTATAAGTCCTCCCCTGTTATAATCTGTGGATTGAATTTCCCGGCGAACCTCATCATACTCCCTTTGGTGGAATTTGATGCAATTCTTGGCATGGATTGGCTTTCCTTATATAGAGCCAACATAAATTGTCGGGAGTGGGAAATCACACTCCATATGGAGAATCGACCCCCGATTCATTATAAGTGTTAGGAGGAAGATGAATCTCCTTTAGCTCCATCATCTCAAGCATGGATATTACTGCCTTATGAGCACGCATATCTGGCTCAGATGATTGAGTCCAAGGAAGAAACCACCCTTGAAGAAATGCCTATTGTGAGGGAATTCACTGAAGTATTTCCCGAGGAACTTCCTGGTCTTCCTCCAAGAAGAGATGTTGAGTTCTCAATTGAACTTATACCTGGGGTGCTACCAATATCCAAGACTCCATATAGAATGGCTATTGTTGAGCTTGAAGAGCTGAGGAAACAACTACAGGAGAATTTGGATAAAGGGTTTATACGCCCAAGTGCATCACCATGGGGTGCACCAGTCCTCTTCATCAAGAATAAGGATGGGTCAATGCGGCTTTGCATCGATTATCGTGAACTTAACAAAATCACGATAAAGAACAAGTATCCTCTCCCAAGAATCGATGACTTGTTTGATCAGCTGCGTGGAGAACAATACTTCTCCAAGGTGGAATTGTGGTCGGGATATTATCAAGTAAGGGTGAAGAAGGAAGATATCCCCAAGACTACTTTTAGTACAAGGTACAGGAACTATGAATTCATAGTAATGCCTTTCGGACTCACCAATGCTCCAAAAATATTCATGGACTTGATGAATAGAGTCTTTAGAGATTACCTAGACAAATTTGTGGTAGTCTTTATAGATGATATTCTAATATACTCCAAAACCAAGGAGGACCATGAGGAGCATTTAAGAACTGTACTGGAGAATTTGCGCAAGGAGAAGCTCTATGCCAAGTACATCAAGTGTGAGTTCTGGTTGAAGGAGGTCTCATTATTGGGCCATATCATCACAAGAAATGGGATATCTGTGGACCCCTCCAAAACAGATGCAATTGAGTGATGGCCGAGGCCAACATCGGTAACTGATATCCGTAGCTTCTTGGGGTTAGCTGGATATTATCGACGATTTGTGAGAAATTTCTCATGATTGTCCAACCCTCTTACCAAGCTAACTCAAAAGGGAGTAAAGCTTTCTTGGAGTGATGAATGTGAAGAAAGCTTCAAGGAGTTGAAAAGGGGGCTTATCACTGCACCCGTGCTCACTTTACCCACAAGTGGGGAGCTTTTGTGGTATTCAGTGATGCTTTGAAGAAGGGATTAGGATGTGTGCTGATGCAGAATGATAAAGTGATATCCTATGCCTCAAGGCAGTTGAAAATCCATGAGCAAAACTATCCAACGCATGATCTGGAGTTGGCGGCGGTGATCTTTTCCTTGAAAATCTAGCGGCATTATCTCTATGGAGATAAATGTGAGATATATACTGACCACAAGAGTCTTAAATATATATTCACACAGAAAGAGATTAATATGCGCCAGAGAAGATGGATAGAGCTCATGAAGGATTATGACTGTTCAATACATTACCACCCTGGGAAAGCGAACAAGGTGGCAGATGCCCAAAGTAGAAAGGATCCATCGATTCTATCAATGATGAGAATTGAGAATGATCCAATCTTCTTAGACTTAATGAAGATGGATGTGGGAATCATAAAGAAGGGAACATCATCAATCCTTTCACAAATAATTGCTTAACCATCTATTTTGGAAAGGTTAAAGGATGCTCAAAAGGATGATGCGGGAATCCAAGAAAAATTGGAAGCTATCAAAAAGGGAAAATCCTCAGAGTTTAATGTTAATGAAGAAGGAATTGTGTGGTTTGGGAAAAGACTATGTGTTCCATCAAGTTCGGAGCTGAAGAAGGAACTTTTGGATGATGCACATAGTTCAAATTTCTCTATTCACCCAGGGAGCACAAAGATGTATCGAGATCTCCGAGAAAACTTTTGGTGGGATAATATGAAGAAGGAGATCACTGAATATACATCAAAGTGCCTGGTGTGTCAGCAATTGAAGGAAGAGAGGTAGAAGTCTAAGGGGATTATGCAACCATTTCCCATACCAGAATGGAAATGGGAGAACATCACCATGGAATTTTTCACTGGACTTCCAAGGACATCCAAAGGCAACAATGCAATCTGGGTTGTTGTGGATCGTCTTACAAAGACTGCACACTTCATTGCTATTCGAGAGGGTTTCTCTTTGGATCAACTAGCACGGATATATATCAGGGATGTGGTACAGTTGCATGGAGTACCACTATTTATTGTTTCTGATCGTGATCCAAGATTCACCTCTAAGTTTTGGAAGAGTCTTCAACAAGCTCTGAATACTGAACTGAACTTCAGTACGACCTATCATCCTCAAACTGATGTCCAATCTGAGCGGACTATCCAAACACTTGAGGATATGTTGAGAGCGTTCTCAATGGACTTTAAAGGAGGATAAGATCAACATATTCCTCTAGTTTAGTTCTCTTATAATAATAGTTTCCACTTGAGCATCCAAATGGAACCATATGAAGCCCTGTATGGGAAAAGGTGTAGAACACTGGCATGTTGGGATGAGGTCGGTGAACGTAAGCTGCTTGGACCAGAAATGGTCGAAGAAATGGTGGAGAAGGTGAAAACCATTCAGCAGCATATCAAGGCAGCCCAAAGTCGACAGAAGAGTTATGCAGATAATCGTCGACGAGACCTTAAGTTTAAAGTCAGAGACATGGTGTTTTTACGCATATCTTCGTGGAAGAAGGTCATGAGGTTTGGAAGGAAATGGAAGTTAAGTCCAAGGTACATCGGCCCCTTCGAGATTCTTGATCGTGTTGGGGTTGTGGCCTATCGAATAGAACTTCCACCTACTATGTCCAAGGTGCATGATGTCTTTCATGTATCCCTCTTAAGGAAGTACATACCAGACCCTTCACATGTACTCTCTTCTGAGGTGGTACAATTGGAAGATGATCTTTCTTATGAGGAGAAACCAGTGAAGATCTTAGATCGTAGACAAAAAGTTATACAAAATAAGACAATGCCCCTCGTCAAGGTGTTGTGGAGAAACCACAAGTTTGAATAAGAAACTTGGGAGTCGGAGGATATGATAAAGCTGAGTTACCCACATTTGTTTTAGTGTGGGAAAAGGAAAATTTCGAGGGAGAAATTTCTTAAGGGGGAAATATTGTAACGACCCAAAGTTTCATTAATGGAAAATACCTCTTGATACAGTTAAATGTTTCTTTATGAAAAAAGTTTTTATAAGATGTTAAATTATTTAGTTTTACGTTAAGATTTGTGACCGTTACTTTTATAGCCGTTGAACAGTGATCATCTGAGTAGTATAAATATAAGGCTTTAACGAACCCATTTCTACTCAGAAAAAGGAAGCGACGGCCTCATCCAGTAGAATTGCCCCTTACGAAGCCCATTTGTCGGATCTTGGAAAAGAGGTGGCATCTTTGGGCTTCGCCCTTGACCAATCCCAAGCTGATCTTCATTATGTCAAGCTTGAACGGGACCGTCTACGGGAAAAGTGGAAGTTGATAGAGATTACCACTCGAGCGATGTTATCTGAGCCGCCCCAAGAGTCTGTCACCATCACACACCTTACCCTTAGGTCTTATGCGGCTATTTTAAGGGGTTATATAACAAATAAGTAGCACCATGTTCATGTACATTATTTTTTTATATAATAATGAATATAATTTCTAGTCATTTTAGATACATTGTAATTAGTTTTTAAAGTACAAATGACATTTTTAGTTATTATTTAATTAAGAATTATATTTTATTAAATTAAAGGATTTTTGAATTAAATAATATTTTAATAAAATATTATTATTAATATTAAATTAATTTTTATTAAATATAAATGATCTTATAATTTTGTGAATGCAATTAAATTTTTTATTAAGGTTTGAAATCCATTTCTGTCAAAACCCGTGAATTTTTTATAAATGTCGGTTTTTATTTTAAAAGTAAAAATTCACATATTTAGAAAATTATTTAGATAAAATAAATATTATTTTTGGAATCAGGACGTCAAAATTATCCACCAGTGAATTTTTCATAATTTTCTGAGACAGTCAAATTTTTGGGTAAAAATTAAATACCATTTAAATATATAATGTGTTTTATGACATCATAATGACCCAATGGTGATGTAATAAAATACCATAATCCTTATGTTCGGCCAATATGTGTTTTATCATTAAAATAATGAAGTTTTGGTTTTGTTTGACTAACTTTTCAAAGCATTAATGGAGCCCTCAAGACTTATTCAACACTTTGCCTTTTTAAATTAATTTCCATGGGAGTGTGACTCACCTCCACATAAGCAACCCTAATTTTTTAATAAGTTCGGACCTTGGCCTTGTAAAATGTTTTTTTCCTCTTTCCTTTTCCAGAAACCATGGGCAAATACCACGGTATGGTTTGTGGTTTGGATTATTTTAATATAAGGGGTCCCAAACCCAAATAATAAAGAATTCCCTCACCTTTCCTATATAAATCCACCCAAGCTCCCACTTCCTCCTCACTCAAAGCCCTTGGAGTTCGTCCAAACTCTGCCCTACTCTCTCTAGAATCCTCTCAAGGTGCCCCAAGCTCCCAAGAATCCTCTCACAAGCCTCTCTCTAGCCTTTGGAAGCACACTTCCAAGTAAGGGTTTTTTTCTTCCTTTCTCATTTTTGTCAATTTTATTTAAGTTGTATTGACATTTTAATTTCAATTATGAATGTTGGGGTATGGTTTCACACCTCCCCCATACTGCCCTCTTATTGTTTGAATGATGGGAGACCCCTTTCTCTCTCATTAAATGCCTCCCATGTACACCCGTTACTATGCCGAAATTCTGAAAGGAACTTTTTTCTCCTCTTTTATATTCAAGCAATAATTTTGTATCATGAATCTAAATTCCTTTTAAATTGTTGGGAAATGTATATATATGACCTCCTTACTTTCAATTACATGTAAATATGATGAGAAACCCCTTTCTCTCTCATCAACCATTTTTATGAATTCTTATGTCACGTCGTTACACTGCCGAAATCACACCGATTTTCTAAGCCAATATCATTGTGTAGTGAATACCATGCCCATTTCTCCATCAAGGGTATTCACCTTTATACACATTTACTTATTGATTATAAAGTTTCATGTATGAATTCCACATTCCCTTATCGTGGAATAAATTATTATGTTTTATGAATCCATGTTTTAGGATCCATGTGGCACACTTATGCATGAAATGAAATGTTTAAGAAGGGTGCGCCCTTATAGCGCTCCAATGCATTAGGTAAAGTATAGTATCATTATACGTCATGTGCAATGAGTGTTGACTCGTGCTAATTCAAGTGCAACGAGGGTTTACTCGTGCTTCAAGTGCAATGAGGGTTTACTCATGCTCCATGTGCAATGAGCCTTGGCTCATGCTAATTCAATGTTAAGTGTTATTGCCACATTTCCATGTTATGATTGTCATGATTTATCTTGCCTTTATGTTCATGTTACTCTTATGCTCTATTGATATTCCTATTGCCTAACATGTATTGAACTCCTGATGTTATTCATTGTGTACTCCCTTACTGGGCTTTATAGCTCACCCTTTTCTTATGCATGTCCTCAGGTTATCCCATGCAATGTTAAGTACGAAGGAATGTAGTGGTCATGTAAAGGAAGTTTTCAATAAAGATGTTGTATTTCAAGTTTAAATTTTTTATGTAATGATCCTAATCCCCAAAGACACTAAACCTCTCAATCTTCTTTGTTTTATCAAGTGAAGTTATATGTAATAAAGCATGTTTAAGTTGTAATAGGAAGCAGGGTTGTCATAGTTGGTATCAAAGGATAGGTTTAGTTATTTTTGGGATTAGGAAACCCTAGTAAAGCCTTAGATACAAGACTAAGTATAATAAAAAAATCCCTAAGTTTTGGTAAATACTAAGTAAGTGGTTTATTAAACAAATACATCCCTGTCTGGATACGAGCAGGTAGAGGCGGATCTGGCACAGATGTATCCTAGGGTTAAAACCCGAAAACGCCGCTTTGAGCTAGACTCGAACGGGAACTGGTGAACGATAACGGGCCTTGCTTCACTCTTGGTTATGACACTCCCGGGGGATATGTTTTGATAAATTCACAATCTTATTATGAACCCTTATTAAGGGAAAAATGCCCCTAAGAATATATGTTAGAAGGAAGATCATGAAAAGCCTGGATTGAATCCTATAGACTCATGAGTTAAAGAGATTAAAGTTTATTTATAAGTCATCAACTTTTGTCTTTGGATTACCCTTTATGTGTTACCCCTAACTTTCCTTTTATTCCAGCCAATGGCCGGTAATAGGAGAACTTGGGCTAACAACCGTTGTGAAGATCAGTGTGATGATTGTACTAATGAGATGCCCAATCCAATGGGAGCAGGAATCGCGAAATTTGTCACGCTTCTCTCTTAGCTAACTCAAGTTTTGAATAGAAACACGGGTCAAGAGGAACGTTCAACCCCCCCTAAGAAAGAAAAAGTCGTTATCGAGAGCTTCATGAGACAAAGGCCTCCTACTTTTAGTGGATCATCTGATCCCACGATCGCTGAGCAATGGATCAACTCCATTGAAAAGATATTCTCTATCCTTCAATGTTCTGAACAAGATAAGGTTCTCCTGGCGGTTTATCGTATGGAGGGTGAAGCTGATCAATGGTGGACGTTGATCAAAAATACGAAGCCTGAGGAGGAGATCGAGGCTTTGGAATGGAAGGAATTCCGGAAGATGTTTTTCGATAAATATTTTCTGCGCACCCTCCATCTTAAGATGGAAAGGGACTTCCTTTACCTCAAGAAAAAAGTTGAAGAATCTGTGGGAACGTACGAGGAAAACTTCACAAGGCTTTCACGATACGCTTCCAGCTTTGTCGTTACCCCCGAATGCAAGGTTGACCGCTTCTTTGGTGGGCTGAAGCCTAGCTTGCGGAAAGCATTAGCGATCCGTGACTTCGACAGCTATGAGAAAATTGTCTGATGTGCCCTCAAGGTTGAAATGGATATCGAAGAATCACAAGGGTATCATGGGGACAAGAAGCGTAAGGTGGACTTCAATGCCGGTGGTCCGATGGATAAATCCAATGACGCTAAGAAGTTCCAGCACCCCACTTGCCAAAAGTGTGGAAAGAAGCACCCTGGAAATTGCCTTAGGGGGACAAGAAAATGCTTCAGGTGTGGAAGAGAAGGGCACCTAGCTGTTAACTATTAGCAACAAGGACCCGCGGCTACGACAGAGGAGAGGAACGCTCCGTTCGAACCTCAACGCGTTGTTCAATGCTACAAATGCAAAGAATTGGGTCATTTTGCAAATCAGTGCCCTAATCCAAGGGTTATCGGAGGCAACCAGCAACCTCCAAGACAGCAAGGAAGAACTTTTGCCATCACTTCTGCCGAAGTGAACCCCGACAACGAAGTGGTGACAGGTATGCTAGTTATTCATTCAAGAATAGTGAACGTACATTTTTATTCAGGTTCTACGCATTCTTTTATATCTCAAAAGTTTAGTAGAACAATCCCTGCACCACCACAAATCGTGGAAGTAAAGATGTCGGTGAGTACGGAAAATGGGGCAATCATTGCATCCCATGAGTATAAGTCCTCCCCTATTATAATCTGTGGATTGAATTTCCCGGCGAACCTCATCATACTCCCTTTGGTGGAATTTGATGCAATTCTTGGCATGGATTGGCTTTCCTTATATAGAGCCAACATAAATTGTCGGGAGTGGGAAATCACACTCCATATGGAGAATCGACCCCCGATTCATTATAAGTGTCAGGAGGAAGATGAATCTCCTTTAGCTCCATCATCTCAAGCATGGATATTACTGCCTTATGAGCACGCATATCTGGCTCAGATGATTGAGTCCAAGGAAGAAACCACCCTTGAAGAAATGCCTATTGTGAGGGAATTCACTGAAGTATTTCCCGAGGAACTTCCTGGTCTTCCTCCAAGAAGAGATGTTGAGTTCTCAATTGAACTTATACCTGGGGTGCTACCAATATCCAAGACTCCATATAGAATGGCTGTTTTGAGCTTGAAGAGCTGAAGAAACAACTACAGGAGAATTTGGATAAAGGGTTTATACGTCCAAGTGCATCACCATGGGGTGCACCAGTCCTCTTCATCAAGAAGAAGGATGGGTCAATGCGGCTTTGCATCGATTATCGTGAACTTAACAAAATCACGATAAAGAACAAGTATCCTCTCCCAAGAATCGATGACTTGTTTGATCAGCTGCGTGGAGCACAATACTTCTCCAAGGTGGACTTGTGGTCAGGATATTATCAAGTAAGGGTGAAGAAGGAAGATATCCCCAAGACTGCTTTTAGTACAAGGTACGAGCACTATGAATTCATAGTAATTCTTTTCGGACTCACCAATGCTCCAGCAATATTCATGGACTTGATTAATTGAGTCTTTAGAGATTACCTAGACAAATTTTTGGTAGTCTTTATAGATGGTATTCTAAAATACTCCAAAACCAAGGAGGACCATGAGGAGCATTTAAGAACTGTACTAGAGACTTTGTGCAAGGAGAAGCTCTATGCCAAGTACAGCAAGTGTGAGTTCTGGTTGAAGGAGGTCTCATTCTTGGGCCATATCATCACAAGAAATGGGATATCTATGGACCCCTCCAAAATAGAGGCAATTGAGGGATGGCCGAGGCCAACATCGGTAACTGATATCCGCAGCTTCTTGGGGCTAGCTGGATATTATCGACGATTTGTGAGAAATTTCTCATGATTGTCCAACCCTCTTACCAAGATAACTCGAAAGGGAGTAAAGTTTTCTTGGAGTGATGAATGCGAAGAAAGCTTTAAGGAGTTGAAAAGGAGGCTTATCACTGCACCTGTGCTCACCGTACCCACAAGTGGGGAGCTTTTTGTGGTATTCAGTGATGCTTTGAAGAAGGGCTTAGGATGTGTGCTGATGCAGAATGATAAAGTCATATCCTA
The DNA here is from genome assembly GCA_963277665.1 of Viscum album. Taxonomy (NCBI): domain Eukaryota; kingdom Viridiplantae; phylum Streptophyta; class Magnoliopsida; order Santalales; family Viscaceae; genus Viscum; species Viscum album. The sequence goes on from OY728124.1 coordinate 20,228,326, forward strand.
TGCCTCAAGGAAGTTGAAAATCCATGAGCAAAACTATCCAACGCATGATCTGGAGTTGGCGGCGGTGATCTTTGCCTTCAAAATCTGGCGGCATTATCTCTATGGAGAGAAATGTGAGATATATACTGACCACAAGAGTCTTAAATATATATTCAAACAGAAAGAGATTAATATGAACCAGAGAAGATGGATAGAGATCATCAAGGATTATGACTGTTCAATACATTATCACCCTGGGAAAGCGAACAAGGTGGCAGATGCCCTAAGTAGAAAGGATCCATCGATTCTATCAATGATGAGAATTGAGAAGGATCCAATCTTCTTAGACTTAATGAAGATGGATGTGGGAATCATAAAGAAGGGAACATCATAAATCCTTTCACAAATGATTGCTCAACCATCTCTTTTGGAAAGGTTAAAGGATGCTCAAAAGGATGATGCGGGAATCCAAGAAAAATTGGAAGCTATCAAAAAGGGAAAATCCTCAGAGTTTAATGTTAATGAAGAAGGAATTGTGCGGTTTGGGAAAAGACTATGTGTTCCATCAAGTTCAGAGCTGAAGAAGGAAATTTTGGATGATGCACATAGTTCAAATTTCTCTATTCACCCAGGGAGCACAAAGATGTATCGAGATCTCTGAGAAAACTTTTGGTGGGATAATATGAAGAAGGAGATCGCTGAATATACATCAAAGTGCCTGGTGTGTCAGCAAGTGAAGGCAGAGAGGTAGAAGTCTAAGGGGATTATGCAACCATTTCCCATACCAGAATGGAAATGGGAGAACATCACCATGGACTTTGTTACTGGACTTCCAAGGACATCCAAAGGCAACAATGCAATCTGGGTTGTTGTGGATCGTCTTACAAAGACTGCACACTTCATTGCTATTCGAGAGGATTTCTCTTTGGATCAACTAGCACAGATATATATCAGGGATGTGGTACGGTTGCATGGAGTACCACTATCTATTGTTTCTAACCGAGATCCAAGATTCACCTCTAAGTTTTGGAAGAGTCTTCAACAAGCTCTGAATACTGAACTGAACTTCAGTACGACCTATCATCCTCAAACTGATGTCCAATATGAGCAGACTATCCAAAAACTTGAGGATATGTTGAGAGCGTTCTCAATGGACTTTAAAGGAGGATGGGATCAAAATCTTCCTCTGGTTTAGTTCTCTTATAATAATAGTTTCCACTTGAGCATCCAAATGGCACCATATGAAGCCCTGTATGGGAAAAGGTGTAGAACACCGACATGTTGGGATGAGGTCGGTGAACGTAAGCTGCATGGACCAGAAATGGTCGAAGAAATGGTGGAGAAGGTGAAAACCATTCAGCAGCATATCAAGGCAGCCCAAAGTCGACAGAAGAGTTATGCAGATAATCGTCGACAAGACCTTAAGTTTAAAGTCGGTGACATGGTGTTTTTACGCATATCTTCGTGGAATAAGGTCATGAGGTTTGGAAAGAAATGGAAGTTAAGTCCAAGGTACATCGACCCCTTCGAGATTCTTGATCGTGTTGGGTTGTGGCCTATCGAATAGAACTTCCACCTACTATGGCCAAGGTGCATGATGTCTTTCATGTATCCCTCTTAAGGAAGTACATACTGGACCCTTCACATGTACTCTCTTCTGAGGTGGTACAATTGGAAGATGATCTTTCTTATAAGGAGAAACTAGTGAAGATCTTAGATCATAGAGAAAAAGTTCTAAGAAATAAGACAATGCCCCTCGTCAAGGTGTTGTGGAGAAACCACAAGTTTGAAGAAGAAACTTGGGATTCGGAGGATATGATGAAGCTGAGTTACCCACATTTGTTTTAGTGTGGGAAAAGGAAAATTTCGAGGGAGAAATTTCTTAAGGGGGGAATATTGTAATGACCCAAAGTTTCATTAATGGAAAATACCTCTTGATCCAGTTAAATGTTTCTTTATGAAAAATGTTTTTATAAGATGTTAACTTCTTTAGTTTTACGTTAAGATTTGTGACCGTTACTTTTATAGCCATTGAACAGTGATCATCTGAGTAGTATAAATATAAGGCTTTAACGAACCCATTTCTACTCAGAAAAAGGAAGTGATGGCCTCATCCAGTAGAATTGCCCCTTACAAAGCCCATTTGTCGGATCTCGAAAAAGAGGTGGCGTCTTTGGGCTTCGCCCTTGACCAAGCCCAAGCTGAGCTTCATTATGTCAAGCTTGAACGGGACCGTCTACGGGAAAAGTGGAAGTTGATAGAGATTACCACTCGAGCGATGTTATCCGAGCCGCCCCAAGAGTCTGTCACCATCGCACACCTTACCCTTAGGTCTTATGCGGCTATTTTAAGGGGTTATGTAACAAATAAGTAGCACCATGTTCATGTACATTATTTTTGGATATAATAATGAATATAATTTCTAGTCATTTTTGATACATTGTAATTAGTTTTTAAAGTACAAATGGCGTTTTTAGTTAATATTTAATTAAGAATTTTATTTTATTAAATTAAAGTATTTTTTAATTAAATAATATTTTAATAAAATATTATTATTAATATTAAATTAATATTTATTAAATATAAATGATATTATAATTTTATGAATGCAATTAAAATTTTTATTAAGGTTTGAAATCCATTTCTATCAAAACCTTTGATTTTTTTATAAATGTCGGTTTTTATTTTAAAAGTGAAAATTCACATATTTAAAAAATTATTTAGATAAAATAAATATTATTTTTGGAATCAGGACGTCTAAATTATCCAACGGTGAATTTTTCATAATTTTCTGAGACAGTCAAATTTTTGGGTAAAAATTAAATACCATTTAAATATATAATGTGTTTTATGACATCATAATGACCCAATGGTGATGTAATAAAATACCATAATCCTTATGTTCGGACAATATGTGTTTTATCATTAAAATAATGAGTTTTTGGGTTTGTTTGACTTACTTTTCAAAGCATTAATGGAGCCCTCAAGACTTATTCAACACTTTGCCTTTTTAAATTAATTTCCATGGGAGTGTGACTCACCTCCACATAAGCAACCCTAATTTTTTAATAAGTTCGGAACTTTGCCTTGTAAAATATTTTTTTTCTCTTTCCTTTTCCAGAAACCATGGGCAAATACCATGGGATGGTTTGTGGTTTGGATTATTTTAATATAAGGGGTCCCAAACCTAAATAGTAAAGAATTCCCTCACCTTTCCTATATAAACCCACCCAAGATCCCACTTCCTCCTCACTCAAAGCCCTTGGAGTTCATCCAACCTCTGCCCTACTCTCTCTAGAATCCTATCAAGTTTCCCCAAGCTCCCAAGAAGCCTCTCACAAGCCTCTCTCTAGCCTTTGGAAGCACACTTCCAAGTAAGGGTTTTTTTCTTCCTTTCTCATTTTTGTCAATTTTCTTTAAGTTGTATTGCCCTTTTAATTTCAATTATGAATGTTGGGTTATGGTTTTTCACCTCCCCCATACTTCCCTCTTATTGTTTGAATGATGGGATACCCCTTTCTCTCTCATTAAATGCCTCCCATGTACACCCGTTACTATGCCGAAATTCTGAAAGGAACTTTTTTCTCCTCTTTTATATTCAAGCAATACTTTTGTATCATGAATCTAAATTCCTTTTCAATTGTTGGTACATGTATCTATATGACCTCATTACTATCCATTACATTTAAATATGATGAGGAACCCCTTTCTCTCTCATCAACCATTTTTATTAATTCTTATGTCACGTCGTTAGGCTGCCGAAATCACACCGATTTTCTAAGCCAATATCATTGTGTAGTGAATACCATGCCCATTTCTCCATCAAGGGTATTCACCTTTATTCACATTTACTTATTGATTATAAAGTTTCATGTATGAATTCCACATTCCTTTATCGTGGAATAAATGATTATGTTTTATGAATCCATGTTTTATGATCCATGTGGCACACTTATGCATGAAATGAAATGTTTAAGAAGGGTGCGCCCTTATAGCGCTCCAATGCATTGGGTAAAGTATAGTATCATGATACGTCATGTTCAATGAGTGTTGACTCATGCTAATTCAAGTGCAACGAGGGTTTACTCGTGCTTCAAGTGCAATGAGGGTTTACTCATGCTCCATGTGCAATGAGCCTTGGCTCATGCTAATTCAATGTTAAGTGTTGTTGCCACATTTCCATGTTATGATTATCATGCTTTATCATGCCTTTATGTTCATGTTACTCTTATGCTCTATTGATATTCCTATTGCCTAACATCTATTTAACTCCTCATGTTATTCATTGTGTACTCCCTTACTGGGCTTTATAGCTCACCCTTTTCTTATGCATGTCCTCAGGTTATCCCATGCAATGCTAAGTACGAAGGAATGTAGTGGTCATGTAAAGGAAGTTTTCAATAAAGATGTTGTATTTCAAGTCTAAAGTTTTTATGTAATGATCCTAATCCCCAAAGACACTAAACCTCTCGATCTTCTTTGTTGTATCAAGTGAAGTTATATGTATTAAAGCATGTTTAAGTTGTAATAGAAAGCAGGGTTGTCATACCCACCCTAGGGATATCCCTTCAGAAGGCAAGATAATACCCTCTATTCATTCATGTTGTGCTAGACGATGAGAAAATAAGGGTTTTTGATCTTGTTTCGATGAATTGATACCCAAAAAGATGTGTGTTCACTAGACCTTATTCTGGGGGTTTCTTAGTTAAATATTATCACAGGATGCATCATTCGATATAGGGGAGGGACAATTGTAGTATGAAGTTGCGGTGAAAGGATATCTAAGAAAAATAAAATTTTATGGTATGGCATATCAGGAACAATACCCTCCATACGGATGAAAGAATTAAACATAAAGGTATATCTCTCACCTCTTGTTGTTTCTACTGTGGTGATCCAAATGATGAAGATTTTCACCATTTATTTTTCAAGAGCCAGTGCGATAGATGGATGTTGTGTGGTTTGGGATGTTTCATGGGTGTGTCTTTATCCTTTTATTCTGGATCCACTTTTATGGATTTATGGTTTCAAGGAGTGAAGAAGGCACTATCGAGAGATATTCATGCACCATTATTTTTACCGTTGCGTACTGGTTCTTTTAGAAGGAGAGGAACTGGGATTCATTTGATGGAATACAGAGTTCACGAATGGCCCTATTTCATAGAATCTAATGTCTACTACTTGATTAGTTTAGCTTGATAAAATACTGGGAAACCTCTCCTTTTCCGAGTTTTATGAATTCTGTAGGGATGTACCATTACTCTCCCTCTTTATTTCATGCTAATCTTTGGATTCAGTAGTTTTCACACGGTTCAAGGTTGAATCTTAATACTGATGGGTCATGTATCACTGACTACATGTGAGGAGGTGGTTTATTGCATGAAAAAAAAGAATCATTGGTGCTATATTTCATGGCTTCATTCAGTACTAGTGAATCTATACTTACTGAAGCACATGCGATTGTTACTGGTATCGAATTATGCTGCAAGAAATATGTGTCACTCAGAACTTTGGAGGCTGACTCAATAGTGATTTTCAACTCATTTTAGGGGAGTGACCCAAATTTGTGGTCTATAACATATCATATCAAGAAATATAAGATTTTTCTTACTCGATAGGTGGAAATCACTCATACCTGGAAAGAGGGAATCAAAGTGTCTTATTATCTAGCTTCCAAAGCTCCTATGAATTTCTTTTTCACATGATTTTCCACCCTGGGGTCCTTTCCTCTTAAGGGAATTAATAATGTAATCAATGATGCTTTTAGGTTACATTATTTTAGTCCCCCATGACTATGTGGTCCTTGACCTATCCTAATATCACGGCGTCCACCAAATAAGAGTTTCCTTCATCAAGAAATAAATTATTATTATCAATGATATTTTTACAATGATATTATCCATGGAAGAATTTTGTGCTCAAGATATTAATTAAATGGATTTTTTTTCATTTAACTATATTTTCATACCTTATATAATAATGTTAGTCAAGTTATTGATTAAATGGAATGTGTGTATAGTTATTTACATTTCCATATTAATTATACCTTAATGAACATGCTTCATTTATTATTGATTCATGACACCTTCCACTGCATGTAACCCTAATTGATATTTTTATCTCAACATTTTCTTATGTTTCTTTTCTTTAGGGAGTGAAGAATGATTTTAAGTATGTTATTCCAAATAAGGTTAATATATATGAAGAGTTTAGTGTCATATGATGCTAATATTTATGAACTAGTTTCTTATGAAACCATTTTGTTAGGAGTTTTTCCAAACTATATAAATATCCTAACCTAAAAGGTCTTGGGTTTTTTAAATGATCTAATATTTCCTTATCAAATTTTATGTTTTTTATAAAAAAAATTGCTTCACCTTTATTGGTATTATATCCAAAAATGTAAAGTTTATGTTTTTATCACCGGATCCGAGAGTGTGGGTTCAGAGTTGTTATATTATTTCTCTTAGAAGTGATATAAGAAGAGAATTATAAAATTTATATTTTGAAAAAATTATGAAAAAATGGTTATTCTTATAGTTTTTATATATCTAGATCACCACAAAAAATTGATGTTATAGAAAAAAAGAACAAAACTACTCAAGAAAGGCCTTTATCTATGATAGATGAAGTTAATCCGCCTAAATATTTTTGGGTTGAAGAAGAAAATAATACATTTTTATATCTAATCAAATTTGGATTAGACATATTATTAATAAAATCCCTTATAAATTATTAAAAACAAAGAAACATAAAGTTTATTATATTAGAATTTTTGTTTGTAATGTTTTAATTTTAAATACTAAATTTTATTTAGATAAATTTATGTTAAATCATATGAAAGAATGTTTATTAGCTTATTAAAATGTTAGTAAATATTATAGTGTTAATGATAAAATAGATATGGTTATTGAATAATATATTATTTTTAAAAGTAATGAAAATGTATTAAATATGAAGAATTAAAACTTAAAATAGATTGAAAAATATTTTTTATAATTTATTTTTGGATAAGTTGTAACTAAAAATGATATTGTTAATAAAAAATAACCACCATGAAATAAATTTGAAAAATCAGAAATTAAATCATATTTAATGAATTATTAGATATGTTGATTCCATAGTAAAGATCAAAAATTCCCAAAAGATTTTTTGTTCTCACTCATCTTTTATTTCAGATTTTTTTCCTAATTATTATTCTAATTGGATTTTATCTTTAGAAGAAAAAATTAATAATTTTTATAGAAATGATGTTTGAAATTGAGTCTAAACTTCTTAAAATTCATAGATTATTTGAACTGAATTGATTTCTAAAAATAAATTAGATGATCTTGTATAAAATATAAGGAATATCACAAGATTAGTTGTATAAGGTTTTTTCAAGAATAATGAATTGATTAAAAATAGTATTTTGGATATATTTATAGAATAATGTTTGTTTGAATTTTATTCACTTATAATACTTTTCAAGGATTTAAAATTTATCAAATTAATATAAAAAGTTAATTTTAAATATAATAATTTATGATGAAGTTTATGCTATACAACCCCTTGATTTTGAACATTAAAAATATAATAATAATATTTTTAAACTTTCTAAAGATTTATATCGACTAAAGAACAACCCTAAAGCATGGTATAAAAGATCAACTCATTTTTTATTAAGGAATGTATTTTTAGAGGAAAATTTGACCTTAATTTATTTATTAAGAAATATTCTAAGTATATTTTGATAATTAAAATTTATTTTTTTGATATTATATTCACATATTCTAGTGAATTTTTATATAAATAATTTTATTATTTAATGACTATTGAATTTGACATGAGTCTTATGGGAAAATTAAAATTATTTATAACTCTCAAAATTTATCAAATAAATAATAAAATATTATTAAATTAATGTAAGTATGATAAATAATTAGTTATAATATTCAAACTTTATTTTAGAAAAATATTAATAACCCCTATGAGTGCTACATGTAAACTAGATTCTTATATAATTGTTAAATAATTAAATATTAAAATTTTCAAAGTTATGAAAGGTAGTTTTTATTATCTAATCACTAGTAGACATGATTTGATGTTTATTTTCTACATGTGTTATTGATTTCATGTTGAACTGAAGAAAATTCAATTAAAGTTTTATCATAATTTTGAGATATGTTAAAGGAAATGTTAATCATGGTTTGTTTTATCTATGAAAATATTCTTTTAATTTAATTAGTTATAATGATTATGATTTTATAAGAATTAGAATTTATAGAAAGGTTAATTCTGGTATGTGTTATATTTTAGGAAAGACTTTGATTTATTAAAGTTTTAAGAAATATTTTTTAGTTATTTTTCTTAGTTATGAAGCATAATAGATTGGTGAAACTAGTTGTTATAATAAATATTTATGGATTAAGAAAACTTTATCAGATTTTGATGTTTATTTTGATAAAATTCAAATTCATTTTGATAATTTATATGCTATTTATATTTCTAGTAACCGTTTAAAACATTCTATAACTAATCATATAAAAGTAAAGTATCATTATAATCAAGATCATGTATAAAGAGAGTTATAATTTTATAATATACTTCTATATATGATCAATTGGAAGATATATTTAATTAACCTTAAGATGTTATGAAGTTGGAAAAGATTTAATTAGAATTTAGAATTATGAAAGATTAAAGTGTATAGATAAAATATTAAGTGTCTAACCATTGTTACTATTTATAAATATTTCGATGGATCTCTTATCGAATATTTTTCGTATATAATTTATTTAAATAGTTAAACACAAATTGTTATATCTATTTTCAATAGTAAATGATGAACTTTAAGGGATGTTATTTTTTTTTATATCATTATTTTCTATGTGATTTTAATAACTACTTATGTTTTAATAATTTACTTATTTTTTAGAATGCCATAATTTAGGGGGAGTTATGTATTAATAATTAGTATTAATAGTTGATATCATGGAAATATTTCTTTTTAATTAATCAAGATTTATTTTTCTTTAAGTGGGATTTTGTGTTTACTATTTTATTCATTATTAAAGGGGGAAAATTATTTTAAAAGGAGGAGTTTTTTGGGAAATCATTTATTTTAGTTATTTTAATCCTTTTTTTATTTATAAATATGGGATTATTTTTTATTGTGTTTAAAAAATTGGTTTTGTGATTACCAAAATAAGGGAGATTGTTAGAGTTTGATATTGGGGATAGTGTTAGAGTTATAGTTATTGGAGCAGATAATTGGTTAGTAGGGAGAAAAGTAGTATTTTTATTTTGAACTCATTCTTAGGAAGGATAGTGGGAGTTTTAAAAGAGAGGTTGGATATCAAGAAGAGGAGTTTCCCCATGTAATATATTGGAGTTCTGATATCAACAAGTCGGCTTCACATTAACCACTTTGATAAGGTACTGGATAAAGTATCAAGTCACATTTTGAATTGGAATAATCACTTTTTATCCTTTGTTGGGAGAATCTCATTGGATAAAAAAGTGTTGAAATCCTATCCCATGAATGTATTATCAACCAATAAATTTATAATGTCATTCGTTTCAATGTTGGAGAAGTTAATAGGGACTTTAATATAGGATGTTTGCGAATAGGGGAAACACCATTGGGATTCCTGGGCTCGTATGGAAAAACCTATTTCTGAGGAGGGTATCAGAGTTTGTAGCATTACTGATACTATGAATGGGATGCATGAAACATTTTCCTAGGAATATATTGAGGGGAAATATTTATGGGGTTATTTAATGAACAAGAAATATGGGTTTGTAGCGGAACCAAGGAAAGTAGTATATCCTCTATTTGGAAAGTTGTTTCTCCTTACATCCTTGAATTAGAGTCTAAAACGTGATGTATAATTAGAAGGGGAGATATTTACTTTCGAAATCACAGGTGTCTGGATACTATTCTTGGTTTTACTGGCTACCCCACCCAAGTGATATCCTTCTATAAGGAAAGAGAATACCCTCTATTAATTCATGTAGTGTTAGAGGATGATAAAATAAGGTTATTTGATCTTGTTTCGGTGAATTCAGACCTAGATATATGTGTGTTCATTATATATTATTTTGGGGGTTTGTCTGTGAAATATTATCATAGGATGCATCATTCGATAGAGGGGAGGTATGGTTGGAGTAAAAAGCTATGGTTCAAGTATATCCCAAAAAAATACAATTTTATGGTATGGAATATCTGGAACAATAATCTCCCTACAGATGATAAATTTCAACATAAATGTTTCTCTCTCAACTCTTGGTGTTTTTACTATAGTGATCTGAATGTTGATGATTTACACTATTTATTTTTTGAGAGCCAGTGGGATAGATGGATGTGGTGTGGTTTTGTAAGTTTCACAAGTGTGTCCTTATCATTTCATTATGGCACCACTTTTATGGATTTATGGTTTCAAGGACTGAAGTAAGGAACTATAGAGATCCATGCATGCACCATTATTTTTACCGCTAGGTGCTGGAGCCTTTGGAAGGTGAGAAACTCAGCTCAGTTTGAGAGAATATGTAGTTTGTGAATGGAACTATTTCATAGAACCCAATGTTTTTAGCTTGATTTGGTTAGCTTGATAATAGACTGGGAAGCTTCTCCTTCTATGAGTTTTTAAATGCCTCAGGGATGTCCCATTCCTCTCCCTCTTTCCATTATGATGATCGTTGGATTTAGTACTTTCTACACGGTTTAGGGTTGAAGTATATTACTGACGGGTCATGTATTGCTAATTACATGTGAGATGGTGGTTTGGTGCATGAAAAAAGGCTCAGTGGTGCTTGATTTATTGGATTATTTTGGTACTGGTAACTCTCTACAGGCAGAAGCACATGTAGTTATTACTGGTATCGAATTATGCAGTTGGAAAGATGTGGCACTAGTATATTTAGAGACTGAATAAATGGTGATTTTCAACTCATTTTTTGAAAGATACCCTACTACATGGTCTATAAATTATCATATTAGGAAATCTAAGATTTTTCTTAATTTCCAGGTGGAAATCAATCACACCTGGAGAGAGGGAAACAAGTGGCTGATTATTTAGCTTCCAAAGATTTTCTTAATGGCTCTTTCACAAGCTTTTCCACCTTGGAGTCCTTTCATCTTAAGGGAATTAATATTTTAATCAATGATGCTCATGGGTTACATTATTTTAGGCCCCCCTGACTCTATGGTCCTCATCCTATCACAAGATCATGACTTCCACTAAATAATAATTTCTTTCATCAATAATTCAGTTATTATAATACATGATATTTTTACTGTGATATTATCCATGGATGCATTTTGTGCTCAAGATACTAATTAAATAGAATTCGTGTTCATTTATTGAACTTTCCATTCCCTATATAATCAATGTTACTCATTTTATTGATTAAATGGAATGTGTGTTTAGTTATTTACATTTCCATATTAATTATTCCTTAATGAACATGCTTTATTTATTATTGATTAACGATAGTTTACAATGCATGTAGAAATTATTGATATTGTTAACTCAAACTTTTCTTATTTTTCTTTTATTTAGGTAGTGAAGGATGATTTTAAGTATGTTATTACTACGAAGGTTACTAGATGTTAAGATTTTATTGTTATATGATTCTGATATTTATGAACCAGTTGGTTATCAAACCATGTGGTTAAGATTTTTCCCAAATTATATAAAACTAAAAACCTAAAAGGTACTTGGTTTTGTAAATTATTCAATATTTCCTTTTGAAATTTTATGTTTTGGATAAAAAAATTGGTTCACCTTTATTAGTATCCAATCCAAAAAATGTAAAGTTTATGTTTTTTATCACCAAATCTGGGAGTGCAGGTTCAGAACTATTATATTATTTCGATTAGAAGTGATATAGGTGGAAGATTCTAAAATTTAGTTTTTGAAACAATTATGAACAAAATGGTTATTCTTATAATTTTTATGTATCTATATCACCACAGGAAAATGACGTTATATAAAAAAAGAACAAAACTACTAAAGAAATGCCTTGATCTATGTTAAATGAAATTACTCCACCTAAATATATTTTAGTTGAAGAAGAAAATAATTATTTTTGAATATATAATAATTTTTTTATTATAGATGTTATTAATAAAATCCCTTATGAATTATGGAAAATAAAGAAACATAAATTTGGTTATTTTTGGATTTTTTGTAAAGTTTTTATTCTAAATACTAAATTTTATTTAGATAAATTTGATGTCAAATTAGAAGAAATAATTTCTTAAAATTATAAAAATGTTAGCTAATATTATAGAGTTCATAATAAAAGAACTATTATTGTTTAATAATATATTATTGTTAATTTTAATGAAAATGTATTAAATACAAAAAATTAAAACATAAAACAGATTGAAAAAGATTACGAATAACTTATTTTTGGATAATTTGTAACTTAAAATGATATTGTTATTAAAGAAAATCACCATCATGAAATAAATTAGAAAAATCATAAATTAAATCACATAGAAAGAATTATTAGAGATGTTTATTCCATAGTGAAGACCAAAAATTCCCAAAGGATTTTTTTTCTCACCCATCTTTTATTTAATATTTTTTCCCTAATGATTATTCTAAAGCTTTAAAATATTCTAATTGGATTTTAACTATGGAATAAGAACTTAATAAGTTTTATTGAAATTATGTTTTGAATTTAGTCTAACCTTTTAAAAATTCATATATTATTTGATGTAATTTTTTTTAGAAATAAATTAGATGATCTTGGATAGATTATACGGAACAACACAAGATTAGTTTCATAATGTTTTTTCAAGAATAGGGAATTGATTAAGATGAGTTTTTTGCATCTATTTATAGAATAGTGTCTATTAGAATTTTATTCAGTTATAATACTTTTAAAGTATTTAAATTTTTTCAAATGGATATAAAAAAGATAATTTTAAATGGAATAATTTATGAAGAATTTTATTCTATAAAACCCCCTAATTTTTTACATGAAAAATATAATAATCATATTTTTAAACTTTCAAAATATTTATATAGACTTAAGAACAACCCTCAAGAATGGTATAAAATATCATCTCATTTTTTATTGAATAATGGATTTGTTAAAGAAAAATTTGACCATAATTTATTTATTAAAAAATATTCTAAGGATATTTTGATTATTCAAATTTATGTTGTTGATATTATATTCATATCTTCTAGTGAATTTTCATATAAATAATTTTTTAATTTAATGACTAATGAAATTGATATGAGTCTTATGGTAAAATTAAAATTATTTCCAAGACATCAAATTTATCAAATAAATAATGAAATATTATTAAACCAATGTAAGTATGATAAATAATTAGTTATTATATTCAAACTTTATTTTAGAAAAAGTTTAAGAACCCCTATGATTACTACATGTAAACTAGATTATGATAAAATAGGTAAATAATTAGATATTAAAATTTTCAAAGTTATAAAAGGGAGTTTTCTTTATCTAATCTCTAGTAGAAATGATCTGATGTTTAGTTTTTACATGTATTATTCATTTAAAGTTGAACTTAAGAAAATTCAATTAATTTTTTTAAAATAATTATTAGATATTTTAAAGGAATTTTTGTTAATCATGATTTTTTTATCTAGAAAAATAGTCTTTTAATTTAATTAGTTATCACGATTATGATTTTAAAAGAATTAGAATTGATAGAAAGGCTAATTCTTGTATTTTTTATATTTTAGGAAAGAGTTTGATTTATTGAAGTTTTAGGAATTTTTTTTCATTTGTTTTGTCTACTTATGAAGAATAATACAATGGTTCAACTAGTTTTTATAATCAATATTTATGTATTAAGAAAAATTTATCATATTTTGATGCTTATTTTGATAAAATGAAAATTCATTTTTGTAATTTAAATGATATTTATATATCTAATAACCGTTTAAAATATTCTATAACTAATCATATAAAAGTAAAGTCTCATTATTATCGAGATCATGTACAAAAAGGAGTTATAATGTTAGAATATACTTCTAGAGATGATAAATTAGAGTATATATTTAATAAACCCTCAGATGCTATGAAGTTTTAAAAGATTTTATTTGAATTATAATAATAGAAGATTAATGTTTATATATAAAATATTAAGTGTATAACCACTGTTACTATTTATAACTATTTCTATGGTTATTTTGTAGAATATCTTTCATATAATATTTTTTGAATAATTAAACAATAATTGTTATATCTATTTTTAATATTAAATGATGAACTTTAAGGGAAGTTATCACTATTTTATTATATCTTTATTTTCTATGTTATTTTAATAATTGCTAATATTTTAATATTTTAATTATTTTTAAGTATGCCTTAATTTAGGGGGAGTTATGTATTAATAATTATTATTAAGATTTAATATCATAGAATTTGTTATTCATAATTAATTAAGATTCATTTTTCTGTAAGCGTGATTTTGTGATTACTATTTTATTCATTCGTAAAGGGGGAGAGTTATTTTAAAAGGATTTTTTTGGGAAATCATTTATTTTAGTTGTTTTAAACCTTTTTTTATTTATAAAAATGGGTATATTATAATTGTGTTTAAAAAATTGGTTTTTTTATTACCAAAATGGGGGAGATTTTTAGAGTTTGATATTGGGGATTGTGTTAGAGTTTGAGTTGTTAGAGTGGACAATAGGTTGGTAAAGTAAAAAAGCAATGTTTTTATTTAAAACTGATGCTTTGGAAGGAGGGTGGGAGTTTTGAAAGAGAGATTGGGTATCAAGAAAATTAGTTTCCCCATAGAATATCTTAGAGTTATGATCTCAACAAGACATCTTCGTGCCAAGCACCTTGATAAGGAAGTTGATAGAGTATCGAGTCACATTTTTAATTGGAAGAATAAATTTTTATTCGTTAGTGGAGGAATATCCTTGATTAACAACGTGTTGAAATACTCTCCCATGCATATATTCTCGAACACTAAAGTTCCAAATTTAGTATTTTCAAGGTTGGAGATGTTAATAGTAACTTTCATATGGTATGTTCACAAAGAGGGGAAGCACCATCAGGCTGCCTGGGCTCGTATGGAAAAACCAGTTTCTGAGGGGGGTATCAGAGTTCATAGATTTACTGATACTATAAATGGGATGCATGAAGAGTTTTCCTAGTAATACATGGATGGTAAATATTTATGGGGTTATTTCACAAACAAGAAATATGGGTCTATAGCGGAACCAAGGAAAGGAAGGATATCCTCACTTTGGAAAGTTGTTTCTCCTTACATCCTTGAATTTGAGGCTAAAAG
Organism: Viscum album; assembly: GCA_963277665.1. Taxonomy (NCBI): domain Eukaryota; kingdom Viridiplantae; phylum Streptophyta; class Magnoliopsida; order Santalales; family Viscaceae; genus Viscum; species Viscum album. The sequence continues at coordinate 20,243,582 of OY728124.1, forward strand.
ATGATGGATAATTAGAAGGGGAGATATTTACTTTTGGAATCATATGTGGATGGATACTATTATTGGTTTCCTGGTTTCCCCACCCTGAGGATATCCTTTCGAAAGTCAAGCGAATACCCTCTCTTAATTCATGCAGTTCTAGGTGATGAGAAAAGAAGGTATTTTGATCTTGTTTTGATGAATTTAGACCCAGAAAGGTGTGTGTTCACGAGATCTTATTTTGGGGGTTTCTCAGTTAAATATTATTTTTGGATGCATAATTAGATAGAGTGGAGGGTTGGTTAGAGTATGAAGCTGTGGTGAAAGGATATCCCAAAAAATAAAATTGTTTGGTATGGAATATTTGGAACAATACTCTCCATATTGATGATAAAATCCAAAATACATGTATCTCTTTCACCTCTAAGTGTTTCTACTATGGTGATCCAAATTTTAAAGATTTGACCCAATTATTTTTCAAGAGCCTATGGGTCAAATGACTGTTGTGTGGTTTGGGAAGTTTCATAGGCGTGTCTTTATCCTTTCATTATGGATCCAATTTTATGGATATATGGTTTCTAGGAGTGAAGGAAGGAACTACCAAGAGACATACATGCACCATTATATTTACCACTGGGTGCTGGTGCCTTTGGAAGGCTTGGAAATCGACTTAGTTTGAGGGAATATGAAGTTTGCGAATGTCCTTATTTCATAGAATCTAGTGTTTGCTGCTTGATTGAGTTAGTTTGATAAAATACTGGGAATCTTATCCTTCTCTGAGTTTTCTGAAGGTTGCAGGGGTGTCCCATTCTCCTCCCTATTTCCATCTTTCTCATCATTGGATTCAGTGTCTTCCACATGGTTCGGTGAAGAAGCTTAATACTTATGGGTCATGTATCACTGACGACATGCGAGGTGGTGGTTTGGTGCATGAAAAAAAAAATTCTCAGTGGTGATGGAGTTCATGGCTTCTTTTAGTATTGGAAACTCTCTGCAAGCTGAAGTGCATACAGTTATTCCTGGTATCAAATTACGCAGTAGGAATGATGTGGAACTCACAGATTTGAATATTTAATCGATGGTTATTTTCAACTCCTTTTAGGGGTGAAACTCTACTCCATGGTCTATAACTTATCATATAGAAAAATCTAAGATTTTTCTTAATTTTTAGGTTGAAATAACTCACAACTGGTGAGAGGGAAACATGGTGGCTATTTATATGGCTTCCAAAGCTCCTATGAATGGCTCTTTCACATACTTTTCCACCTTGAGGTCATTTCATCTTCAGGTAATTAATATTGTAATCAAATATGCTCTCAGGTTACATTATTTTAGGCCCTAGTGACTCTGTAGTCCTCAACCTATCATACTTTTGGACCAGGATCCTTTTTCTTTAAATAAATAAATGAATATTAAGTTAAAAAAATCTATTTGATTATTACAAAAGTTACACAAATATATTATTATTATGAAATTAATTATTTTATGTTTTAAAATTATTTGATTTTTTTTAATAATGATATTTATTGTGATTGAATTTCTATGTTTATTCAGTTTATTGTGAATTTCAATATTTTTATAAAATAAACCACCTTATAGTTTTCTAAATATCACCTTAAAATGTTTTTATCTCACATTAAATAGTTTTAAAATAAACTTATGATTTTATAAATTTCAACTTAAGAAGTTTAAAATAACCTTATGAAGTTTAAATTTCACTTTATAAAGTTTTAATTTCACATTGTGTATTTTTTAAAGTACCTTAAAAAGTTTCCAAAACACCTAAAAAGTGTATTTCTTCAAAAGTAAATCACGATTATAATGATTTAAAATCACCTTTCAAAATATATTGAAAAATTTACATAATTTTATATTAACTTAAGTTTTTTTTTGAGTTTTTGACTTCAGTAAAGTGTTTATTGGAGAATGATATTTTCAGAATTCGTAACTGGAAGTGTTTCAGACAATATAATCCTTACACTATACTATATTATTTAATTACAAGGAGTGTTTTATTAAATAAAAACAAGTTTGTGTGTGTTTTGAACCTTTTTTCATTTTACCACATATGTTTAAACAAATTCAAGAAAATTAAGAAACTGTTTTGAAGTTCCAACGTACTACACTCTATTTGGAATTTGATTTTTTTGAGGAATGTTTGAGTCAATATGATGCTCTGATGTTTCTATAAGGTTCCCACTCAATCAAAATTATATTTTTAGAAAATAAAAAATTAGATTAGTGGTGGATTTGTATTGATTATATTTTTTTTTGTTCTTAACAATGACTAGTTTATACATTTACCTTAAAAAATTATTTCTTTTAATGGTTATACCTCGATTATAAAATGTATGTGTTTTTTATTGTTCCTCCAATTGTTAGAGGTAATTATGTATGTGGTTTTGATTTCCAATTAAATGGTAGGTTTGTAATTGGGTTTTGTATCCCAATAAAAGTTAGGGTGTTTTGTTAAACCTTTACTATAAAAGGTAGGTTGTAATTGAGTTGTAACAGTCATAAATAAGCTATGATTTAGTAGATACCATTTCTCTTAAAAAGTATAGATAAGTGAATAACAGTTTTATGATAATTGTGATCCTAACTACTATAAAAACTCTGGTGCTCTTATTTATTTCAGTTTTTCTACATCTATACTTTAACACTACACCTACAATTGAATACTGAATTTTAACCTACCTTAAACTTGAATTTATTTTTTATTTTACTCTAATTTTAAAACTAATCAAAGTTTAAATTGGTAAATTCACCCCCTCTTGACCTTCTAATAATATCACATTGGGAAAACAAATTTCACATATAATTTACAAATAAGAATTACCCCAGGTTGATTATTATTTATTCATTGATGAATATGAATGACCTTTTTATTTTATCATCATTACAACGAAGGATGAAAAGTATAATCCATCTAGCAGTATCCACACATTATTCATGAACCTCATAACATCTCCATTGGAAGTATGGGTTCCAATTTTGAAGATCTATATTTATTATGTAATTTATCAATGATTACAATAAAAATATATTTAGTATTTAAGGATTCTCTTTAGTTTACTTGGTCTTTAGTGAGAGTATGAGGATTATTGTCTCTCATTCTTGTGCAATTTCTTAAGATAGTTATCTTTGGTTTTAATAGAATTATCTTTAGGGTATATATTGAGCATAATAATTCAATTACATTAGAAATGATATATGTTTGGTCATATACTCAGTGTTAGAAATTAGTCATTTCATTAATGACCTTAACCAATTTCTTTATTTAAAGTAAACCCTATGTATAATAATAATAATAATAATAATAATAATAATATATTTTATAGCATGTGAAAACTCATGGATATAAAATATCATTTATAAAATAAATAAATCAATATTTATTTAAATGATATTAAATAAAACATATCATTTCCATCAAGACCTTAACTTGACTCTTCAATCCTCATAAAAATTTATCAAACCTCAAATAATAAATATTTTTTTTAAATATATAAATATCATTCTATTATCCCTTTAATAAATAAATAAATAATATATTTACTGACCAGTGAATAAATATTTATTTAATATTCAAGTCACATATATTCCCAATTAGAAAAACTAGTGATTGAATTTATATGACCAACATAACTTGAATAATTATTATTCCTTGATATTATGAATAATATTAATTTTAGTATTAAAATAAAATAATATATAACTAAGATTTGGGATAAAATTAGTGTCTGACACTCTAGGCCTCTTTCTGAGTTAAATTAGGTGAGTTGGACTAAAGTTTAAGATAAATATATAGAAACATATCAAAGCACCCATAGATAGAGAAGTTAATGTCATAACAAAAATAACCTCATATGAAATATTACCATGTAATATAATCACTTTTTTATTGATATATCTTTAAGAAGGTTTCATACTAGTTCCATAAGCTTATATACTTGATATATATTTATTTGACTACCTGAAATGAACTCATTGACAAACCACCATGGACACAGACTTAATTAAATAGTTCCATTTCAATTAAAGGGAATGAGATATTTAATTTCATTATAATGAAAGGTTAAAATAATTTCTTGACTTATTCGTTAATGTCATTTACCTTATGGGGAACCCAACATATCCTACCTCACTGTGAGCACATGTTATTACAGTTTTCTTCAACAAACCAAAGCAGATGATTCATGATATAATTTTATAATAATCTCAAGTATATAGAATAATATTCACATCCACATATAATAATATCCAATTACATATAAAACATGTGAAATTTATATTGGTGGGTCTATTCACATAACATCTTATCTTAGAGATTTTCATGTATTAAATTATTGATAAGAAGTCTCAATGTCTAATGAGACCCCAACACCTAATAGTTAAACATCATTTATGTCATGTTAGATAGATGTCATCCAACCTTAGAATATATGTTTAATACTAATGTCATAACACTTTAAGGTTCTAATTATAGCAAGGAGATTATATAACCTTTCAAAATGAAAAATTCTATAAGAACATTATCACATTAATATTATATAGAACAAAAATCATCACATGATAAAATATTTAATGATATTTAGGTATTTGAATATATAGGTAATTTAAATTACAAAGAAATTTGGTTCTAAGAAACCAAATCCAATAGAAATCCACCTATACTAGATCCAACTGATAAAATTTTTTAGTCCACTATCTCTCACATGATATTCATGCTTATGTTGATATAAGTTTTTTTTCGAAAAAAACATCTAAGTTTTCTTATGTGGAAACTATTCTTACTGTGACCTCATCCCTTTGATAAAAATCCCTCAATAGGTGACACTTTTCTATTATATGCTTCTTATATTGATATAACCCAGGATCCTAGGTTTAAACTACCACAATAATATTATCAAAATATAGAGTGATAAAAGCTTTACTTCTAGGAAACCCATAAAGCTCCTGTATGATTTTTTATATCCAAACAACTTCCTTATCTATATTAAAATACAAAATATATTTATACTCTTTTATATAATCAATGAACTAGATATTTTAATCCATTATAGCTCAAAAATCCTATATTAAGGCAGAAGAAATATCCCAACTAAAATTTTAGATAATTTTATTCTATCTAGAATCTAGAATCTATGTATACCATGATGACTAGTTCCTTATCTACACCATAAACTAGGAACATATTCTTAGTACACCTTATATGCTTCAAAACAGTCTTTACAATAGTGAAATTCCACTCTCCTGGGTCTCCTTGACACCCTCTTATCATGATCAAGGCATATGAAACATCATGATTAGTACATGGCATGCCACACATTATAGAACCTATCATAGTAGTTTTAGGTATTATACTCATCATCTCTCCCTATATCTCCCTCTCTCCTAACCCTATCCCTCCCCATATACATCCTCTTGTGATTAAAGAATCATTTTATTTTAGGGATGTAAACCATGTGACATTGGAAATAATAAAATCTTGGATTGTTCTATACTAAATACATTCAGTACCTTGCTAAGGTATATACCATGGATTAGTCTAAAAAACCTCTTAAATCTATCATGAATTATCTTGATCCCTAGATTGTAGACTTCTTCAAATAATTATTTTATAGAGAATAATTTTCTCAACCATGTATTAGATTACTCTAATATTGTTATCTCATTTCTCATCAGTAACATATCATCAACATATGCTACTACAAAAATGACTCCACTCCCACTAAATATATTATTGGTATAAAAATAACATTTATTATTTATGAAACCATATTTCTATATGCATTCATAAAAATGGATGTTCCATGATCCTGATAGTTGTTTCAACCCATAAATTGATCTTGGAAAATTTAATACCTTATTCACATCCTTTGGAGGCATAAACACTTCCATTTGTGTCATATAGACATCTTACACAGGGTTCCCATTGAGGAAGGCTATTTTTGAAAAACATTTTCCAAATCTCATAATCATGGAAATATATTATAGAAATTATAATTTTGATATATTTCAGTATAGAAACTAGTGAAAAGGTTTCATCAAAGTTTATTCCTTAGCATTTCTTAAACCCTTCAGTAACTATTCATGCTTTATAGGTACTGACTTTACTACACATTTTCAGTTTCTTCTTGAATACCCATTTTCACCTAATTGGATTTACATCCATTACAGGATATACTGAAACCCATACCTGGTTCTGGTATATGGAATTCATTTCAGAATTCATGAATTATTTCCTGTAACACCCCAATTTTTAGGAAATATTATATTTCTTTTTTAATTACATGTATTTAATTCTTAAAAAGGTTTTTCAATTCTTTTATAAGAATTAAACTTGAATAGAAAATGAGTTATTCAAGATATTATTCATACTAAAAACACTATTCATTCATAATAGTTAATTACAATAAGAGTACTTGAAAATAATTATAACACTCCATGAATGATTAGATAGAATTGATGATTACATCCATTAAACATGAATAAATTAAAATTAGACAATAAATAGAAAATAATAATACCTTTACAATTCAAAAATCCCCTTGACCATCTTCGCCCTTGTGGATCACCATTAGTTGAACTAAACCTATAATGAGAAACAACAACATCAAAAGAGAAGTCAAGTTGTGAATAACAAAATTAAAATTCATGGAATACGAAGAGTGATTTAAGAGGAATGAATGTAATGAATTTATATGGATTTATGGTCGTAATATAGTTGTTATAAAAGGAAATACAGTCATTAGAAATCTAGTCATTGGAAATATGGTTATTGGAAATATGGTCATTGGATATACATGTATCTGATAGGAATACTAAAGTTTTTTATTGGTAATAATTAATTTAAAATGATATAATTCACAAATAATAAATAATGAAACAAAAATATAATATTTAATTAAAATATTTATTTATAAAAACATTTCTATGTGTTAAATATTATTATTATTAAATTATTATGTGATTTATTTATAAAATTAAAATAATTAGTTTAATATCAATGGATTGATAAAATTATATGGTTAGGATGGAAATAATTAATTTTAATGGTATTTGGTAAATATTATGTAAAAGTGACATTTTTTCAAAGAACATTATTTAATAGTTTAGTATCTTTATTTTAATAAAATTAATAAATAAAAAAGAATAATTTTAAATTTCATTTATTGATAGCATATAAAATAAAATAAATTAGCATACATCCAATAGTTATTAATTAACCAGTAATAATAATAAATTCTTTTTAATATGAAAAATATTTTTTTTAAATAATGTGTTAGTTGTGCCTATATTAAAATTAATTTATCACCTTAAGAAATTGAGACTAATAAAATTATTTTCATATTTTTAATCATTATTTTCAAAATTTTCAATAATACTTGTTTTTATTTTTTTAACATAAAAATAAGTTACCAAGAAAATATTAGTTCCTTAGGTAAAATAGTATTTTTTTCAAAGAATTTGTTTTTTCTAAGTATTTTGTATTTTTATATTAATAATTAAATTTATCACTTTTAAATTATGAATATAATATAATATTTAATTTTGTAAATTAATATATTAACACTATTTTAATTAGTAATTTATAAGAAATGAGAATAAAAATAGTTAATGTATAGAAAAATATTTTTCTACAAAAATACTTTTTTATACCTTATATTTTAATTTAATAGTGAATTTTCTCAGGTTTAGAATTAGAATTAGATTAAATTAATTCCAAATTCAGGTTCATCATACTGAAATTTTATAATATAGGTAATATTATATTTTTAGTAAAAGTGATAATTTTTGTAGTAAATACTTAATCAAGGATAAAGGGTAAAAAGGAGGTAATATTCCATGGCTCGAATTTTACTAAATAAACTTGAAAAATAATACATTTTAGAAGAAATAATTTAGTTATAAAATTAAATCCCACTTGTATCACTAAAATTTCTTCATCTAAACCACCTAACTCCCATGTGATTAGATCTTCACTCTTTACGTAACTTAAGTTTCCAAGTAAATGTCCCACTTCTTCACCGATAAAATGGGGTCACTTATACCCACTTAAAACCAAACCTATCATTTACAATTCCATTGAAACTATACCTATTTTACCTCCCGTAAGTATTTTTCCACATTTTTCATCCCTTTTTTAAAATAAATATTCGCAAGTCCTCCATTTCCAAGATATCTTTCAAGATAAGATTCAAGTCCTCAGTGTGAATATTATCCACTCCCTAACATTTTATTTTCTATTTTTTTATCTACCTATCATATATATATATTATAACCATACTAATATAATGAAATTAGTATTATCAGTGCAATGAATTTTTATTATGTTGAAGTAACAACCATTATTTATCTCTGTCTGATATGTTGGGAAATGAAAACGTCACTTTTGTTATGTACGAACTACCGCATCCATGAACGATCTATGATTGTTTTATCCCAAAACTATATATAGTTATAATAGTTTATTTCATGAATAAAAATTATATTTATTACATTATGAGGACTCTATAAATATAAATCAAGCACTCTATTAATACTTAACCCATTATTAATATACCACCTTCTATTTATTAAAAAATTATTGAAATAATCTGATATCCTAATATAACTAAAACCATCATGGAAAGAAATTAGAATTTTATGAATAATTATGTTACATATATCCAAATACCTTAAATAAATTAGGAATGATGAACTTGGTATCAAATTATGAGGATCAGTATTATCATTATAATGAAATCAAAATCACTAGAATCAGAAGTTGAAAATAAAAAGTTTAACTAATAAATAAATAAATAAATATTATTATTATATATTATAAAAGATAATATATTTTAATAAGTTTATAAAATAATTAATTTAGATGGTTATGTTTTTTATACAGAAGTTTAGATCATATATTATAAATCAGGAATCCAAGATAATTGTTTTCATTACAACCCCCCTTCATTGAGTCATGATTTCATATTTTACACTTATTATATTTGGCATTGTCAAATTAATATAACATTTAATTATTTATTTATAAATAACATTTAATCATTTTATTTACAAGTCCATTTCACAATCTCTTTTTCATGTTCTTTTAATTCTTATACCACACAATTTACAATGGATTTTGTAAACTCAAATTTCCTTCATATGAGTTACTATGTTTCTTTTGAGATTAATTATTATAATTTTGGTTTCTTCCACTATATGATTATATTATATTATATTTATACTTTATGTTCTAGTGATTTACAATTCTTTCTCATAAATTCATTTATGAAGGAATGTCACTTCAAATATTATGATATTCATAAGGGTTTTTGTCAACTCAAACTCTTTTTCATTGAGTCATAGTTTTTCTCCCTTGACTATATTATTATAATTTTCTTACATACTAACAGTTATTTACTTTATATATAAATTTATATTCCACTTTTTGTATTTTATATTATATCATCAATACCCTCTTCTTTTATGTATTTCTTTATTTAATGAAATTTTATTGTTGTTAAGAATAACTTCCATCCTCTAAAATAAGCTCTTTTTCTTCCATATTCATACATATTCCTTTGAAAAATGTTTTAAATTATAATTTTGAAACCAAAACATGTATTATCACATGTGATATTTATTTTTTCTCCTTAAAAATTCTCAAAATAATGTTTTATTCTCTTTTTTATGATTTTTGTATCAATAAATTTATTTTAAAATATTAAAATGGTTTTCCATTTTATAATCATATATTTTATATTCCACTCCACATTAGTGGACTTAACAATTATTACATATCAAAGATCCATTATTGGGTTTATTTAAAAATAATTTTTAAAAAATTATTCATGTCAACATCTCACAAATAACGTTTTAGGTGACTTGTAACTTCATCTTTTTTTAATAATGATAAAGTATTTTTTTAAAATATATATTTATGATTTATCTTCCATTTTTCTATTTATCTACAAATTATAATTCACATATGAAGTTATTTTTCATGACTCAACCTCAAAATTCCATTTCAAGATACACCTTTTAGGTGATTTAATTTATGGTATCAACCAATCTAACTCTTTAGGAAATTTTATGTGATACCATTTAGAAATTTAATGAAACACATTTTATTTACAAGGGTTTTTATTATATAATATATGGTTGATTTTTTGTGGATAAAATACATATAAATTATCATTATATGATGGTTGATGTCCAATATATCTCTCCAATGTATTATTTAAATATTTATATCTCATGTGATAATGATGTTGGGAATATATATTATTGTGGTTAGATATGTCCACAAGAAATAGCATGGATCTGATTATGATTAGCTATGTTCACAAGATTGAGCATGGACCTGATTATAGCTAGATATGTTCACAAGATTAAGAATGGACCTGATTGTAGTTATCTATATTCACAAGATTTAGAATGTCACTGGTTATAAGAAGATATGTTCACAATGTTATGATTTTCTAAACTGATACCACATTTCTATGTTATATTCCAATGATATTCCCCAAGAATAATAATTATTGTCTCATTTTTCTACACTTTAATCCATTATATATTTTTAATAATTTTAGATTATATATCATTTTTAACATATCTCATGGATGAATCTTATAGTTCCATGTTCCTTTTTAATCTAATATCTCTCCCATTATCATATTCCACACATTATTATGATCTAACCCATTATGGATCATTGATAATTTTTTCCCTTACTAAGAATTTGATCTCATATATTTCTTATATTTTCCATTCCCTAGGTTATGAAGAAGAGTATAACATATGAGATATATATATTGAGGTCTATTATGTTGTTATTATGGATAAATGTTCATAATAAGTTTTTTATATATCTAACCTCTAAAGACACTAAACCTTTGGTTTTTAGGATTGTGTGATTATTATAAGATGTAATGTATTAAATATGTAAATATATGTATTTTTATCTTGGGTCATATCATTTAGTATCAATGTCTTTGTGTAAAGAATATATTTTTTTAGTGCAAGACCCATGAGTGTTGGTATATGGTATCTTAGTTGGTATGAGAGTAATGTTTCATTATTTTTAACTATTCGAACTAGAGAACATTAGTGAAAAACTTAGTTATAATTATAAATATAGGAAAAAATAATATTTTTTTTGTAAACTATGGATTGTCTGGTTTCTTAACATTGAATTCCCTATTAAGATACAAAAAAGTGGATATCGAACCAAGTTCTGATGCACCTAGGGGTTATAACCTTGGAAATGGTTGGTTGAGTTTTAACTTAATCTTCACTTGGTGAATAATTAATGGGCCTAACTAAACTGATGGTTTTAAATTCTTAGGAGATATGTTTTTCTTTATTCACATCTTATTTATGAATCATTATGAAGGATTAAAATAGAATTTGATGATGTAATATATTAATAGTAATGTTAGATAACCTAATAGGACTATGACCATAGATAACCTAGATTGAAAGCTAAAGATTAATAAGTTAGTTACGCAAGTCATTTATGAATGACTTATTCTAATTTTAATGATTTTTTTATATATTTATTAATTTAAGTATTCTCATACCTAATCATTAATTTATTTAAAGTAATAGTTGGTGTTCAGAGGAACCATTTTTGTCATTGGGTGCGATGGAAAATACAGTTATTGTCCCAATAAGAAAACAAACAAGATAGAATATAGAGTGATTTTTTTGTTATTCCTAACCATATATTTGTGTATTGATTAAAAATTTGAACCTAGACAAATTTACAAACACAAAAAAAAAGATAATATAAAGTTTCATGGAATTTCAGGTGATAAAGAGCATAGAGGAATGAATATTCAATTTACCATGTGTAAAAACATGAGAGGAAACACCCAAGAAATTGATTTAAAGGAACCAAAAAATGTTTTATGTATAGGAAGGTCGGACATAGAGCCCCTGATTTTCAAAAAATGGTGAATTGGATGGTCAATACAATGGAGGAGATGAAGGTCCCAAATAATAATCCTCCCACACTTCAATGCTTCAAATACAACGAGTGTGGAAATTATGCTAATTTATTCAATAAACTAAGGGATAATAAGGATAATAGAACTCAATAACCCCCAAGACCAAGGGAATAAGGAATAAATAATGTGATAATTACCACTAAAGTAGATCATGATAATTAAGGTATACTTATCCTCTACTTTATATTTGTGGAAGTTTTATTGGATTATGGTTCTAGCCACTCCATTATATATTGGATGTTTTATAAGTCCATAAAATTTCTACTCCAATTATTTTAAATTAAATTATCAGAGAGAACATATATTTGTATGATTACCATGTCCCAGGTTGATGTTTGTGGGAATGTGCTTCATGAAAATTCTATTATTCTTCCTTTAGATAAATTTTAGGTGATTTTGGGAAGGGATTAAAAATATCTACATAGACTCCATATTGATGTAAAAAATAGGGAAACCACATTTCATATTCCAAATGAACCTATGATCATCTATCTATAAAAATATGACTATTAAATCCCTAAGAAAAAAATCCCATTTTATGGGTTTTAATACCCAATCATGAGTAGGTTAGACTTAAATAATTTGTGAGAAACTCATTATTAGGGATATGTAAATTATTATTGAATAAATTAACTTCTCATTCAAACATAATATTTTTTGGTGGATATCTAATTAGAAGTTATACCACAAGTGATGACTATATAAATAACACACCAATTTACTTTAATAAGTGATTGAAATTATAATTGGGAGGAAGTAATTAATTTAATGTGGGAAGAATGAAAAACCCTTGATTTTTGGAAATATTTTATTTCTTTAAATTACATGTATTTAATTCTTAATTTTTTATATTATTTCATAAGAATTAAACTTTAGTAGAAGATAAGTTACATAAAATATGATTCAAACTAACAATACTCTATCCCATCACAATACAAAATTACAATAATATTATGTTTAAATAAGTATAACATTTCATTTATGGTTATATACTATTTATTATTACACCCATTAAAAGTTTATAAATTAAAATGGTACAATAAATAGAAAAGAATAATATCTTTACAAGTAATAAACCCCCAAGAGCATTTTCATCATTTTTGATCAAATTAATTGGACTAAACCTAAAATGAGAAATAAAAACATCAATATTTAAAGCATTTGGTAATATCTAAAATGAAAATTAAGGGAATAAGAAGTTTGATTTTAGAGGAAAGTTTTGAATGAATTTATAGAGGTTAATGGTGGTAATATTGTCTTTATAAAAAGAAATATGGTTGTCAGATTTATGGTTATTGGATATACATTAATCCAATAGGTATAATGAAATTGTTTATTATTATAAATTAATGTAAAATATTATAATTCATGAATAATAAAGAATGAAAAAAAATATATGATTTAATTACAATATTTATTTATAAAAATATTTTTATTCATCACATATTATTAATAAAACATGATATTATGTATTTATAAAATTCAAAGAAATATTTTAATATAAATTTATTGATTAAATTAAATGGTTAGGATATGAATAATTAATTTTAATGGTATTTTGTGAAGAATATTTAAAAGTGGCATTTTTTTAAAGAACTTTTTTGAAGTGTTGTTTATATTTATCTTAATAAAATTAATCACTACTAAAGAATTATTTTAAATGAAATTTATTTAAAAAATATATAATAAAATAAATTAATGTTCACATAATAGTTATTACTAGTTAAGTAATAATAATAAATTCATTTTACACTTAAAAGCACATTATTTCTAAAAATTATTTTTATCTGTTATGTGAGCTGATATTAAAATTAATCTTTCACCTATAGAAATTTAGCATAATAAAATGGTATTCATAATTTTAATCAGAATATTTATATTCTCTAATAAGGCCATTTTATTTTTTAATATAAAAATAGGTTATCATGATAAATAGTTGTTACCATGGTGAAAAAATTATTTTTCAATGTATTATATTTTTCTAAGAATTGTTTATTTTTATCTTAATAAATTAAATTGAAAAATTTTAAATGAAGAATATTCTATAATATTTAAATGAAAAATAAAATATGTTAACACTCATTTAATTAATAATTCATACTAAATAAGAATAAAAATTGTTAATGTACAAAATAAATTTTTAATTATACTTTTTTATATCGTATGTTTTAAATTAAAAGTTAATTTTAATATATTTAGATAGTGAATTAGATTAAATGGATTCCAAATTCAGATTCATCATGTTAAAGTTTAGTACGGGGGTCATCTTATATTTTTAGTAAAAAAGATAATTACCATAGTAAATATTTAATCACAGTTAAAGGGTAAAAAGTGGAAATCTTCCATGGCTCAAATTTTTCTAAATCAAATTGATGTTTAGAAAATACATAAGACCATTTTTAGGTATTAATGTTAACCCCAAATAAATCACTAGCTTTTTTCACCTAGCCACCCAACTCACGTGATTCCATATTCACTTTTGACCTAACTTTTCTTTCTAAGGAAATCGATGTCTTTTTCACCTATAAAAGGAGCTCATTTACACCCATTTCAAGATAAAATTATACTTTTAAATTACATTAAAAATATAACCCCTTTTCCTCACATATATCCCTATTAAATTTTTTATATCCCCTAGTTAAAATAATATTTCCCAAGTCCTCTATTTACAAGTGGGCATCCAAGAGAATATTCAAGTCCCCAAAGTGAGTATTATCCAATCTATAATATTTTCTTCTCTATTTCATCTCATCAACCCCTCAAAAAAACCTATTATAACCATAATAATATAATATTAATAGAATTAATAGTAAAATAAAATGTTATTATTCTGATTTAATAACCATTATCTATCTCCCTCCCATCTATTGGAAAATAAAAGTTCACTTGTATTATGTGTATATTACTTCCTCCATGAACAACATTTTTAATTTTTCAACATTGACTTATGTGGATAGATACAAGAATTTATTTTATGAATTAAAATTTTATTCTTGATTCTAGAAAGAAAAATTATTCATTCTATTGATACATAACTCATTATTTTTATACCACCTTTTGTTCGTTAAAAATTACTGAAATAGGTTCATCATTAATATTATCTTCATGTATTGTAACTAACACTCTCTTGAAGATAAATTATAACTTTATAAATAATTATATAAGATATATAAAATTAAATTAAATAATATCAGAATTATTAAGTTGATATAAAAGTGAGGAGATAAACATCGACATTACAAAGAAATCAAAATCACTAACATCCAATAATGAAAATAATTAATAACTGACTGATAAATGTATAATAAATGATTATAATAAAAGAGTATAAAAGTCAATAGATTTGAATAAGGTTAAAATATAATTAATAAATATGATTATTTTTGTTATAAATGAGTTTATAGAAATGTTTGACTGTGAAGGAATCATTGTTAAGGGTTTTCATCTCAATCCCCCTTCATTGAGGCATGAATTCATATTTGAACCTACTATTATTTAACATGGCGTAATAAATTACCCATTGAATTATTTCATCATAAATCAAATTTAATTATTTCATCTCTTTCATGATCTTTTAACTCTTACACTACCCAAGTTTTAGGCGAGTTTTTTAAACTCAAATTTCTATCCTTTGAGTTATTAAGTTTCTTTTGAACTTCTTGCTTTTAAGTTTGTTTTTTCCACCCTATTATTATATTTTATTATACTCACACATTATTTTCTTGGAATTTAAAATTATTTATCATAAAATAATTTACAAAGTGTTTTCTTTTCAAATATTATGATATTCATAAGGTTTTTTCAATTCAACCTCCTTTTCATTGAGCCAAAAGTTTTCTCCTTTAACTATTTTATTTTATTTTTATTATATATTACCATTTATTTAATTTTTATGGAAATTTCTATTTCTCTCTAGGGAATTTTAATTTTCTCATAAAATCCTTATTCTTTTATACGTTTCTTTCATTAATAAATTTTTATTATTATTAAGAATAATTACTATTTTCACAAATAAGACCTTTCTATTCCATGTACATGTTCTATAATTCTATATATGTTTTCCTTTCTTATTTTTAAAAAAATATATTAAATAACTCATTTAATATTAATTTTTTTCTTAACCATTATTAAAAGGAATTTTTTGTAAGGCCCTGGCCCCAAAAGCCTAGATATAATACATTATTTTAATGCAATGACATGATTATAAGGAATCAAATCCTAAAGGAGCAATCAATTTAGTAGTCTTGGAAAATAGATTATTTACATAAACCGTACATTACTGTTAAAAACATAAAAAAACATAAATAATCCTTTGATAGTGCCATTATTCTCCTAGATTAACTCTACATATCAGTTATAATACATATCTTAGCATCATGGGAAATTAAAACATAAGAAATGGGTGAGATTATATGCTCATTAAGGGTAAAAAATATAATAGAAGTTATCATAAATAAGCATAAACTTTTAAAGAAAGGTATAAAACTGAAACATAAGACTTTTAAATATAATATTGAGTATAATATGGTAATAATAAATCAAATAATTCCATTTAATAATACACATGAATATTCAACTAGTCGAATGGTCACATGTAATATCAATAACTAATCTCATAATTAGGGAACACATAATTCCAGATATCAAAACCATACTGTCAAGGACTCATGCTAAGACCATACATAAATGGGTGAAAACCCAAACTAGTGTTTCTCATGAGACCTAACAACGAATCAACTAGATGTAGTAGTACCTTACCATAACTTACTAAGTTCAATGAATTTCTCAGATGAAAAGGGTGAAACATGACCACAATAAACATTTATATTAAAACTATCATATAAAATGTTAATAATTTAACCATAAACCACGAATGGTATCAAAATAGTATAGACAAAGTCAAACAAATCATAAACCATTAAATACAATATTATAGGTTGTATCATAATAAATCAACCTCAATCAAACATAATATCCAATAAAGGATATTTACATAGATGAAACTAATCTAATAAAATCATTAAAAATTAGAGAAATACCTATTTTATTGAAAATAGTTATTGAAAATTTAATAAAATTTAAAAAGAAAATATTTTAATTGAAAATAATCTTGTAATATTATAAAGGAAGATTCAAAATGTTAAGGAATCATGATGGTAGAAAAATCTGTCCAGGCCCTATAAGTTAAAAAACTATTCTTCTCATACTTTGTCAAAAAAGTCAAACAAAGCACGTCGTAAGGAAAACGCCAAAAATATTTATTTTTATAAAATTGGAAATGGGTAAAAATATCTTTAAAATATTATAAAATAATAGTAAGAGTGTTTTGAAATATATTTTTTATAAATATGGATATTTTTGATAAATATTTCCCAGTATATACTTACATATAAACATTCTCGGATAATAAAGAGATTGCGAAATTAACCCTTAAATTTTACTTTCCTTTAGTCGAGGGTGTGTTAACAACATGTATATTATTTAAATCATGTTATTAAATTATAACAGTATTATATACATATTTATGACATCATAAATGATATTATTATATCTTTTTGTTAATAATATTTTAGTATTACCATTGTTTCAGGTTTTAACTACTTCATTTTCCTATGCATGTTTTGTTGAGTAATTCATATTTCAACTGAATAAGTTATATTTTATTCAAATTTATAATTATATTAAGTTTAAAAATATTATATTTAATCATACTATATATTTTTATAATCATTATTTAGTGGTTAACGTGGAGAATAAATATCATCGTGTCGTGGAGACAGTAGGTCGTACGTACGCACGAGCGACAATATCATTCCCTTAATATTTAAATGACATTGAATCGGGTGGTATATTTATACAAAAACATTATAATTTCATATTTATTATTTATATACATTATACTTATCATTATACCTACCCAAATAAAGTATTTATGAAAAAAAATTACTCCACAGTGTGGAGATGGTAAGTTGTACGTACACACGCATGGTGATACTGTTTTTCATTGGATAAATAAAAAAGGAATATGGTTGTAAAAAAATCATAATAAAATATATAATATATATAATACTATATTTATTAACTTATTGTGGAAAAAACATAGGAATATGAATTAGAAGAAGAATAGAAATTGAATTGAATTAGTAAAACAATGACCTCTTCTTCGAGTATCTACTTTTGATTTGCACAAAAGGAATTTTTAGGCTGTCTTTATTCACAAAGTATGTACTCTAGATAAATTTAGGGAAGTTGGGAGGAGAAATGGGTAGGTTTTGTCTGATCCAAAGGTCTTTAGAGGTGTGAATAAAAGAGAAGGAGATGTTCCCTTTTATATGAGAGGGTAGGGGCACTTTTGGAAACTCCAAAACTATTAATTTAATATAAATTGATTTTCGATTTAAAATAGATCCAAAGTGATTTATTTAGAGTACAAGATTAATATAGGTATATATACTCTCAACTAATAAAATTTATACATTCTTGGATTTTATTTTTAATATTATCATTTTGATTTAACCTTATTTAATCTATTAAATTTTAATTTTGGTAATAATATTCTAAATCTTAAAAGGTTATAAATTTTTAATTATATGGTTTAAATTGTAAATAAATGTAAATTTAATGATATTTTAGACCTTATAATTATAAATTTTTAGTTATGAAGTATTTTTATTATTTTTAAATAATTTAATAAAAAGTTTTTTATAAAATATCATAGTGTTAATTTTGAAACTTTTCATTACTTTAACTTAAATTAAAATACAAACAGAAATATAACTTAGAAATAAACCATTTAATATACTAATAAAATGTCATATACACCTATAAAATTCTAGTATCACCTTAATTAATTCAAATTATATTTATTTTAATATTTTTATATAATTTATTTGATATTTCTATTAATAAAATAATTTATGCGTCACTATTGTGTCATTATTAATGGTAATTATTTAATATATAAAAATTATAAATAAATTATAATTATGAATTTAAATATTTTATATTTCAATATACTATTTAAAATCAATTTTCTTTCTTGGTTATCCCTATATTAAATTTAATATACTTATATAAAATGGGAGTGTGACATTTTGTAACATTCTTTGATTTTTAAAATATCTATGTAATATTCATGAAAAAGTTTCAATTAAATTATTCCATTTATAACCTTAGGTGATAAGGTTATAATTTATTCATCCAATAGGATTTTTAAATGTGTTCGTGTAATTTTATAATATAATTTTTAGGTTTAATTACCTAATTTACCCTTAATTATTGTAAATAAATAAAAATTTACTAAATCTACTATTAATAAAAAATTTAAGTTGATCATATAAGATCAAAAAATTTACACTAATTACAAAAAAGTATTTTAATTTTTAAAAATTTAATTAACTAAAACAAGAAAATTAAGTTTAATGTTAATCATGCAGATGTGGCTGGAAAGAGGGTAAAAAGTTGTTCGAAAGGTCAATAAATTTTTATATCTAATTATATTATAAAAATGATTATAATAACCTAAATTGAATTAATATAAATATTATTTAACTATTTTTAATTTAAGATAAATTTAATTTAAAATAAATATTTAAACGAAATAGTCAATTTTTTAACAATAATGCCGTATTTTTCATTATTCATCAAAACTCAAAACTTTTCAGAAAAATACCAAACTTTTGATATTATGAATTCAAAAATGAAGTCTATATTGGAAAATAAATTTTATAAATTTGATAATGTGGTTAATAATATTCATAACTACTTTTTAGATGGCAGGTTTGATAGATCATGGTGCGCTCAAACTTGGTGTTGCGTGCAACGCAAGCTATTGCATTATTTAAAAAGAAACATATAATGGAAGCATGAGGTGTTACATTCTTCCCTACTTCAAAAATTTCTATAATATAACTTCAAATAAAGTTTTAGGTGGTTATTCATTATAATTTCTTAAGGTTCCCACGCTGCCTCTTCCATTTTATGTTTTCTCCAAAGAACCTTTACCAGTCATGTCGTCCGATTACTCAACACTTGTTCTCTAATGTCAACAATCTTGATAGTATCTTCACAATAAGAAATATTAGGTTCCAATTCTAATTATTCATATGTGAGTACATGCATTGGGACTGGCATGTATTTATTTAACAGTGATATGTAGAAAACATCATGAAATTTGGAGATACTTGGTGGCATTACTAAACGGTAAGCTACAGCTCTAATTCATTATAGAATTTCAAAAATCCCCATGTACTTGGGACTTAACTTACCCTTCTCACTTAATCTTATAACACCCTTCTATACAAATATCTTTATGAAAACATGATCTCCCACTTGAAACTCCAAATCCTTCCTTCGGTTATCGACATATCTCTTTTTCCTAATTTGAGTTTCTTTGATATGGGTTTGAAAAGTCTTAACCCTTTCCATTGTTTTCTCAACAAGTTATGGGCCTACAAGTTTTTTTCACCAACATCATCCTAACAATTAGGTGTGTGAAATATATTTCTATATAAATCTTCATATGGTGCCATATGAATACTTGAAGGGAAGTGATTGTTATAGGAAAATTCTAATTGAGGTAAATACCGATCCCACATACCTTGAATGTCAAGTGAGAAGGATATAAACATGTCTTATAAAGTTTGAATAGTCCTTTCTGATTTTCCATTAGTTTGTGGGTGGAAGGTAGTGTTCAAATGATGCTCAGTATCTAGGGCCTTCACAAGACTTTTCTATAATCATTATGTAAAATGGAGATCAGGATTAGAAACAATTGATAGGGGTACATCGTTAAGTCTTACAACCTCATTAATGTGAGGTCTTTCTAAATATTAAAGTGGTGAATATTGTCTTATAGAAAGAAAATGTTCTGATTTTGTTAGATGATTAATAATAACCTATATAGAATCATTTCTTCTAGTAGTATTTGGTATCACTATGATAATGTCTATTTTAATGTCATCCCATTTCTGTACAGGTATTGGAAGAGGTTTCATGACTCCTCTAGGATGTTTCCTTACAGCCTTTACCTATTAACAAACTTAACATCTTGAAAAATAATCAGTAATATCCCTCCTCATGTTGTACCACCAAATATTTTCCATCAAATATCTATACATCTTGGTGCTACCAGGGCATATAGAGAAATTAGAGCTATGCACATAATCCAATAATTCCCTTTTTTGCTTAGGTATAGAGGGAACACAAAGCCTATTCCAAAATTTCAAAATACCATCTTAATATATGAAGTCAATCAATCTACCATCATTCACAAAATTAATTTTATTTTTAAGACCCTTATCATCATATTTATAACTTTTTATATTTTACAGTAACGATGGTTTAGAAACCATTTGAAAACGTAGTGATGTTTCAACTTCCATGATAATTACCATATCCATTTTTACAAGATCCATGAACATATAATCCCTTTAAGCTCTCATTTTGTTCAAAACTCCATGGATTTTCATACTCAAAGCATCCACCACCTTATTTTTCTTCCCTGGGTGGTAAGGTATTCTGAAATCATAATAATTGAGTAGCTCAAGCTATCTCCTTTGTCTCATGTTGAGTTAATTCTGTGAGAAAACATAATTCAAAATCTTATGATTAGTATACATATCACATAGTTCACCATAGATATAGTGTCTCCATATCTTCAGACAAAATATTACTATAGATAACTCAAGATTATTATTTGGGTAGTTTTTTTCATGAATTTTTAATTACCTTGATTCATAATAAATAACTCTATCATTCTGCGTAAGATCACAACAGAGTCCTTTCCTTGTTGCATCACTATAAATCACAACCCCATAATTTCCAGATTACAAAGTCAAGATAGGAGAGTTGACTAATATTATCTTCAATTCATCAAAACATTCTTCAAAATCTTTTTTCCAAATAGGTTTAACCCCTTTATGTGTGATCTTGGTTAACAAATTAGCCAATTATGAAAAATTCTGGATGAAATTCCAATAGAAACCTACTAAACCAATAAAACTATGTACCTCAATTATGTTTATCAGTAATAGCCATTCTTGGATTGCCTTTTTATTTTAAGGATAAAACAATATTCCATATTTTGAGACAATACGTCTAAGGAAAGAAATTTATTGATTCTAGAATTCACACTTGCTAAATTTACAGTATAGTTTATTTCTTATAAGAGTCGTTAGAACATTCCATAAGTGGTTCTCATGGTCTTAATAGTTTTTTTAAGTATACCAAGATATCATCAATAAATAGTATAACAAAATCATCAAGATATTCTTCGAACACTATTCCCATTAGATCCATGAAGATAGAGGGGTCATTAGTTAGTCCAAATGAAATTACTATAAACTCATAATGTCTACACCTGGTTTGGAATTATATCTTTTGGAATATCTTCATTCTTTACACAGAATTGATTATATCCAAAAATAATTTCCATCTTCAAAAAATATTGAGCTCCATGAAGTTGATAAAAAAATTATCAATGAGAGGCAGAGGATACTTATTATTTATTGTAATAGAATTGATTTCCCTACAATCAATTCACAACCTCATTGATCTATCCGTATTCTTAAAAAAAGAACTGAGGCTCTCCATGGAGAAACACTATGGAAAATAAATCCCTTATTACTCAAATCCTATAGTTATTTATTCATCTCTACTAGTTTCAAAATGTCCATTCTATAAGGATTATTTGATATTAGTCTTGCATCAAGTATTATGTTAATAGAAAACTCAACCTCTCACTCTAGAGGATGTCCAGGTAAGTCATCTTGAAATAAATAAATTTACTCCTGTACAATAGGTACATCCTCAATTTGAAGATTATTAGGTTTTATCTTCTCTTCTTCCCCAAGAATTTCACTTAGAAGATCTATTGGATGTGGATCTAGATAAGAATCAGATGATGAAAAATCTACTATAAGATAATGGATTCTATATATTACTTAAAAATCAAAACTACCTTCTTCTTGTAATAAATTTTTACATCATATTTTGATATCTAGTACATACTAAGGATTATATCAATGTCTACCATAAGTATGATGATAAAGTCAGCAGATAAATCACATTTATATTCCCTAATGGGAACTGCCTGATATATCATTGTTTCAAAGAGAATTACTTTAGGGGATTTAACTAAAAACTCCCTTGTTGATGTGAATTGGAAATATATAATTTTAAATAAAACTGAGAAGATATAAATTAATTTTATTATCCATAATAAAATAAATCCTTTAGATGAATTTTAATAGATAATTAAAGTATATTCCACCAAATCATTAAGAACTTCAACCTCAGTAGTTGTGATCACAAATGCTTGGCATTTATCCCTTGGCATTTTTTGGGGAAAGTTTCCTTGACTCTTGGGATAATCATTTTCAGAATATACCATCTCTTTACAATTGAATCCTTGAACATCGGTAGATTCTTTCTTTTCCTTGAAATTGTGGGCTTTGTTCCATTTTTCTCCACACTTATAAAAAACTCTCATCCCCAATAGGCATGTTCCATGATGTTTATTTCTACATTTATTACAGAATGGAAATTAAATTCTTCCCTTATTCACCTTTTACTTATTTCCTTTTCTAGAGTATTTATCTTTTCTCTTATTCTCTTGATTTACTTTAAATTCATAAGACTTAGAGAATTCCTTTTCTATCTTGATAGCACATGAGACTATATCTTGGTATGATGAGAAATATTTTGAGACGAGTGCCCATTCGAGGAATGGTTTTAAACTAGAAAATAATTGATAAATCTTACTTCTTGGTTTACATATATAGTATATAGCATGCCTTTCTAAACTTGTGAAGTTAGCTTCATACATTCCAACATTCTCATCCTCCTGCCTCGAACTCCAAAATTGCATCCCCATATTCGATCACTGATCATGAGGAAACAATTTTTCTAGGGAGGGTTCTTTAAATTACCTCCAATACATAATTTATTCTTCTCCATCCTCCTTCTTGTTTTTAATTAATGGCCACCATTGATCTGCATCTACTAAGAGATGATAAACACCCAGGGTATCTTTTTCCATTTCATTACTCCCCAGAGTAAGAAATATTTTCTCTAAAGAAATTATTCATTGCTAAGATACAAATGAAATTTTAGTACCATTGGATGTTGGGGGATATTATCTCATGAAGTGGTCTAACATTGATCCCCCACATTTTGGATCAGTCTTATCTATATGGGTAAGGTTATTATTCATAATATGAGTGAGCTATCCAAATATAGTTATAAGTTGTTCCACACCAATTGTATCTTCTGATCTAACATCATTATATTTTATTGGAGGAAAATCCCAATATGTATTACATGAATTAATAAAATTTCCATTCCTTCCACTAGGATCCATTTATAAATAATGAAATATACTAGATTAGATTATATCGTAATTTATAATCAAAAAAAATATAAAAATGATTAATATAGATTGAAAAATTTATGTATATCTAATCTCATGATCATAAACATTGTTTATTTGGGGAAATATTTAATTATAAATAATTTATAATGGTTTGTAAAGAAAATATGAATTATTCTAAGCATATCCCCCGGGAGTGTCAAACCAGGTGCATAGTAAGGCTTGTTATGGTGTACTAGGTTACTTAGAGCCAAGCCTAGAACACCTTTTCAGAGTTATTACCCCTAAGTACATTTATTCCAAAACCATGTACACTTTTAATATATAGACATGGATTTATTTTCTATAAATGCCCACATAATCTCTAAATTACCAAAATTTTAGGACGTTCTTCTATACTTATCCTCAATGTTTTTCTTAGGGTAGTGTTCCCTAATTAAATTCTTTTCTAAATATAGTTTTCAAGGTTTGTACTAAACTTCCTCTGATGCCAACTACAATGCCCCGACCCAAAAATCCTAGACCTGGTGTGTTATTTTAATACTTTGGCATGATTATAACAAATCAAATCTTAAAGGACTAATTAGTTTATCAGACTTGGAAAATAGATTACTTACATGAACCTAAAATTACAATTAAAAACATTAAAAAACAACATAAATAATCATTTGAGAATGCCATTATTATTCTAGATTAACCCTGAATATCAGTTATAATAAATATAATGGAATCCTAGGATATTGAAACATAATAAAGGGGAGATCTTAGATTCCCAGTAAGGGTAAAAAATATTGCAGAAGCTATCTTAAATAAGCATAAACTTTTAAGGAAAGGTGTAAAACTAAAACAAAAATCCTTTTATATATAATCTTGAGAATAATATAGAAATAATAAATCAAAAAATTCAATTTAAACATACACATTGGTATTATACTAGTTGAATAATCACATGTAATATCATTAACTAATATCATAATAAGGGAATGCATAATGCCGAACATCATGACCATACAATCAGGACCTCATGCCAAGACCACACATAAATGGGTAAAAATACAAACTAGTTTTTATGATGAGACCTACCAATGTACCAAGGGGATATATCACTCCCCATACATTACTTACTAAGTCTAATGAATTCCTCATATCAAAAGATGAAATATAACCAATATAAACATTTATAATAAAACTAGCATATGAAATTATAATACTTTAACCATAAAAAATGCATGGTATCAAAATAGAACATCCATAGTCAAACACATCATAAGAAATTCAATACAATATGATAGGTTTCATCATAATAAATAAACCTCAATCAAACATATGATCTAATAAAGGATGTTGACATAGATGAAAATAATCTAATAAAATCTTTAAAAATTAGAGAAGTACCCATTTTTATTAAAAATAGTTATTTAAAAATCCATAAAATTTAAAAATAAAATATTTTAATTAAAAATAATATTTTAATATTTTAAATGAAGCTTAAAAACATTAAGGTATCATGACGGTAGAAAAATACACTCTCGCCTTATAAGTTAAAAAAACATTTTCTCATACTTTATCAAAAAAGTCAAATAAAGTACCTTGTAAGGAAAATGAAAAAATATTACTTTTTATAAAATAAAATATTCTTAAATATGTCTTTAAAAAATTTTAAAATAAGTTTAATAAAGTTTTGAAATTTATTTTTAAGAAACATGGAAATGGATGATAAATATGTCCCAGAAAATACTTACGTATAAACAATATTGGATAATAAAGAGATTGCAAAACTAACCATTACCTTGTACTTTACATTAGTCGAGGTTGTGATAACATCCTGTATAATGTATAAAGTATGTTATTAAATAATATCAGGACCATATCCATTTTTATGATATCATATATTATCCTCTTATATCATTTTGTTAATAATATTTCAGTATTACCATTGTTTTGGGTGTTGACTGCTTCGTTTTCCTATGCATGTTTTATTGTGTAATTCATATTTATAATGTTTAGGATATATTTTATTCAAATAAAGAATGATATTAAGTTCATAAGTATTATATTTACTCATATTATTTCTTTTTATAATCATTATTGAATGGTTAATGTGGATAATGAATCTCATCGCATTGTAGAGACGCTAGAATGTACGTACACACGAGTGACAATATCATTACCTTAATGGTTAAATGGTATAAAATTGGATGATATATTTATAAAGAAACATTATCATGTAATATTAATTATTTATATCAATTATACTCACCATTATACCCATCCAAATAAATCAGTGATGAAAAACAAATTAAACCACAACGTGGTGACAATTAGTTGTATGTATGCACTGATGGTGATATTGTTTTTCATAAGATGGATAAAAGAAGGAATATGGTTATCCCAAAATCATAATAAAATATCATAATATATATGATACTCTATTTATTAAATTATTATGGAAACAACATAGTAAGATGAAGTAGAAGAAACAGAATTGAATTGAATTGGTAAAACAATCACATCTTATTTGAGTATCTCCTTTTGATTTGCACAAAAGGACTTAATAGGTTGGATTTATGACAAAATTATGACATATAGGATTAATTGAGAGAATTTTGTAGGAGAAATGGGTAGTTTTTTTATGATACTAATGGTATTGGAGGTGTGAATAAAAGATAAGGAGAGGTTCCCTTTTATAAGAGAGGGGAGGGGCCCTTTTAGAAACTCCAAAACTATTAATTTAATATAAATTGATTTCCAATTTCAAATAGCTAAAAAGTGAGTTTTTTAGAGAAATAGATGAGGATATGTATAAATAATATCAATAAATAAAATTCAAAAATTTCTGGATTATAGTTTGAACCTTATCATATTGATTTATCCTTAATTAATCTATTAAATTTCAGTTTTAGTAATAATATTCCAAATGATAAATGATTCTAAATATTTAATTATATGGTGTAAATTTTCCATGAATGGAAACTTTATGAAAATTTAGAACTTATAATTATCACCTTTTTGGTTCTAAATATTTTTCTTTTATTTCTAAATAATTTAATAAAATGTTATTTTTATAAAATATCAAGTGTGTTAATTTTGAAACTATTCATTACTTTGACTTAAATCAAAATCCCAATATAAATATAACTTATAAAAAAACCATTTAATATACTCATAAAATTTCATATTCACCTATAAAATTCTTGTAGGAACCTAATTAATTAAAAGTTTAGTTATTTCAATATTTTTAAAACCATTTATTTGGTATTTATATTAATAAAATAATTTCTGCATCACTATTATGTCATTATTAATGGTAATTATTTCATCTATAAAAATTATACATAAATTAATATGATGTAGATAATTATTTTATATTCCCATATAATATTTTCAATCGATTTTATCTCTTGGTTATCCCTACATTAAAATTAATATACTCATATAAAAAGAGAGTGTGACCTTTTGTCACATTCTTTGATTTTTATAATATCTATATCATATTCGTGTAAAAGTTTCCATTAAATGATTACATTTATATATTTAGATGATAAGTGTTGAATTTAGTCATCCATTAGGTTTTTTACATGTGTTAGGTTAATTTTATAATATTATTTTTACCTTAAATTACCTAATTTACCCTTAAGTGTGGTAAATAACTAAAAATTTACTAAAGTTATTATTCAACAAAAATTTAAGTTGATCACATTAAATAAAAAATTTCATACTAATTATAACCATTTATGTATATATTTTTAATACAATTTACAAAAATGAGAAAATAAAGTTTAACTTAATCACGTAGATGTGTAAGGAAAGTGCGTAAAAAGATGTTCAAAAGTTCAATATTTTTTATATCTAATTCTATTATAAAAATGATTATAATGAAAAAAATTAGATTAATATAAATATTATTTATCTATTTTGACTTTAAGATCAATTTAAATTAAAATAATTATTTAAATAAAAAAGTTAGTTTTTAAAAATAATGCGGTATTTTTCACTGTTCATCCAAAATTGAAACTTTTAAGAAAAATTTCAAGATTTCACCATAAGCCAATTTTGATATTTTTAATTTAAAAATTAATTCTATTTTAAAAAATAAAATCACTAAATTTCATAATTTTTTTAATATTATTCATAAACTCTTTTTAAAAGACTAGTTTGATAGATCGTGGTGTGCTCTAACTCAATGTTTTTTGCATTATAAGCTATTGAATTATTTAAAAATAAATGTACCATGGATGATTGGGGTGTTAGATTTTTATTATTTATTTTATTATGTGGGTTCCAAAAAAGGTATCTTAAAATACTAAAAACTTTTTTCTTTTCATGATCGTATATTTTATCTTCCACTCTATTTTAGAAGACTTGAACTTTATTTTTTTATCAAGGATCCATTATTTAGATTTATTTATTGATGATGTTTGAAACAGATTTTATGGAAACTTCACAAAAATAATATTGAAAGTGACCCAAAAATTCATCTTTTTTATGATAATGTTAAAAATATTTTATTAAAAATATTTTTATGATTTCACTTCCATTTTACTATTAATATATAAAATATATATCACTTATGGAGTGATATTTTATGAATCACATTATAAATTCCCTTGTGAGATACTACTTTTGGGAAATTGAATTTTTTGTGTCAAATAATCTAAATCTTTTGGTCATTTTATTCAATATCGTTTGAAAATGTATGGAAACCCATTTTCTATTGATGGGTTCATCATGATATAATATATGATTATATTGTTATCACAAAAATTCATATTGAAGATCATTATGAAATGGGTGGGGCCCTATATATCCATTTAATGAATTATTTGAAAATTTTTATCTCTCGAGATAATGTTGTTAAACATGGAACTAATTAAGGTTAGAGATGTTCACATGATTCAGTATAGACTTGATTGAAGTTAGATATGTTCACAATGTTTTTATTTCATATGGTTATGATTATGATTCATTTATATGTTATATTCTAATGATATGGATTATGGATCATTCTTATTGTCTCATGTTTCTACACCCATATTCCATGGTATTTGTTTGATCATTTGAGATTATATATCTTTTTATCACGCCTCATAGAAAAAACTTATTATTATATGTTACTTTTTAATCAAATAGTTTCCCATGATCATGTTCCAAACATGCTTATGATCAGACCATTTATAACTCACTGATAATGTTTTCCCTTACTGATCAATTAATATCACCCCTTTCTTATGTTTTCCATTACATAGTATATGGAGATGAGTAAAACATATGAGATGTATAGAAGGAGGTTTAGTATAGTGAAATTATGCAAAAATGTTCAAAATAATATTTTTATATAGATATTATTAAGAGATAATAAACCTTTGTTTTTGGGGATTGTGTGATTATTATAGGAAATAGTGGTTAAATTATGGATATATATAAGTTTATCTTGGGTCATCTCATTTGGTATCAAATACTTTGTGTAAATAATATATGTTTTTAGTAGTAGACTTGGGAGTGTGGGTCTGGGGGTCTCATTGCCAATTTGAAACTTTTGAGATCCTTTTTTCTTTCTTGTGGGGTATAAGTTCATCATTATCAAATAATAATGCTTCAAAATCACGTATGAATATAAAACCATATCTATCTATCTATTTAACATCTTTAGGGTTCCTATATAGTACTTGTGTATTCAGAACAACTTCTTCTTTGAGGATTTTTGGAACTTTTTCATGTTCCAAATCTTGTATATCTTAATCCCTAACTCCATCATATTTGATCTTGATCAAACTATCTATTTTGGGGATGTTCTCCCTCTTAAGGAATATGGATTGTCTTTCAAATAAGTGTAACATACATCAAGTGGTTTTAGTCTGATAAAATTAAAATTCACTTCTTCATATAACTATGCCAATGATTCTCATTTATCTAACCAAGAAAATGATGCCACAACTAGGTTTGATATGATTCATATGAAGATAATTAATTATAAATTACCAACACTTGGTTTTCATATTCTAGTGTGTAAATAACATTATTTAAATATAACATTTTATAAAATATGTTATATTTATAAAACTAAGAGATCTTATTTTTTAGCATGAAAACAAAGTTGTAAATATCTAAATTGGACAAAGATATAATGTTTTTGGTTATATTTTGGATTATAATAAAAAAATTTAAAACTAGAATTAAACCTATAAATAAAGAAATATTCTAGATTCCAATTAAGAATGCATCTGGTTTGGTTCCATTGGCATCTCAAAGATACACCTCACCTATGGAAACCTTCATAGATCTACATGGTTTCTATATTTTCATACAAATGTGAGAACCAAAAGCTATATATAATACACAATTGATAGAAAAAATATATTACATTTTATAATTAACACACCAAAATATTCCCTTTGATTATTTACTAAGGTTTAGTTATTTTTTTGGTTATTCTTTCCACATGAAAACACACTAAATATACCTCCTTAGCCCAACCCTTGATTTTACTTCTCTTGGTTATGAATTATGAAGAATCCTTATATTTTGTTATATTCCTAGGGATTTTTTTCTTGAAATTACTCTTTCTTACTATAAGGAATGAAGGTTTTTTATTCCTTATATCATTATTGGCCTGGAGATTCAGATTCAGGTGATATCAGAGTGGCTTATCAATATTTTTCATATTAAAATTAACAATAAAACTAGAGAATCTTTGGAGAAGTGAGACAAGAATGAGGCCTATGCATAATTACTTGGGTATTATGAAATCTATAATTTCAAAATACTTAATATATTCAATCATATTAACTAAAAAAGTATTGGATAGAAAAAATTCTCTAATATATCATGGAAGAGTGCCTTGGAGTCTCATGCCTCTCCTATGCATCTGTCTCTAGATAAAGATCTTAAATATTGGAAACATGGTGTATGAATCCATGTGTTTACAATGATTATGGAGATCACTAGTCATGGATGAAAAAATAAGTCACATGAAATCTAATTAATCATCTATATATTTTCTAAATACAATATTCTATTCCTCACTTTAATATATTTAAGGATATTTAGGAACTAGGGACTTCAATAGATAAAAAATTCTATCTCGGCGCAGTGTTATGAATAAGAACTTTCACCACTCATGAAAGTTTTCACCACTCAGAACATTGTATTTTTTCAATAACTATCACATGGATAATGTCATCTTTAAATTACTTATCATTTTATATGACAAAATAGAAGCTGGTTTTATTAGTTTATCTTTAATACCAAATGGGATGTAATAAATATTATTTTTTTAGTCTCCCACTATTTAATCAAATCACAATATCCATCACAATTAGATATTAAATATCCTATAATGTGTATTTTAGTGTAAAGTATCCATACCTATCTTCTCATAATCCATACTTGGGCCTGGAAAATTATTTAAAGGTATTTGTGTAGGTGGTCTAGATAACTATATTAACTCACAGTTTCCTGATTCATTGAATGAACTCCCCAATCATAAAATCACTAATTCTGATTTCCTCAATAATTGATTTCTAGTTTTAATAAGTCATATTTAAGAAATCAACCCTTGATGATAACATGGTGAAGTTAACAATATTGTTTTGTTAGAACCCCCTGATAATTGAAATAACCCTAAATTGGGATAAAAAGGTACTTTAAACTATTGTTTAATTCTAACTCAATTGGTGGAAGGGTTTTCTGAATTTATATTTTCTTAAAGTATTTTATTTATATTATATGTAAATATTATTTATTTTATACTTTTACATGCTTTTTAATATTATGCGGAGTTTACATAATTAATTAACTATGTCTTGACAAAATAATTTATGCAAAATTTATTAATTTTATTTATTCTTTGTATTGTTGTTAATTAATTTACTTTATTTTATCAAATTTAAACATAAAATATATGTTTCATAATATAAATAAATAAACAACCATACAATGTATAAAATAAAACTAACATGTGACTTGATCATGATATTATAACTATTGGTTGGTTTATCGAGTAGATGATAAACCAACCCTTGGTCCAAGGGGAATAACTCCTTGAATTAGTCTTGGATTGAGTTTCAACATTCCACCCTTACCCTATGTATCTTATTGATTGGTCTCACCTCAGGTTAGTTTATAAATTTCTGGTTTTTCCTAGGATATCCCTATTTTTTCCTAGGAGATCCCTCCTTTACATATTCTTACTCATGAACATGTGAGTGAGCCACATGTTTAGGGTTAAATTTAAAGAACCACAGATACATATTCCCATACAAAATAAGGATGAAGGGATGATACAAAAATCATCATATTTAATATAGTAAATTTTTATCTCAAAAAACACATTCAAATAATAATCAAATTAAATAGAAATCTAATATATACATTGGTTGATCAAGATTACGATCATCCACACATGAAACAATTATTCCTTTAAACTAGCTTGCATTCATTTAAATTCATTCTTTACTAAGGTAAAACTCTCAAATTAATAAATTAATAATATTATTATTTAATCAATTCTTTTATCTTAATTTTCCATCCAAAAGGTCTTTGATATTCCCACCCACTATAATTTTAAATAAATCAAAAAATCAATTTTAATTTAAAATTAATGAGTATATGGTGTATAACGTTATGGTTATATTTTAATTTAGTCTTGAATTTAATATAGATGACATATACTAGAGGAAAGAAGGAGTGTACCCTTATACTTTACTTGGAATGTATTATCACTCACATGACCTGTGAATTATTCTCTGTATGGTCCTTTTAATATAATATGTACTTAAATGACATGTATTCCTATAAGATGTGTTTTGATATTATACGATGTGTTATCTGAAGGTTCAACTTGTGTAGTATACATAGTATGTATGACCACATAATAAGACATAAATATAGGTGATGTGTACCACTAGTGATTCTTATGAAGATCAAGAAATGTACAATAACCATACACATCGTGTATTTATAAAAGAATGTGGAAAATAATTTATTTAAACATTTTATTCCACATGACCAGCTAAAAGTCACTTGGTGTGTAATTTATGGGAAAAACCCTATCACAAAACATGCACAACTAGTTACACATCATGTAGTTCAGTTTTTCTATATTTAATATTTCTTTCCATGTATTTGAATCATATGAAATTGTTTTCTTAGAATATACCTTTCATGATAGGATATGCATTACATAATGTGTATAATCAACAACACATAATGTACTCCGTTTATGTCTACCCACACAACATGCATAGGGATGTAGTGTGTATTCCACATGGGATATTATATGTTATATGACTTATATTCCAGTTACACATAGATTAATTATATCCATCCCATGTTACTTGGTTTTTAGTCAATACTCAATGTGTAATAGTTACATGGTATGTATCTTGACAACATGGATACCATGATTCTCCTAGGGTCTAAACACATGGGGTTACATGATATGCATAACAGAAACATGCCCTGTAACCATGTCAAGCCACGTGCCAATTGGCAGTCAATATGCAGCATGTAATGACACTGCATATTTTCTCCCACATGGAGTACCATGATTTTCATGGGTCATCTTGTTGTGGTTGAACATGGGTATATGTAATGTACTTTTATGTTACACATCATGTATCCATGTTTAGTAGTTAGAATTATTGAAACCTATGGATATGATCTTCATGTGTTCGTCATCTTTTTTAATCTAGTTCTAGATATTATGAAATTTAATGCCCATATTATCACAACTTTCAAATTAATAAAAAAATTGAAATGAATTACTAACATAATACATTATCAATTTAATAAAAATATATTAAATAATTATAAATTTGTAGTGCCCCGACCCGATTTTCTATCCGAACAGTGCTCTGGGCCGAGTGTCATAGGGCTTTAAGCATGCCTCCTCGTACGCCAAAGGCTACCGACTAGCAGTGAGGGTTTAAAGAAGTGATAGTATAGAGAATATACCCTCTAGAGATGATATAATAATGGTATAATACATTTAGATAAGATGTGGAAATGAAATACCAAAAAGACACTGGACTAGTAACCCGCCCTTAGAGGAGTCACAATTAATAGCAGAAGAAGAAATATTAAATAAATAAGATTAGTAACCATTTATAGAATTAAACATCACAAATACCATTTTTAGATACCAAAATAGAACATTAATACAAGACAGATCATACATACAATAAGAAGAATGGTCACCAATGGTCAACCTCAGTATATACATATATTAGTATGCTGATACAAAAATAAAGACCCAAAAAGAAACTCCAACTAAGGAAAGAACCCATGGAACCTTTCCATCCATCCCATACTAAATTAATCACTAAGATCCAACTTTTGAGACCAAAACTTTACATGAGTGTAAATCCATAAAGTCTTCACGTGTCCCAAAGGGCCCATGTAGGGTGTGAGAAAGAATCTCAATAGGCCACCATCAATGTGTACATATCCTACATATGTGATTAAGAAGGTGTGTACTAAAATAAAGAAAAAAGGCATTGTATATAAATATAAATAATATTCTTCCCTTGTTCTCAATATCCACAAGGGATAAATTCACCTACTTATTCCATAACTGGAATAACTGTAATGGAGAGGATCCTTGGCATAAAGCCTAATGCACACCCTGATGTAAATCAGTCTAGGTAAACCCTTAGGTTGCGCCTATAATAAAATCACCCAACACCTCATCCCAACCTACACCATATGTACAAACAATATCCTATTTCCCGAAGGCACATCCCAATAATCAATACCCGGTCCCACATACCCCGGCTCAAAAGCTCCTGTCGGCTCAAAGCCTGATATCCGAAGGAATGATGATTTATGTCCTCCTAAACATGTACTTTCCCATCAGACTCAAGTACGACGAGCATTATCCCCCAACTGACTATCTCAAAAACTTTAAAATGATAGATCCTCACTATCCCCATGGATTTACATGACAATCACCTCCAACCATTTCCCTAATCCACATCTAATAGAGGCCTCTACCCACATGAGTGGTCAATACCACCTAATTATTTGAGTCCCATGGTGTTCACATGACTCCAAATGATGCATTGAACAACATAGGTGAGTGGAAATCACCAAATAAGTCCCTAATACACATCATCTAACACTTAATTCCCCTTGGACCATGTTGCTCAATCTGGTGGTCAACACCATTAAACATCGCATGAGCCTCACTAGTAGCTTGACGACATCCTCACCTCATCCCGATGACCAAGTCTCCCTACCCATGATCAATATTACTCAAATTCCTTAGGCTAAGACTGAAATAATGATTGTATTGACTCAAACCAGATGACCAATGCTATATTAGTCCTCAGGCCTAGCTCTCCTAGTTCCCATGGAACTCAAAAATAAATATAATTAATTTTAAATAATTCAATATAATAAATAACACACCATGACCTAATATTCCTAAGGTCTGAAGCCTCTCAATAGGATTAAACCACTTATAAAATTTATTGATCATGGTCGTAAGAATCGTAGGGGTTCGATCACTTAATTAAAAGACAATCATTAAATTATTACATCTTCGCTCAGACTACACAACAACGCGGTCTAAGAAAACCCCCCAAAACAGCAATGAAATCACAAAGAAAGATAAACACCACCTACCTCATGTTGGCATATTACCGCATATTCGATCTTAGCCTCTAACTTGAGCCGATTTTAATGAAATCAACTTTTTAGATGAACACATTAAAAATTGGTTAAAATGGATCACATAGATTTAGCACTCCATATGGAGAGAGAAAATGTGAAAAGAGGCAAGAGGATTTGGTTATTTACCGATACAGATCCAATACCATAGATAGATTGAATAATGGAGCTTAGATAAAGAAGTTAGCTCAATACCTAGGAAAAGGAGGAAGGAGATCCCACAGTGCATGGAGGAAGAAGGCCACGTGAGGGAAGAAGAAAAAGAAGAAAGAAAGAAATAGAGGGAGGGTTAGAATGGTAATTTTCCACTTTTAAGGGGGATGCATGGTTAGTTCTCATAGTTTGGATAACCATGCGTAGATCATGAAGTATCCCCTGACCAAGGCTCCGACATGCATGGTTATCCCGCACAGATTGCAAAACCGTGTAGAAACAGTGAAAATAACCTTTGATAAAAGCTACAAAGGTACTACACGGCCATGTACCCCATATTACATGTTTTGGAAAACTGTGTACAACAGAACTGGATGGCCGTACAATTACTCATGGGAGGCTGTATGGTTTGTCCAAACCATGTTCCCTAGTTTTCCTACCCCAAAACATGGGGTTTCAGTATCCAATGCACCCAAAACACAACTGAACCCCCCTGATACACTTTTAAAGAATCAGGACTCATCTAAAAAAAGGTATTGGGTCATAGAAAAACTTATAATTAAGTTTATTTGATCGATATAGGAGTTATTATACCCACCAAAATCTGAAAATTCAGAATGGGAAAGGAATTTACCCGATCCAAAAAAAACTGGGATGTTACAATCTCCCCACTTAACATATCTCATCCTTGATCTATAAAACAAGACCCTGAGATGGTAATAAATATACCCATCCCATTAAAACTAACCTGGAATACCTTAGTATAATGGGTATAGGTCAACTACCTCAAGGGATCCCCACTTTATGAGTTACCTTCACCGATTGCATCCCGACCCAAATCTAAAATAAAACCTATGGTCCATCAACCATCCCTGGACTTAAAAGTCCTCATGTAAAAAATCTTAACTCTTGCACCTCATCCAGTTCTATTGTGTCATACCAAACACCCATCATGCCCCACATATTAGTAAACACTCTCCTCATTTCCATGCCTCACATGGCCTCTATGAGGTCCCAGGTCTGATCAGATGCCCAAAATCAATCCTAGTTCTTCACACCTCAAACAAGTCCAACATCATAATGATTCCCAAATTCCAAAACAACTCAAATTCCACACACCCAATGGTGCTCACATATAAATCCTAGTTCCATTCACCACACACACACACACACACATATATATATTTATATATAATGCATCTAAACTAATTCTAACATACTAAACAATATATGGTTAATCTATAGAAATATCCCATGCACCTCATGTACCCAAAATAGAAATTCCAATATAAGTGACATTCCAAAACAAAATAAAAAGAACCACGATTACGCCCACGGTGTACCTATGACATTAACTATATCCTTGGAATGCTTTTCACCTGGAAGCTCCACTACGTTCTCCTAGCTTCAAGATTGACTACATTAGACCTGGACTCCCTGTGGTGTTGCACTAACCAATATCCACTGACCCCATTGTTGGGTCTCGTTGTCTCTGCTGTGACCTATACATGAAGAATAATATTAGCTACCAACACCTGGAACTTCCCCCTATCTGATCTCTGAACTTTGAGTTTGCCTCGGTCCCTGATTGCCGACTGTCTGTAAAGGATTCTTAAAAAACCTATTGAGGTTTACGACCTTCCCATATGCTTGAAACTACTTCAATGCCTGATTTCACTATGTCTTCTCATGACTCAGCTACCCATTCTAGAATTACACCTTAGATGACCCAATTCAAGGTGGTCTTCTTGAGTTTCTATCTCAAACACCCTTCTGAGATTACTCTCATCCCCGATTATTTATATCTGAAGCATCACCAGTACAATCATCTGAATCAATCACCCAAATCATGTTATTCTAGTCTATAAAGTTTCCCTTGACTATGAGCACCTGGTTCTCCACCTCTGAGAATGAGGCCAACCTAAAGATATTTTCCTACACCTGAATGTCATGTTGTAAACCATCCTTTAAATGCCTCATCTCTAGGTGTCATCTCCCACCATACTAGGTGTGAAACAAGAAATTTTTTTTAAATGTTGATGAATATTCCATGATAGAAATTTTACCATATCGTAGGCTCAAGAACTCCCGATCTCTCTCAACCCTTAGTATCTCTTGGAAGAAATGTTCGAATAACCTAGACTCAGAGTCCCTCCAGGATAGTCCCTCGTGTATGAATTATTGGACCTGTATGTACCACTAGTTCTTAGCTGGTCCTATAATAATATACAAAGCTAAATTTAACCTCCAACTTGGGGGGGGGTCTCAGGCTACATGGAGATCATCTGCATTGACTCGATCCAATTTTTATCCTCCTGTTTTCTTCTCTCACCTTGAAATAATATTGGGTGTTGTGATTGGAACTGTTAATTATGGTATTCTATAGAACTAACTACTCTATAAGATCACCTACCAATCCCCTGGATGATATGAACCAAACTCTCTGAGCGGATCGTCAATCCCTGACCCAAAAGATCTCAAATTTGAAGGCTGACCCTCCATTACTGGAGTATGTACCTAAGAATGTTCATATGACTCATAATATTCCTAACCCTCTAGGGCCTCATCCCAACCCTCAGCAGTATGAAACAATGCATACTCTTACGACACCAAATCATCTCTCTCCTGATGATACATTGGAGTCCGTCTAGGTGGAATCCCACTAAATACTAATATAATGGACAGAAATCCACAATAGCATAAATAACGTAGATAGTGAATGAAGTAACAGGAAAAAAAATCTTACCACACTTACTCCCCCCCCATCACAACCATGTCACATGACATTCATCCTTTTGGCCCCTTACTCACCCGTATCAGATCCAAGTATCACATAGAAGTCTGGAATCATGGCTGATCACCTACTCACAGTAGAGCTATGAACTATTTATCAATCTGAGATATATGAGTAAATTTACACTAAATATAATTTAGGTAGGAAAATTCCCCTTATCTTCCGTTGTTGAAATTTTAAATAGCTCACCCCATATGCCTCGATCTATGACCGTCCCAATGAACAATGTCACCTTAATCTGACGATCTTGTCGCCCAATCTAGTGATCAAAATCACCCCATATCATCATCCCTGCCTACTCCTCTAAGAGATAGGACCATACATATATAATTATCTCATATCAAAAATAAATTTATCATAGGCACATGTGTGTGTGTGTTTGTGTATATATATATATATATATATATATATAATCTGATGTGTCGAACCAGAAAGTATAATAAAACCTCCCATTCCATACTGGTCCAAGGGTCCAAAATCCTCCCTTTCCATATTAGGATAAGGGTCACATGCCATAATAGATAAAAATCAAACACACGTGTGACACTTGAGATGGAAATCAAATAAATAGTAAAAGGTGTAAAGAAAATAAATAATTCCCACCCCTGGAAACTTGGTCCTCCCCTTATGCATGGGGCTGTAGGCACCCAAACACATGTTCTTAAACCAGTTTCAAAAACATCCTCATATCTAGTCTTCCATAGACAAAATATTAAGACCAATAAAGAGGTAAAAGAAACATATTTGATACCATTTGTAGCACCCTGATATAGTTTACCTCTTGAAACGTTCTCCAGGTCGAGTTCAACTAGGCCTTAAGCGCACCTCCCCATATGCCAAAGGCCATTGACTAGAAGAAAGGGTTAAAAGAGGTGAGAGTGGGGAAAATATAACCTCTATAAATGATATAATAATAGTATAATATATTTAAATATGTAGAATAAAGGAAATAACAAACAAACACTTGACTAGTAACCCACCCTTGGTGGAACCACAAGCAATAAAAACATAAACAATAATAAATAAATAAGATCAGTAACTATTTTCTGAATTAAACACCACAAAATACCATTAAAAGATACTAAAATAGAACATGAATATAATAAAGTTCATGTAAAAAATAATTATAATTGTTGCAAATGGTCAATATCAGTACACACATATAGTAGCATGATGATACAAAAAGAAAGACCCAAAATGAAACTCCAGTTGAGGAAATAACCCATGGTACCTTTCTATCCATTCTATTCTTACTCAATCACTAAGATCCATATCTTGAGCCTAAAAA
This sequence comes from Viscum album, assembly GCA_963277665.1. NCBI lineage: Eukaryota > Viridiplantae > Streptophyta > Magnoliopsida > Santalales > Viscaceae > Viscum > Viscum album. Next base: position 20,283,838 of record OY728124.1, read on the forward strand.
TTTACCTGTTCATAAAGAAATAAATTCTACATGTGTTTCGAAGGTCCCGTGTAGGGTGTGAGAAAGAATCTCAGTAGGCCACCACTAATGTGTGCATATCCTACATCTATGATTAAGTAGGTGTGTACTAAAATAAATAAAATATGAACTGCATATCAATATACATAATATAATTACCTTGTTCTCGAAATCCATAAAGGATCAATTCACATACCTTTTCCATTTATAGAATAAATGTAAGGAGTGGATCCTTGGAATAGATCCCAAGACATCCCCTGATGTAAATCAATCTAGGTGAACCCTCAGGTTCCACCTCTAATAAAGTCACCTGGCACCTTGTTCCAACAGACACCACATGTCCAAACAATATTCAACATCCTAAAGGTATGCTCCAATAATAAATACCTAGTCTCTCAGACCCCTTATTAAAAGATCCCATTAAACTGAGGCCTGATGTCCTTAGGAATGATGATGTCCATCCTCCCAAATAAGTCATGGACCATCAGACTCAAGTATAGTGAGCCTCATCCCCTAACTGACATTCTCAACACTATCAACTGATGGATCCCCATCATCCTCGTGGATTTATATGGAAAGAACCACCTACCATTTTCCTAAAACACATCTAATAGAGGCCTCTACCCACACTAGTGATCAATAACACCTCATCATTTGAGTCCTACTATGTGCACATGACTCTAAATGGTGCATTAGACAACATGGGTGAGTGTAAATCACCAAATAAGTCCCTAATCCATATCATCCAGAAATTCATGCCCCTTTGACCATGTTGCTAAATCCAATGGTCAACACCATCCAATATCACATGAGAATCACATGTATCATGATGACATTGTCACCCCGTCTCGATGACCAAGTCATCGAACTGGTGATCAAATCACCCAAATGACTCAATACAATCCCATATTGATGATCATATCACCACAAAAAATATGGCCAACACCATCTCAATATTCAGGCGAAGCCTATCCATTTACCATGGAACCCATCAATCAATAAAATTAATTAAAAAATCAATCTAATAAATCTAACAACCCAAGATAATCTAACCAAGTTCTAAATCCTGTTACTAGGTGTAATCCACTTGTAAAATTGATTTATCATGACCGTAGGAATCTCATGGGTTCAATTAATTTATTAAAAGATGACCATTAAATTATTAGGGTCTTTCTTGGACTACCCAATTTTGTGCTCAAAGTCTCACCCCCAAAACAACCGCAAAATCACAAAGTAAGATAATAACCACCAACCTCATGTTGGTAGATGCCCGTAATACTGATCTTAGCCTCTAGATTGAGCCAATTTGGATGAAATAATAATTTTATATGATCAATATGAAAATAATGTTAAATAACTCACACAAATTTAGTTCTAAATATATAGAGAGAAGAGGTTAAAAGAGGAAATAGGAGTTATATCCTAACCAATATGGATCCAATTTCGTAGACAAATCAAAGAAATAAACTCAGATGAAGAAGATAACTTAGTACATAAGAGGAGGAGGACGGATCTACCATGATTCCTAGAGGAAGAATGCCACATGAGGGAAGAAGAATGGGAAGAAAGAAAGAAATAGAGGGATGATAAGAATAGTAATTTCCCACTTTTATGTGGGTATCATGGCTATCTCTCAGGATTTGTCTAACAATATGCAACCTGTGTGGTATACCCTTCCCAAGGCTCTAGCATGCATGGTTATCCGACATAGTTTTCCATACTATGCAGAAATCATGAAAATATCCTTTATAAAACATTTCATATGTGCCACATATCCATGATCCACCTCTTTAATGGTTTTTAAAACCATGAATAGTTGACCTAGAGGGATGCACTATTACTCCTGGGAGGCCGCATGGTTTGTTCAAACCATGCTCCTCAGTTTGTGCACCCTAGAAACTTGGGTTTTGGGCCTCTAATTTACTAAAAACCCAACTGAACCCTTGATAAACTTTTCTTGAATCAAGAATCATATAAAAATAGGTCTTGTGTCAAAGGACACCTCATAATTAAGTTTCATTGATCGAGAAAGAAGTTGGTCTACCCACCAAACTCTGAAAATTCAAATCGAGCAAGGAATTCGACATGATACAAAAACCCAGGATATTATAAAATTAATATGTGAACACCATGATACATATTAAAGGTTACAAGGTATAACATAAAAATTTGGGCCCATTCCCAATAATTTTTTTTATCAATTTATTTGGATAAAATCCTTAGTACTGGATGAAAGAAACCCCAGAATACTCGAGAAGAGGTTATTTTCACATACAATTTATAATTAATTTATAAATAAAAATTACCTGAATTATATAATTTTTTATTTTTTGATAAATATTGTTGAAATTATTATCAAAACCACATTATGATATAGGATCTAAATCATAAACCCTCTATAAGTATCCATACATGCTCTATAAACCTCAAAACATCGACTCTAGAACTCTGGGTGCTATCACGGGAGATCGAAACATCTTGTGTCATTTTCCATTGATCACAACAAGAATCCCTTCGGTATTGAATCATTCTATATGGTTCTCTCATTCAAGAGAAGAATAATTATAATGATAATATTTCATTTATGAGATAGTTCTAGAGAAAGTTCTCTTCAGTATGGAGAAAATTATTTTTAGAAAATATTTTGTGCACAAGTGTTCAATTATCGTAGAAATGTTATAAGTTGAGTTATATAATTAGGGTTAAAAATTAGTTATTAGGAATATACCCTTAACTAATATATTTATTCTAGGTAAAACCTACATCTAATAATAATAACATTATATTTCATGATGTGTTAAAAACCATGAATATAAAATATCATTTATGAAATAAGTAAATCAATATTTATTTAAAAGATATTAAATAAAATATATCATTTCCATCGGGACCTTAACTCTAGTCATCAATCCTCCTTGAAATTTATCGAATATAGAATAATAAACATCCATTTAAATAAATAAATAAAAATTATTCATTCAACAAATAGATAAATATTAAATTCACTAACTGGGGAATACATATTTATTTCCTATTCTACTCACATATATTCCACATTGGAAAAATCAGTCATTGAACTTATGTGATCAAAATAAGCTGAAAATTATTATAAATCAATTTTTATAATAATATTTATTCTAATATTAAATTTCAATATAATTTAACTAAGATTTTGGTACAATTAGGCTTTTTTGGTATGATAAAAGAAGATAGAAACCCAAAAAACTTGTGTTTGGTGCATTGGAATTAGAAACAGAAGTACCTCACATTCCATAAAATGATTTCATATGATATTTTCTCTAAATTGGATAAAACATTGATTCCATCATCCATAGGATATCCTTACCCTAGAAACATCCACGGTCACCATTTTTATCATGCCTCCCTACAGGACTCCACTATCTCACTCCACTCGTATGCCCTGCCACTGTTATGCCATCACCAAACCCACCACCATCATTTGTAACCTATAATTATTCCCCATTGTTGCACCCCCACCATCATACACTTTATCCCCAATATTCCATCATCACCCTATAATTGGCCCCACCATCATCACTCATGCCCCACCACTATTATCCCATTAACCACCCTGTATTATCTTCGATCAAACCACCCTACAAAAGCTCCATACTAATCTCCATACCCAACGATCTCACCCCGAACCCAAACAAGTGACCTCAAACCATGATTCAATGTGATTTATGGATATGAATTATTTTTATATAATAAAGTGATTGTCGATTATTACCATTTGTCAAAGATACAAGCATTTTTGGGCACAACCATTAGGGATCGCTCTATCACCACATCTATGGTTGGATATAAGGGAAATCAAAAAACATAGATGATAGAGATATGAAATACAGTGGATGGGTTATTGTTGGGCAATGAAGTTTCATCTTGAGACTAGGGCTTTATTCGGAGTATGATGTTGGAAAACAAGGTTACAAAGAGAGATCGAGGTTTTATTTAAAGACCAGGGTTGGTTGATGGAGGATACTGGACTACGATGAGAGATACTATATTATTTTTAAAGTAATAGAAAAGGGAAGGCCATAAGAAAGGGAATAAGATTATGGAATCTTGGTATTTTCAATGTTTTATATTTATATTCCATAAAACAATGTCCTCCCTTACCGAAAATTATTTTTTATTCCATTTTAAATTCCATTTCCATCAAAATTTATTCAATTATACCCAACATGGCCTTAGTGTGTGACCCTTTATACCTCTCTCTCAGTGGCATTAAGTGAGTTGGACTAAATTACAAGATAGTAATATAGATACACATCAAGGTACCCATATAGGAAGAAGTTATTGTCATAATTATAACACTCATAAAAATTATTACTATATAATATAATACATTTGTATCAATATTTCATCCATCAGGATTCATACTTGTGTCATCAAACTATATGCTTGATATCTCTTTTTTTTGAAAACCTAAAATGAACTCGTCAATAAATTTCCTTGGAAATGGACTTAATATGACAGTTTCATTTTAATAAAAGGGTATGAAATATGAAATTTCATTAATATTAAAGTAACACATTCTTTTTTTACTTATTCAATAATGTCATATCTCTTATGACACACCCAACATATCCTAACTCACCAAGAGTATATTTAATTATTTTTTTCATTGACACATCAAAATATGCGATCTATGATATGAATTATTAATAATAATTTAAAGTATAAGGACTAATACACTAATCAAAAAATAAAAATATCTAATGACACATAAAACATGTTGAATTTATATTACCGAGTTTGTTCTCACTAACTCATCTCTTAGAAATTATAATGTGAAAAATTAATGACAAAAAGTTTTAATGTATTATGAGAACCTAATATTTGATAGGAAAACAACATCTATGTCCCATCAGATATATGTTATCCAAAATGAAACACATGTTTAAGAATATTTTCATAGTACTTAAAGGTTCTCATTACAGTGGGGAACTTATATAACCTTTCAATATAAAAAACACTATAATAACATCATCAAATTAATATTACATGGAAGAAAAATAATAATGTGATAAGATATTTATTGATATATAGGCAATAAAAATTAAAATTTTATTTCGTTTTTGGTAACCAAATCCAGTTATGTTATTAAAATTTAATGGTTATATATTGTGTTTATACCAGGCACATAGTATAAGAGTAATGATTAGTGATTTTAAAATTTTTATGATTAGTTCAAAATTGATACATTTTCACAAATTATATACTACTCTACAAATAACATGAGGAACTCATGTGGAAGGATTTAAGTAATAAATGATAAATCTAACCATTACCTCATTAAATTAAACAATGCATGTGTGTTCCTCTTGGTGCTATAGATAGTTTCTTAAAGGAAATGATGTTGGATCACTCTAGGTCATCCACACGTTCTTAAAGAGTTTTTGGAGTATTGAACATTGGATTCTGAGTGCTAGTGTGGAGCACTGATAAACCTTTCAACCACCTAATAATCACCGATACATCATTCCTTAAATCCTTGAGGAAGAACATAGATTGTTTTCTTGGAATGGGTTCCTTATCACACTTGGATGTAAGAGGAATAAGAGAGGAGCTCTCAAATTCATAGGATGAACAATCACATGAATTTGAGCTTACTTTAACTTGAATAGGTAGGTTTAATATTTATTTAAATTTAACTATGGTCCACAAATATATATTACTTGGTAAATAAGACATAAATTACATCTTATGACCTTTTAAATAATCTATAAATGTAATTTATATTTTCTTTCCAAATGAATGTGATGTGAATATATACCCCCATTTCAACTCAAGGGAATTCAGATAGATGTTCCTATCCTTCATTGATTTAGGACTACCATATATTTAAACCACATTCCTTAATCATGGGACTAAATTTTATGAAAAATTATTCTTTGTTGCGTGATCTATGTGAAAACATTAAGCATGTACATGATATGAAGTGATGGGTGTACCTAGAATTATATATAACTCCAATGAATTGGATAATATTTTAGTCTCATGAGACATATTATATGGGATTAGGTTGTGAAACTAATCTATTATGGTACATTTATTCTATGATGTGATGACTTTTTTGTTATCCTTGACATATGTTTATGATGTCGTGTTTTAAGCAGTTTCCATATTACCATGTTTCCTTTATGTTGTCATGTTATATCATGCATATTTGTTTATATTTATGATTCTCACCCCTTTTACATCCAATTTAAATTCCTATTTTATAAAATGTAACAATTTATTCAATTTATTATTTTATTATTAACTTACTAGGATTTATATATGACCCATTTCATATATATGTCCCCAGGTTATCCCTTGCAGTTTTGAGAATGATGGAAAATTATGAGCATGTTACTGAAGTTTTCAAATAATGCTTATGTACCCCCTATTTTATGTTTTTATGTAACATACCTAATTACCCAAATACACTAGACTACATGATCTTATGGGTTTTAATATGTGTAATTTTATGTTATAAATCATGGTTTAATGTGTAATAAAGACAAGTGTTTTCATAGTTGGTATTCAAGAAATGTTTAGTTATTTTTTGTTAATAGGGTTTGGAAAATCTAGAGAATGGCTTAGGGATAGTACTAAACATCAAAAAATATCCCTATATTTTTTGAAGTATAGAGTAAGTGATTTTCAATAAAATACAATCCTATCTGGATACTATAAGTGGATGTGACTCTGGCACATAGGTACCTAGGTGTAATAATCCCAAAAATGCTTCATTGAGCTGAACACAATCATCACCTGGTGCACATAAAATGGGCCTTGCTACACACTTGGTTTGAAACTCTTGGGGGATATTCTTTTCTAAATTCTCAATCTCATTACAAACCAATATTAAGGGAAAAATACCTATAATATTCTGTTAACAAATTGATCATGGATAACAAAGATTGAGACCTTGAAATTCACAAGACAATAAATAAATGACCTTTATAAGTTTTACCATAATGTTATTGGTTTTCCATTTATGTGTTTAATAGTTTAAATGTTCTCGTCAACAATATTCCCTTTATTCTAGATAATGCAAAAAAATATGTGGAACTGAGTAAACAACCGATGTGAAGGGAAATGTGATGACTTACCAAATGATATTCCCAACCTGATGGGAGATTGAATCATAAAATTTATAATAATACTCTCTTAGTTGACTCAATTTCTGAATAGAAACCTAAATTAGGAGGAACTCCCATAGCTTCCTAAGAAATAACAAGCTATAATTTAGAACTTTTTGTGAAAATGACCTTCGAATTTCAATTTCTCATCTGATCCCTTAATCATGGAATGATAGATCAAATCCATTAAGAGGATCTCCTCTATACATTAATGTTCTAAGAAAGAGAATATAATGTTGTCTATTTACCATAGGGAAGGAGAATAATATCAGTGGTATAAATTGATAAAGAATAAAAAAACCTTAGGAAGAGATCTAAGTGATGGAGTGAAAGGAATTCTAAAAAATGTTTTTTGAAAGATATTTTTCTCACAGTCTCTCAATTAAAATGGAAAGTAATTTCACTTCCATCAATAACAAATTCAATGAATCTATCGGGTTGTATGTGAAAAACATCAAAATACTTTCTTGATACACTTCAATATTTTTCATTAACCCTGAATGAAAAGGTGACAACCTCTTTGGTGGTATGAAATTGAGTCTATGAAAAGCTCAGGAGATTTGGGAATTTGAGTACTATGAAGAAATTGTATGATGTTCCCTCAAAGTCAAAATGGGGATCCAAAAATATTAAGGGTATCATTGGGATAAAAAGGGAAAGAGGAGTTTAATTATGGTTGTACGATGGAGAAATATAATATTGGTAAGAAATTTCAATATCCCACTAGTAAAATGGGTGGGAAAAATCACACTAGAAATTGCTTGAAGGGGAAGAAGAAATGATTCAGGTGTAGGAAGAAAATGAACCTAGCTAAGAATTTATAATTAGAAAAACCCACTAATGTGATAGGGTAATGTAATTATCCATAAATACTCAGTGTATAATTAATTATTGCAACTTAATGGAATAAGGAAACTTTTTAAAACCAATACACTAAGCCAATGGTGGTCAGAGAAAATTAGTGTCGAAAACCTCCAAGGAAGAAAGGGCATGATTGTGACATCACAATAGCTGAGTGGGATCAAAAAAATAAAGTGGTGATAGGTTTTCTAGTTATTCATTAAATGAAAGTGAATGAAATTTTTTATTCTTTTTTTATGCATTCATTCGTATCACACAGGTTTTGTAGAAATGTTCAAAAACCACCACAGATTATACAAGTAAAGCTATGAGTGAAAATAGAAAATGGGGAGATTATTCATTCCCAATTATATAACTCGTACCCTATCACAATTTAGGGTATAAATATCCAATTTATCCTTATGATACCCCCTTTAGTGTAATTTTACTAAATTATGAGTATGGATCGACTTTCTTTACATAGATCCAACATAAATTTCCATTAAAATGGAATAACTCTATGTATCGTGAATCATCATCTGATTCTGTACAAGTGTAAGGAGGAGGATAAATCTTATTTATCACCAATATCTCAAGAATGGATATAATTTTCCTAAGAGAAATATTATATAGATCAAATGGATAGGTCTAAGTAAAATATCATCCTTGAAGTCATTCCCTTTGTGATGGAATAAACTGATGTGTTTCATGAAGAATTTTCTAGTCTCTCCCATAGAGACCCATGATTTACCTCCATGTTCTGGAAGAGTCTCCAACATACACTAAATACTAAGTTGAAATTAAATATATATTTTTACCCTCAAACTAATGGAAAATATGAGAAAACTGTCAAAACACTCAAGAAAATGTTGAGATCATTCTCATCAGACCTCAAAGGAGGTCAAGATCAACATCTTCCTTTAGTAGAGTTCTCATAAAATAATAGTTTCCACTTAGGAATCCAAATGTATCCTTCTAAAGACCTTTATGGTATGATATGTATAACACATTCATGCTGTAATGAAGTTAGTGAAACCAAACTTCAGGGTCCTAAAATGGATTAGGAAATGGTGGAAAAGATCAAGTCCATTTAGTAGCACATTAGGAATCTTTAGAGTTGATATAATATCTATTTAACAATCATTGACGAGACCTAGTGTTTGAGGTTAGAGATAAGGTATTCATCCTCCTATTTTTATAGAATAAATTCATGAGATTTTGGAAGAAGAGAAAGCATAATCCATGATACATAAACCCCTTTGATATCCCTAATCGCATCAAAGTGGTGGCCTACCCCGTAATGCTCCCACCAAACCTAAATCAACTATATGATGTGTTCCATGTAACCCTCTTAAGGAAGTGCATAGAAAACCCATCACATGTGATGAATCTAGATGTGGTACTATTAGAGAATGATATTTCATATGAGGAGAAGCTAGTGAAGATATTAGATCTTATAGAAAAATTTCTATGAAATTAGAAAATGAACCTGGTAAAAGTGCTATGGAGAAACCACTAGTTTGGAGAAACGATGTGGGAACAAGAGGAGGTGATGAAACAAAATTTTCCTCATATATTTTAGTGTGTGAAATGAAAACATCAATGGAGAAATTTCTAAAGGGGGGAATATTGAAACTAACTGAAAGTTTATATATAAAATTACCTTTGAATTAAATTCTCTATTATGGTTATAAAAAACATTGGAAATGATTTGGTTTTTTTATCCTATAATATTTTAAAGACTATTAAGAATCATAACCATTGATAATATAGTCATTAAATAGTGGTCAGATGATTAATATAAATACAGGGTATTGATAAATCCAATTGACCCATAAAAAGGAAGAGATAACCTTGACTAGTAAGTTTATACCATATAAAGTCCATTTATCAGAGATTCTAAGGAAGATATAATCACTGGGATTTTTCCTTGTTCATGCCCAAGATGATATCCAACAACTAAAGAATGAGAAGAACCATTTACGGGAGAAGTTCAAGATCATGAAGACCAGAACCCATCCCATGTATGTTGAAACACCACTTGAGAATATCACCATCACATACCTTAGTATTAGGGTATTTATGCATATAATAAAGAGATATATATCAATAAAAAAATAAAATGAATATTTATATTGTATTTTAAATATAATAATGGTTATATTTTTTGTTACTTTATAAATTATTTTGATTTTGATATGATAAAACAAAAATTGTATTTTTTGGTAATATGAAATTTCAATTAAGACATTCTTTTTTTATGAATCCATTAATTTTAAAAACAAATTATATTTTACTAAACTAATAAATTTAATTTTTTTCATTAAATATAAATGAAGAAATAATTTTTATGAATTCAAACATAATTTTTATAAGGGTATAAAAACTGTTATTGTTAAAAAAAACCACAAATATTTCTCAATAAATGGAGATTATTGTTTTAAAGGTAAAAATTCACAAATTTAGTGAATTATTTTAAAAATATATATTTTCTTTAAATAAAATTTTATAAATTATACAGTGGTAAATTTTTAATAATTTTCTATTATAATAAAAATTTTGTCTAAAAATTAAATATGGTTTAAATATATGGTGTGTAGTATGACATCATAAGGACAAAAAAGTGATGTAATAAGTTATATGAATGGTATAAAAGACTAAATATATGTTTTATATTGAAAATAATGTGTTTTTAGGTTATTTAGTTAATTTTATAAATCCTTTATGAATCCTAAAAAACCTAGATTATAAATTAATTTTTTAAAATCAATTATTTATAAACATGACTCACTTCCACATAACCAAGTGTAATATTTTATTTAGTTCCACCATTTAAATTATAAAATATTTTTAAAAAAATCATCTTTGGTAGAAATCACGGGCAAAAACCATTGGAGGGTTTTTGGTTTTCATTACTTTATTATATAGAGTCCAAAACCGAAGTTTGAGAAATAAAAAAGAAGTACCCTCTCTTTTCCTATATAAACCCTACAAATATCCTCTTACTATTCACTAAAAAACCTTGGGTGATGTTATTAATCTACCATACCCTCAATAGAGTCATCCTAGGGTTCCCCAAGCTCTAGAGATGCTCCTCCTAAGATTTTGGAAATACCCTCTCTTGGTAAGGGCCCTCTCTCTTCTTTTCAATTCAAGCGCCTTCTTTGTATTTATCCCTTTGTATCTCAATTGGTTATGTTTCAATGAAATAATAATGATATATATACTGTACAACTTGTGTCCCAATAATTATATATCATTTATCCTTTCTCACTTTACCATTCACCTATGCCATTACTATGTCAAAATTTGGTAAGGTATCTTTCTCTCTTCTTTTCAATTAAAGAAAAATATTTGTATTAATCACTTTTGAATCTCAATTGGTTAGTTTTTAATTAATTTATAAAGATAAATATACTTTTAAATTGTTTTTCCAATAATGAAAGATATTTTATCCTCTCTCCTTATAGCATTTACCAAAGTCGTTACTGTGCGAAAATTTAGTAAGGCACCTCTCCCTCTTCTTTTCCATTCAAGAACCTTCTTTATATTTAGCATTTTGATTATCAATCAGTTATGTTGTAATGAATATATGAAGATACCTATAATATAAAATTTATGTACCAATAATTATATATCATTTAACCCCTCTCATTATAGCATTTACCTAAGTTTCCACTTTTCCAAAATTTTGTAGGGGTCATATATCTCCTCTTTTCAATTCAAGCAGCTTCTTTGTATTTAGAATTTTGAATCTAAATTGGTATTGTTTTCATGAATTTTTAAGGGTCCATATAATATTAAATTAATTTACTAATAAATATATATCATGTATCCACTCTCATTATATCATTTATTATAGTCGTTCCTATGCATAAATTTAGTAAGGGGTCCACTCCTTATCTACTTTATTCAAGAATATTCTCAATCTTATGCCTTTTTTATTTCTAAATGATAACGTTGGGATATGATTTTACACATCCATATTACTATACTTTTTATATCCATATTATTATATACCACTTTCACTCTCATTAAGAAATTTTATGAATCTTTAATCACTGTCATTGTGCTGCAGAAATGTCACTGTGGTTTTTTATGCCAAACAATTATGTCGTGAATATCAATCCCAATTTACACTAAATGGTATTAAAATATATGTACCAAGCCTTAATATATTTTGGAATTCCATGTATTTAACCCACATTCATTAATTTTGGGATTAAATGTGATGAAAAATGATTCTATTTTGAATGATTCTATTTTGAATTGGGTATTGTTTTAGTCTCATAAGATGTCATGTATGGGATTTGGGAGTGAACCTAATCTATTATGGGGATTTCCCCCAGGTTATGATGTCATGGAGTTTATCCTTGACCTACGTTTATGACTTCATTTTTAAAGTTATTGCCACATTCTCATGTTTCCATAATGTTATCAAGCTATATCATGCCTATTTGTTCATGTTTATGATTATCACCACTTTTAAGTCCCATTTAAATTCCTATTTTCTATCTTGTAACAATATATTCATGTAATTTTTTAACTTCCCTGACCTGGGATCCACTAAACTGGTTCCCCAATCTGGGACTCCATATGACCTCAAGCGCGCCTCCCCATACTCCTGAGGTTGCCGACTACCGACGATGGTCTAATAGGATATGTGGGGAGAATATAACCTCTATAACAAAGTAATACAAAACATAAAATAGTTTAAATATCACAAAAAAGAGAACAATCAATAACATGCATAAATAACCAATTCCCAAATTCGGTACCACCATATACAACAGTAAATATGTCATGCCATGATACAGTGTAAAGTGAAAAAACCACAAAAGAAATAAAATAGTAGATTCCCCAAAATGGTCCAGAATCCAAGTTTGGAACCAGACCCAAACATGTACCATGTACAACTCAACTCTCTATCATAAGGCCCTTTCCCTTGTCCTGACCTGCAAACATGAAATTTGCTCTGGTACCCAATGGTATCCCACGCAGGGTGTGAGTATGAATCAGTAGGCCACCACCAATGGTGTCTATGAAATATCCAAAAAAGTAGATATTTAAATAAAATGATAATAATGTCAAAATAATGGTAAATAGTTCAATAGTCCATTCTAGACTATGCTCGTTTAATTTATACTACCATTGAATCCAAGTTCACTGCTAAGAAATTTCATTATTTAATCTACCTTTTAAATGTGTTCAATGGATTAAGAATGTTCAATATTATCAATCATATGGGAATAAAATTCAAGTCTTATCCCACTAAGAATCACATTATAACAACCTCGTAATCCTCACCTTGAAGCCTGAGTCCTGGGGGAATGCAATCATTAGGGGAATAAAACTTTGTCCCCTTCCCTAACCCGTGCATTTAAGGGTAGATATAGATCCCCAGTCTAACTATAACCATGGGTGTAGAACCTCAAGTCTATACCACACACTACAAAGTCATGTGAACATGCTTATTTATCATTTACCACAATAAACCATATCACAACAAGCACATCCAACATCATTTACAACATCACAATCAATAAATGGGAAATTAACATTTTACCTAAATCAATTAACACATTCATCATTTATATTACCTAACCCTTTATCCCCATTTCCCATTTCCCATGCCTATCTCTCTAAGTATATTCAAGTATAAAGCTAATCTCCTAGAATTTTCCCATTAATCCATTTAAGCCTTTTACATGCTAACAAAACAACATCTTAGGCCATTACCCAACCTAAATGTATTACTTAAACTCCAATTGCACATCCTTCAAGCATATTAACATATTCATCATGATCTCCAGGTTCTCGCATAATGGACTCACACTTAGCTAAACTCTAGGTTCGGGGAATATCGGCACACCAATGGGTGGCCCTAATCTCATTTGGCCATCCTCCATGCATCCCGCGAGGATCATGAGGAGTTAAATTAACCATTTAGACACCCCATATATCCAAAATAAGTCAAAGGGAACCAAGAACAAAATAATGGTGAATTAAGAACATAACCCTACATGAAAAAATCCACTTAAAACCAAAGGGAAACAACTTGTAGATCACATACCTTGAATCCATTGGTGAACACAATCTCAACTGAAGCCTTAGATCCTGATTCAGACAACCCTTTAATCCTAAACCTAAACCTCACTGAAAAAGAGGGGTTTGAGAGCTTAAGATGGATATATAAGAAGAATGGGAACCCTAAACCAAAATGAGAAGAAAGATGGAGATTAGCCTTACCTGGATCTTCAATCCACAACTGACGACACTCTAAATAGCCTAGGATTGAAGGAGAATCACCCTTGGGGGATCTTGTGAGACTTGGTTCATTCTTAGGGTTTCAATTGCGGAGGATGAAAATCCTAAGTTGGGTATAAAAATATCATAATGTAATTTTTTGTAATTTTATTAAACATTCTAGGTCGCACGGTTTACCTGCATGGTTTTCCAAACTGTGCAAAAACTTTGTCGATGCTTATATCCCAAAATAACCCCCTCACATGGTTTACCCACATGGTTTTCCAAACTATGCACAAATTGTGCGGAGGCTCTTGGGAAAACACTTAATTGACCAAATAAAGGGGTTAAATTGAAACTTAAGTAAAACATACTTTACGTAGAAATCTGGGATCTTACAACCTTCCCACCATATCACGGCTCGTCCCCGAGCCGCTATTTTCCCGAGCATCATTGAGTTCCCAAAGAAAGAAGATCGGGCCACTGGGCTCACATATCTGATTCTATCTCCCAAGATTCTTCCTGGACATTTACATGTTTCCATATAACACAATCCAAAGGCATATCCTTTCCCTTCAAAACGTTCTCACAGTGATCCACAATATGAACCGAGTGCTCCTCAAAGGATACATCAGCCTCAAGCTCGACATCCTCAGCATTTAACACATGATATGGATAGAGTTGATACTTTTGGAGTTGTGAAACATGGAAAACATCATGCATACCACTATACCACTATGGAAGATCCAATCTATAAGCCACCCGCCCGATCCTTTCCACAATCTCAAATGGCCCCACATATCTAGGCGACAACTTGCCTTGCGTCCGAATTTGACGGTGACCCAACCTTGGTGATGCCCATAGAAACACACAATCACCCACCATGAACTCAAGAGGTTTATTATGAAGATATTCATATGAATTATGACTACTCTAGTATCTTTCCATACATTTTTGAATCAAAAAAACCTTCTCCGATGTCTCCTGTATAAGACTCGGTCCTAACAGTTCCGAATATCTAGCATCAAACCAACACAACAGTGATCTACACAGACTCAAATAAAGTTCCTCAAAAGGTGGAATCTAAAATATATCCTGAAATATATTATTGTAAGAAAGCTTAACAATAGATAATTTCTTTTCCCACAAACCACCTAAATCTAGAACACATTCTCTCAACAAGTCTTCTAATACCTGAATTGTACGCTCTAACTTCTCGTCAGTTTGTGGGTGGTAATACATACTCAAAAACACCTGAGTAAAAAGTTACTTATGTTGTAAATTCCATAAGAGCTAGGTGAAATGCGTATCATGATCCGAAACTATGGCTCTCAACACACCATGAAACTGTACTATTTATTGAACATACAATTCTCCTAACTGGTCGACTACATAGGTCTCCTGAATTGGCAAGACATGGCCCACTTTGGTTAGCCAATCTATCCCCACCCAAATTAAATCATTATTCTAGGAATCCTTCAAATATACAATACAAAGTCCATCGTTACATCATTCCACTTTCACTATGGAATAGTAAATGACTGCAATAACCCACCTGGACGCTGATGTTCAGCAATCACCTTACTGATAGGTAAGGTATCGTGCCGCAAAAATCACAACTTATTTCTTCATTTATGGCCACCAAAACTACTTATGAATATCACATTACATCTTATTCAATCCCAGATGCACTGCCTACTTTGATGCATAAAACTCATGCATCAACTCCTCTTGTACATATGTTGATACCACAACACGACCACGATCATAAGAAACTCCATCAGCACGAAAAGTCCAACTAGAAGGTGACTTACCACCTTTAATACTTTCATTTATATCCAAACACTCCGGATCCACCAACTGGCTCTCTTTAACTTGGATTAGAATTTAAGATTCAATTTATATAGATGAAAGGATAATCTTCATGTGCCCTTCCTGTACCTCCAAATTCATCTCTACAAACAAGGACATCATCACCCACTCTGAACTAGAATCCTAAAATACCTAATTATGAGTCTTCTAGCTCAGAGAATTAGTGACACTATTCCCTTTCCCTAGTGTGTACACCAACTCAAAATCAAAAAACGATAGGTACTCAACCCACTGTCCCTATCAAAGATTCAAATATTGCTGAGAAAAGATGTATTTGAGACTTTTATGGTTGGTGAACACCATGAATGGTTATCCAAATAAGTAATTCCTCTAACACTTTAAGGAATGAACCAAAACAGATAGCTCAAGGTCATGAGTAGGATAATTACTTTCTTGTGGCCTCAACTGTCTAGAATAATAAGCTATAAACCAATCATTCTGCATTGACACTTCCCCAAGTCCAACACCATAGGCATCACAGAACAAGGCGTAATTCTTTCCTAGTTTGGTTAAGATCAATACTGATGCGGTAGTCAACAACTTTTTTAGCTCCTGAAAAGCATTCTCACAAGCCTTTGACCAATCAAACTTAACCTCCTTCTTGGTTAGGCCTGTGAGCAGCACTGAAAAAAGTGAAAAATATCTAATAAACCTTCAGTAATAACCATCCAAACCCAGAAAACTCTGAATATAAGAGAAATTCTTGGGATTCTCCCAAGACAACATAACCTGCACCTTTTTTGAATCCACCGACAGAACTGACTTATAAATGATGTGTCCCATAAAGTGCACCTCATCAATCCAAAAATAAAATTTTGATAACTTTTTGTAAATCCTATGCTTTCTTAGTTTACTCAAGATGATTTCAAGATGTTTTTCATGATCTTCAGGAGTTTGGGAGTACACCAAGTTTTCATCAACAAAGGAAACTACAAACTGATCCAGATATGGGTGAAATATCTGGTTTATCAAGGCCATTAACACCGTTGGTGTGTTGGTCAATCCAAATGACATCACCAAAAATTCATACAACTCATATCTGATTTGGAAAGCTATATAGGGTATCTTAGAAGGTATCACCTTCAACTAATGGTACCCTGATCTCAAATTGATCTTGGAAAACAGCAAGGCACCTCTAAGCTGATCAAACATGTCATTGATTCTAGGAAGAGGGTATCAGTTCTTAACCGTCATCTGGTTCATATTCCTATAATCAACACATAGCCTCAGTGATCTATCAACCTTCTAATAAAACAACACTGGAGATCTCCAAGGTGATTTACTAGGACGTATAAACCATTTACGCTTCAATTCCTCCAATTGAACCTTTAGTTCATAGCACTCTGTCGGTGCCATTTGATAGGGTGGAATGGAAACAGCCTCCGCTCCTAGATACAATTTGATCATAAACTCAACATCTCTCTCAGGTGGTAACCTTGATAAGTCCCCAGGAAACACATCCTGAAGCTGGTCCGCAACAAAATGGAAGACTGAATATCTTTTCTCCCCATCATCTAACATAGGGCATGCCACTTGGGCCGTGAGTTCCCCCAATTGTTGTTGTAGTAGCCCTGTGTGGCCTAATCTAGTATCCCACTCACCACGAAGGACATAAGTTCTCCCATAGAGAGATGTGAACGTTACCCAACATCTGTAACAATAGATATGGTATTGATATATTACCAACCAATCCATTACCAAGATTAGGTCAAAACCTGAAATTTCTAGGACTAAAAGATCCCATAGAAAACTATACACATCAACCTTTAGAGAAAAACTCTTACACTTATAGAAGTCCTCAACTCATAACCCTAGTATAGTATCAAGCGACATTACCCCACATGCAATGTCTTGGTTAATCCCAACACAAATACGAACTCAACAAAAATAAAGGAATGTGTAACACCTATATCGAATAAAGCACTAGAAAGAATGGAAGATACATGAATCATACCTCAAAAAATATATGGTCCTGACTCACCACCTTTAGGTGTAGCCTGAACAACATGGAGATGACCTACTCCTTTAGCCTGGGCTCCATCCTGAGTACCCTGAACTGCACTGCTCAATTGGTATGGATGATCTCTCCCCAGAGTTCCACATCCACTGCCTCTACTAGTACGACCTATGGATCTCAAAATTCTTACCTGATATAGGGTAACCAAACCTCTACCTATGCTCGACATCTTCCTTGGACCTCTATCATTCCCTGATTATCATGGGTTTTTTGTAAACCTCTGCACGTGACCTAACCTTCCGCACGTTCAATACTCAACCGGTGGGTGGGGAAACTTGTCACGCTTGTGACCCGACCTTCCATACTAATAACAGAAGACATGGTCACCACCCTGAAAGGATAACCCCCTCTTATGACTACTCTACATGCTTCCACCCTTCTGAAAGATTCCAAAATGGTGCTTCCTACTATCAGAAACTGCACCACTTGTGAACCAGGTGGTGCCACAAGTTCAATACCTAAAGCTCCCTCCAGGTTCCTGTCCAAGATAAGGGCTTGATCCACCACTTCAGAAAACCATTTCAGATGAAATATATTCACCTGAGACCTAATATCATGTCTCATACCATCATGGAAGCGTTTCTCCACAACTGTCTCATCTCTCATCAACGTCGGAATGAAGCATCTCAAATCAGTGAAGTGACTATCATAGCACATTGCAGACATTGTCCCCTAAGTTATACTAATAAAATCCATAGAATTATCCTAACTCAAGGTTTCTGGGTAGAAGTGCTCGAGAAAATTCTCCTAAAAATCCTTCCACAACATTCCCTCAGCCTAATCTATTTAGACCATAATGTCCCCTAATGTTTTTCTTGACATCTAAGCATATAGGTTCCCAACTTAACACACTTCTCAATAGGAGTCTCTAGATGGTCAAGAATAGTTTGGATGGAATCTATCTAGAACTATTCTGCATCTATCCCACCCTCTCCGGTAAAGGTTGGAGGGTGCTGCAACTGAAACTCCCTAGTCAGTTCAAACATACTCGGTGCAAGCTGCCCGGGGTCTCATTTTATCATCTGCATAAAACTTGCGAAGTTCTCACAGAACTAATCTTCCCTATTTCCTTGGATCACCATGTTCTCCTACTTCACTAATGGAGGAGCATTATTAGTATCCTCCTCATATCTCCCAACCGACACACGTCTTCGAGGTGGCATTTCTCTACTATGCCAAACATAATCTTTAGTACACAACTATAATGATCTTACAAAAAATAAAAATATATAGGTAGGCTCATCACTCGCCACAACCCAACCAGTTAACATAAACTACCTGAATGATCCCACTCACAACTGAATCAGTACCTTTTTCCATCTCTCCTAAGTTCATGGCTAACACGGGTATCTAATTCTCATGGTTTCAAGCCTTATCTTTTACACCCATTCAAAACCATTTACATATCCCAATTTACTCTTAAAACAGAGTAATCCACTTTTACTTCTCTATAGACCACCATTTTCTAATTACTACTTGACCTTTTCACATCCCCTTTTACCCATTCATATCTTCTTGTAAGGCACAATTTTCATTATTTTTAAGATAACAAACACATTCTAACCATCATATCCCACACACCCATCCCATGTGCATGCCTATATTGATTCATGTAACTTTAATATATAGGTAACTAGAATGATGCATGAATGCACAACCTCATACCTTTCCATCCAAGAAATAAATATCACAAAACTTCCAAATCACACAAAAAGTGAATCACCTGATGGTAAAATATCATCAAATATAACAACGCACAACAAGAACAACAATCCCCTCCAAGTGTGTCTTATTTTTCCCCTATACATGGGTTAGATACTCCAAATAATGAGCTCATTACCAAGGCCCAACACTTTTATAACCTCCTGTCTACCATACCAAAATAGTAAGAAATAGAAAAAAAACTTCTCTGATACGACTTTGTTACGTCCTTGAATAGGGAGCCTCTAAACCGGTGCCCCGATCCTGGTCACCACATGACCTCAAGTGCGCCTACCTATATGATAGAGGTTTTCAACTAGCAGAGAGGGTCTAATAGGATAAGTGGAGAGACTATACCCTCTCTAACAGAGTAAGAAACATCAAAAAATAGTTTAAATATCATAAACAAAAGAGAAAAATCAATAACATGCATAAATAACCAATTCCCAAAACCGGGGGAAACCATATACAACAGTAAATATATCATGCCATGATACAGTGTCAAGTGAACAAAACCCCAAAATAAAGAAAATAGAATAATCCTAAAAATGGTCTGGAGTTCAAGTCTGTAACCTCACCCAAACATGTCCTATGTCCAACTCAACTCCCTAGCATAGGGCCCTTGCCCTTGTCCTGACCTGCAAGCCTGAAATATGCTCGGGTACCCAATGATGGCCCTAGAAGGGTGGTAGTATAACTTAATATTATACCACCAATGTTGTCTATAGAATATCCAGCAAAGTAGATAGTGCATGAAAATAAAAATAATGGAAAAATAAAGATAAACAATTCAATATGCCATTCTAGACTATTCTCATTTAATTTATACTACCATTGAATCCAGGTTCACTAATTAGACATTTCATGGTTTAACCTACCTTTTCCATGTTTTCAATAGATTAGGCATGTATATTATTCTCTAGAATATGGGAATAAAATTCAAATCTTATCCCACTAGGAATCACATTATAACAACCTCATACTCCTCACCTAGAAGCCTTAGTCTGAGTAGAATACAACTGTTAGGGGAATAGAACTCCGACCCCTTCCCTAACCCATGAATTTAGGGGTGGAGCTAGATACTCAGTCCAAATCAACTCGTGGGCATAGAACCTCAATTTTATACCTCACACTACCAAGCCATGTACACATGATTATTTATCATTTATGACAATCAACCATATCACAACAAACATATCCAACATCATTTACAACATCACAAGAAAATAAATAAATGGGAAATTAATATTTTCACTTAATCTATTGAAACATTCATAATTTGTATTACTTAACCCTTTAGCCCCATTTCCCATTTCCCATGCTTATATCACTAAGCATATTCAAGTATAAAGATAATGACTTAGAATTTTCCCATTAATCCATTTAACCCTTTTTCATGACAATCAAACAACCACTTTGTCCATTACCCAACCTAACTGTATTAATAGAACTCCAATTGCATATCCTTCAATCATATTAACATATTCATCATGGGATCTATGTTATCGCACAACGTCCTTACACTTACTTAGCTAAACTCTAGGTACGGGGAATATCAGAACACCCATGGGTGGCCCTAATATCATTCGGTCATCCTCCATGATTCCTGCAAGGATCATGAGGAGTTAAATTAACCATTTAGACAACCACTATATCCAAATAAAATCAAAGGTAACCAAGAACACAATAATGGGGAATTAAGAACATAACCCTACATGCACAAATCCACTTGAACCCAAAGGGATACAACTTGTAGACCACCTACCATGAATCTTTTGGCGAACACACTCTCAACTGAAGCCTTAGATATCGATTCAGGCAACTCTTAAAGCCTCAACCTAAACCTCACCGATAAAGAGGGGTTTGATAGATTCAGATGGAAATATAAGAAGAATGAAAACCTTAAACCAAAAAGAGAAGGAAGAGGGATATTAGACTTACCTGGATCTTCAATCTGCAACTGAAGGCACTCTGAATATCCTAGTATTGAAGGATAATAACCATTGTGAGCTTTTGGGAGCTATAATTTGTTCCTAGGGTTGTAAGAGGGGATGATGAGGAAAATGCCGAGTTGGGTATAAAAATCCAGTAATTCAATTTTTGATTTTTTAAAGTTTCTAGGCCCCACAGTTTACCCACACATTTTTCCAAACCATGTGCAAACTATGTGGATGATTCTATACCAAAATATCACCCTTTAATAGTTTACCCATATAGTTTTCCAAACCATGCACAAACATTGTGGAGGCTACTATCTGAAAAACCCCCTTTCACACGGTTTCTTGGGAATTCCACACAGTTTGTACTAACCATGCGCAAACCATGAAACATGCCCAGAAACCACTTTTTCTTCCACTACCATGTCCCGAACCCCCGAAACACCCCCGAGCCTTCATAAGGACTTGGGAAAACACTTAATTGACCAAATAAAGGGCTTAAACTGAAATGTAAGTAAACATATCTTATAGAGAAATATAGGATCTTAAAAATTATTTTTTTATTACTTTACTAGTATTTAAAGCTCAACCATTTGTTTTTTATGTCCCCAAGTTATCCCATGTAGTTTTAATAATGATGGAAAATTATTTTCATATTAAAAAAGTTTTTAATAATAATGATGTATCACCCCTATTTTGAGATGTTATTTAATTTACTTAATTACCCAAACAAACTATACCTCTTTATATTCTGGGTTGTAATATGTGTATTATGATGTAATAAATGATTAAATAATGTGTGATAAAGACAAAGGTTTCCATAGGCTTATCCCCTAGAATAAGCTCAATAGTAAACTCAATTTCCCTTTTAGGTGGAAACCCTAATAAGTCCTTTAGAAACAAATCCTAAAACTTATCCACTACTAGAGGAAAGGAATCATGCCCCACTCCCTCACCATTATTCATTATAATCACTGATTGGTAAGTGAGATTACCCATTTATCGAACATTTTTCCCTATAGGGCCTACCTAGTTGTCCCATCCCCCCTGGAAAGTAAATGTGTTACCCTTAGGAGACATGAATGTAACTCTCTTATAGTATAAATCAATATGACTTCGATACAATACCAATAATTACATTCCCAATATTAGGTCAAAACATGAATTTTAAATCATGTACAAGTTCCTAAGAATTCATTACTCACCAAACTTGAGTGTACACCCTTTATAGAGACAGAATTCTTATGATCACATCCCCAATGATGTTTCAATTTACATAAACCCACACATCAAATTCTCCACCTAAACCGAACCATTGAAAATTAATTCATATATAAAATAATGGGAGGATCATATATCAAATAATTACAAGAAATTATGGAATATATAATAATTATACCTTAGATAGTCGAAGGTACACCATCACTACCGACAGGTTCATGCTAGACTACATGAACATAACTTTTTTCCTTTACCCAGAGCTCTAGTCTAGGTCCCCTATACTACACTGCCCTACTGATAGGGTTATTCTTCTATTGAAGTACCATGTTATCCACCTCTAATGGTTCATCCAGTGGAACTACAACTCTAAGACTAATATGGGGTATAAGATACCCTAATTGTGCTCTGTGTTAGGATAGTTCCTCCAACACTACCCATTTTCAAAGGGTTCATACAAAACCTCTGTATTTTCCCTATTCTACTACAAGATAGACACTCCAATAGTTTTTGGGGACACTAAAAATTCATGTGAAATAGCCTACCACACTGATATAAAGACACTCTATCGCTGCCATGGGAGGATGATCCTCTCAACTAGCTACTCTGTCCACCACTCCCTAGTGAAATATCTCATAAAAAAAATTCAAACTATCAAAATACACATTACTTAATCACTTTATACAAACCATTTTCCCACTACTAGAAACCTCATTTTTGTTCACCTTATAAACGAGGGGCTAATTTACCACCATGACACTTTTTTCAGAATAATGATATTCACCTTGTACATAACCTCACTTCTAATTCCATCCTGAAAGAATCATGTCATAACTTCATTATCTCATGTAAACATCAAGGAAAAATGCTGGAATTTGGTTAATTCTCCAACATAACCTATCACTAACATACTACCCAAGGTCAATTGTATAAACTCCACAACTTTCTTTTTCCTAAGTCTCTAATGGTAAATGTGTTATAGGAACTTATACATATAATATTAATATATCATTCCATCCAAATACTCATCCTTATCAATTTTATCCCTAAATATATTCATTGGATATTTTAACATGTAAGATGTTAATATGAATCTCTTCTCTAGAGGAGTTTCTAAGTGATCTAGAATCATATAGATAGACTGAATCCACAACCCAGACACCTAAGGTCCACCCTCTCTAGTGAACATCAAAGGATTTTTCATCTAAACTCTATCATAAAATCAAACATACTCAACATATCCCACCTTGAATCTCCTTCCATGAATAGTATAAAATGATTTTAATTTGCATTGAACAACCCTTTCTTCCCATCCATCGGAACCAATAGGGGATCTAGTCCTACTAACAAAGGCATATTATCAGTAATTTCCTTCTTATTCCCCATAATAAAATATTCACAATAGTGGTATATCTCTACAATTAAAAATGAATATCTTAGGTTACATAAAATATAGTTTCCATAGTTATATAAATGAGATCATACAACTCTCCATAGACAAGTCACCCCATATACACTATCTGTATGGAAATAACCATGAAACCATCACCAACCTAAACCATCCCTATCCTAGGTCATGGGTAAATTAGGGTAAAATAGAACATCCAATTTATAGGTTTCTCATTTGACACCAATTTAACAATTCCAATTTTCATCTTCAATTTACGCAATTTCATCTTCATTATTAGGAACTATCTTTGAAAAATAAGAAAAGGAAATAAATGAATTTTATTTCCCTCAACCTAACCATACATGATCTTCTATGTGTTTATAACATGATGCATGTCACATAAATTTATGAGTGCCTAAAATGATGTATTCATACACAATCTCATGACATACTAGACCATAAGTAAATTATCATAAAATAAGAACATCACATCACTTGTGCATCACCCAATGTGAAAAAACATCCAATTATAAAATGAAAACATCAAGAACAATAATCCCACATTTGGAACATGGGTTTTACCTACACATGGGTTAGCTACTCTCACGAACAAACTCATTTTCAAGAACTAATACATCCTAGTCTTCATTATACCTTTCTCAAATTATAAAGAAACAAAAAAGAAACATCCTGATATATCTCAGGCATACAGGTTCTCAAGATCATCAACCTTCATCAACTCTTTATTGGAATTCGAATGGGTAACATAGTCAACTAATATATAATCAACCAAATGGAATAATTACCGCTATTATTAAGAGTTATACTGGTTACAATGTCCATATATATCTCATCCCACTTCCATACTGAAATGTGTAGTGGATGAATGAACTCATTCGATCTCTAATGCTCAATTTTGATCCTTCGTTAGGTGAAACATCCTTATAAAAAAACCATTTCATCCTTATACACCAGTATTAAGAACTCATAGTATAAAAAATATTATTAACCTTGGGTTGAATAAAAAAACAAGAATAATTCCCCTCATGTATCCCCCCATACCTAAAGGTCAATGGAACTACCAACTATTTCCTAAAGAGGTGGGTACCATCAAGAAAATTATACCAATCACCCAATTTATCCTTATTATTTTAAATTCTACAAGTTGACTAGAAGTTATGTTCAAATACCTGAACACACTAATCATGAATAAAAAGGGAGGTAATGTAAATAAAACTAATCCGGAAAATCTGATCTTCTTCATCCTTGATCACCAAACTCAGATTAGTAAACAAACCCATTATAATCCACTCATTAATTGGTTCTTCAATGTATTGGATGGGTAATTTCCAACTCAAAAAATCAATGACCATATTCCCCACCCTAAGGGTATCGACTATATCAATGTCAAAGTCTTGAATATGCTCGACCCAATATCTCTTCCTATAGTTTAGGGACCTCTTGATGAAGATGTAATCTAGGATATTATTATCCAAATAAATTATAAACCATTCACTGAAGAGGTAATAACACCATGAATTTAATGTGTGCATAACAATTTATAACTCTAGGTCATTGGTGGGATAAGTCCATTCATGTGGGAATAGCTAATAAGATCCATAAGCCACCACTTAATCATTATATAAAAACACACACCCCAACCTCACTTCTGAGGCATCCCAAAACACTAAATATCCCTTCCCAAGATCAAGAAGAATTGAAAATGGAGAAAATAACAAAAAATAAAAAACTTCATAACATATATCTTACACTTCTCACTCAACTCATACTTCACCCATTTCTAAGTTAGTATTCTTAAGAGAGAAGCTAGCCTAGTGAAGTCACAAATAAAGAACTTGTAATATACATATAGACCTTCAAATATTCTAATCTCAAAAATCTTCTTGGGATTCTCCCAAGACATGACTTAATGAATCCTTTCAGGGTCCACTTTAACCCCTCTATAGAAAATAACATTATCTAAAAACTTTAACTCCCAAATCAAAAACTTTCACTTTGATACCATATAATAAAATTGATGCTCCCTTATGGTTTCCAAAAAGAAACATAGATGATCTTATGGTCCTCCTAGATCATGGAATAATCTTGGATATAATCAAAATAAGTTACCAAAATATGAGTCTAAAATTTGATAAATCATCTGGTTCATTCAAAACCATAAATACCACATGAAAATTGGTAAGTCCAATTAGCATAATTGAATACCCAAAATGCATGTTTTAGATTTTAAAGGTAGTTTTAGAAACATACTCTTCCTAGACACTAAAATATTGAATCTACATTCATTAGTTAATTTTTGAAAACGACCAGGATATCCTGAGTTGATTAAAAAAATATTTATTTGGGGAAATGGGAATTGATTCTTAAAAGTAGCATGATTCCTATTGCATTAATATAAACAAATTAAGAGACTCTAGTCTACCTTCACTGAAAAAAGTTGTAGTTATTACCATGGTGATATAGTCAAATGAATAAATATCTTACTTTCAAGGTCATATAATTAAAACATTAACTCTTTTAACTTAGAACAATCTATATCGTGTGATTGTATAGAAATATGTCTCATCTTGTGGAGTATATAAATAGTAAACAAGACCTCTCACTAGGATAGAAACATAAAAATCATTACGAAACAAATCTAGGTACTGGTTCATAACTAATATAACATGATAACATAAAACCCCCCACCACATTAATGATAAATATGGATAACTTTCATGAAATTAATCCAAACTCTAAAATAATCGGTCCTTCCATCCATAACCTAAGGTCCTACTCAACCTGAAGGATATGAGTGCTCCCCTGTGGATATAAAAACTAGAACCTATGGAAAAACTATTTAGTTCCAGTGAGTTTTGGTTTTATTTTGTTTCAAAAGATGATATATGGTTGAATATGAGAAAATGTGTAGTTCTGGTTTCAAAAAACACCCTATCGGGCTAACCATCAGACTAACATCGAATATACACCAAACATAGAGAATCAGATGAACAACAGAAAAGGAAACACATAACTTTGAACCCAATCCATTAGTGTGAGTAATAAGAATAAAACCATAAATATAGATAAATTTATACAAACCATCATAACAAGGATTTATTAGAAAGACAAAATTTTATGGAAGGATGGGAAGTCATGGAACTTTCCAATGTGAATCTGATGATGCTTTTCCAATCACAGAGTTATAATAAATCACAAGGAAGTCATGATACAATTTGGAGTTTTTATAAGAGATAAGAATATGATGTAAAGTATTCTGATATATTCTCATTAGTTTAAGGAACACCAGACATAGAAGCATGAATACCATCAGTATGAGAATAATTAGACTGAAAATATCTGAATATTGGAAGATTTATCTTGCTGAATTAAAAAATTCGCTACAAAAAGAGATATATCGTAATAGATTCTGAAACCAATTCATTTTATTTTATTGGTGTCCTTTGTGTATCAAATGTATATTTATATCAAAAACAGAAAGTTTAAGAAAGTTTTGTTTTTTCAAAATGATTATCAAATAGAAAGATTCAAAGTGTGATCAACCAGATAGTGATCAATAATGTAGTCAACCATTTTCATTAGGTTGAATTGTATTTGAATTGGTTCAAGATCCAAATAAAAGAATTATTGATTGTTTCTCAAGAAGTGGTTCCAACACATTAGATGGTCACTGGAAATGATCCATCATAGTGAAGTAAATAAATATCCATTAGATGCGTCCTAACACTGAAAAAGTCATTGATCACTGAACTTCATCAGATATAGGATCATCAGTATAAATAATTAAAGAAACTGAGAAATAATTTGAAGATATTTTTGATGTGTTCTTTATTCCAAAGTATGGATGGAGGATGTTTTGAATGCTGCATTATGTTATCAATGTTTTATAAAGTTTAGATTGTTGGAAATGATGATCCAATATAAGGATTCATAGACCAATCAACCAAATGGTTTTTAATAATGTATTCAATCATTATCATCAGGATAAATTGTATTTCGATTGGTTTAAGAGAAAAATAAAAATATTATTGATTATTTATCAATAAGTGGTGTTAAATCATCGGACTATAACTGACAGTGATCCATCGGGGTGAGATAGTGACTGATCTATTAGATGCAACCAGGCACTGAAAAAGTCAGCAGAAGCTGAACTTCATCAGACATAAGATCATTGGTCTTAGAAATTGAAGAATAAGAGAAATACATTGATGATATTTATGATGTGTTATTGCTACCAAAGTATTGAAGAATGGTGTTTTTAGAACTATATAATGTTATAAATGTTTTAAAAAGTGGGTTTTTGTTGTTAAAGAACATCTGTATGAGAATACTTACAATTTTTACAAGTGGTCATCATAATGAGTGGTATTTAATTTTATAAATGTTTTCATCCTAATGAATAATTATACTGAAGAATGGTACTAAATAAATTTTTGTAAACTTGAATAAGTTGATGTTTTTAGAATACTTTAGGAGATTAGAGAAGCTACCAAAAGTATTAATAAGAGTATAATAAGTCAAAGATTAAGACTTAAATTAATGCAGAATTCAATAATTGATAATTTTATTGAGAAGGAAAATGATTTTTTTTCAATCCTTTTCCATTATGGAGTTCCTATAATAGGAGAAAATAGTACATTTTTACTTTGAGATTTTAAATGTTCATGTGTGCCAAAGCTCTAACAATTATGGGACCAGTATTGAGTTTCTGACCGGAGTTTGTTTTTACAGTTGAAAATGAGGAACATCCATTGGAGTGAGTCTATTTGAGAACTTCCATGGGAATGATTCCATCAAAGTGAGATCCATTGGAGTGATCTGCATCAAATCGAGTTCTATCAGATGATGTAATTGTGAGCTTCCAATAGAGTTTCTACTTAATTGAAGAAGGAATAGTATATGGAGAATCATACTAAGGCCAATCATATTGATCCCATCAGACAAAGATTACCATACTAAGGTAGATCAATTACACTTTTACTGGAAAAGTTTTACAGATTTTTTTTTGGAGAATTTTCAATACTAAAAAGTTCCTTAGAGAATTTGTGAAGTTCATAAGGATTATATGTAGGTAATTTTTTATTCATTTTACTTGTGGATGAAGTACATAACTTTATTAATTGGATCATAAAAGAATAAGGAAATTGAACCTTATAACTATGAATAACTACCAGTTAGTAAATGGATTGTGTGCTTACTAAGGTGTAAAACCATATTTGGGGAAGGGGATATGAAAAGGATTGTTGGGGGGGTATAACCAAATATAACTTAAAGGTTTCTACTAAGAGTGTAGAATTTTTCACTACATGTGCCTTTCTATTCCAGAAAGAAAATAGTGAAAGAATCCATGTTGGTGGGACTATCCAATATGGTAAGGAGTAGGTATTTGTACCGAAGCATGTAAATATAATGGGTTGTATTCTCTTTATATTTGTTTCATATAAATGGTAAGTTTGAGAAGTTATATTTGAGTGGATAATAACATTTAAAAGTTTTAGAGGTTAAGAAAATTTATTAAATAAGATATTAATATTTCATTTTAAAATAAAAAGGAACCACTGATTCACCCCCTCTTAGTGTTCTTGATCAAATTTTAGAACAAAAATTGGTATTAGATCTGATTCCCTATTAAATATCCATCTCTTATAATAGAGAATTTCAATTCAGTGAACAATTGGGTAGTTCATTTTTTTGACGGTAGGAACTATCATAGTTGGAATAATAGGATGTTACTCTATCTTATTTAACTTGGACATGAAGTTATAGATGTAGAAATAATGGGTTTTACTCCAATCAATGATGTTGGTATGATAGCTTTTGATAATATAAGAATTGAAGCTAATGGAAAATATCAGAATAATTTTTTGATATATCTCAATGATAATGTTTATACAAGGTTAAGAGAATGTGGGTAATATTGAAAAGAATCTATTAAGCTAATGGGAAAGTTAAGGAATCCAAGTTACAAATATAGAGAATTGGTTTTGAGAATTTTAAAAGGGATGATGATAAAAGTATTGATAGTTTCTTTACAAGTTTAACAAATATTCAGAGTAACATCAAAAGTTTTTATGGGAAGCTGGAAGATTCCAAAATTGTGAAGTGAATTAAGAGAAAATTTCCAAAAAAGATTTTATACCAATGGTTTAGATTTATAAATTAACAATGATTTATATTTGGATGAACTTTAGAATATTTTTATAGCATATGAGATGATAAAATACCATAATTTTATGAAAATGGTTGATAAATAAATGTATTTTAGAGATTTTTTAAAAGCAGAAAATAGAGATAAAGAAGGTGAATAAGGATCAAGTGATTTATATGAAGTTGAATAAGATAAATATTTCAACACTAGTTTTTCCCTCATCTCTAATAAATTCAATAAGGGAAAATGGAAAAGTAAAACTCTCAAATGTTTCAATTTTAAAGGTAAATAAAAATTTTCATTGATTTTTTCAATGAAGAAAGTTGAAGATTAGGATTCTAAATAGAATGATAATAAATCTTAGAAACAAAAGTGGAAGAAATATACAGAAATATTTTTTGTATAAAAAGAATAATAGAATATATCCTAGTAGAATAAAGAATGATTACCTCTCATCCAATGATGAATCTAATCACCAACTCAGTTTTATTACTTAATTTTTAAGTGTATGTAATTATTTAGAGAGTGATTATGGTGAAGAGATTATAGAAATAAAGTGGATTCCTAAAACAAATTTTTAAAAATTAATTGAGTAGAATACTCAAATCAAAAATAAAGAAGAAAGTTGGAATTTTTTTAATGATATATCTAATGAGAATGATGATCAGATGAAGAAAGAGGAGAAAAATATAAATTTTTTTAGTTCTGAAATATGAATATTGGTGATATTGAAAGAAAAAAATCTATGATGAATTTTCAACTGGGAATGAGAACCTCAATATGAAAGAATAGTTACATGTTGAAGAAAATAAGAAGAAAAAGTTGAATATTGATAAATCCAAAAAGATAATAGATGTACTGAAAGTTAGTCTAGATAAGGAAAAAGAGGAGACATTAGAAATACAATCAATGAATTTTGTAACACAAAATGATATGAGAAATATGAGAGAAAACATCACCACGGTAGTTGAGGTTAAAGGTCAAACTTATAAAGAAGGTGAATATAAAGGTTTAAAAAAGCAGGTTTGTAAGAAAACATATTTCACTAAGAAAGATAAGAATTATTCAATAGTATATCCTCATGACCAAATTGGTCAATGATTTATAATGAAACAACAACAATAATGTTCTTAATAAGTTCACCAATAGTCAGAAAAATAAAGATTCAAAGGCCATTGTTGGTGTTGTAGAGTTTTTGGACAAAGATCTTACACATAATGGTATAAAATATTGCTACCAAAAAATAGGTATGAATCAATGGGATATATGATGAGAAAAGAATATAAAATTTTATAAAAATTATGTAGAACTAAAAAATGAAACTCAAAAGATAAAGAAAGATAAATATGTTAATAAAGTTAATAAAAGGAAACAGGTTGAGAAAGAAATGAAAAAAAATAAGTCATATAGCTAGAATAAGTATCCCTAACAATAAAGTTAGAAAAGGTGATATGTTAGATTAATAAAGGGGTAATAAAAAGGTTTCTAAATTTTATTTCAAAGTTGATAAAAAGTTGTCAACATATGATGATTGGAAATTATGAAAAGGTAAAAAAGGCATGAGAAAAATGACATGTTTCTAAAAGTTGGTTAACTATCCTGTCAGAACAAGATAAAGGCATAAAAGAGTTGTTACAAAATAACTTTAACAAAAAAAATTAATAAATAAGAAAAGAATTTTACATCCTTTTCAGAATAATATTTATATTAAAAGAAACTAGTTACAAAATCCAAGAAGGATGAACAGAATGAAAAAATGAAATATCGAAGAAAAGAAGAAAACGGAAAGACTAATATAGGACTCTCAGTCCAAAAAATACTTCTATAAAATCACAAAGGTTCCTAATTATTCCAAAAACATTTATATATTTTTACTAACATGAATTGAATTGAAGGAGTTGAGATAAGAAATCTAAAAATGAGTCTTTTACTATTCTTACAAAAGAAAGTAATGAGGTTACAAAATATGAGTTTTTGGAAAGTTGTGTTTATACAACTGAAAATTATGATATGTTTGTGAATATGTTTTAAGGTTGTTATTATCTTAAAAAATAATCAAAAAAAATTCCCCACAAATTTGGATACTAAAATATGCAGGTTAATGTATTACACAAAAGATGTATTATGGACAACATTGATAACCATGATAATACACTATGGGTTTCTACATCGATTTCACCCACGTAGACATATAGTTTTTTAATTAAAGGAACTTATTTAAGAAAATATAGTGATACATATGTTATCCGAAAGAATAATTTCATGATTTTGAGATGAAGAGTTCCAACATTTAGAAATCAAACAATTTTTCAATAAATGTGGAAACCTATCGTGATGGCCCCTTTGAATTTGATTGTTAATAAGGGGGATAAAAAATGATTAAGGGAGAGATAAGAAGTAGGGGAGAAATAAAGGAATGGGGAGAAGAAAAATTGAGAAAATAAAACTAAAATTTTTATTATTTTGAAGTGGGAATTGATAAAAATATAATGGGGATATTTCTAGGTCCGAGTTTAGTTTTGGTTGTATTGTTTTATCAATAGATGATATATGGTTGAAGTTGAGTGTAACACCCTAAGTTTTTATGAAACTTTTATTTTTTCGAATAAATTATATTTCTTTGATGTCTGGTGTAATATGCTACATCATGTTAAGATTATGCTATATGCAACACAGTCTTAACATACTTTACACCCAACACCAAGTTTTTATGAAACATCATTTTATTATTATAATTATTTAAAAAAGAAAATTATAACATAGATGTTAGAATGGAAGGTAAGAAAATGATTAAATAAATTATAAAATTATGTTTTAAACATTATTCTTTTTATAATTAATTATAAATGAATGTAAATTGTTTAAAAAAAATAAAAGGAAATGTTTTTATGAAAATTATTTAAATATGCACAAGTGTGATTTATACAATTAAATAAAAAAATAACACTTGTTTAATTATATTAAACAAACAAAAAATTATATATATATATAACATATTCAATTTAATTTTTATCAGCCATATTATGCATTTTCTATGAATGATATATGTACAAATCCAATTTTACACATAAAAGAGGTATTTTTCTAAAAAGGCAATCTTGCTGCCTTTTAATAGGGAACCCATTTTAAATCTAATTTTTTACACTTTTATAATTTTTATATGACTAAATAAACTTCTTTTTTGAAATAAGGTTATCAAAATTTTCTTTGCTTGAGTTTTTTTATTTTTCTAATAAGTTTCAGGTTTTGATGAATAGTGAAGAATACTACATTTTAATTGAAAAAAAACATTTTCCTAAATTTTTTAGTGTTTAATAATATTTTTTAATGTTTTTAATGTATAATTAGATAATTTTTTATCATTTAATCCAATTAAGGTCATTGGAATTAATTTCACATTGAAATTTGATATAAAAACTTTATAAACCTTTGAACGTTTGACTTTAAAAAACTATTTTCTCATTAAGTCAATGAGATTAATTTTTAATTAATTTATGAAAATTATATGTTTTCAATTTGAAAAAATGTATTTAAAATTTGGAATCATAAGGTTCAGATTATGAAAAAAGGTCCCTTTTATTTTTAGGAAAAATGAATAGTAACTTTAGTAAAATTTTAACACGGTTAAAGGTAAATTGGGTAATTAAGGGTAAAAATAATATTATAAATATTATAAAATTACCCTTAAAATTGTCCTAATTTTATTTTAAGATTGTTTATAGACAAAAATTATCATTATTATGAAATTATGACCTTTGGAAGCCACATGGATGAGAGTATGAAATTTATTATATTTTATTCAAAGAAAAGTTAAAAATGTCATACACATATTTTTAACAAATATATCATTTTTAATATAGGGTTATACATAAGATAAATTCAACTATAAATAGTAATTTTAAATATAAATAGTTTAATTTATCTTTGTAATTTTTTTTATTTTTTAGTAAATAATAAAATACATGAACGTCTTATACAACGATGATGTATTAATTGTTTAATAAATTGAAATACCAAATAAATGATATTCAAAATATTAAAATATATAAAATTATTATATAATTAATTCCATCCACAAATTTTCAAGATTAATTTTACATGTTAGAGATGATTTAAAATAGTTTGGTTGAAGATATCAGGTTGTTATGATATATTTTTAAAACAAATAATTAATAGTATCAAAATTTACACTAAAGATATCTTAAGAAAGTAATATTTTATTAATTTATTTAAAAATCATAAAAAAAATTAAAAAAAACAGAATGGGATGATATATGGTCTAAAATATAATAAATCAATAATTTATAGTCTAATTTACACATTATATGTATAAATTAAATCCTCTTAATAATATAAACTTTGTTACCGTAGTTAAATTTAAAATAGGTTTATTAGGGGTTAATAAAAATGATAGTGTTTAAAATTATATCCAAACCTACCTAAAATTTATTACTTATTGAGATTACAACTGTATATAATCTTATATTTGAATAAATTTAATTTTTTACTTATTATTATTGATATTGAATTTATTATAAATTAATATTTTGATAGTTTCTAAAAGTTCCCATCCCCTCTCTCATAAAATGGAACCTCTCCTTCACTTTTATTCACACCGCTAAAACCATTTTAATCTGCCAAAATCTGCCAAAATATCATTCCAAATTCCTTTTATTTATCCTATAAGCCTTAATTTAGGTATAAATCTAACCAAATAATCCATTTTTTCAAATCAAAAGGGGATACCAAAGAAGAGGTATTGTTCATCAACAAAATTGTTTATATTATTTCTTCCTTGAACCCCATAAATTATTTTTAGTTCATGGTTATATAATAAAAAAATTATCCTAAATATATTTATATGTTGTTATATAAATGTTTTAACTACACTTTCGCACATTTACATCTAATGGGTAACGAACTTACTGTTCGTGTGTACGACACATTACTCCCTCGTGAAACAATGACTGTTCATTTTTCCTTCACCACCTATCACGGTGAGAATTATGATGGAAACACTATTTTTTTATAATATATATGATATTTATGACATAATTATACTTCTTTAATGATAATATCATATCTACCCATTTTATCATCTAATCGTTTGGGAAATTATAATGTCGCTCGTGCGTACGTATGACTTACCATCTCCACGATGTGATTTGAATTGTTTCTTATCTATATTTCACATGGATAGTAATATAGATGAATTTTATGAATATATATGATATATATAACATAAAAGTATTCTTTAATGATAATTTATAATATACTATTTTTACTTATAACCCGATAAGAAAATTAAAACAACGTTCATGCGTATGTACGACCTACCGTCTCCATGAATGGTGTATTTTATTTTGTATCTCTGAAATGATTCACCATGAAAAATATATACTGAATATATATATATATATATATATATGAAATTTATATTATGGTTATAATTTTGGATATGATGAAATCATGATCTATATAAGAGTACGAAGGATAACAACACAAAACATGAATGAAAAACAAAGCGGATATTACATGAAGTGTAAAATTAACTTGGAATTGTTAATAAACTAATAATATAAAGTCATAAGTAAATAATAAATGGTATATATATATAAATATGGTTATATAATTGATGTATAATAAAATTTTAATTATTATACATGAGGTTTTAACGTGTGTGAAGGAATTCAAGACTTAAGGTAAGGGAATTTCATCTCACTTTTTATTTTTGTGGGATACATGACATATTCACCACTCGCTTATTTTGTGTGGTGTATATAATGGAATATTACATTTTATATAATTAATTTTCTTATTTAATTATATTAAAAATTTTAATTGATGTTATTTATTTATGGGAATCATGATTCAAAAGTTACTCATGTAGTAAGGGGATTTCTATTCTCACTTTTATTTTTGTAAGAATTATGCCATATTCCCCACTAATTTCTTATATGTTATGTATATAATAACAATTAATTTATTTTATGAGTATTATCTATAATATTATGATTTTTTAATATCCTTATAATTTTATTTCTTTCATGATTCATATGATTCTACTGATTATAACTGGATGATTATTTATTTCACAATCACTTCAATATTTAGGATTGTTTCAATTTAAGTCTTCATTGGGGAATATTTATCATCCATGTATATGCTTTCTAATTTTTTCAATTTTTTTACTATTCTTATATGGATATTTAAAATATTTTTTACATAT
This sequence comes from Viscum album, assembly GCA_963277665.1. NCBI lineage: Eukaryota > Viridiplantae > Streptophyta > Magnoliopsida > Santalales > Viscaceae > Viscum > Viscum album. Next base: position 20,320,629 of record OY728124.1, read on the forward strand.
TTTGATTTTTTACTACATGTTTTGAATGGAATATTTTTTCATTTTCCAAATAAGGTAGTTTGTGACTTTTCCAACAAAATTATAAGAAGAATGTTTTATTTTATTTTGTATGGAATGAATGGAATTTTATACTTTCATAATGCCTTATGTCCTTGAATATTCCTTTAAAATATTACTAGTTTATTTTTAAATAAATTTTTTCTTTTAAAATTGCATTGAATTTTAAGAAGAGAAAATGTTTTCAAAGTAGAAGGTATATTTTACTCAAGAATTGATTTCAAGTGATCTATCAAAATTATTTTACATATAAGATAAAATTATTTTATGTTACTTATGTTATACTCAGGATATTATTCAATTATCCCATTCTTATTCTTTCTAATAATTTTTTATGTTTATGATGGAATGATATTTATGAAACTAGTTTCTTTTCCATGGGTTATATTATGAGTGAATGATGTTTATGATTCCCATTTCATTCCATGGTTTCTAATATGATGAATGATTTATGTTATTGTGGGACACATATTTATGGTTTTCATTATTTGATGGGTGGGACCTAAATCTCCCTCCAATGAATTGGGTAATTATAAATGTTTTATAATCTAAAAATGGTACATGGGAGGTCATCCTAAATCCACAAAAAGTGGGTATAGATGAGGTCTTCCTAAGATCACAAAAAAGGGTACAAAAGAGGTCAACCTAATCCTGAAATAAAAGGGTACATGGGTGGTACTCCTAATCTGGAAATAAAAGTGTACACAAGAGGTCATCCTAATGCCACTACAAGAGGGTACATGAGAATTCATCCTAATCCAAAAACTAAATGGTAAATGAGAGGACATCCCAAGATTGAACTAGGTACATGGGTTATTAACCCAATCCTAATATAATATGAATGTATTGGTAGGAATAATTGACATAAGATATTCTTAGATTAACTATATTTCGCAATTTCCACATCTTATGCAATTTTTATACTCTCATAGATAATGTTCTTTGATTTTATTATGATTCATATCTTATAATCTTCCAATATTTTTTCCATGACCCATGTATATGATATTTTATATGCATAGTACGATCTTTAAATGTTATGATCATCTTTTTATACCCTTATGATCATGTTATTCTTATTTAACTTCAATTTTTACCCTTAATAAGCATATGAGCTCACTATTTCTGATGTTTTATTTCTTCAAGTTATAAATAATGGTTTTAAGTAGGGGTACTAAAGGAAAAGATATTTATTTGAGATTTTGAAGATCTTTCACCAAATTAGAAGAATGTGTTCCATGTTTTTTGAAGGAACTAAACTATTAGGGTCCTTGAGTATGTGTTTTTTATAATGTAATGAATATTCATATAAAAAGATGTTATATCCATATTAGAAAAGAATAGTCCATTACATTTGGTATCAAAGAAAAGGATTAGTCAATCTTTAGAGACTAGGATGAGAAACATTTAGTGATATATCTAGAGATATTTCAAATGTTATGACTAGGGATTTCACTAAGGATAAGTGTAATATAGGATAAAATCCTAGAGTTTTCATAATGATCATGAATGGCCTAGGATTAGACCTATGCTGTCATAGACTGAAAATTTTATATATAATTTTCCTATATTATGTGGTTTTACCACTATGGTTAGTGATACTCACATTATTATTTTGGTTTTAGTCCATGTATAGTAGCCTAAGGAATCATGTTAATGATGAATGTGATGGTAAATTCAAAAATTGTCCTCATGATAAAGAAAATGTTATTGGATTGGGAATGAAAAATATTATTACTATACTAACACAGGATATGAATCATGATGGACATTCAAATGAGAAAATGAGGGAACAACCTTCTTTTCGGTTCTTCATGAGGCAATACCCACCTTATTTTAGTGGGTATTCTGGTCCACTTGTTTTGGAACAATGGATTGGTACCACTGAAAATATATTTTATATCCTTCAGTGTTCAGAACATCAAAAAATCATTTTGGTTGTTTATCATTTAGAATGTGAAATTGATCAGTGGTGGACTTTTATTAAGAACATGAGGGAATAAGAATAAATTTAATCTATTGAATGAGAAGAGTTTAAGGGGATGTTTTTATCAAGTAATTCCCCAGTATTCTGTGAAAAATTATAGAGACAGAATTAATTGAGCTTAAGAAATAAGATGATGAATCAATTGGTACATATAGGGATAATTTTACAATACTTTAAAGGTAAACTTCTAGGTTAATCGTCATATTTGAAAGAAAAATAGGTCAATTCTTTGCTGTCCTAAAACCAAGTCTCCAAAAGGCCTTGGATATAAGAGAATTTAGTTGCTATAAATATTTCATTCGATGTTTATTGATGGTGGAAATTAAAATTGTAAATTCCCACCATTACTTTGGTTTTGATAATAAAAGGAAAATCAAGTCTCATGAAAAGTTAAATGGTGGGTAGAAATTTTAGGTATCTGTATGCCATAAATGTGGGAAAAGCACTCTTGTGAATTCTAAAAATGGAAAAGAGTGTGTTAAGAGTGTGTAAAGGAAGTACACCATGTGGATGAATGCCAAAGTAATGGGAATAAGGTAGTTAATGATATGAATAATGAGAAATCTCCACAAGATAAACCTCCCACAATTCAATGTTTCAATTATAATGAGTTTGGGAATTATTCTATCAAGTACCCTAATCCAAGGACTAATGTGGATGATAATTCATAATAACCTCTGAGTAAAAAGGACAAAGGAAAAGATTATGCTACTAAAATGGAATAAGTGAACCATTATAATTAGTAAATACTTACCCTTATTTCCTTAGTTGGAAATTTAATGTTTGATTTTGTATGAACACAGCCTATTAATATCTTATTGTTCATCCATTAGTGAGATTTCATTTGATTACATAATTAAATTTAGGAATAAAGAAATCAAATATTTTATTGGAACAAGGATGAACCCAATATTCCCATGAAAATATTTTTTAAGAATAGATCTTATATAATGAATGAAGAATCATGTGTGTATTTAATATGGTTTTATAGAATACATGATTAAGGTATTCACATGTCTAGCAAGTGACAAACAAGATATAATTTATGATCTATGCTAATCTATTTTTGAGAAATTTAGCGACCTAATTTCTAAATTTTTTTACTTTCAACTTTGAAAATGGTTATAATGTTAACCATTTATGGAAAAATTTATGTTAAACATCAGATGTGGTTTTATAGATTAAAGTATTATCTCTCCATATGAGGATTTATGCATATTGACATTATGTTCTTACATTTTTAATAATAATGATAGATAAAATGACACATAATTATATTTATTTATCTAATGATGTGATAATGATTTATGAATGAAAAATTCACCTTTTATTCTTTGAATAAGAGATGAAGTGAAAATTCATCTAGGTGTAATGAAAGGATGAGACTATGCTTATGAAATTCTATGAAATCAAGTAAGTATTTCTTCTCATGAAAATTATTCAACTCTAGGGAAAGGGTCTAGACACTAAAAAAATGTTATCCTTGTACATTATTTTTCTGATGAATCAAATTTCCCCTTAAATCATCATAGACTTTTGGATTTGTGATTGTTAAATTTCTGTAGACCATGTTCTCTACCATTCTTCATCAAAACATGATAGTTAGATTTATCTTCCATGTCCATGTTTTCACTTTACACCTATGTTCACCTATTTAGAAATCTAATTATGAGTTAATTAAGGTAACCTTTATTTTTTAAAATTTTCATTTTTAAATGGACTTTTAGTATTCATTTTTATGATGTGGGTTTCTTTGAAAGGAACTTTCAAGTATTAACCCTTTGATGACAAAGATGAATTTCGAGGTTGAAATTAAATTTAATGGGGTAGAATATTGTTGACGCACCTTTCGTCACAGAATCTAAAGATCGGAAAAGGGGAATATTTGAGCTCAAAGTGATTCATCCCTTGAAGAAAACATCAAAAATCGACAAAGTCAGGAACACAGGATCAAAAGCAACTTCACTGCGCAAGTTATATCACTGTCGCGCAAGTCCACTTGCACGACGCCCTTGGTCACGCAAGTGAATTGCGCGACCTAAGTGATAACCACCCGGTAACCGCCCAGGGCCTTCTTTTGCCTATAAATAGACCCTGTGGGCCACCCATTCGGGAGGATTTTTTTTCTAGAAACTCGGATTGAATCTCCCGACGCCCAAGTCTCTTCTCAAAGCTTCCGGAACACTTCTAAAGGTAATTTCTTACCTAGAACGGAAGATTTAAAGAGAAGAAGGAAGGCCTAAGTGTTGAAACTCATCAACAATTGTGCGCCACCTTATTCCTTCAATAGAACTCGTGCGTCCCTTTTCTGGAAGAACCTCAAGAGGATTCTAAAGGGATTTATAAAGAGTCGCTCAAATATTTTAATGATGTTTGAGAATCGCGCAAGTACCCCTCATGTCGCGCAAGTATACTTGCGCGACCAATACTTGCGCGCCGCCGCAATACTTGCGCGCCTTTTAAGACTTGCGCGCCTCTACCTTTTTGGGTGCCCATCTTGCCCATTTTACCCCTCTTAAGCCATCACACCTTTCCTTTTCAAGATTCAGTCTTCAAGACACTCTTCAAAGCCATTTATGGCATGATTTCTTGATTTGACTTCCTTATCTGAAAGGAATTCTATGGAATATCTCTCAAAACCTAGTGATTTAAATATCCTTATGTCACTAAATATGGAGAGTTCATTCATTCAACCTCATCCTTTAAGATGAGAGAATCCTTAACTTGGGTCTCCTTTTCAGGAATAATCCCCAGTTATAAATCCTTTAATCTGGGCATCTTCCTCAGGAGTAAGCCCCAAATTCTTAAAGTTCCCAAACTTGGGCATCCTCCTCAGGAGTAAGCCCCAAACCCTAATTCCTTAACTTGGGCATCCTTCTTAGGAGTAAGCCCCAAGTCCTCTAATTTTGGGCATCCTTCTTAGGAGTAAGCCCCAATCTCTAATGTTGGGCATCCTTCTTAGGAGTAAGCCCCAAGCCTTAATCCCTAACCTGGGTCTCCTTTTCAGGAATAAGACTCAGTTATAATCTTGGGCTTCCTTTTCAAGAGTAAGCCCCAAGTCCCCTAACCTGGGCCTCCTTTTTAGGAGTAAGTCCCAGTCATAATTATGGGCATCCTTTTCAGGAGTAAGCCCCAAGTCCCTTAATTTCTCTTAACCAGTCCTAATTTACCCTTGATTTGGGTTTCCTTTTCAGGAGTAAAACCCAATCATAAGTCCCCTTTTAACTTGGGCATCCTCCTTAGGAGTAAGCCCCAAGATTAGAGTATTCAAATCTCCATGAAGCACATATACCTTTATGGACCCTGTTCATGGATTTTCTCCCTAAAAGTGAATCCTAAACCTTCATCTATCTGGGCAGTCATACATACATAAGCCCCAAACCATTTCTTATGATTGCATCTTTTCATGGCACAATTGTCTAAATTTTACTAATACCTCTTGTTTCTCACACCGAGCATGACTCACGTGAGCTTAGAGTGTAAAAGTAATTGTGACATCCTTCTTTGAGCCATCAATCATAAACATCATACCCTTACTCGAACTACGTGGGTTCTGATTCCTTTTCCAAAACAAATGATACGTAGGTAGCCCATTTATGGGTTCGATCCCAACTTTGAAATAATCCATGTCCTTCTGAATGACGATAAACTTCATGTGCCCCACTGAGTGGATTTAAAACCAGCCTGGTCATCATAATGACCAAGAGACTTTTATAAATGTTTCGAAGGATACCATTGACCAAGAATCTCTAAATAGATACAGATGATTCTCTATTGATGAAGAACCTTGAATACATATAAAAGATTCTCTAAATTTCTTACATATTTAATCATTGATTGTTAAAACTAAAAGAAAGCTCATTTTATACTTGGTAATGTAATAAGGATTCACGAACATAACTTAAATCTATAAAGAGAGTCCCGGAGTAGACAATAATTCCACTCAAAAAGGTGTGATGAGTCCAACCTCCCATCCTCTCGACCAATGCAAATTCCTAAGCCTCATCAGTCCACAAGCTAATGAGCGCCTACCTTTGGAAAGTAGGTCCAAACGGGTGTGGAATCATTGGATGTTTCCGGTTCTACGAAAAAACCCTCTAGAAACCGATCGAAACGTTTGAATCTCCTGTCCAGGAGGTCATCCCCGAATTCCGTGCGAAACAAAAATGGTGAACCCGACGTGAAACCTTAACCAAGTTAAAGTGATGTTCTTCTTATTTGTTAGGCCCCTTGGTCCAACAAAGCAATCATTGACATGTTCTCATCCAAAAGATGAAGTGGCCGGATTCATCTTGATTATGTATGTTATATGGAACAGGCACTCTTTTCTCAAGATCTTCTGCAAAATGGCTTTTCTTAAATTCACCCCTGTGAATACTGCTGCTATGAACACCTCTACTGTGAGGTCTGCTGCTGTGAAAACCAATGCTGCTACTCCTGCTGGAACGTCGTCCGCTCTGAGGATGACATCACCAACTCAGCATCTTCAATGCTGGGTTTCTAATGCACTGGTTAAGGAGTACCGTCGCAACGGTACTATCCCAACTCTGGAGGCCACTCGTCAAGCCCTCCAAGTTAACAACTCTACCTGGTCATCCGGACAACGGCGGCCAGCGATCAAGAAGCAGGCGGTGCCGACTACCGTCTCCAACCGTTTCGGGTCGTTATCCCCGGAACGCAATTTCCATTCACTCCCTTACTCTGAGGAAGTGAATGAGCAGGTCCCGTAGGGCCTTAATTCAAAAAGACAGGAGTCCTTCCCGAGGGCTCCCATCGACAATCGCCGTCAGACTCGTGCGGTAGTGCGCCCTCAACATGATGAGGGTACCGACTCCATGCATTCAGCTCAGGTTCCTCGAACCCGAGCAGGCAAGATGAACCGCCAGAGACAGAATCTGGTTAACAATGGGCAGGTTGTCATCCCTGCCATCTCCGGAGAAGTCCACCAACCTAACTTGGTGGCAAATAATGAGCAGGCACAATCACCTGTCCGTTTTAATTCTGCTGTCCAGCAGACTCGTCTGGCAGCATCAAGCCAATCCCGCCAGGCAATTCTGGCAGAGTACTATAGGCAGGAACATACACCTGCTTATGCATCATTAGTTAGTCAGCAGGCTCGCCTGACTACATATGATGGAGTCCACCAACCTAACTTGGTGGCGAACAACGAGCAGGCATACACACCTGCCCGTTTTAATTCCACTGTCCAGCAGACTCGTCTGGCAGCATCAAGCAAATCCCGACAGGCAATTCTGGCGGAGTACTATAGGCAGGAACATACACCTGCTTATACATCATCAGTTAGTCAGCAGGCTCGTCTGAATACATATGATGGATCTCGTCAACCGCGTTTGGAGAAGTGTAATCAGTAGTCACATACACCTGCTAATACTAATCAAGCCTACCAACAGTCTCGCTTGGTAGCGCACGGAGAAGTCAGTCGGAAAGCCCCGACGACAAATAGGAGGCAGACTCAACTCTCTGCCTCCAAACTTGAGTACTGTCAGGATTCACTGACAGGAAAAGGAGGACAGGAGCAGGCACATACACCTACTCCAAACCCAGAATGGACGTATATTACCGTTCCATCGGCTGAAGTCACCAAACATATTTTGCCAATGGTGAAAGAGCAGAAGCAAATTCCTGCTCATATTCTGGATGCTTGCCAGGATATCATAACAACTTCAGCATCATCTCAGGGACAGACACATAAATCTATCCCTAGCAGTGGAGTGACACATCAACAATTCACTCCGGAACAGACACACACATCTATTCTAGTCCGAGAGGGTTATGGGGCATACTCCCCCATATCATACGGACATCCAAGTCAGACACATACACCTGATTTGAGTGGAGATCGTCAGCCTAACCTGACCATATTTCCTGATCAGGAACATACACCTGCTCAGAGTAACCACTTTCGTCAACAAGTGGTTTCCAAAGCGAGTAAGAATGCATCTAAGAAAAAGATCCACCCAGCACAGTCAGGAGATCAAAGGCCAATCTGCAACAAGGCCTTGCTCGATGCTGGAGTTCTTGAAGCCCTCAGACATTTATCTGTTGGAATTCAAGATTCTACTCCCTCAGTTCCCAATAACGGGAACATTAATTCTGAAGGTCTTCAACAGACACTTCCTCATGAAGGCTTGCTTCATGAAAATTCGGTCGATCTTGAAGTTTCTTCTTCAGATGAGAGCCACAGGAACCCTCTGTGTGGTCAGAAGACCAAGGAGCAAGAGATCTCATCTTTTGTTGTAACCCATTATGGTGGTCCTCCCCATGATAATGAACTTCGCTGCGAAATTCCTCTCCACAGTAGTGATTCACATTGCCTGGAAAATACTCCAGTGGATAATGTAGTGCTGAGAAAGCCCTCTTATCTTGAGGCACTTGAAAATGCGAAACCAGTCATGTCTGATGCTTTATCGCTAACAAGTGAAATACTTTCTCAATAAGAAGATAGCCCAGGGTGTAGGTCATTCTCCGAACCACCCCTAAGTCATGAATCTTCTAGTTTGATCAATGATCTCTCTACCAATCTTGTTGAATCCGATGAAGCAACAAGGAAACGCCAACTCTGGTCAAAACAGGTAGAAGAATCTTCATTTAATGACAAAGAGGAAATGTTGAACATGAGGAAAAAACTGGCAAAAGGTGAGGTACCAGTCATGTTTTGGCCTTTGGCTGACTCCCAGTACGACATTCCAAAGATGTTGACGGATGATGGAATCCATGATATTCGTCTCAACATATGGAAAACTCTTTGTCAATTGAAGAAGAAGGTATTATCGTATGATGAATATGAAAATAATCTTAATATAATAGAAGGGCTACAATGTCAGATTGATTTGGCATCTCTATCAGTCTCTCGGTATCCGAAGGCTGAAAAGCAACAGAGAACCCTTCAATGTTCATGCCTTGGCGCACTAAGAAAATTGCGTTAGTTAATTGCCAATGCTCCATCTGATGTTCATATCAGAGGATGGGGTGTTCACGGAGCACTACATTTCACAGTGCTTTCCAGTCAGCAAAGCCCGCCGAAAATGGTCTCATGCAATGTTATTGCCCATGGCCGGCCACAGTCAATGGGCTTTGTTCATAATCAAAGGCTTTCTCAAGAACAGGCTTCAACTAGTTCCTCTCAAAATCAAGCATATAGAGAACAAGTTGTTGAATTGCTCCTACATCAAGCAGGTGAGAATATTGCACAAGCCTCTCGTCTGGAGCAAACACGTCATCAAATGACAGAAGTTTCGAAATCATCCAACGGTCTGTTGAACCAGGTGATAAAAGTGGATACAGTTTAATGCATCCAGCTAATTTCCGAACTAAGATTCGCAAGATAAAGAGATCTTTTAAGAAGATCTCAGACATAGCATGTCAAGAGACACCCCAGCTTTTCAGACTGAGGACTTCTCTAAATCAACCCTCAGAGTCAACAAATGGGATTCGAGGAGTTGAGCGGAAGCAGCAGGAACATCCCCAGTTCTCGAGACTGGGGACTCTTTCAAATCATCAATCCCCTCCTCAGAGAATGTCGGTCTTTTCTCGATTGGGGAAGAAGCCACAAGAGGAACGAAGATCCAAATTATCAGGAGATTCTCTCCAAGTTATAGCTTGTCAAGAAGTTCCTAAAAGATTGAATCAACAAAAGGCAATGTCTCATCAAAGACATAAAAGAAGAAAATATCACAGAAATGTTGATAGAAGAGATGTGATGCATTATGAATCAATCAATGTCATCAATGTCGTTGTTGTTAATCCACCAGAGGAGCTTCACTCAGGGGACTCAGATGAAGAGCGTCCTGCTCATGAAAATGTACGCACTGATACAAATGAAGAAGGTGTACGTACACGAAGTCAAAGGATTACTCAGAACCTAGGTAATCCACTTACCTCCCTCCAAAAGGTATCCAACAAAGGGAAGGGAAAGAATCAGGTTACATATCCTTTCTTTGAAGAAGGTCAATCGCTCTCATTAGAGCAAAGGTTTGCACAACAGGAGGAAGAAATGAAAGATTTAAGAAGGTTGAATGCAGAACTACTTCAGAGTATTCTTCTTCTTAAGAATGCTGAAGTCCGACAGCCGAAGGAATTTGTTGTAACTACTGAGATGGATCAAGAATATCCTCCTTTATCAGTACACCCTCAGAGGTCTAATCCTATGGGTCAAACACAACAACGGTTGGCAGCAATACCATCAGTTGCAGCACCAACCACCACATCTGTCCAAGCTCCATTCATTGCACCTACCCGAAACCAAGTTCAACCTGATATTTCTCAAAAGTTAATAACTACTATTGAGTCATTAATAGCTCGGTTAGAAACTATGGAAGGGAAACGGGCGCAAGTTCAACCAGATAAGAAAGTTTACCCTGAATGGGTAGATTCAATTTCTCCTCCATCCAGTTTTGGAAACCCTATTTTCCCTACTTTCAATGGATCAGGCGACCCTGAACAACATTTGACGCATTACGTGTCTTGTTGTGATCCTATGATGGGAACTCCAGAGCAGCAAGAAGCAGTGAAACTCAGATGCTTCGTGCGAACCTTGCAAGGACCAGCTTTTGTCTGGTATATAAGCTTGAAATCACGGTCAATCATCGGATGGGAGGATCTTCGTCAAAAATTCCTTCTTCAGTTCAGCTCAATTTTGCCAAAAACGAAAGTTTTCGATCTTACAAACTTCAATCAAAGGGAGAATGAAAGAGTCTCTGATTTCATTGCTCGTTGGAAGGGATTAACATATTCCCTGAGTTTAGCACTCCCTCAGGAGGAACTGTTGCCAATCTGTGTGGAAAATTTGCGTGACTAATTACGCACGCCATTGATCCCTGTGAAATACACAGGAGGGTTTCGAGACCTTACTTCAATCGCTCAACAGATTGAGGATTCCCTTATACAGGCTAAGGTTAAATCTCGTGTAAATCCATCAGTTCTAGGAAGGAGAATGGGTAAAGCGGAAACTGCTACAGTTATGCTTAAACAAGCACCTGTACCTATTTCTACTTCAAAACATTCATCTTCTCGAAGGGCTCCACCTCCTGAATGCCAACAACAAAGGTCGTTTCATCCAAATGATCAAAGAGATCAACGACGAAAAAAAAATTGAGGATTTGAAGAGTAAAACATACTCTTTCCGAAGTGAGCAAGTTCCGGGTTACTTCATTTCAGCTCTGGAAAATAATTTGGTTCAATTACCAGTGCCCAAGAGGCCAAACAAGGAAGGAGATGAAGACCTTCCCAATTATTGTCCCTTTCATCAAATGTTGGGGCATCCCATCCAGGAGTGTTTTTCCTTTAAAGACCTCCTGCAAAAGATGGTCGACTTGGGACAAGTCAAATTGAAGGGTTCTTCAGCTCATGTAGCGTGTATTACCACTACAGATCCAGAGGAAGGAGGCGAGTGGCATGAAGTTAAAAGCAAAACTGCGAAAAAATATGATGATTGGATGGTCAGAAATACAATCAATCGGACCCATGACATTTTGCGAACACAATTGAAGAAGCCAATTGTGTCTCCTTCAAAAGCTACAGTGAAGCCTCCATCAAAAGACAAATCCTCAAAAGGGTAGCGCAATTCAAAGAAGAAAGAGGAATCAGAAGAAGATGAGTATGTATCAAGGCCTAAGTTGTCTTTGACTCTGGAAGATTTCATGCCATATACTTCAAAGCAACGGGCACCGCCCCACCAAACGGCACAGCCTAAACAGGCTAACCAGGCAGAGTCCTTATCACACGAAGAGTTAATCTTTGGTTCTGTTAATATGATTCAATTAACAGATTCATATTCCAGTCTTGATGAGCCTGAATTTCCTGTATCAAATAAGGGAATCCGAGGAAGTTCTATAGGTTCAGGATACAGGGGAAGACGTGGATCTTTCCGAAGCCACTACTCTAATTCTACCCCTGCTAGCACTGTATATGCAGCAGAAACTCGTGGTAGATCCCTTCAGCGAGCTCAAAAAGAACAAGCAAGTTCTTCTGCCAATAGCCAACTCAGTTTTGGCATAGTTATTTTGGAAGACCGATTAAAGGTTCCATCTTCTTTATCTCAGCAAGTAAATGGATCTAATCAGTCTAATCTTCCAAAACCAAGGATGTTTCCAACTTCAATACAAGATGCATCAGCTTCCAAAGCATCTGCTTCCAAGGTACCTGCTAAACCACATATTCCTATTGGGAAACGCAGACCTCTAGATCAAAAGTATGATATATTGAAACACTTGGCCCAAGTACCAGCCAAGTTATCAATTTTGGATGCTTTGAATCTGTCAAAAGATCTTCGGGAAGCACTCATGGAAGCTTTGTCAAGTCCTCAGGAGTTTGAAGCTGAAATTGCTGCAACTGAAGTCTATCACATAGAGAATAATCCTGCAGAATGCCATGCAGTGATATCTTTTACTGATAAAGATGAAGATGATGTTGTGCATGGGCACATAAAACCTTTGTACTTATCTGGAAAATTAAATGGTGTAGATATTCGAAGAGCTTTAATTGACAATGGTTCAGGAGTCAACCTCATGCCCATTCGTACACTTCGTTGATTGGGCCTCACGGAATCTGATTTATCTCCTTCTACCATGATGTTACAAGGATATGATAAAAATGAACAAGAACCACTGGGAGAAGTTACACTCAAAACTCAGTTTGGAGATCTTGTATCCAATTCAGATTTCATGATTGTTGATCAAGACTCGGCTTTCAATATCTTGCTTGGAAGACCCTGGCTACATCAGCATGCAACTATTCCTTCATCATACCATCAATGTCTCAAATACTGTTTCGATGGTCAATTTGGAACATTGTATGGTGATAAGGCCACGTTCAAGACATGTGAGTCTCAATACATTGAGGCGGAATTTTATCACATGAAGGGAAGAGAAAAATCTACAATGAAGGAAATTACCAAAGTTAATGCTCCATAGGGTTTGGAGAAAATTCCAATAAATCCATTTACACATGTGAGTACAGATTATGTGTTACCTATCAGTCAAATTGAAAAAATAGGCCCAAATCAAAATACTCTTATGGAAAGATCCATAATGTCAATTACGGTAATCGAGCCAGACAACATGGGAGAAATTGGTAACCTACCAAACATTGATGAAAGCACAAGTGATGACATTTTCATTTCATCTGCTGAAGTCCAACAAGTCTATAATTCGCTAATTAGGCCAGAAGAAGTTATAGCAACACCAAAGGTGAATAATGATGTCGATTCTCAATCCATCATCTCCTCTTTATTTCCCAAAGAAGACCCTTTATCATCAATAGGGTCGGAAATGGAAGCTTCTTCTTCAAAATGTGAAAATTTTGACATCTCTTATGATCATGAGAATTTAATTTTGTCATCTACTTTGCAAGTAGAAATGGAAGAAATAGCACGTGATGAAGAGGAAGAGGAAGATCTTAGAGATTCTCCTCCAACATTTGAAGAGGGTATCTCTACCACTGTAGATGAACTCAGAGAAGTAAATCTGGGTACATAGAAAGATCCACGCCCCACTTTAATTAGTGCGTCCATGACCCTTGAAGAGCAAGAGATGTATATTTCTTTTATAAAGACAAATAAAGATATTTTTGCTTGGAATTATACAGAAATTCCTGGGCTTTATCCTGATGTTGCTACTCATCATTTGGGTTTACCAAAAGAACATCAAGGTTTTAAGCAAGCCGCGAGAAGAACACACCCAACCTATGCTTCCAAAATTGAAGCTGAAGTGGATAAGCTGATCAAAGCCAACTTCGTCAGAGAAGTTCAATATCCCAAGTGGTTGGCTAATATTGTCCCTGTAAAGAAGAAGAACGGACAAATTAGGGTTTGCATCGATTTCAGAGATCTTAATCGGTATTGTCCTAAAGATGATTTTCCAGTTCCGATTACAGAACTCTTAATTGATGCGACGGCTGGATATGAAGTACTTTCCTTCATGGATGGATATTCCGGATATAATCAGATCCGAATGGCCCCAGAAGATGAGGAATATACAGCCTTCAGATCTCCTCAAGGTGTGTTTTGTTACCGGGTGATGCCCTTTGGTTTAAAGAATGTAGGTGCAACATATCAACGCGCCATTCATCGTATCTTCAAACCTCTTTTAGGGAAGTTTGTTGAATTCTATGTAGATGATTTTGTGGTTAAATCCAAACAACGTTCTAATCACTTGGCTGATTTAAAAGTCATATTCCACAAGCTTCGACAACATAATTTGAAGATGAACCCCTTAAAATGTGCTTTTGGGGTAACCTCGGGAAAATTCCTCAGCTTTGTTGTATGCCATAGTGGTATTGAAGTCGATCCTGAGAAGACCAAATCAATCCTTGGTATGTCACCTCCTCAGAATTTGAAAGAATTAAGAGGACTTCAAGGACACTTAGTCTATATTCGGCATTTCATCGCCAATTTGGCAGGCAAAAGCTTACCCTTTACCAAATTATTGAAGAAAGGAGTCACTTACCAGTGGACTGAAGAATGTCAAGAATCATTTGATGTTCTCAAGAAATACCTCTTGAGTCCACCAGCACTCATGCCACCTGTTGAGGGTAGACCGCTTATCCTCTATGTGACAGCTCTAGAGCGATCATTGGGTGCCTTTCTCGCTCAAAAGAATGATGCTGGGAATGAAAATAGCCTCTACTATCTCAGTAGAACTATTCTTGAAGCAGAAACTCGGTATTCAAGTATTGAGAAGTGCTGCCTGGCATTAATCTTTGCAGTTCAGAAACTGAGACACTACCTGCAACATCACAAGGTCCAATTGGTATCTCGCAATAATCCGCTCAAATTCATCCTTAGTCGTCCAATGCTTACAGGACGTCTAGCAAGGTGGGTAGTTATTTTGCAGCAATTCGACATTCAGTATGTGTCTCAAAAGGCAATTAAGGGCCAAGCTCTGGCTGATTTCCTGGCTGAACATCCTTCAGTGGAAGACACATCTTCAGATATTGAACTCCCTGATGAGGACGTTTTCTCTATTCAAGAGAGTCCTCAAACATGGGAAATGTATTTTGATGGTGCTTCCAGAAGTCCAACAGGGAAGAAAATGGAAAATCCTAAATTCAACAAAGTTGGTTTAGGAATTGTGCTCATTTATCCAGATAAGGAAGTGTTACCTTATTCCTTTTTATTGTGGGAAGGTGGTACCAATAATGAAGCTGAATACCAAGCTCTCATTACAGGCTTGGAGTTAGCGCTTCAAGCACAAGTGAATCACTTAAAGGTGAAAGGTGATTCAGACCTGGTAATCAAACAAGTAAATGGGGATTATGCCATCAGAAAAGAATAATTAATCCCTTTGTATGATTACGTCAGAGAGTTGATGTCTGGATTCCCTTCAGAACCGACATTTTCTTATGTCCCAAGATCACAAAATGCTCAAGCTGATGCACTGGCTAATATAGCCACAGCTTTAGCAGATCCAAATCAGGACGAGACAACCATCAGTATTGCCCACCGTCGTGAAATTTCACCTTATGTTCAAGTCAGAACAGAGGAAATTAATGAAATTAGTCCCATTCCTGAACCGTATGGTCAGACTACAGGATGGATGTCACCTATCAGGGAATACCTTCAAAATGGAACACTTCCACCTGATAGAGCCGAGAAAGAACAAATACGGCGACGTGTGGTCAATTTTACTCTTTATGATAGCCCAAACCACCTCGAGAAAATTCTCTACAAATGTGGTTTTGATGGAGTTCTCTTCATATGTATTGATGGTGAAGAGACAATGACTGTCATAAAAGAAGTGCATGCAGGAGTCTGTGGTGCCCACCAGTCTGGACATAGACTGTCTGATCAAATTCGAAGGCTTGGATACTTTTGGCCTTCAATGATACAAGATTGTGTTAATTTCACAAAGAAGTGTCATTCATGCCAAGTATATGCCAACTTCATTCATCAACCTCCAGAGTTGCTTCATACAGCTAAATACTCGTGGCCATTTTCCACATGGGGAATAGATGTGGTGGGACCCTACCCTTCAGCTACGGCCAAGAAGTTTAAGTACATTCTTACTGCTACTGATTTCTTTTCCAAATGGGCAGAGGCAGTACCTCTCAAAGAAGTCAGTTCTAAATTCATTGTTATCTTCATCAAGTCTAACATCATTACTAGATTTGGTGTCCCTCATACCATGTTGACGGAAAACGGCACCAACTTCTGTTCTTCTGAGGTGAAGAAATTGTATCAAAAATACAACATTAAATCCAACCATTCATCTCGGTATCATACGGCGGCCAATGGCCAAATAGAAGCTTTTAACAAGACTCTTTCAAATATACTGCAAAAGATGGTGGATAAAGATAAGAGGTCATGGCCTGATAAACTCTTTCATGCTTTATGGGCTTATCGGACTACCACTCGCAATGCAACGCGGTCAACTCCATATTCATTGGTATATGGAACAGAAGCAGTTTTGCCGATTGAAGTTCAATTTCCCTCACTCAGAATAGCCATTTGTGATCAGTTATCTACAGATGAGCAATCCCAAAAGCGATTGAATGAATTGGAACAGTTAGATGAGAAAATATTGTGCACTTTGCACCACTTGGAAATCTATCAGAATCGAATATCACGAGCTTTTAACAAAAAAGTTCGTCTTCATTCATTCATTCAGGGGGAATTGGTATTGGTTCTCAGAACACCAATGATACGAGGAAAGAAGCCTCCCAAGCTTGAACCAAAATGGGAAGGACCTTATTCAATACATAAGGTCTACTACAATGGATATTATTCATTAATCTCAATGGATGGAAAACTCATCACGACTCCAACCATTGCCAGATTTCTGAAGAAATATTTTGTATAAACACAAAATATGGTCCCCAGAACCAAGACTCTTACAATTGGTTCATACAGAAATGGTCCAGTATGACCTTAAACTGCAACTTCATCCAACATGACGTTAAACTGTAGGAAAGACCCTTACGTCCGGAAAGACGTTAAACTACATAAGCACTTAAAAGTCCAGTATGACTTTAAATTGCATCATCATCCACGGTCTATGAATATGACCTTAAACTATTTGAACTTTCGTCCAACATGACGTTAAACTGTAGAAAATAACTTGTCCCTGCAACATGACATTAAACTGTGCAGCACCAGTTCGTCCTTGCTATATGACGTTAAACTATACAGCAATGGTCCAGTATGACCTTAAACTGCAACTTCGTCCCACACGACATTAAACTGTGAAAAAGTTCCCTAAACCGTCCAGCATGACCTTAAACTGCATCATCCCTGGTCCATGTATATGACCATAAACTATTTGCAAATCCCTTATGTCCAGCAAGATGTTAAACTGTGACGTCCTAACTACATGACGCTAAACTGTATAAAAGTCCCTCACGTCCGGAAAGACATTAAACTATATAATCATCAAAGGTCCAGCATGACATTAAACTGCACCATCCACGGTCCATGCATATGACCTTAAACTATTCGCACTTTCGTCCAACATGACATAAATGGTGTGTTATTTTGTCCTTACTGCATGACATTAAACTGCACAGTCCCCCTTTCGTCCAATATGACATTAAACTGTTTTATCCCCATCGTCCTAACTACATGACGCTAAACTGTACAGAAAATCCTTGATATGTCCTATATAACATTAAACTGTATTTTGTCCCTGCTACATGACACTAAACTGTGCAGCACCAATAGTCCTAACTGCAAGACTTTAAACTGCATAGTCCCTTTATATGTCCTACATGAAATTAAACTGTGCATATTTAAGGTTGTTGTTACCTCTTGTTTCTCACACCAAGTATGACTCACGTGAGCTTAGAGCGAACATCAACCATAACACTCCCTTTGGGCCACTAACCATGTGTAAGTCCCAACAAATTTTTTTATTAGATCATTGTCCCCAAGAACAACTTGATCATTAATTCATTCTTTAATTGAACTACACGGACTTTGATCCTTGCCCTCCAGGCTGGGTATGTAGGCAACCTCCCAGGGTTCAAGCCCAAAAACAATCTCTTCACATCGGTTCACCACCATCTCATATGATGTTGATTTGTGAAACCGCCCCTAGAATCAATATTTTTTACATTGATTCACTTTGATCCTTTCCCTCCAGGCTGGGTATGTAGGCAACCTCCCAGGGTTCAAGCCCAAAAAAATCTCTTCACATCGGTTCACCACCATCTCATATGATGTTGATTTGTGAAACCGCCCCTAGAATCAATATTTTTACATTGATTCACTTTCGTCCTTGTTATACGACGTTAAACTATACAACACTTTTGTCCGGTACGACAATAAACTACAATATTCTTTGATCTCCTCACTTGAGAGAGAACTATTATTGACATTGATTTTTCAATCATGTTTCATTTCAAAAAAAAAAGACTACGTGCATACATGGTAATGCCTAAATTTTTTATCTCAGGTTAAACCATCATTGCACTAAAGTCCCCTTTCACCCTTCACATGTACGAACCAAATTTGTACAAAGGGTAGTTCTAGAACTACGTGGTCTTGATTCCCATCCTTATGGGATACGTAGGAACATTCGAGTATCCCTCGAATCCAGCCCCAAGTCTTTTGGGCCTAACCCCAAATTTCACTTTCAGCCCCTTGGCTGAAAAGTCCTCATGAAAACACACACTGTGTATTCATTATTATGGTCCGAATTCTATGACCCTAAACTAAGATTTCTCATACTTTCGTCCTGTACGACGTTAAACTGCATTTCAAGAACTATGTATGGCTTGATTCTCATTCTTATGAGATACGTAGTGAAGTCCAAAATTTCAATTCAGGACCCAGCCACAACATGATTATGGTTATCATTGACCTATGTATCTCTATATACATTGGACAATACCTATCTTTATGTGTTATAATACTAACCTTAAATATTTTCAGATCTTCATAACCCTTTTCATGACTTCTAGTCACAAAAATGTCAAACTTCTGAGAATTCTTTTGCCTGACTATGCAGCATGTGCCCATAGGTGGCCTTACATAAACAGTCCACATAACAGACTTGTCAGCCGAAAGATGCTATTTATTTGACCATGCAGCCAATGCCCTTAGGTGGCCTTGCATATTTCAACCCCCTAACGGGTTTTGTTAAATAATAGTAACTTCATTCTTGGGAAGAATGCATCTTTTTTCCTTATTTGTCTTAAATGACAGTATGTAGGGATCCGCAAAAAATATCCATCCTTAACATATTTGTCCCATATCCTTTTTCATGATCTGAAAGTATTCAAGTCTATGGTTTATTTTTCTTCCCTACATTTGGGTCAGACCTTCGTAGGAGTGATATTCATCCAGTTCTTCGATAATTTTGTCTGGAAATATCTTCTCTATATTCAAGTACCTCTTTCCATACAAAAAACTCTATACTTTAGAAAATTTGAATCTCCATAAGCTTTCACTAGCTTTTAGCACTAGGAAAGTAAATTTCTGGGAGTTCTTTTGCCTGACTATGCAGCACGTGCCCATAGGTGGCCTTGCATAAACAGTCCACATAACAGACTTGTCAGCCGAAAGATGCTATTTATTTAACCATGTAGCCAATGACCTTAGGTGGCCCTGCATATTTCAACCCCCTAGCGGGTTTTGTTAAATAATAGTAACTTCATTCTTGGAAACTACTTCTTCTAATGCCTTTTAGCTTTTTTCATATCATTCCTCAGATTCAAATATTCTTAAGCCATAGTTTACATTTTTTCTCTCATACTTGAGTATAGTAATATGTTTTTAGATAAATTTTCAAGGAATTGAATCAATTTTAGTACATTTTGGTCAAATCTATTTCGACCTTAAACATTAGCCCCTTTATGTCCGGCATGCATGACTTTAAACTGCCCACAAAAGACAAAGGAACTCTGAATAAAAGTCAAGTTCTAGCTCACTAAATATACATTTTTGTATGATTTAGGTAATATTGAGCAATTAAAAGGTTCAAATTTTGTAGGATTATTTGTAATAATCCTAGTAAAAATCAAACTATGCTTACTAGGCCCATTGGCTTAAGTAAAATTGAAGCAGGTAATGAAAGAATGCAGGTACAAATGATTGAAGACAAAAGTATTTTTCATTGATACACAAGAGTTAGAAGGACATTCACAGACTGGAGTCTCTTCTATTTTTCAAGAATTACAAGAGGCTTTCAACATAACACTTCATTTGATTTACGGCATCCCGAGCTTCATCAGCAACCACCTGGAATTCATTCATTCAACTGGATACAAAAAGAGATGCAGTGATACCAGCTCTTCTTGGAACAATTGTAAGAGGATGTTCTTGAGTGCGGTTTGAGAAAATTTTCTGCTGATCAAACAGTGACTCTATTTCTATCCAAGAGACTTGGAAGATGGATACATGGATTTGAGAATGGAGCATTGGAAGTAAAGAGCCATTTGGAGAGAGTACTCTTTTCAGATATTGCTCTAATACCATGTTTGACTTCTCTCCACGAACTGGTAGTGAAAAACATTTCAGCCCATGGGTTTGCCATTTTCATATCTGCAAGGAAATAACATGGAGGAAGAATTTGAAAGTTCACACCATTGTTGTTGCTCTTAATGCACAGCATAACCGAAATGAAGGAGTAGCAGCGCAGCTGCATTTCAGGTGTATAGTTATTTGCATCTGGAACATTGACTCCTTACAGGTGACCATGACCACATAGAGATAGGTAGATGCTCTGTGGAAAGTTAAGATGATATTTCTTCAAGTACTTAGCCAAATCTGGGAAAGTGTTGTCGTAGATATCATAGTAATTGTGGCCAATGATGTTCATCATGTCATCAATCCACTTTCTAGCCAGTTCATCAGCCGTTCCAATTCCCTTGGGAACCACTGAATCTACACAAAAGATGAATAAACTAACTCTTAAATAGGTTTATTTTTCATAAAATTTGTGAAAGAAATTTGAAAAAATGGCTAAGGCATTAAGTCGCGCAAGTCTAAACAATGGTGCGCAAGTATTTATGTGTCGCGCTAGTTTTTGACACGCAAGTATAAACCGCGCAAGTACAGATACCTTTACAGTAGCGCGACATCAAGGAAAACACTAGAAAATAGAGCAACATGCGCGGCTAAGGTGACCTGCGCGGCAAGAGCTTGAAGGTATGAAGTCCGGAAATCCGGATACTCGTACGGAGGTGAGGCCATGTATTTATAGGCCAGGAGGCCTATCTGCGCGCCGTACCCAGAGCGCTTAAGGCCTGCGCGACGCAAACTTGCGCGCCGCCCTCTGTGCACTGAAGACTTGCGCACCCCCCTTTTCCTTTGGATGGATTCGATTTCCTCAGAGTCAAATCCTCATTTCTCTCCGGATCCAACTCTGAGGGGGGACTTTTGTTGATGCTCCTTTCGTCACAGAATCTAAAGATCGGAAAAGGGGAATATCTGAGCTCAAAGTGATTCATCCCTTGAAGAAGACATCAAAAATCGATAAAGGCAGGAACACAGGATCAAAAGCAACTTCACCGCGCAAGTTATATCACTATCGCACAAGTCCACTTGCGCGACGCCCTTGGTCGCGCAAGTGACTTGCGCGACCTAAGTGTAACCGCCCGGTAACCGCCAAGGGCCTTCTTTTGCCTATAAATAGACCCTGTGGGTCCCCCATTCGGGAGGATTTTTTTTCCAGAAACTCGGATTGAAGCTCCCGACGCCCAAGTCTCTTCTCAAAGCTTCCGGAACACTTCTAAAGGTAATTTCTTACCTATAACGGAAGATTTAAAGAGAAGAAGGAAGGCCTAAGTGTTGAAACTCATCAACACTTGCGCACCGCCTTATTCCTTCAATAGAACTCGCGCGTCCCTTTTCTGGAAGAACCTCAAGAGGATTCTAAAGGATTTTATAAAGAGTCGCTCAAATATTTTAATGATGTTTGAGAATCGCGCAAGTACCCCTCATGTCGCGCAAGTATACTTGCGCGACCAATACTTGCGCGCCGCCGCAATACTTGCGCGCCTTTTAAGACTTGCACGCCCCTACATTTTTGGGTGCCCATCTTGCCCATTTTACCCCTCTTAAGCCATCACACCTTTCCTTTTCAAGATTCAGTCTTCAAGACACTCTTCAAAGCCATTTATGGCATGATTTCTTGATTTTACTTCCTTATCTGAAAGGAATTCTGTGGAATATCTCTCAAAACCTAGTGATTTAAATATCCTTATGTCACTAAATATGGAGAGTTCATTCATTCAACCTCATCCTTTAAGATGAGAGAATCCTTAACTTGGGTCTCCTTTTAAGGAATAATCCCCAGTTATAAATCCTTTAATCTGGGCATCTTCCTCAGGAGTAAGCCCCAAATTCTTAAAGTTCCCAAACTTGGGAATCCTCCTCAGGAGTAAGCCCCAAACCTTAATTCCTTAACTTGGGCATCCTTCTTAGGAGTAAGCCCCAAGTCCTCTAATTTTGGGCATCCTTCTTAGGAGTAAGCCCCAATCTCTAATGTTGGGCCTCCTTCTTAGGAGTAAGCCCCAAGCCTTAATCCCTAACCTGGGTCTCCTTTTCAGGAATAAGACTCAGTTATAGTCTTGGGCTTCCTTTTCAGGAGTAATCCCCAAGTCCCCTAACCTAGGACTCCTTTTTAGGAGTAAGTCCCAGTCATAATTATGGGCATCCTTTTCAGGAGTAAGCCCCGAGTCCCTTAATTTCTCTTAACCAGTCCTAATTTACCCTTGATTTGGGTTTCCTTTTCAGGAGTAAAACCCAATCATAAGTCCCCTCCTAACTTGGGCATCCTCCTTAGGAGTAAGCCCCAAGATTAGAGTATTCAAATCTCCATGAAGCACATATACCTTTATGGACCCTGTTCATGAATTTTCTCCCTAAAAGTGAATCCTAAACCTTCATCTATCTGGGCAGTCATACATACATAATCCCCAAACCATTTCTTATGATTGCATCTTTTCATGGAACAATTGTCTAAATTTTACTAATACCTCTTGTTTCTCACACCGAGCATGACTCACGTGAGTTTAGAGTGTAAAAGTAATTGTGACATCTTGCTTTGAGCCATCAATCATAAACATCATACCCTTACTCGAACTACGTGGGTTCTGATTCCTTTTCTAAAACAAAGGATACGTAGGTAGCCCATTTATGGGTTCGATACCAACTTTGAAATAATCCATGTCCTTCTGAATGATGATAAACTTCAAGTGCCCCATTGAGTGGCTTTAAAACCAGCCTGGTCATCATAATGACCAAGAGACTTTTATAAATGTTTCGAAGGATACCATTGACCAAGAATCTCTAAATAGATACAGATGATTCTCTATTGATGAAGAACCTCGAATACATATAAAAGATTCTATAAATTTCTTACATATTTAATCATTGATTTTTAAAACTAAAGGAAAGCTCATTTTATACTTGGTAATGTAATAAGGATTCACGAACATAACTTAAATCTATAAAGAGAGTCCCGGAGTAGACAATAATTCCCCTCAAAAAGGTGTGATGAGTCCGACCTCCCATCCTCTAGACCAATGCAAATTCCTAAGACTCATCAGTCCACAAGCTAATGAGCGCCTACCTTTGGAAAGTAGGTCCAAACGGATGTGGAATCATTGGATGTTTCTGGTTCTACGAACAAACCCGCTAGAAACTGATCGGAACATTTGAATCTCCCATCCAGGAGGTCATCCCCAAATTCCGTGCGAAACAAATATAAAAACCCATGTTTTTATGAACCTTTTATTTTTTAATAAATTAAATTTTTTTATGTATTATGTTATACTCTATACCAGGTTAAGATTTCTCTATATGAAACACCAACTTATCTTGCTTTACATGCAACACTAAGTTTATATGGACCATCATTTTATTATTCAATTTATTTAAATAAGATAGTTATAACCAAGCTATTAGAATGGAAGGTATGATAAAGATTAACTAAATTTTGAAATTAGAGTTTGGACATAATTATTTTACCAATTAATTATAAATGAAATTAAAACTTTTCCAAAAAAATGAAATGTTTTTCTACAAATTATTTAAATATTCACAAGTGTGTTTTATACCAATAAATAAAAAAAATCACTCCTTATTGAATTATATGAATAAAAAATTAATATATAATATATTCAATTTAATTTTTACCAATCATATTATGTGTTTTATATACATGATATAAGAACATATCCTATTTTACACATAAATGAACTATTTTTCTAAAAAGACGGTCTTTCCACCTTTTAATGAAAAACCAATTTTAAATATAATTTTTGACACTTTTATAATTTTTATATGAAAAAATAAACTTATTATATGAAATAAGGATATTATAATTTACATTTTTTTGTTTTTGGTATTTTTCTGATAAGTTTAATGTTTTGATGAATAGTGAAAAACACTAAATTTTAATTGAAAATTGTTTTTTCATCAAATTTATTTATTGAGTTTATTTATATTTCTGAATGGTTTTAAATTATAATTAGATCATGTTTTAATTATTTAATAAAAATGAGTTAATTATTGTAAATTTCACATTGAAATTGGAAATAAAAACTTTGTGAACTTTTGAATGTTTTCTTTTAAAAACATGTTTTCTTGTTTTGTCAATGATAATAATTTTTTATTAATTTATACCAACTATGTGTTTTGAATTTGAAGAAATTTATTCTTTATTTGGAAAAAGATTATACAAATTATGAAAATAGGTCCCTTTTATTTTTGGGAAATATGAGTAGTAACTTTAGTATTTTTTTAACATGGTTAAAGGTAGATCAGGTAATTTAGGGTAAAAATAATATTTTAAATATTATACAATTACCCTAAAACTTAGCATAATTTTATTTTATAATTTTTTATCAACCTAAAGCATCTTTATAGAGAATTTATGACCATTTTATTCCACTTGGATGAAAATGTCACATATATTCTATTTTATTTAAAGAAAAATTAAGAATTTCATACTAATATTTCTAATAACTACATCATTTTTAATATAGGGTTCTATAGAAGTTAAATTAGAAGATAAATTTTAATTTTTAAGAGAAAATGTTTTTATTTATGAAGGTAAATTTATTTAATTTTTAGGAAACAAATAAATAGCTTAAAGTCTTATACAATGATGGCATAATAATTGTTTAATCAAGGTAAATACCAAAACAATTATATCCAACATATAAAAATAAATAAAATTATATATAATTAATGTTATAAACAAATTTTATGGATTAATATTACATTTTAGGTATTATTTAAAATAGTTTTTTTAATATATAATTTTGTTATGATATTTTGTAAAAGTAAATAATGAATAGTCTCAAAATTGACACTAATGATATTTTAAGAAAGTAAAAATTTATTAAATTATTTAATGATCATAAAAATATTAAATAAGAAAAATGGGATGAAATATGGTATAAAATATCATAAATGACCATTTATGTTCCAATTATAACTTTATATGTAAAAACTACTTTCTATTAACATTAATGATATTGTTACCATAGTTAAAATTAAATAGGTTAACTAAGTGTTAATAAAAAAGATAAGGTCTAAAATTACAACAAAACCTATCTAAAATTTACTTTTATGATAATATTAAAACTTTATATCATATTATATTCTAATAAATGTAATTTTGGAGGTATTAGTATTGATATTGAATTTTTTATAAATTAATATTTTGAGAGTTTCCAAAAGTGACCCTCTCATATCTTATAAAATGGTACCTCTACTTATCTTTTATTAACACCTGTAAATCCCATTTTCCCAGAAAAATGCTACCTTAATCTCCTATAAACATCGTTACATTCACTCTAGAATACTTAATTTTTTCATAAATATAACCAAAGAAGTACTTTTTTTAAAATTAAAAGGGGATACCCAGATAAGCGGTAACGTTCATCAACGAATGGTTTTATTTTATTTATTCATTGAAGACCCTAATTTTTTTAATTCATGTTTATATAGTAACCTTAGTATACTAAATATAAAGATATTTTTTATCCTATGATTTCAACCTACACTTTTACACACTTCCATCTAGTGGCTAATGAACTTATAGTTCGTGTGTATGACAAATTACCACCTCACGAAACGATAATTGTTCATTTTACTTTACCACCTCTCATGGTAGTAATTATGGTATTAATTCTATTTTTTATAATATATATTATTTTTATGAAATAATTATACTTATTTAGTGATAATACCATTTCTAACCTTTTTACCATCTAGTATTTTTGGAAATGATAACGTCGCTCGTGGGTACGTTTGTCTTACAATCTCTACGATACAATGTGATTCGTTTCTCATTTGTTTTTTCACATGGATGGTAATAAGGATGAATTTTGTGAATATGTATGATATATATGACATAAAAAAGATTCTATATAATAATATATCTTATATTATAATTCCTTTTAACCGGAAAATAAAATGAAAACTATATCCATGCGTACATATGACCTACCATCTCAATGAATGATGTATTTTATTTTCTATCTTAGAATATTATGAATCAAAATGAATATATATATATATATATATATATATATATATTATCATTATTATAATTCTAGAGATCATGAAATCATGAACTATATAAGAGGTCCAAGGATAACAAGTCAACACATGAACGAAAAACAAAGCGGATATTGCCTGAAGTATAAAATTAACATGGAATTATTAATAAACAGAAAATATGAAGTCATAAGTTAATAATAAATGGTATATATATAAATGAATATGGTTCTATGGTATATGCATAATAAAATTATATAAATTATACAGAATGTGTTAATGTGTGTGAAGTAAGTCATGAATTAATGTAAGGGAATTTCATTTCAAATTTTATTTCTGTATATACATTCCACATTCACCACTCACTTATTTTTTGTGGTGTATATTCCAACATATGACATGTTATATAATTAATTTATTTATTTAACGATATTAAAAATTTTAGTTGATGTTATTCTATCATGGGTATAACGATTGAAAAGTTACTCATGTAGTAAGGGGATTTCTAGTCTCACTTTTATTTCTGTAAGACTTACACCATATTCACCAATTGTGTTTTTTTGGGGTTTATATACTACCCATGAATTTTTTTTATGATTATTATTTATAATATTATGATATTTTCATATCCTTATAATTTTATTTCTTTCATGAGGCATATTATTTTACTTATTATAAAGTGATGAGTATTTATTTAACAATATCTTAAATATTTGGGATTGTTTTTTAAGTACATGTTAAAGAATATTTATCACCAATGTAAATGTTTTCTAAAAATGTTTTCAAAAAAAATTAATATTCTCCTATGGATTTTTAAATTCATTTTTACTCATTTTTTACTTTTTACTACATTGTGTTAAAGGAATATTTCTTCATTTTCCAAATGAGGTACTTTGTGACTTTTCAAAAAAAAGTATGAGGTGAATGTTTTATTTTAACTTGTACGATATGAATGGATTTCTATGATTTCATGATGCCTCATTTACTTGAATCTTCTATGACAATATTACAAGTGTATTTTCAAACAAAATTTTTTCTTTAAAAATTCAATGGCATCTTAATAAAAGAAAATATTTTTAATTAAGAAAGGATATTTTCATCAAGAATTGTTTTCAAGTGATATCTCAAAATTATTTTTCATATAAGATAACATTATTTGATGTTAATTATGTTTTACTGGGGATATTATTCAATTATTCCATTATTATTCTTTATGAGAATAGTTTATAATAATTATTGAATGATAGTTATGAAAACTGATTCTTTTCCATGGGTTATGTTATGATTGAATGATATTTATGAAAACCATTTCATTTTTTTTATTACGATATAATGAATGATTTATGTTATTGTGGAACACTTATATAAGGTTTTTATTATGTGATAAGTGTGACATATATCTTCCTCCAATGCATTGGGTAATGAAAAATGTTTTATGAGCTCCAAAGGGTACACGAGTGGTTATCCTAATCCCACAACAAGATGGTGAAAAAGAGGTCATCCTAATATAAAAAAAAGGGTAAATTAGAGGTCATCCTAATCCCATAATAAGAGGGTACACATGAGGTCATCCTAATCCCACAACATAAGGGTACATGAGAGGTAATCCTAATCCCACTATAAGAGGGTACATGGGAGGTCATCCTAAGCTCGAAACTAAAAGGTACACGGGAGGCCATCCCAAAACAGACATAGGTACACGGGTGGTTAAAACAAGACTAATATACTATGAATGTATTATTATGAATTATTGAAATATGGTATTCTAATCTTAAGTTTATACCACAATTTCTATGTATTTTTCTATTGTTATAATCTCATGGATCATGTGCTTTGATTTTCTTATGATTCATGGATTACGATCTGCCAATATTTATTCCGCGACTCATGTATATATTCTTTGATATGCATGGTATGATCTTCAAATGTTATTATCTTGTTTTCATACCCTTATGCTCATGTTATACTTATGTAAATTTCAATTTTTACCCTTATTGGGCATGTTATCTCACCCATTATCATGTTTCATTTACTCATGTTATAAAGAATTGTTTTATGTAGGGGTAGTAAAGGGGAAGATCTTTATGGGAAATGTTGAAGATGTTTCACCAAATTAGAAGAATGTGTTCCAAGTTTTCTAAAGGCACTAAACTATTATGGTCCTTAGACATGTGTTTCTATAATGTAATGAATATTCATCTAAAATGATGTGATATCCATGTTAGAAAATCATAGTTTGTTTTATTGAGAAAAGTTGGGGTATTGGTTTCTGGACAGACCCCATGAGACTAACCATCAGAATGACATGGAAGATGCACCAGACATAGAGAATCATATGCACATAACAAATGAAAACATATAACTTCAGACCCAGGACATTGGTATAAGTAATCATACCTAGACCATAAAATGATGAAATGGATCCAAACCATCATAATGAGTCTTTATTGAAAAGACGTAATGTTCCGTAAGGATATGAAGTCATGGAACTTTCCAATGTGAATCTGATGATGCTTTGCTAATAATGGAGTTATCTTAAATCATGAAGATATCCTCACACAAGATGAAGTTTTTGGAAGGGAGGATAATATGATGTGGAGTATTCTGATTGATTCTCATCACTGTGAGGAACACTAGACATAGAACGATGTAAAAAATCAGTATAATAATCCTCAGTGTGACAATATCATAAGGCAAGAAGATTGATATTACTGAAGTAAATAAGTCACTACCAACATCGATCCATCATAATGGATTTTAACACAGATTAATTTTATATTATTTGTATCTTTTTTATTGTATGTAGAGTAATATTAGTGATAGAATATTTAAAAAAGTTTGGATTTTTTGAAATAATGGTCCAGTAGAAGGATTCAGAGACTGATCAACTGGATGGTGATCAATGATGTATTCAACCATTGTCATCAGGTTAAATTTTATTTTTATTGGGTCATGATAAAAAAAGAAAATGTATTGACTTCTTGTTAAGAAGTTGTGCTGAATCATTGGATTAGTACTGACAATGATCCATTGGAGTGACGCAGAGATCAATCCATTAGGCATGGTATGAAATTGACAAATTCCTCAGATGCTGAACTTCTTCAGACATGGAATCATAGATCTGAGAAATTTAAGAAAAGGAAAACTAATTTGAAGATATTTTTGATGTTTTATTGATACCAACGTATTAGTGAAAGATGTTTCTATTGCTAAAAAATGTTCTTAATGATTTAACAAGTTATTTTTTCTTGATACAAAATATCTTTATGAGAAGACATTCAGTTTTTACAAGTGGTTGTCATATTGATAATTCTTCAGTTTTTTCATATGTTTTCATAATAATGAAGAAAAAGAATAAATAATATGACTTAAGAAATGTTTTCAAACTTGAAGAAGTACAATGTTTTTAGAATAATTGAAAATATTTTAGAAGATCACAGAAGTATAGAGAATATTTGAAGAAGTCAAATATTAATACCTAAATGAATGATAAATCCAAGAATTATGAATTTCATTAAGTAGGAAAAGAATTTTTTTCCATGCATTTTGATTTTGGGGTGCCTATAAGAGGAGATCATTGTATATATGTACTTTATGAGATGAAATATTCATGTGTTTCTGAGATTTGAAAACTGTGGGGAAATTATTGAGTTTCCAACCAATGTTTTTTTTCATGATGAAGTTGAGGAATATCCATCAGAGTGAGTCCATCAGAGATAGTCCATAGAAATGAACCCATCCGAGCAAGTTCCATCAGAACAAGTCCATCAGAGTGAGATCCATTAGAGTGAGATCCATCAGAGTGAGCCCCATCATATAGAGTTCCTTCAGAGGGTGGAATTGTAAGATTTCAATTGAGTTTGTACTTAATTGAAGAAGTAAGGGAATTAGAAGAATTTTACAGAGCCTAATCAGATGGATCCTATCAGACATAGGTTACTAGACTGTGGCAAACCATGTTATCTTTTTCGAAAGAAGTTTTCAGGATATAGTTTCTAGAAAATGTTTCAAGAACAATAGGTCCCTTAGAGAATTGTTGAATTTATTGAATATGTTATTTAGGTAAATTTTTATTTATCTTAATTTTGGAGGAAGTGATGAACTTTATGAAGTGGATCATAAAAAAGAGGGAAATTGAAGATTGTAATTGCAGATACATACCAGTTACTAAAAAGGATTGTGTGCTTTCTGTGGTTTAAAAACTGATATGGGGAAGGGGATATGAAAATTATAGTTGGGAGGTATAACCAACTATAGCTATAAGGTTTCTACTAATATTGTAGAATTTTTCATGGCATGTGCCTTTATATTCCATAAATAAGATAGTGAAAGAGTCTATGTTGGAGGTATTATGAAACATGGAAAGGAGTACGTATTTGTACCAAACCTTGTAAATTTCATGTGATTACTTCTATTTATAATTGTTTCATATTAAATTAATGGTTGAAAATTTATATTTTAGTGGATCATAATATTAAAAAGTTTCATTGGTTAAGAAATTTCACTAAATAAGATAATAAAATTTCTTATAAAAGAAAAAGGAACCACTGATTAACCCCCCTTATCAATGTTCTTGACCCCATTTGGGAACAATAATAATATTAAATCTAACCTTCAAAATTAATCATCCACTTTATACCAATTATGAGATAAAAAAATCATGTTCTAATAAAAAGGCGTCCCACACAACTTCCATGTCAGTAACTAAAAAATGACATTCCATCCACTTAAAACCCTTTTTATACTTGCTTCCCAACAAGGTAAGTGGATCTATTATAAATGGAATCATATCCACTCACATACCCAAAAATTAAGAAAATTTAATAAAATAAAATAAAATAATTGGAATCACCAATATCAAATAAGGATAAAGTAGTATAGTAATCGATAAACACCATCACTATCATAGTGGTCATCCTAGAATTAGAGTCCTCAAGTGATATATCTATTATATGAATATGTATTGACTGAGAACCACCCTGATCCTTCTTATATGATTGAGATTTCCCTTATCTCGAGGTTGATATCCCACACTATTGGAAGAATCATATTATACGTATGAATAATTAGAAAAATAATAACCAACACCACTCCACTGTGGAGGAGTCCTACATAAGTTCTAAATATGACCCAGACACCCAAATGAAGGGCACATCCTTAGAGCGTTGGATCAGTAAGGCATGGATTATCTAAACATACAAAGTTGATAATAACTCACTGGATTATTCTCTAAGGAATCCACTAGAACTAAAGTTGATGTCTACATGGAACCCTTTCCACTACTCTAATAAGGTTCATCCTGCTTTCTATTTTGGCCAGAGGAATAACTCTGTCTACCAACCACTACTAATGAAACCTCACTAAGACCAATCTTCCCGGCTAAATCTACCTCACATATAACTAATTTAACAAAAAAATTATTATAAGTATATAATAAAAGGTTCATAAACATCAATTTGATCTCGGCCTTCAGGACCATTTCAAAATGTGTTACTGTCAGATAGTCTTTCACTGGAAGATTGGTAGATAAATGCACAAACTCATCAAGTTAACTAGAATATTCCATAATTTAATGGTGTAATTTATCTATGGTCATGAATTAATATACCTTTTACACCTTGGTTTTTTAGGATAAAACTAATAATTAATCATCTTCTTGATGGTAGTCTAGGTGAGATCGCCATTAATTACTGTTTACACCATGGATTCCCACCACTTTCTACCTGGTCCTTCCAACATGAAAGCGGTGAATCCAACCATTGAGTTCTCAAGGGTATTCAAGAAATTGGAAATATTATTAAACATTCCAATCTATTACTTAGTCTCATGGTTACCTTTTTCATAATTGAAAACTAATGTATTTTTCTTAGTGAACACTAGATCATAGTCTACTTTATATTATAGACCTCATTTACACTTTGATATTAGTATTTAATTAGTAATATCACTGATTCTAATGTAATATGATTAGATATTAGGTTTTAATATGGGACATGCTCTATATCTCTCACCCTTCAACTAAATGATACCCTTTTGAGGCATTGTCTACAAAAAGCAAGATACAAACTCATTCAATTGATAGTTTAATCTCAATCATGATTAGATAAACAATAAAAAACCCTTACATTAATGCTCAAAAAATAACCACTAGCATCCATAATGATTTAAAATGAATAAGGGGTTAAAATATCAGAATATCAATCTATTTTCCACTGTACACAGTTTGGTTTCAAAATTTTACAAACCATATACCATCTATAAGAAACAGTACACATTATATTGGAGAAATTGTCATAAATTCTCTATATGGTTAGTAATAAACATGTTCTTAAACAGTGTTACTTTGGTTTCCTTCCATGTTTCACCACAAGAATCAACATTTCCAAAAACAATCTCATGGGTTCTTCCGAAAACCCATAATATATAATTAATGAAATCAAATATCATAAAAAAAATCAAAATTTGGTTTCAAATCTAAAACCTAACTCTTAAAAACCCATAAAAACACATGTTTTGGGACAATGGGGTGCTTTCGAAGCACTACTTCACACCTGAATCTCAATTCCTGGGGGTTTTATCTCTTATATACCACTGAACCAAAAATAAAAATAGGAATTGGATACCATTTTGTAATGTATCGTCTTGGGTGGACCCAAACTAGAACACCATAAGGCCCAAATAATTTTCCTAATCACCACAGGATGGAAAAAAGCATGAGAGAATCACACATAATCATTTTAGAGTGGATTCAACCTAGAAAAATAGGCATGCCCCATCAATGATTTGGATATACGTGCAAAAATATAAGTAATATATTTAGATATCAATATCTAAACACATTATCCATATCAATGATTATAAATTAGTATCATAAACATCACTATTTTATAATTTATAAAAAATATATACATGTTATCCATAGTAAAAGTAAAATAATGATTAAAATGTGGATATAGATCAAATAAACCAACACATGATTTCCCAAATGAAAAAAAATCCCAAAAATAATCCACATGGGTTGAACTCTATGAGACCATCATCTCCACCATCCCAAACCAACTACATATTATTGTATTCAAGATGAGTCACCAAATTGTATGGTTCTCTTTCCTTTGCATATTCCCTACAAAACATGGTTTATACATTCCCAAAGGAATATATATGGTTTTAGTAAAAATTATATTAGGATAAAACCATGAATATGAGTAAGGTATTATTCCATTAAAACCAATACATCTAGTTTAGTAACCATATTTTTAATCAATTTTACATTAAAAACATAACTTTAGAAATTCCTTTAGTTTTTTCAAAAAAAAACAATGTTTTAAAAACATGTATAAGAAAGGGTTAAATAAAAGAAAGTAACACCACCCAAATAATCATTATCAAATCTCCAAAAATGTAATAAGAATAGGTAAAAGAATAATAATCAATATTATATGTCTAATAAATGAAAATGGGTACACAAAAGCTTAAGCATCCCAATCACACTATGCCTAAGAAACAATCATTATGAACTCAAAATAATAAAGACTAGTGTGACTTTTTATATACAAAGATTCACTAGTATTATAAACATTTACAACATACTTTGAATCTACCTTGGTCTTCCCCTATCCCAATAATCCATAGTAATTCTCTATCCACATGGAAACACATTTCCTAGAGATCACTTGGTCCCTTGGGTAACATTTTTTCCATGGGATCCCTCAGTCCCTTGAGTACCACTCTGAAGCTAATCCATGACTTATTTTAAGGATTCAAGTGACTAAGTAACTCTCACACCCAAGGTCCCACATATACCACACATTTTCACTCACATAATCTATTTTAAATACCAATTTTATAAACCACATATACCCATAATAATCAATCATCATAACAAGGTAAAAACACTTTCAAAACATCTTTTGAAAACCATTTAAAACCACAAAACCTCATTCGGTCATTTTATCAACCATATTATGTGCATTTAAACCACTTACTTTTGAAAAACAACCTTAATACATCAAATTTACAACACATTTCAAGAATAAAAAACAGCATGGATAAACCATCAATAATGACATAATTTTAATAAAATTTAATAATAAATAACCAAATGAAATCATGAATTGATGGAAATCTATCTAAAATCAAACTTAAATAGAGAAACTTACCTCAAAACAAATTCCATACTCATCTCATTTGATGAAAACATATGAATTTTTTTGGAAGAGTCCTCACACAATTAAACAACCAAGAAGAAATAGAAACCCACCCATCCACAATGCTATAATTGGCCACATTTCATGATGAACTTTCCACATTCAGTATAAATGGGAGAATAAGGAAGAACATGGATGAGGAGGAACAAATCAAGATAAATTAGATTACTTTAAGAAAACCAACCAAATTTAGAGGGAGATCCACCAAAAAACCAAGGGGGAAGAAGAACCAAGTTAAGGGGGAAAGGTTGTGTATCAATAGGGAGGAATAAGGATGGATTTTGTTTAAAATACATCAAGAAAATTTTGTAAAAAACACTTTCTAATGAGTAGGATATGGTTTATTGTTTTTGTTTCATGGTTTGGAAAGTAGTGAGATAACTATGTTGAAGACACTATCTCCCCAAAAATAAATCTACATGGTTTCTAGAGATCATGATTTGGTTATAAAAACCATATGGAAATCATGAAAAATATTACTCTCCCCCCAAAACACCTCTAAAATTATTAGATTCTTGATTACTACTAACCATAAGCTAACCATGCACCCTGTATTTTTTACCCAAAAAAATATGATTTTCAACCTCCAACACCCATGAACTCCAAGAATAGATAAATAAATAAATTAATGTCAAAATAAAGTATACTAGTGACTTATTTGGTGTCACAATATGTTTACATGTTTCAAAAAAATATGATTATATATGTATTTATGTATTAATGTTTTAATTTTTTAACATATTTATATAACATACTACGGTTTTTGCTGATTAATGGATTGTAATTGGGTTAATACAAAAAGAATTAATGATGAATATGATAAAGGAGTTGGATATTTTTTTTAATTTGAAAAAATAATCTTGAAAAAAATGACATTATTTTCTTTCAATGTATTAATTTTTTAAATATGAGATAGTTAGGGTGTAGATAAATCAAACCTAATCAGATGTATTATGGTTTTAATCTTACCAATACATGTTGGATTTGGCATGGAAAAATAATTAAGAATTAAATATCTAATAGTGAAGATGATGTTAAGTGTGATATAGAGGAACATCTTAATGAATTATTTCATGATTTATGCATTATAACTATTAAAAAACATCAAGTCCTTGATTATTTTATAGAGATTCTAAAAACCATTTTCTCCCTGTTATAATAAATTTACAATTGTAAGACCCCACGATTTTAAAAGAGGAACATCATATTTGATATAATATATGACATGAAACACCAATCTTAGAAGACAATGTAAGACCTTAAGAAATTATGATATATTTATTTTTAAATAAATTCAATATCTTTGATATCTTGCAATGCACGCAGAACTTGGTTTTAATGAAATATAATATTCTATTAAAATATTATTATTAACATAACTATTATATTCTAGCCATCATGTTGTATGGAAAGAAAATAACAAAATTAATTTTTAAAATTATATGTTTTACATATTTATAAAATAAATTAAATGGATATCAATTTCTTATAACTAAGATAAGAATAATTTGAATGAAAAATAAATGTTTTCTAAAAAACGGTAATTTTATCTAAATGATGGTCTCATCACACTTTTATTGCATGGTTTAAAATTAATTTGTAATTCTTTTGTAAAATTTATTTGACAAAAAAATTTAAATTTTTAAATCTTTCGGTCAAAATTACTTTTGGGTGAGTTTTTAATATTTTTCTGAAATGATAATTTTTTCAGCGAATAGTGAAAACTCTGGTTTTTATTAAAAAACTGCCTTTTTGCCCAAATAATTTACAAGATAAATTTTATTTTAATATTTATTTAAAAGAAAAATTAATTTAATTATATATATTAATCAAATTTACTTCATTTAAATCAATTTAATATTTAATTTTGATATAAAAACATTAAAAACTTTTGAAACTTTTATCTTTGGAAAACCGTTTTTCATCGCGTTTGTTGGATCAATTTTAAATTAAAAATTTACAATTATGTGAATGTAATTTGGAAAGGTGGATTAAATATTTATAATAATTGTAATTTATATTATCTAATAAGGTCAACATAATTTTTTACCATAATTAATTGTAAAAACAGTATGAATTAATTAGCACGGTTAATGTGAAATTTGGTTTATCGGTGGTTAAACAAAACAAATAAGCGGTAAATGAACTAGAAAAATATCCCAAACTCATTTTCAAGAAATAAATACACATTTTTACCTCTAAGGATCTATAATTTATCTTTTTTATCCTTTTTTTATGTAAAAAATAAGAGCAAACCTTTTTATTTTCAAAAATTACAAGTGTACCATTCACCTCACTTATAGAAGGCCACCCACTATCCTCTTCTCTTCACACATCCAAAACCCTTTGGTCTATCCAAGACCAAAAAATATTTATTCTTAAATCCATACCCACATAATTTAGACCTTGGTATGATCATAAAACTAATCTAGGAAGTATTTAGTCTAATCCTAAAGTGTTTTTCTATAGAAGAGGTAATGCTGTTAACTATGCTTTTTTGTAATACTTTTATTATAAATCCTTAAAATATGTTAAAATTATTTTAAAATAATAAAAAAATTATATTTTATAAATTTATATTATATTATTTTAATGTAATAATATATATCCATCCCCACTTCCATCAAATGGGATATGAAATCATTATTCATGTGTTCCGTGGACTACGGCCTCACGAACTAATGTAGTTCGTTTTGAATCCCCACATTTCAAGGAATAATATAATGATGTATTTAAAGTATTTATATAATATTTAAGATATTATTATAATAATTTTATAATTAAATCACATATACCTTCTTATACTTAATTCTTTGAGGGATATGATAACACCACTCATGTGTTTGGCTGACAACCGCCTAATGAAATGACGTGATTCGTTTTTCTCTTACACTTTACATGGAATGTATTATGTATAAATGTTAATGAATATATGTTATATTTATGATATAAAAATAATTATGTAAATATAACATCATATATAACTTATTACCTTAAAATCCATTAGAAGACAATAACGTTACTCGTGCGTACGTGTGAACTACCACCTCCGCATAGCGATATGAAATGTTTTTCCTTGTATTTTTACATAGATGGTAATAAGGATTTATTTTATTAATATAAATGATATATATAACATTATAATGACTATGGCAATTTTATTTATTAGTTATTTTCATTTTGTTTCATCAGTCGATAAAAATGGAAAAAACATTCATGCACATGTACGACATACTATCTTCATGAAAGGTGTTATCCATTTTCTAGATATAAATTTAATTGATTATATTAAAAACATATATAATGAAAAAATATTATATTTATATATTTTTTATAATTTTATATATTATGTATCCAATATTAAATTAAAATGACCAAAATTACTGAACTAAAACATACACGAACAATGAAGTAATTATCAACCGAAATAACAATTTTAACAAATAATAGTTAATAAATGGGTAATAAAAGAATATAAGTAAATAATATATAGTAGGAAATATATTATTATGGTTATTTAATATATTTATAACAAACATTTATTTATTATATAAGAGGTTTTTACATATATAAAGTAATTCGAACATGATTTATGGGTTTCTTATCTCACTTTTTCTTCTATAAGAAACACGCCATAACCACCACTTATTCCTTTGTGTGGTGCATATAATAAAAAATTTGATATTTTATATCATGAATATATTTATTTTCTTGGTATTTAAAAATTTATTTGATGATATTTCTTTCATGTAACTGGTGATTTAAAAGTTACCATTGTGGAAAGTGTTTAACCAAAAGTCTCGGACCCGTTTGAAGTCGGTCATAAGAAAAATTATAAAAAAAAGTTGCTAGCAAAGATAAGAGTTACAAGGGATTATTATAAAACAGATTATATGTTAGACCATAAATGTATGTTTTCACCACTGGATCATAATAATAAAGAGTTCTGAAGCACCACATCAGGTTTATCTCCATGATCACCTTCTTTGATAGGGAATCCACCACTTGATTTTACTCTCTATATTCATGTGAGATGACCAAATTAAGCCGAATGAAATTAACAAAGAAAAAAATCTAATGAGGTAGTATTTTCCAAAGAAAATTACTTGTTCTTGTTTTCAAGGATTTGATAGAAACATTATAGGAAGACTCAATCCATAAACAGTTCCACTGATATTGTATATCATGCCAAACTACATACACAATGGCCCATAATACTGCTTCACAGGCCATTCCAATTTTGGTGTAATAATTGAATAATCCCTCGACAAATACATGATGTGTTCGAAACACACCTCCATAGCCTGATGGTCCTGGCATGCTAGAATTTTCACTATAAATGTTGAACTTGATCCTTGAATTGATTGGTGGGTACTATTGTATGTACTTGAGTACACTGGGTTTCCTCAACTTTCCTATCATACCCAAGAGCCAAATATTGTTCCGATAATCGAAATAGTTTGACATAACTAATGTTTTCACCACTGAGGTTGTGTAAAACTAATTGTGTATTGAAATAATTCCCATATAAGCGGAATGATTCAGTTCATTAAATAGTTTGGAAATTTGGGCATTCCTGACACCTGAAATGATTGAAGCCACTACTTCCAGCGGTATGTTTTGAACCCGTTCACTACAGAAAGTAGTGGTAATCTTCTCCGAGAGTTTAGTTACCTGATTGTGAGTTTCAATTTCCATACTAAACATGTATCCAACTTAGGCCAAGAGATTCTGGGAAAAATTACAATCCAATAAGATGTGTTGACCATGATCTTTAGCCTTTAAAAAAAGATAACTAGATGACACACTATTCTATCCATTCTATTTAATTTGGATATGGGTGGGAAGCCTATCCTTCCATATCCTCCAAAGTAGAAAATAAAGGAAGGTTGGATGAATGGTGTTCTTAATTTCATTAACCTTATTGGTGGTCTGTTGGATCCCCTGCATTCCAGCTTGTAGTATCCCTTGATATTTAATTGTCCATTCATGTTGTGATTATATAATAGAGTGTCACAATCCATAATTTTATAGTTCTGAATATCCAGACTAGTATGGTAAGGAACTATATTTCCATGGCTCTGATACTATGAAATTAAGCCACTGTGTATCATACATGATACCATTGAAGGATTTATTAAGATCTATCCAAATAGAGGATTCTAGATAGTAATTATATTCATTCATTAGTCTCCCATTAAATCATTTGGATAAAAAGTCATTGGGAACGTCCTTAGATATCAAATTTTATGTGAATTTACCAATGATGACATCATTAAAAATCTTTAGATCCTTAATCCCAAGGCCTCCTACATAAATAGTCTTAATGCAATCCTTCCATGAAACAATGATCAATTTATTTTCATAGGTTGACCAAATACATATGAATTTTTTCATTATTTACTAAAGTTCCTTGATGAGACATTTATGACACCTATAAAGAGTGAATGAGAAGACAAACTTCAATGTGATCACATAGTTAACAAGACACAACCCTCCAGCCTAGATAGGGATTTTCCTTTCTATCTTTGTATTTGATTAAAAAATCCAGTGTATAATCCATCCAAATATTGTATCTTGAATTTTTTATAGAATAATGGGACACCAATTTAATTGAATGGAAGAGATCCCCTATTAAATCCAAGGCTTTTCATTATCCTGTTTTGTTTGAAAACTATAATTCCATCACCAAAGACAATGAAGGATTTTCACCAACTCATAGATTATCCCACCACCTCTTCATAAGGTGTAAAATGGGTTTTAATAGAGGATATGATTTTTATTGAAGCCTTACTAAGAAGGAGTATATTTTTTGTTCCTAGAATATGTGAATGAGAAAAATCATTCTTACCAGATTTTATTGGTCTATAAAATCCAATTTTAGTGAGGTAATCGATACATAAACTCAAATAGTATTTAAAAATGGAAAAAAGAAGCCCTGAAATAGGATCACCTTGAAAACATCTATTGAGGGTTACATTAATAAGTATGTATAGCCTCATAGAGATAAGAATGGTGTTAATAAGTTTGATGAACTCATTTGAGAATCCATATCTCCTGAGAACATCAAATAGGAACTTCCATTTTAATGTATCAAATTTCTTAAAGATGTCAATTATCTGGGATTGTTTTTTTTTACATCTACCTTGGGGGGATTATTTGATATTTCTCTACTAAAATTAATATATTTTAAACTCATATATATATTCATAAACTTTTTGAGTCAATAAAACCATTTTCCACATTTGTGTACTTGAAATTATTGATAAAATGTTTTAAAGAAAATATGACATTATTTATCTCTTCGGTGAAATTTTTTTTTCATAAAATTCCATGTTTTCTATTTTTTTCAATTTTTTAATCCTTTTCAAAATTATTAATTAAATACATTTTTTAACTTTTTGTATATTTAAAAAATGCTTTGAAAAGAAAATTCATGTCATTTTTAAAACAAGGCCGATTTTAATTTTAATGAGAATATTAAAGGAATCATTGTTTTAATATGTTCGACGTGAACTTCACTTTACACCATAATGAACACTCAATGTTTTTAAGATTATTTTTATAAAATTCAAAGGTTGTTTTTAAAGAATAGTTTATTTGAAATATTTTTTGAACACTTAGTTTTAAAATTAATTTCAAAGTGAAAATTTTATTTTCCTCAATAATATTATAATGAAATATTTATTTTATTTATATTCATCAACAACATCAAACCTTTATTTTTCTTATGATACACTGGGGATATGTTGTATTGATACCATCCTTATTATTTTTCTAGAAATTTTATGATAATTTTGACTACAGATGTATAATTTTATTAAAATTAACCATATTACTTTGGATGGGTTATGATAATATTTATTGATTAGGGTATGTATTAAAATTTCATATGTTAGTTTGTTAATATGAATGTTTATATTTATTTTGTTTCACCCATTTAATATGAGGAATGCATTGGTATTATTATGTGTTGAGTGGGTCCCCAAATTAAATATCCCCTTAGTGCATCAGTGGGTCTCATCAGTAGGGCTTTATTTCTCCAGGATTTAATCGCAAGGCTCTTTATAGAGGTGTGGTTTCTCCAGGGGCAACCTCACAGGGGCATGCTGGTATTCGAACTTGATGTCAATCTAAATCAGATGTGCTGGTATGTGAAATCTCATCTCATCTTGACAAAGGCTAGGAGTCTGGGGCCAATGACAGATGAGCTCGGTGCAATGTCTAATGTCCTAATATGGAACGCCCTTGGTATTGGGGCAGGGCGATGTCGAACTTCATCATCAACGAGGTCAGTAACAATCATTTTTCTATAATAGCTATTTTGGAACCAAAACAGGGACCTAGAAAGATTAATGAGTACGCTCAAAGACTTAGGATTCACGGGTTTATGCACAAGGATCCTCCCAATTACCATATATGGTTGTTTTGGAAGTACCATGTTATCGTTGATATTCTGAGTGCGTCGGACCAGTCACTGACCACTAAAATTACCATTAAGAATCAAGTGTTTCTCTTATCCTTCATCTACGCCAACTGAAATGCCCGGGATAGAGATTCTTTGTGGAGTGAGTTAGAAGGTGTTAACCCTGATGATGCCCTATGGATTGTTGGGTGTGATTTCAAAATTATCGCATGTCCAGAAGAGAAGAATGGGGGAGGTGATTTTCCCAGGAATTCTAGTCATGATTTCATTTCTTTCATGGCCAGGAAACAACTTTTAGATGTGGGATATAAGGTAATTAGCTTTACCTGGTGCAATAACCAATGTGGAAAATGATTCTCCAATTTTCGACTTGATTGGTTCCTAATGAATGAGGCTACGATATCCATGTTCCTGGATTCCAAAGTTGTTCATCTGGTTCGGTGTCTTTATGATCATTCTCTACTCCACATTTCTCTAGGTGCAGGGTCGTCAAGGGAGGATTATGTATTGTTTTCAAAAATTTGGATGGAGGAACCAAGTTTTTTTGATGTGGTTAAGAAATCTTGGGATATCTATCACTGGTAGAATCCATGGATCACTCTTCACAATAAGCTGAGATGACTCAAGAACCTCCTTCACACCTGGAGAAAAAAGATTCTCACTCGTAATCAAGACTTGATCGAGATATATAAAGAAGTGGAACTCTTGGAGAATTTTCTGGAATAATAATGGGATGAATCAGTGTTTAATGAACTTATAGGTAAAAAAGATCATCTCACTGATACCCTTCTGAGACAAGAGCGGCTGGGCAGAGAGGTAGCCAGAGTCAGATGGCTTTGTGAGGGGGATTGAAATTATGGCTAATTTAACGAATGAATTAAAGAACTTTGACGTGTTCAGTGGCCTAATATTCGCAGAGATGATGGCTCCTACTCCAGTGACTGCGATGAGGTAGGGGTCATGGTTAATGGGGCTATCAAATCTCTTTTGGCTGCTCCCAACCCAAGTATGGTAGGGGGTATCTGAGAGGTGCTGCTGAGCTCTTTGAGGGAATTCCAAGCTTGGTTTGGAGGATATTAATGGGGTATTGAGGAGGACTCCAGATGAGAGTGAAGTTGAAGAGGCGATTTGGTCTTTGAACCTGGATATTGCAACAGGGCCCGATGGATTCCCTAGGTTTTTTTACAGGGTGATGTTGGATTTTGTTAAAGGGGATCTTGTGAGAGCTGTCTAGGATTTTTTTCAGGGTGGGGATCTACCGCATATTGCCTGTGAAACCAAGATGGTTCTTATTCCTAAGGTGTGTAATCCTAAGTCCATTGATCAGTATCGTCCCATAAGTATGTGTAATGTACCTTACAAGATTCTGGCCAACATTATTAATAAAAGACTGGTTATTCACCTAGATTCATGGATGGCCTCAGAGAAGCATGGTTTTATTAAAGGGAGGTCAATTTAGGGTGCAATCAGATTGGTCCAAGAGATGGAAAGTGG
This sequence comes from Viscum album, assembly GCA_963277665.1. Taxonomy (NCBI): domain Eukaryota; kingdom Viridiplantae; phylum Streptophyta; class Magnoliopsida; order Santalales; family Viscaceae; genus Viscum; species Viscum album. The sequence goes on from OY728124.1 coordinate 20,364,269, forward strand.
AATCAACAATAGGTATTTTGGAGTAAATTTGGTGGTAAAGTTAGACATGATCAAGGCCTATGATAGGGTGGAATGAGGCATTTTTCTTAGAGTCTTGGCTTGCATGGGGTTCTCAAATTGTACTACTGACATTCTTTTTTGCTAATTCAGCTCTGTGTGGATTTCAACTTCATTTATGGGTAAGCAATTTGGGTTTTTTCAAGGCTTATCGTGGCCTCCGGAAAGGGGATCCTTTATCCCCCACTCTTTTCATTATCTCCCAAAATGCTCTCAGTTTCTCTATTACTCGAAGCCTTAACATGGTTAAAGTTATCCATTACCATAATAGGCCTGCTACAAGGGGTATCTCTCACTTGATGTTCGTAGATGATAAAATTTTATTTATCAATGGCAGTAGATAGTCAGTGCAGGGGTTGAATGGGATTCTTGGGGAATACTGCAAGTGGAGTGGGTAGGTGGTAAACAAAGAGAACTATTTTTTTACATAACCAAGAAGATCTCTGAGAGGATGGAGAGGGACGTGGGGGCTATCTTGATTATGGAGAGAGGATCTTTCCCTATGGATTACTTCATGTATATGGTTAGTTATTTCTCTCTTAGGGTCCATCATTTTGATAAACTCATAAGCAAAATTTCGGGACTCATCTAAAACTAGAAAAATAGATTCCTGTCCTTCAGAGGCCACATAACATTAGTGAACATTGTCTTGGTTTCCATTACCATTCACATTATCTCTAGAATGCAGGTTCCCAAGAGTGTGATTTCCAATTTGGATAAGATTATGGTGTCCTTCATATGGGATGGGAAGATGGAAGGCAGACGTCATTGGGAATTGGGGAAACGTCTTTCAAGACCTCTCTTCGAAGGGGGCATTAACCTAAGGAGTATTTCCTCAACCATGAAATGGATTCATGTAAAGCTTGCGTGGGAGGATCTGGAAGGTAGGTCCCTTTGGGGAAATTCTATTCAAGACATTTACGGCCTAAACATGTGTGATCAGAGAACAAGTCCATCAGGAAATGGAACCTGATTCACCCTTACGTGGAAATTATGTAACATCACTCACGGTGGATAGTGGGAACATGGAGCATCAATTTTTGGCAGAAAGATTGGGGGGTGGGCATGATTTATTTCCTAGGATTCCCAACCCTGGACATGTCTTTTAGAGAGGCTAGTGGTTACCCCAGGTTCCTCTAGGACATTCTTGATGCGAATAAACTTGTTGTTTTTAACAACATTGCTACTAGTGATGATCCTGATAAACTTATCTTCACAAGCTCGATGTTTGTTATTTTTTCCATCAAGGATTTCGTACATGTAATGAGTGAGATATTGGATGAGGATCAGTGGGAGGTGACTTTATGGTGCAAGGAGCTTCTTTCAAAATTTAATTTCGTATTGTGGCGTGTGAGAAACAAAGCCTTGACTACTAATGAGAATCTGTAATGTATGGGTGTGATGATGGCTTCTAGGTGCTGGTGCTGCAGGTCCTCTAGCCAAAAAAATATTGGGAAATTTGTTCTATGTTAGCGAATGGTCCATAGGGGTATGGAAGATATTCGAGTCTTTCTTTGGCTAGGCCGCATCTGACAGGGTACAGGATGATTTTCTCAACTCGTGGTTTAGAAGAGAGGGGACTCATGGGGCTAAGAGAAAGGCCAGGACTGTCATTCTTATTGCAGGTTGCTAGAAAATATGGTAGGTCAGGAACACTGTTCGCTACAAAAACGATTCGGGATCTCAAACAAGTATAGTCATCAACATGAAAAATAATCCGCTGGATCTAGTTCGGTTGTGCCCCGATTGTCAATCTGCACCGTCTGTGAACTCAATTTTCCCAAACCTCTCATGCGACAATCAGGATGGAAATTTGGGGTGGGGATGTTGGGTCCATTGGTGTCCAACTAGCCCGGGGCTAAAGCTTAATACAGATGGGTCCCTACTCAGTGGAGAGATGCATGGGGGAAGGGTTTTTAGAGATCACAGGGGCTTCATAATTGTAGCATTCGCAGCCTTCTATGGCAGTGGTGATGTATTATAGGCAGAGGCTTTGGCCTTGGCTACTGGGATGGAGATATGCAACCAAAGGCCTATTAATCTTAAGATGCTGGAGACAGACTCCATGACACTGTATAAAGCATTGTTAGGAAAGAGAAATTTTCCTTGGAACATTGTATACACTATCAAAAAATGAAAATTACTCACAGGTAATCATATGGAGGTATCCCACACATGGAGGGATGGGAACATGGTGGAAGATGTTTTGTCATCTACATATTCTGCAAATCAAATCATGCATTATTTCTTTTGTTTGGGTTATTTTCCAAAAGAGGGGATGGAAATTTTGGCCAATTCTGCTTTGGGTTTACATTACTTTAGACCACCATGATGTTTTCTTTTGGTTTCCTCTGTACAATGGCTTTTCAAAATCAATAAAAATGTTAGTTTTCTATCAGTAGGTCTCATGAGATAAATTAGATTGGGTATTTGGATAAGACTCTACCCATATATGTAAGATGTCTTGGAACGTGGCCTTAATAGTAAGAATTATTGGAATGAGGCCATGATGATATGTTTAAGACTTATGGAATTATCCATTCCATCATTATGAATTTATTCATTGACATCCCATGTGATAATTTTATTAGTTAGAATATTTTTGGTTAAGTTTGAAGCTCATATGATTATTATTTAGAATTATTTTATTATAATTTATTTCAATTATATTTTTCTCAATATATTCATTAAATAGAATATGTTTCAGTTATTTGACTTGCTATATGGATTGTGCCTTATTTATTCATATTTTTAGGTGTATTCTTACCCTTATTTAGCTTACGAGATCTCTCCTTTCATGTGTTTTATTTTCCACAGGATACTAGGAATTGTCTTGTGATTGATATACATTGATACACTAAGTGAAATAATGTCATTATAATATAAAAGTAATTTTTTATTTTATGTTTTATGATTTAATGATAATTTCATGTATGTATCTATTTTACCAAGACTTATAAACAATTTAGTCATTTGGGATCTGATTTCTTGTATCTAGTTCCTATTTAATAAAGTAGACATTGTATCTAGGTTACTAGAGTCATGGTTGGTACATTTGATATTAGATGAAAGTTTAATATAAACCATAAGAATTAGATTTAGGAAAACATATATTAGGTAATATAACATATGATATACTTTGAGGATAAGTATAGAGGAACATATTAATGTTTTGGTATGGTAGAAATTATGTGGTTTTTTTCTATAAGTAAATCTAGATCTGGATAGTACAAGTGGACATGGTTCTAGAATAGATCTTCCTAGGGATAAAAACTCTAAAAATGGTACATTGGTATTAACCCAATAATCACCTAGTGCATGGCACCAGGACTTAATACTCACCTGGTTTGACACTCCTGGGGTATATGCTTAGGATAATTAAAATTTTATCTACAAATCATTATGAAGAAATTTAAAATAAATATATCACTAAATAAACTATTTTTATGATTATGTTATTAGATATGCATAAAATTTTCAATTTTTGTTAAGTGTTTCAATAGTTTTAGGATTATACATTATGTTTCATAATGTTGAAATATCATACATTGTATTACATTTTTTAGAAATGCTGCCTAATAAAATGAATGAGAACTGTATTAATTCAAATAATCCAGGTAGGTATTTCCCTCTTAGAAAAGATAGTGAAGATGGAGCCAGACCAGCAGCTGGAACTGATTAAATTATAACCATATTAGTGTAGGTGGCTTACATTATGTGTAACAACTTTTCTCATATAGATAATCTTGTTGATCCACATTAAGGGTAAAAATGTTATATTGTTTCATGTATTAGAGACATCCATTATTCAATGGGACTAAAAATAAATTTTTAGATAAGAAATTGATAAGTTCATTATAGAATATATTTCTCTGTCTCTAGTAAGTAGTGAAATAGAGAAAGTTTTTATGAAAGTTTATGATCTCTCAGGAGATTCAGATCAATTATGTTTATTATATAAAAACATTAAGGATGAAAAAGAAATAGAAATCATGGAATTGAAGGATTTCAAGAAACTCTTATTGGGAAAATATTTTCCTGGTGAGAAATGAGTGGATTTGGAGAGATAGTTTATGAGACCAAGAAAAAAAAGAGGAAAATGATGCTAAGTATGAAGACAACTTTACAAGGTTATAAAGGCATGATGAGAACTATATATGTAAGCCAATGAGCAATATTTACCTTTTCATTGATGGGATTAATCCAATCCTTCTAAGGGAACTAGTCAAAAAATCTTTCTCAACATTCAAGTATATAGAATCATGTTATATTAGAATAGATAAATAATCCTCCAGGTCATATGGATTCAAAGGGATTAAAGTTAAAAAATGGATAAAGGGGAGAAGGGAAAGAAGTGTGTTTGTACATGTGATACTTGTGGAAATAAGTACCTTAGTAGATGACTAAAAGGAAAAGGTGTTTACTTCAAGTGTATAGATGAGGACCATTATTTGAATTAATGGAAGGGTAAGGCAAAATCCCTCATTGTATAGTTCTTTAACAGTAAAGAGATGAGACACTATTCCAACCAATTATCTAATAGTCAATGAAATATAACATAAAATGTGCCAAGGGATCAAGGTTAGGATTATTCTATTCATATAATCGAAATGGAATGATTCATGTTCTTGTGTATTTGGATTCAATAAATATGTTTTAAAAGTATTTTATTGATGATATTCTCATTATAAGAATCATGAAACCTATAAGTATTATACTCTAGTAGTATTTCTTTAAGGATTTGAAATCACGTGTTGAATGGTACAAAGAAAAGTGATTCATTGGAAAATTGATCTTTTTGAAGAACATGTGATTAAGAGAATATAACCGTTAATATGTTCTCTATGTTTAAATAATAGTAATATTGATATGTTTATGAGATAGTATTGGTGACTATGAAATTGGTTAGTGATTTGATGGTTTATGTTATCTTTGATATAGTTTACTGAATGTTTGGATATATATAAAATATTCTATAACCTAAGATTTTATTTTTGGAAGCATTCATGTTTTCATTAAGGTTTTATGGCGATCAGGGTATTCACATATTTTGAACGTGTAATTAAGTGTCACTTTATATTATATGTGGAATATAATGTTGATTTATTGATCTTGAGATATTTATTTTGGATGATTCTTAATGTTCAATATATATAGAATGTATAATGTTGAAATATTGGTGTCATTAGATAACATGTTATAACCATTTTTATTTTAGAAAATATATAGAGATGGAAGGAATGGCTTGGTATTCAAGTGATATATTAACTGTGCTTCAGGAATAAAAAATTAATTTGGAAAATCATTTTATGGAGTTATAAATAAAGTGGGAATTAATTGAAGCACAAAAAAAGGATTAAAATTTTCTTATTAAATAGAAATAGATCATGTAAATATATTTACTTATATTCTTATATAGTAATATAATTCCTTAACTCTTGGAAAAATAAATGGAAACAAAAATTTTAACCTTATACCTTCATTTATGATGAATCGATGGTCTTTTAACCTCTTACATATTTACGGTTTTATTTTTTTTAACCTTCTCTGGATCACCCACTTAATTTTTATCAATGATCTCAAACATTCTCTATAATTATTTATGCTTTTCTTTCGTGTCCATATCTTCAATTCCCACCTATATCTTCCTACTTGGAAACATAGTTGTGTAATTATTTCAGATGACCTTAATAATTACCTTTATCTATTATCAAGATGTCTTTTTATTAACCCTTTTCATGATGAGGGATTTAAATAAGCATATTTTCAAATGTTAAACCCTTGATTACCAAGATCAAGATTAAATTTTGATGAAATAATTTATTTATGGGGGTATAATGTAACACCCCAAGATTTTAAAATAGCAACATTATATTTGATAGAATATATGAAACGCAACACTAAGCTATAAGATAATGTAATTCCCTGAGACATTATGATGTATTTATTTTTAAATAAGTTCTATAACTTCGATAGCTTGTAATGAACACAACCCAAGGTTTGAACAAAACACAATAAACAATTAAAATAATATAATTAATATGACCATTATAACATTGTCGTTAAGTTGGCAGGTATGAATAGTACTAACTAAATTCTAAAAATTATATGGTTAAAAAATTTATGAAATAAATTCAATTCTTATATATTGATTATAAATAAAATATGAACCATTTGAAAGAATAATAAATTTTTTCAAAAAACTATATTTATTCAAAAAGGTGGTGTAGTCACGCTTTTCTCACATAATTTAAAATTAATATTTACCACATTTAGAAACTTTATTTTGAAAAAAAAATAATTTCTAAAATCTAAAAATCAAAATTATATTTGGGTGAATTTTTGAGAATTTTCAGGAAAAAAATTGTTTTAGTGAATAGTGAAAAATATTTGTTTTTATTAAAAAACAAAATTTTCATTCAAAGTAGTTACAAGATAAATTTTATTTTAATATTTTTCTATGGGATTAATTTAAAAATAAAAATTTACAACTTCTATGAAAGGAATTTAGAAAAATTGAATTCATATTTCAAATTAGTGTAGGTAATACTATCTAATAAGGCCAACTTTATTTTTTACCATAATGAATTGTAAAGCCCCGAACCTAGAATTTAGGATCCAACACATTGTTTTAATACATTGGAATGATTCAAGGAATCAAGTCTCAAAGGACCGATCAGTTTAGCAGTATCAGCAAATATATTACATTTAAAAACTTAACATTACAATTTCTAACATAAAATACAGTATAGAAAATCCTTTGATAATTCCATTATTACCCTATCTTAAAACAACATATCAATAATAATACACTTATTTTCATCCATGGAAAATAAAAAAAAGAAATGGGTGACCTCAAATGCTCAGTAAGGGTAAACAATATAGAGGAATCTATAAAAAATAATCATAAAATTTTATGGCAAGGAATAAAATTGAAACACAAGACCTTTAAAAATAAACTTTAGCATAATATGGAAAAGATAAATCAAATAATTTCATTCACTTATTCACATGGATATTATACTTGTCGAATAATCACATGTAACATGAATAACTAATCTAATAATGATGGAATGCATAATGTCAGACATCTTAACCACAAAGTCAAAGCCTCATTCCAAGATCCTAAATATAAATTTTTTCAAGGACTTGTACCAAGACACTAGTTTGTGTCAATAGATATATTGATTCAGCGAGGGGCTATAGCAGGCCCCACCCATCACTTAATAAGTCCAATGCATTCCTTATATGAAAAGGGTGAAACATAGCATAATCATTCGTATTAAAACCATCATAAAAAATTTCAATACCTTAACCATAACCCATGAATGGTATAAAAATATCACATCCATAGTCAAACATATCATAACTCATTCAATACAATAGGGAAGATTATATTTTAATAAATCAACCTTAATCAAGAATAATACCTAGTAAAGGATGTTGACTTCGTTGAAAATGATGAGTTAAACTTTTTGAGAGAAATATCCATTTTTTATGAAATCATTAAAAAGTAACACAATATATAAAGGAAGTCATTTAAAAGGTATTTTTAAATCAAAGTGTCTTATTCCATTTTGAAACTTTTTAAAGGAATTAAAATTTTATAACAATCATATCCATATAAATAAATCCATAAATTCATTTTGAAAACATAGACATTAATTAAATAGATTTAGAAAAATAAATCTTTAAAACATTTAAAATAATGATATAGTTAAATATAATCTTCTAGAATGATTAATTTCTTAAATATTATTTTTAATCATCAAATAAAAATTATTCTTGAATGGTCATGATGGGGAAAGAAATCTCATTGCGTCGTGGAGACGGTAAGCCATACGTATGCACGAGAAACAATATCATTCTATTGATGGTGAAATCATATGTAATTGGATGGTATATTATATATAAAGAATCATTAAAATATTATATTTATTATTTACATAAATTATACTCATTATTATATCCATACAAATAATGAAGTGTTGAATAAAAAACTACACCACAATGTAGAGACGGTAAGCCGTATGTGCGCATGTATGGTGACTTTGTCATTCATAGGATGGATTGAATAATTAATATGGTTGTACCATATTTATAATAACATCTCAGTATCTAGAATGTACTGTAGTTATTATTTTAGTATGGAAACAACAAATAAAGAGGAAGTAGAAGAAGAAAAAACTTTAAAATAGGTGATAAAGTAATTACCTCTTCTTTGGATGTTTCCTTTTGATTTGAATGAAAGGGTTACTTAGGTTGGATTTATGCTCAAGGTAATGCCTTTAGGTTGAATTTATGTAAGTTGGGAGGAGATTTGGGTAGGGGTTGGCTGAGCCAAATGGATTTGGAGGCTGTGAATTAAAAATAAAGTGAGGTTCCCTTTTATAAGAGAGGTGAGGGGAACTTTAGGAAAAATGTTGAAATATTAATTTATTATAAAATAATTTTCAGTTTATAATAGATCCAAAATTTATTTATTTATAGGATAATATGTGGATGGGTATAAATCCTCTAAACCAATAGGTTTTAAAAATGTTTATGTCATAAAATTAACCTTATCTTTTAGATTTAACCCTTTGTAAAATAAGTTAACTCTTACCATGTCGTCTTGTATTTTTATACTACAAAGTTAATATAGTTACTATAAGTTTAAAAATGAAAATAAAGTGGATAATTAATTACATTTTAACACTATAAAATTTATTTTCTAGAACCTTAGATTTTTATGACTTTTATATTATTTAATAAAATAGTATTTATTTTAAAATATCATTTATGTCAATTTTGTTACTATTTAATACTTGATATTTGTAAAAGTCATAAAAACTTGATTACTTCGAGAAAGATACATTTAATAAATCATATAATTTCATAGTTAATTATAAAATCAGTTTATGACATCAAATGTCTCAAATCACATTTATTTTAATATTTATAATATCATTTATTTTAATCTTTCATTAATAAAGTAATTACTACATTATCATTGTGTCATAAATAAATTTAATTATTTAATGTCTAAAAATTATAAATGTAATACAATGATTAATGAAATATTTTTATCTTTATAATGAATATTTATATTCTAATTTATCTTATATATAACCCTATATTAAAAATGGTTTAGTTATTAAAATTTGAATTTAACACTTTTAACTCTTCTTTATATAAAACAGAATAAATGTCCTAATCTAATCCATGTGGATCAAAAAGGATCATATTTTTTCATAAGGTTTATTTTGGTATAAAAACACTTATCCAATATAATTAGAACATTTGTCGGGGTAATTTTATATTATTATAATATTATTTTTACCTTTAATTACTATATTTACTTTTAAGCGTGGTAAATAAAATTCAAAAGTTACGATTCACCAAAAATTATTTTTATCAAATTGAACCAAATTTTACTTATTGATTAAAACTGTTCTAGTTGGATTTTTGAAATCCAATTCACAAAAGTAGTAAAATTACTTTTTAGGCAAATTTGCAAATGTGCCTTGAAAGTGGGTAAAAGATGTTAAAAGGTTCAATAAAATTTTATATATCTAATATTATTATCAAATGAATCAAATTACATAAATTTGACTAATATATGTATTATGTATCTATTTTGACTTTAATATAAATTTTAATTAAAAATAATTATTTAAAAGAAAATGTCTATTTTTATGCAATATGTAGTATTTTTCACTATTCGTCAAAAATTGAATGTTTTCAGAAAAATACAAAAACTTCACCCTATGATAAATTGTATATTATGAATTAAAAAATGAAGTCTATTTTACAAAATTTAATTTTGAGGAGTTTCTAAAATTAATTTTATTATTGTTCACAAAAGACATAAAAAGCAGTTCTTTGAAGAAAATAGTTTTTCTAAATATATAACTATTTTAAAAAAAAAATACATTTCATTATAAATATGTTTTATTTATGTGAAAACATTATAAATAACATTTAAAATTTATTTGATACTATTCATATCACAATATTTAATTGATAAATAAATATATCATTTAAATGATTATAATACTAATGTGTAGTTTCACAGAAACTCAATCTTGCGTATAACGCAAGCCAAGTCGGTGTTGAGTGAAATATAAGCTATTAAACTTCTTTAATGAGATAAAGTACTATGAAATATTGGGGTGTTAAATTCTACCCTCCTTGAATAAATTGTTTCCTCGCAATTTGAAATTGTACTTCGAAAATAAAAGGTTGAAATTATAAAATACCTTTGTAGAAAACCCACATCGAAAATAGGGTTAATAAAATTTAGTATTAATAAGAGGGAAATTGAAATGAAAACGTCACCACTAAAGTAGAATTTGGAATATGAGAACATTGGTGGAAATTAGAGACACATAATTTAAGGAAAAACATAAATATTTTTATAGGGAGTGATTAAGTTCATCAATTATAAATAAGTGGACAATAAAGGGAATACTGAGGGCCTAAAAGCCATAAATCTATGATGATTTAAAATATAATTGGTTCAACAAAACATAAGGTATTAGGATAAAAAAAATTTTAGATACTTTATTTTTCTGAAGAGGATGGATTAATTTACTATTAAAATAAGAACTCAATAAAACATACTTGATTTCATTACCTGTCATAATCATAATCTCATAATTTGGTTGTGCTTTGATCTATTTTCAATTCATCCCTTACACTAGGAAATAAATGTTAAAAATGAATTTTTATTAATGCCTAAAACATATTTTATAAATCATAAGGTCCACAAGTATTTCTTTAATCCTTTATATGTTTACTAAAATCCAAAATGATAGGTCAAAGTATCTAATAAATTATACTTGAACCACAAAAAAAATATAAAGTTCTCAACTTACTCCATTATAACCTTTAGACTTATCCAAAATACTTGTTTCCAAACTCACAGTCCAAAAATTTATATGGGAGATAAAAAAAAATAAAGATATATTTTTTCCACATAATAACATGTGAATACCTTCATCGTGTATTCTCTTAAAACATGGTAACACCCTAAATTACCATAAAACCTTATTGAATACATTCATGCTCCCTTATTCCTTATAGAATATTGAATATAGTCCTTAAATCCAAAAATGTTATAAACTCCAACAATTATGGAAAAAACAAACAACTAATTAGTTCCATAGTAGTCAAGAATATCTAATATAATTTATCCAAATCAATAATCTCTTATTCCAAAATCACTACCCCAGTATTAGGACCATATTAAGGTTTATCTTTACCTAAACCAGGTATTTTCCAAAACATTTAACTTTATATTGAGTCGCTTTTCTTAGTACCATCTAATCTCAAATCCTTCATGAAATAGTACTACATTACAATCTGTATTTATTTACATAATTCATATAACCAGTACATCATTGATACGACACTCAAATGTCATAATTCTTCAATCTAGAAGCTCAAATACATTAATTATTCCACGTCGACTATAGTAACAGATTATGATTGACCTTCATCCGTTTTATTCTTCTGAATTTTATTTCCTTCACACTTAGGACATTTATTTGAATAATGCCCTATTTTACTACAGTTTAAACAAAAAATATTAGTCTTTTATTTCACCCCTTTGCATTATTTTTCCTAATGACCAATTTATCCACACTTATAACAAACACCCAGTACTTTCAATAATATCCCAAGTTGATTCTTTCCATAGTTATCACATATGAGAAAATCATTCTTTCTATTCTTCCCTTTATCCATCTCTCTCTATCCCATCATCTTCTTCTCTGGATTCCCTTCAAAGACATTCGACTCATAGAATTCATTACTTATCTTATTAACACATGAGACTATTTCTTCATATGATGAGAATACATGGGAGGATATTTTCCTTCAAAATGTTGGTTTAAGACCATGAAATATAGGATCCTTCTTACTCTTTGAAACATGTGCATTCGTGGGGTAGTCATTGCTTCTACTAATAACCATTTCTAAACTATTTCATACACTATATTATGTTATGAATCATAATGAATGATTCTAAACTAGTGAAATACTTAACATAAATTGAAAACTTTATGCATATATAATCTCATAATCATAAGAATGGATTCTTTGTGGAAATATTTAATCATAAATACTTCATAATGTTTTGTAATGAAAATGTGAATTATCCTAAGCATATCCCCCTAGTGTGTCAAACCAGGTGCGTTGTAAGGCCCGTTGTCATGTACCATGTTACCTTGAGTCAGGCCTAGAACACCTTATTGTAGTTTTCACACCTAGGTACATCCATTCCAAAACCACATCCTCTTGTAGTATCCAGGTAGTGATGTATTTCTTGGAAGAATCACATAATCTTTACATTTCCAAAATTATTGGAAGTTATTCTATACTAATCCTCAAAGTCTGAGAGGGTAATGTTACCTAATTATAGATTATCTAAATCTAGTTTCTAAGGTTATTGCTAAAATTACTCTAATACTAATTGTAATTCCTCGACCCTAGAAGACCGGATCTAGTGCATTATTTTAATACATTTTCATGCTTACAAGGAATCATGTCTTGAAGGGCCGATTAGTTTAGAATTCTTGGAAAATAGATTACATTCAAAAACACAAAATTACAATTTCTAACATAAAATAAAGCATATATAATCCTTTTAGAACACCATTATTACCATATCTTAACCCTGCATGTCAATTATAATAAACTTTAGGGCATCGTAGGAAAATAAAACATAAGAAAGGGGTGAGCTCAGGTTCTTAATAAGTGTAACCAATATAGATAAAGCTATAAAAAATAATCATGAAATTTTTTAGAATGGTATAAAATTGAAACAAAAGACCTTTAAACATAAACTTCATCATAATATGGAAAATATAAATCAAATAATTCCATTTACTTATTCACAAGGATATTCTACTAGTCGAATAGTCACATTTAACATCAATAAATAATCTCATAATGAGGGAATTAATAATTTCGGACATCTTAACTACAAAGTCAAGGCCTCGTGCCAAGTCCCTAAATATAAATTTTGTCAAGGCCTTGTTCCAAGACACTAGTTTGCCTCACGAGACTTACTGATGCATCAAGGGGGCTATAGCGGGCCCTACCCATCACTTACTAAGTCCAGTTAATTCATCATATGAAAAGTGTGAAACATAACATAATCATTTGTATTAAAAATGCGATACAAAATATCAATACCTTAACCAAAAACCATGAATGGTATAAAAATATAACATCAATAGTCAAACATATCCTAACTCATTCAATACAATATGGAAGATTTTATTATAATAAATCAACCTCAATCAAGAATAATATCCAGTAAAGGATGTTTATCTTGTTGAAAATGATAAGTAAAACTCTCTCAGAGAAATATAAATTTTTCATGAAATCATTTAAAAGTAAAACAATATATAAAGGAGTTCATTTAAAATAGATTTTTTAATAAAAGTGTCCCATTCCATTTTGAAACTTTTTAAAGGAATTAACATTTTAAGTAATCATGTCCATATAAATAAATCCTTAAAATCATTTTGAAAACATGGACATTAATTAAATAGACTTATAAAAATAAATCATTAAAACATTTAAAGTGATTATATATTTAAAGACAATCTTAAAAAATTATTTTAAGTTTTTAAACATTATTTTTAATCATCAAATGAAAATTACTCTTGAATGGTCACGATGGGGAATAAAATCTCATCGCGTCGTGGAGACGGTAAGACGTACATACACACAAGTGACAATATCATTCTATTTATGGTGAAATCATATGTAATTGGATGTTATATTATATATACAGAATCATTAACATGTTATATTTATTATTTACATCAATTATACTCATTATTATACCCATCCAAATAATGAAGTGTTGAATAACAAACTACACCATGACGTGGAGATGATAAGTCGTACGCACGCACATATGGTGACTTTTTAATTAATAGGATAGATAGAATAATGAATATGGTTGTACCATATTTATAATAAAATATCATTATGTAGAAGGTACTGGAGTTGTTATTTTAGTATGAAAAAACAAAGAAAGAGAAAGTGGAATAAGAAAAGAACTTTGAAAGAGGTGATAAAGTAATTACCTTTTCTTCGAGTGTTTTATTTTGATTTGATCAAAGGGATCCTTAGGTTGGATTTATGATCAAGTTAAGGACTCTAGGGTTAAGTGAGGTAAGTTGGGAGGAGATTTGGGAAGGGTGTGGATGATCCAAATGTATTTTGAGGTGTGAATTAAAAAGAAAGAGAGGTTCCTTTTTATAAGAGAGGTGAGGGTCAATTTAGGAAAAATTTTGAAATATTAATTTATTATAAAATACTTTTCGGTTTATAATAGGTCTAAATTGATTTATTTAGAAGATAATATGAGTATGGGTTGCAATCCTCTCAACCAATAGGATTTAAAAAAATTTAGGTCATACAATTAACCTTATCTTTTAGATTTAAACATTTGTAAAATAAGTTAATTCTTACCATATACTCTTGTATTTTATACTACAAAGTTAATATAGTTACTATAAGTTTTCAAACGAACCTAAAGTATATGATGTATGACATTTTAACACTATACAAGTTATTTTAAAGAACCTTATATTTTTATGACTTTTATATTATTTAATAAAGTAGTATTCATTTTAAAATATCATTTATGTCAATTTTGTTACTATTTAATACTTGATATTTGTAGAAGCCATAAAAACTTGATTCCTTCAAAAAAATACATTGAATAAATAATAAAATTTCATAGCCACTTAGAAAAATTTTTTATGGCATCAAAAGTTTAAAATCACATTTCTTTTAATATTTATGATATCATTTATTTTAATCTTTCATTAATAAGGTAATTTATTCATAATCATTGTGTAATAAATAAATTTAATTATTTAATGTCTAAAAATTATAAATATAATTCCATGATGTAGGAAATATTTTTATCTTTATAATTAATATTTATATTCGAATTTAACTTATGTATGTCCCAATATTAAAAAAAATAGTTATTAACATGCGAATTTAACACTTTTAACTATTCCGTAAATAAAATATAATAAATTTCCTAATCTAATCCAAGTGGATAAAAAAGAATCATATTTTTTAATATGGTTGATTTTGGTTTAAAAACACTTATACAATAGAATTATGACATGTGTTGGGGTAATTTTATATTATTATAATATTATTGTTACTTTTAATTACCCTATTTACTTTTAACCGTGGTAAATAAAATTCAAAAGGTACTATTCACCAAAAATAATTTTCATCATATTGAACTAAATTTTACTTATTAATGAAAACTATTTCTGTTGGAGTTTTTAAATTCAATTCACAGAAGTGGTAAAATTACGTTTTATGCAAATTTGCAAATGTGCCTAGAAGGTTGGTAAAAGACGTTAAAAGGTTCAATAAAATTTTATATATCTAATATTATTATAAAATGAATCAAATGAATTAAATTGGGATAATATATGTATTATGTATCTATTTTTTACTTTAATATAAATTTTAATTAAAAAATTATTTAAATGAAAAATTCAGTTTTTATGTACTATGCAATATTTTTCACTATTCATAAAAATTGATAGTTTTTAGAAAAATACATAATATTTACCAAATGATAATTTTGATATTCCAAATTCAAAAATGAAGTCTATTTTTCTAAATTCAATTTTTAAGAGTGTCTAAAATTAATTTAATTATTGTTTAAAAAACGACATAAAAGTAGTTCTTTTAAGAAAATTATTTTTCAAAATATATAACTATTTTAACAAAACATATAAATTTCATTATAATTATATTTTATTTGTGTGAAAAAATTATAAATAACGTTTAAAATTTATTTGTTACTATTCATATTTCAATATTTTATTGATAAATAAACACTTCCTTTAAATAATTATAATACTAATGTGTTGTTTTGCAGAAACTCAGTCTTACGTATAATGCAAGCCAAGTCGGTGTTGTGTGAAATATAAGCTATTAAAATACTTTAAAGAGATAACATACTATGAAATCTTAGGGTGTCACATGAATAATAAACATAGTAAAAATTAATTACCATGGTTAAGATGAAAATGGGTTTAACAAGGGTTAAACTAAAAATATAAGGGGTAAAATTATGTAGAAACTTTTAAAATAGATGGTAATTTTTATACTTTATCACCTCTAATTTCTTATAATGTCCCATTTTTGTATCATTATGACATGTGAAAATTTTGGGCACACCTTTTTCTTTTCAAAAATTACAAGGGTGTGACTCATCTCACTCATAAAAGGCTTCCCCTCTCCTCTCCTCCTCACACTTCAAAAACCCTCTGGTTTGAAAAGAACCTTCCCAAATTTATTCCATACTTACATCTTACATAATAGAGACCATGGTGTGTTTATAAATCCAATCTATAAATGATTTAGGTTAAACCTAAAGAAGTTGTCCGAAGAAGATGTAAAGTTATTAACGATGCATTTTTGTTTTACTTCTTCTATTCCCCTAAAACATTTTACAATTATGAAAAAATAATTACACTAGTATCTCATATATAATGATTTTTTATGGTATTAGTATGTCATATATACATCTCCACTTCCATCAAATGGGATATGACATCACTATTCGTGTATAAGGCGTATTATCGCTGCATGAACCGATGTAGTTCGTTTTCCCTCACCATCTTTCAAGGATAGATGAAATGATGAGTTTAATATATTTATATGAAATTTATGATAATATTATAATTCTATAATTATAATATCACATGAAAATTCATAATTTTTATTCCATGAGGGATACAATAACATCGCACGTGCGTACAACGGACTACCATCTCGTAAAGCGATGTGATTCAATTTTCACTTACGCATTACATGGAAGTTATTAACAATTAAAGTTAATGAATATATGATATATTTATGGTATAAACATAAATAATTAAATATATTATCAAATATAACTTCTTACCTTACAATCCTTTGGAAAACAATAATGCCGCCCGTGCGTATGTGTAGAATATCGCCTTCACGTAGTGATGTGAAATGTTTTACCTTTAATTTTTACATGGATGATAAAAATGATGTATTTTATTAATATAAATTATATATATAATAATTAATCTGGAAATTTTAATTCATATTTATTTTTCTTTTGTTCCATCCATCGGGAAAAATTGAAATAGTGTTCATGCGCACGTATGGACCACCATCTCTGTGAATAGTGTAATCCATTTTCAATATCTAAATTTAATAAATTAAACTAAATAAATATATAATGAATATATACGATATTTATATCATTTTTAAAATTATGAAGATGATGTAACCATGATCAAATTAAAAGGACCAAAATTACTGAATTATAACATACCTGATAAAATCCATTATCGCCCAAAACATTGGTTGTAAAAAATAATTGTAAATAAAAGGGTCATAAAAGACTATAAGTAAGTAATATATAGTAGGGAATATATGGGTATTTCATTTAATATATTTATAAGAAAAATATATTTATAATAAAGTATTTTATGACACATACGAAGGAAGTCAAACTAGAGGTAAGGGTTTCTCATCTCACTTTTACTTCCATGAGGCATATGTCATAATAACCACATATTTCTTTATGTGGTTTATATATTTCCCCTTTTGATATTTTAAATCATGAAACTATTTTTATTCATGGAATTTAATGTTACATTTTATTTTATTTCTTTCATGGAGATTATTATTCAAAATTTACCAAAGTGGTGAGGGTTTATTTCAAATTCTCATCATTATTCATGATTGTTTTTATTTTAGTATCCTTTGGGAGAATTATTTGAAAATTATATATTAAAATAAATCTAGTTTCATGTGAGGAGAGATGGGGTACCTTCTCTCACTAGAACCCTCAAGCGGTTCAGGCTCCTTTGCCTAAATCCCATGATCATAAAGACATGGAGGACTTCCTCAAGCCTGGGAGGTTTGAATTCCACCATTTTGAAACTCCTTGGAGGAAACCGATACCCCATTTAAAAGATTATATCGTGCAAGTCTGTATGGAAGATTCCCCTGAATAGAACACATGCACCCAACATTTCATTGGTAGATTCCAAGGGATATCATTTCTGGATGCACTAAAGAGCACTAATCCAAGCACAGAAATTATGATGAAGCCTACTATTGTCAAGTGACTTGAATATGGTGTGTTCTTGGTGGAAGCGGATCCAAATTCTATTCATCAATGCACAACAATATGAAAATTCTCTGTCATGGGCTGCATATCCTACCTAAAAGGTTATCATCCTTAGCCCCTTTTTGAATTGCATACGTGTGTTTCTCATTGTTGTAATATTATGAACAAGAAACTGATTACAATAGGGAACAACTACTTTCACATACTGCTAAAATAAAAAAGACGACCTAGAGAAGGTTTGGAAGACTGGAAACCTTAATCTAAAGTCGATACTGCTTAGAATATTGGAATGGGATTTTACTTTTAATCCGAGCACATATAGAAATACAATGAAACAAGTTTGGGTTAAACTTCATGGCCATAATTAGTCCTTTTGTCCCCCGAAAATTCTAAATGACATTGTTTCATGCATAGGGAATCCTCTGAAAATTGACTACATAACCTTAAATTCTGAACTAGGGCTATTTTCTAGAATTATGGTGGAAATTAACTTAGATTTCAAGCTTCCCAACACAATCAACTTCACTGCGAATGAATACAAAAATGAAATTCAAATTTAATATGATAGGAAAAATCCCTTTTGTGACTTCTATAAAATTATTGGTGACACAATCACTAATTGTAGAGTGATTATAAGGCAAGTAATCTATCCAATTGAGAATAATTGGAAGGAAACAAGGAGAAATAAAAAAGATAAATCTACCATAATGGATATATTTGAAACTCCCAAAAAGAAAGCTGAAATCTAGGTCAAAAAACACATTATAACACACATAATGGAAACCTTGCGTATAAACTGGGAAGATGTTGCTGAAGAGGAAGAAACTTCTATAAAAGATCAAAGCCTCTTAGAAGAACTAGAATATCTAGTTTTAGACATTGTAAGGATATATAATTAAAATGAAGAATCTGATCAAACCCTAAGGCCAAGCCTCATTCAAGATGAAAATCATAACATGGATAAGAGGGATAAGTCATATTGACAAGTGAATTGCAATACTTTCAACACATATATTACAATTCTATGTAAGTATGATTTTTCTGATATTTTTTCAATTCAAAATGTGATGAAACACACCATAGATTCGAGTACTGGACTAATCCAGAATCTACATCCTGTAAATTCCACTGATTTTTCCGAGTTAAAGATTGAATCCAGTAATAAAACATATAATGTAGACTCTTGCCCCCACACTCAAGGCACATCTATTATTTTCTCTAAAACTTATAAATCTACTGGACAAATTGCAGAATCTGGTAAACTAATGGTCACCCAGAAAGACATTTAGGACCCAACACAATTCACTACTACTCAAACTACTGAAACTGTCACAAAAAAACTAGAATTCTTCAATCCTTTTAAGGAAACTCCACCCTCGTTACAAGTTCCAACACAAAACCAAAACATCTATAGTTTCACATATTAGATAGCAGTTGAGCAACCTAGAATGGGAAAGGAGCTTGATACAGGCGTCATCACAATTATAAATTCCATTTGTGATGGGTCTCAACCTACTATCAGTTGTGTTAATACTATTTCTATGATGTCTGGTAACATGAAACCTATAGCTCTAAACCTTAAGAATTCAACAATACAACCCTCTAACAAAGGCACCTCTCTAAAGCTAAATAATGAAATCAAAATGAAAAATGATGAACCAATTTCTGATTTCTCAACTCACTCTAATACTATAAGAAATCCTTCCATTTCTGGGTGTGTTGAGACACTAAATAAGCCCTTTAATACTGCTGTCATGGCACCTGAATCGATTGATCATGGTATCAGAATATCAGTATAAGAAACAAAGCCCATACAGGTCATGAATGTCTCTATGGAGCAAATGCAGTGCTGTCTAGACCTGGAAAAAATCAATAAACAGCATGCAGTTACTTCACAAACTCCAGGTACAACTTTTTTCCTATGTTTAGATAGTGAGAACTATGCTACAAAAACTGGT
Source organism: Viscum album (assembly GCA_963277665.1). Classification (NCBI taxonomy): domain Eukaryota; kingdom Viridiplantae; phylum Streptophyta; class Magnoliopsida; order Santalales; family Viscaceae; genus Viscum; species Viscum album. Next base: position 20,384,444 of record OY728124.1, read on the forward strand.
AACTCTATTTCGATACATATTTCCAATGTTTTTCTACTGTGTTATGAGAAATATACAGACTCTACTATGAGGAATCTAACACCTGAACCTACAATGAAGAACACTACAAAATCTATAAATAATCAGGAAAAAACCTCTGATAATCAGAAAGTTAGAAGGTCTTCCAGAAATAAAGGCTCTGTAAAAAAGAAAAAGGGGGGTTCTAACCCCAAAACTAGAATTTAATGAAGATCTTTTTTTGGAATTATTAGGGGATTACTAACTCTGACACCTTCATTGTGTTAAAGAGAATTATTGACACTCATCATCCTCTTTTATTTTGTATTACAAAGCCAAAAATTAACTATGCCTCTAAATATTCTTATTTATTTCAAAAAATTATGTTTTTACTGGTTCAATCACTAATAACGTCAATGCAGAATCTTTATGGATTTTATTGCACTTTTCTTTATAGAATATTAGTGTCTACAATATCTTTGGTAAGATTTTTTTCTTGCAATTTTAATATTGATGACACGCATATTTTATACTCCTTTTCTTATGCTAAGAATAGAAACCATAAAAGAATAATGCTTTGGAATGACCTCTCTTACCATGACACTAATATTAAAGAACCCTGGTTTATTATGGGTGATTTTAATTCCATTCTCAACTCAATTGAGAAAATTGGACCCTCTCACGCATCTATTTCCACGAGAGAATTTAAAACCTCAATAGATGAAAAAAACCACATAGAAATCAATCTCACTGGTGCAAAATACATTTAGTATAGAAGACACTACAACAAAGTAGTTGCCTCTAAGCTAGATATATCCTTCATGAATGTCCCTACTTTAGATAAATGGGACACAATCTCCAGTATTACTCTTCATAGGCCGAACTCTAATCATCACCCCATCCTGGTCAGTGTCTCCACCAAATGCATGAAACCACATATTCCAGTTATATTTAACAATTCTTAGTTCTATGATGATTTGTGATCTCAAATCATACAAAATGTTTTGCCCTTAATGTCTCATAATAATGATTTCATTGACTGTAGTCTCAAATTAAAACATCTAAAACAGACTATAAAAATTTTGTGTAGCTCTAAAGCCAAAAAAAATTAATAATGACATCATGATTCATGAGAAATATCTCAATGAACTTCAAAACACAAACACCATATATGACCTCAACACTGATCCTACTCAAGAACTAAACATTGTGGTCAAACATAACTCCCTGCTCACTTTCAAAGAAAATATGAGAAAACAAATGTTTAAAGCTAAATTGTTAACAAACGATGATAGAAATACTAAAATTTATAGTTCTCTTAAAAGAATCAGGAAGTCCTACATGTTGTTAACCCTTTTAATGGATGAGGACATGCTCCTTGACAATGAGGATGAGATCTCTCATCATATCGTCTCCAACTATGAAACCATTTTCAATGATCCTGATATAAACATAGTGTAACACCCTGAGATTTTATGAAAAATATTCTTTTAATTTCATTAATGTCTTGTGTTGTATGCTACACTAAGATTACCTTGCGCTATACGCAACACTGTATTAGCTTGCAGTATATGCAACACTATTCTTGGATCGTGTTACACACAATTTTGATAATAGTTATTCTACGCAACATTGAGTATATATATATATATATATATATATTCAATGTATAAATGAAATATGTTTGGATTATGTTATACAAAACAACGAAGGATTATTGCACAGCATGCAACCCTGACTTGGCTTGCATTACACGCAATCGCGACTTTCCTCGATAGCGTGTGTTGTATGCAATACCGGGTTTTACTAAACAATGATATATTATTATAATATTATTATGAACTAGCCATTATGAATAGTATTAACTAAATTTTGAATCTTATAACATTATTATTTGTCTTACACATTTTCTAAAACATGGTATAAGAACAAAATAAATTTTTCAGGTAAAATAAGTATTTTTCAAAAAATGCAGTTTTGCCACCTTTTGATGGCGCACCCACTTTAAATCTAGTTTTTGACATGTTTATAAGTTCAATTTAACAAAATAAAATTCTTCTTTGGAATCATGAAATAAAAATTTACTTTGGATAAATTTTTCATATTATTCTGGTAACTTTCATATTTTGATGAATAGAAAAAACACGCTATATTTTAATTAAAAACAACTTTTTTCATCTCAATAATTTATATGGTTAAATTATAATATTGAATGGTTTTAAAGTATAAATAGAATATATTTTTACCATTTAATATAATTTATGTCATTAGCATTGATTCTACCGTGAATTCGTAGGATAAATCAATTCAATCTTTTGTAATGTTTTAAAGAAAAACACATTTTCTTTCGACAATGGGATTAATTTTAATTTAATTTCTGCAACTTTTGTGTATTGAATTTGGAAAAATGGATTCCATATTTGGAATCAGTGGATCCAAATTATGTTAATAAGCTACTTTTTATTTTTGGGAATTATGAATAGTAACTACGGTAAATTTTATTTACCATAGTTAAAGGTAAATCGGGTAATTAAGGGTAAATATAATATTATAAAATTACCCTAACACATGTAAAAATACTATTGGATGACTAAAAGTAGACCCATATCATATAAGGGTTGGATTAGATTCATTTAATGGACTTTTTTCCATGAAAAGAATTTAATTATTATTAAAACAAAAGAATGTGACAACATGTCACATTCTTAAATCTTATAAGTATAATAATTTTAATTTAGTGATAAACTTCATGAAACTTCTAACATGAATAGTCTCTAGAAATATAATACAATTATCTACATCATAGTAATTTATTTAGAATTTTTAAATATTGAATAATTATCATTTATTATGACACAAAGATGATGCAGTAATTGTCTTATTAATGAAATATTGACATAATTGATGTTATAAATACCCAAATAAATTTAATTTAAGACTTTTTATGAATTAAACCAATTTTATAGGTTAATATGACATGTTAGTATTGATTTAATTAACTTTTTTCGAAATAATAATTCTGTTATGATTTTCACAAAAATCAATTACTAAATAGTGTCAAAATTGACATAAAATAGTTTTTAAAACAAATATTATATTATTAATTGTTATTTTATTCCTAAAAATCTAATGTTCAGAAAAATGACTTATATAAGGTTATATATATTAATAATAAACAACTTGGGGTTCTTTTGGCTTGATATAGTATGTTTATTAACCTTATAGTGTAAGAAAACAAGAAGACACGGTAAAAGTAAAATTATCTAACTTAAAGTTAAATATAAATGATAAGGTTAAAATAGGAACCTAAACTTGTCTAAATTCTATTTTATGAGAGTATTTAGACCCATCCCCACCTTATATTAGAAATAAATCAATTTGGATCTATTTAAAACCGAATTTGGCTTTATAATAAAATAATATTTTTAGTTATTCCAAAGGTGCCCCTCTCCTCCCTTATAAAAGGGCACCCCCTCCCTCTCTTCCTCACACCACTTTGAGCCTTCAAGATCGGCCAAACCCTGAAATATTCTCTTCTCCACTTCCCTAGAAACATCATAGAGGTTCTGGTATTCCTCAAATACCAATTTTAGTGCCCTAAAAGGATATCTCAAAGAGGCGCTTCAAAGAAGTGGTAATGTCTGTTACCGATTCTTTCAACTTTATTTCTTCTTCCACTTCTTCTTCTTAGGTTGTTTCATTATGAAGTAATAACATCAGTATCACTCATATACTTATATGTTATTATAAGTATGAAAAAACCCTATTTCACCATCTATCCATCCTACGGAAAACGAAATCACCGCGCGTGCGTACGTACGGAATACCGTCTCCACGCCGTGGTGAAATCTATTTTCCACCACCACCTTACTTGGATGGGTATAATGGTGTAACTAATAACTATATATGATTATTTTAAAGTGATATTGATTCTGAAATAGTATACATACACTCCAATACAGTCCCACGATCATGAGAACGATATCATCGCTCGTGCGTGCGTACAGACTACCGTCTCCACGACGCGATGAGATTCATTTTCCACTTTAACCATTCATGAATGATTATAAAGTATATATAATAATTAATCATGAAATATATGAAATAATAATGATACTGTATTTATGTGTATATATATTTATGTAATCTACTTAATTCCATTCAACTCAATAAGGAAACGAAAACAGCGTTCATGCGTACGTACGGACTACCGTCTCCATGAACGGTGTATTTCTTTCCATTTACTGATTTATTATATATATGTATATTCTGAATATATATTATATATAAATAATGTTTTATATTCTTTAATTAAGTAATCATGATCTAAGTAATCATATGAATAATTACAAGTCAAAACAAGGACGACAAATGAAACAATTTTACCCAAAACACTCTTTAACATGGAATTTACAAAAGAACGGGTAATATAAAGTCATAAGTGAACCATATATGATATCATAACAATGATTATGATTCTGGAATAAGTCAATGACATTATTTAAATCATTATACAGGAGGTTCGGACACTTACGAAGCAAATCGGACCTAAGGTAAGGGAAATATCACAATCTCATTTTTATCCGAGATTGTTTATACTTTGGAATTTACTGGGGTGTATTTTATCATCCAAATCCATGTTTCCTCAATATGTAACATTATTTCCATCCACATAAAATTTTTTAAATACAATTTTACCCTTCGGTGTGTTTTTAGTAAAAGATATGAAGGGAATATTTTGTCGTTTTTCGTACGAGGTACTTTTTGACTTTTTCGACAAAAGTACGAGAAGAATGTTTTTTTAACTTCTACTAAATGAATGGATTTTTAAAACATTATTTCCAAGAATCTTCCTTTACAAGTTTTCAAGTTTATTTTTAATCAACTTCTTTTAGTTTAGAATTGTATGACATGTTAAGAAAGGAAAAGTGTTTTTGAAGTAGAAAGGATATTTTCCTCAAGAATGGAGTTCAAGTGTTTTATCAAAATTATTCTCCATCTAAGATAATAAAGGGTTTTGTTTATATCCCTATTATTACATTGATTTGATTATGTTGTGATGGAATTATTTTTATGAATTCCTTTATCTTATATGAATTGTTTTATGATGTCACGATGTTTAAGAATCCCATTTTTATTACATGGGTTATTCTATGATGTATGGTTTATGATTTTGTGGTACACATAAGAATGGTATCATTATGAGATGGGTGGGACCTATATATCCCTCCAATACATTGGTTAAAGATTTTATATCTCATGAGATAGACATGGCTGGAACGGCAGGTTAAACCGGTTCAGTAAAACAGGACTGAAACGAGGAGTGAACTCGGTTCAGAAATGGACTTTGTCCACTAAGATAGTTTTGGAAATGAGTCTTGACTAATAAGAAATGATTCTCTATGATTATGTGTGTGTTCCAAAAAGTTTCATGTTTTATGTTATTATTATTGGGATTACATTTCACTACTATGATTTATCCCATGTTATGATATTATGATCTCTTTTGCAGGTTAAGATTTCCAAAATGTTATGTTCTTATGAAAATGATGTGATTGGTTTTTCTTTTGTTTACCCTTACTGAGCATTTGAGCTCAACCTTTTATGTTTTCTTTTCCCCAGGATATAAAGAAAGGTTTTAGGTAAGAAAAAAAAGGGAAGATCTTTATGGGAGATGTTGAAGATCTTTCACCATGATTAGAAGATCTTTCACCATGATTAGAAGATTACGTTCCGAGTTTCCAAAGACACTAAACTATTACGGTCCTTGTGTGTGTATTTTTTTTATGTAATAAGTATTCCACAAAAGTAATGTAATGTCCTTGTACGTCAAGCTTCAGGTCTCTACAGTTGGTATCAGAGGAAAGGTTTAGTCAACCTTTGGAAACTAGGATGCGAGAACTTTAGTGAGATCCCTAGAGATATTTCTAAGGTATGTCTAGGGATGTCCCTAAGGTTAAGTATAAGTATAGGTTATAGTCCTAGAATTGATCTAACAATCTTAGAATTAAACCTAAGATGTAAGATATTGAAGGTACTCCCCCTTTATTATGTTGTTTTCCCTAGCATTATTTTTGCCTCTCACGCTATTCTTTTTGGGTTTTAGACGATGACTGGAACCCGAAGGAACCGTGTTGATCAATGCAATGGACAATGCAATGATTGTCCTCCTGAACAAACAAATGTTATGGGAGATGGAGTGAAAAATCTTATTGCTATACTTACACAAGATATGAATCATTCTGTACTTCCAAATGAGCAGAGAAGGGAACAATATTCTATTGATTCCTTCATGAGGCAACGTCCACCTTCTTTCAGTGGGTCTTCTGATCCACTTGTTGCTGAACAATGGATCAGTACCACTGAAAAGATATTTTTAGTTCTTCAATGTTCTGAACATGATAAAGTCATCTTAGTAGTATATCATTTGGAAGGTGAAGCTGATCAATGGTGGAATCTTATCAAGAATACGAGGCAAAGAGATGAAATTGAGTCCAGGATGAGTTCAAGAACTTATTTTTCAATAAGTACTTCCCTCGTATTCTTTGAACAAAGATGCAGAAGGAGTTTCTTGAACTAAAGAAAAAGGATGATGAATCTGTTGGTATATACAAAGCGAATTTTACAAGGCTTGAAAGGTATGCATATGGATTTATCATCCAACCTGAAAGTAAAGTTGATCGATTCTTCAGTGGCTTAAAACCAAATCTTCGAAGGGCATTAGCTATTAGAGACTTCAGTAGCTATGAAGAAATTGTGTGTTGTGCTATCAAGGTAGAAATGGAAGTTGGTGTTACTTATCCATCTCATAGTTTTGACAAGAAATGAAAGATGGAGTTCAAGGAGAAATCTCAGAATAATGGTGAAAAGAAGATGAATGTTTCCTTATGCTCAAAGTGTGGAAAGAAGCATGGTGGAGATTGTCTTAAAGGGATAAGTAAATGTTTCAAATGTGGAAAGGAAGGTCATCGGGCATTTGAATGCCGCAATGATGGGAAGAAGATGTCTAATGATGCAATCAAAGGAAGGGATACACAGAATGAACCTACTACACTTCAATGCTTCAAGTGAAAGGAAATGGGGCATTATGCTAATAAATGCCCTAATCCAAGGGTTAGTGATGATCGACATGAACAACCACTTAAGGCAAAGGACAAAGGGAAGTCACATGCGATCACCATTGGCGATGTTGAATATGACAACGATGTGGTGGAATGATTAAATGTTTATGTAATGGGATTCCAAAATAATGTTGTATATAGTATTGTGGAATATTGTAATATTTATGTATTGGTATATTGTGGTTTTCAATAATTTTATGGTACCGGTAACCATGGAAAGTGATTGAGATATTTTTGAAAAAAAGATGATATGCGCATAATGAAGGGATAAGGAAAAAATGAAATGTTTGACAGTATTCATGAGCTCATGATTGATATAAGGACTAAGTGATATCATGGTTTGAGTATATAGAATTTTGAGGATTTTGGTATGTGGAAAGTGTTAACTTTTAACTGAATTCATGTTTTCACTAAGGTTCAATGGGTATTCAAGAGAATACATGATTAAGGCCTTTGAATGTTTGGAATGTGACCAACAAGACATATCTTATGATATATGGGGATCAATGATGGTATTAAATCTCTGGTAATCGTTTTCACTATATTATGAGAGTGGACTGAAATATTATGGATAAGCCTAAAGATTGGAATGGATTATGTTGGAAATAAGTTAGTATTTTTTAAGGATATAAGTTTTTTCGATATTATTTATGGGATGTTATAGTAATATAGTTTTAGAAAAAGGACAACCTGCAGGACAGGCGACAGCCCATCGCGTCGGACAAGGCCGTGGGAATCGAACCCACAACCGAAGTGCGACTGGCCTTTATCGCCTACCACTGGCCTACAGGAAGTCCCTGTTTAGTAGAAACTAGTTTTATTATATTTAGCAGTATGATATAAGAAGTATAAGTCCATTTTAGGAACCATATATGATTAATCTCACTATAGATGGACTTACGTATTTTTGTTTTGATAACTTCTCTAACCTTTTGTTTGAGACAGATGGAATGACCCCTCATTATATCACATGATCTGCTAACACATCATGAATGACAAATTCAACTTCATTTCTTTAAGAGATGAAGTGGAAATTTTCCAAAGAACAACTAACGGTGAGACTATACCAAAATCACAAAAGTATTTCTTTTAATTCCAATTTCATCAACTTTAGGGAAATGATCTTGAAAACCAAAAATGTTGTCCTAGTTCCCTTATATCTGATTAATCAGATGGTACCTTAGATCATCACAAATCAATAGCTTTGTGATTGTTGGATTTTTCATAGCCATGTTCTCTACCACTCTCTATTAGAACTTGATGGTTAGATTTTTCTTCCATATCCATATTTTCACCTATGTTCTCCTATCTGGAAACCCAGTGATGAGTTAATTTGGGTAACCGTTACATTTCATACTTTAGTTTTTAAAGCCATGTTTTCGTATTCCTTTTTACGATGTGGGTTTCTATTAAACAAACTTTCGAGTAGTAAACCATTTATAACCCCGATGAATTTCGAGGGAGAAATTCATTTTAAGGGGGTTAGAATATAACACCCCGAGATTTTATGAAAAATATTCTTTTAATTTCATTAATGTCTTGTGTTGTATGCTACACCAAGATTACCTTGCGCTTAACGCAACACCGTATTAGCTTGCAGTATACGCAACACTATTCTTGGATCATGTTACACACAATTTTGATAATAGTTATTCTATGCAACATTGAGTATATATATATATATATTCAATGTATAAATGAAATATGGTTGGATTATGTTATACGAAACAACGAAGGATTCTTGCACAGCACGCAACCCTGACTTGGCTTGCATTACATGCAATCGCGACCTTCCTCGATAGCGTGTGTTGTACACAATAGCGGGTTTTACTAAACAACGATATATTATTATAATATTATTATGAACTAGACGTTATGAATAGTATTAACTAAATTTTGAATCTTATAACATTATTATTTGTCTTACACATTTTCTAAAACATGGTATAATAACAAAATAAATTTTTCGGGTAAAATAAGTATTTTTCAAAAAATGCAGTTTTGCCGCCTTTTGATGGCGCACCCACTTTAAATCTAGTTTTTGACATGTTTATAAGTTCAATTTGATAAAATAAAATTCTTATTTGGAATCATGAAATAAAAATTTACTTTGGATAAAATTTTCATATTATTCTGGTAACTTTCATATTTTGATGAATAGTAAAAACACGCTATATTTTAAGTAAAAACAACTTTTTTCATCGCAATAATTTATATGGTTAAATTATAATATTTAATGCTTTTAAATTATAAATAAAATATATTTTTACCATTTAATATAATGTATGTCATTAGCATTTATTCTACCTTGAATTCGTAGGATAAATCAATTCAATCTTTTGCAATGTTTTAAAGAAAAACTCGTTTTCTTTCGACAACGAGATTAATTTTAATTTAATTTCTGAAACTTTTGTGTATTGAATTTGGAAAAATGGATTCCATATTTGGAATCATTGGATCCAAATTATGTTAATAAACTACTTTTTATTTTTGGAAATTATGAATAGCAACTACGGTAAATTTTATTTACCATAGTTAAAGGTAAATCGGGTAATTAAGGGTAAATATAATATTCTAAAATTACCCTAACACATGTCAAATTACTATTTGATGACTAAAAGTAGACCCGTATCACCTAAGGGTCGTATTAGATTCATTTAATGGACTTTTGTCCATGAAAATAATTTAATTATTATTAAAACCAAAGAATGTGACAACATGTCACTTTCTTAAATCTTATAAGTATAATAATTTTAATTTAGTGATTAACTTCATGAAACTTTGAACATGAATAGTATCCAGAAATATAATACAATTATCTACATCATAGGAATTTATTTAGAATTTTTAGGGATTAAATAATTATCATTTATTATGACACAAGGATGATGTAGTAATTGTCTTATTAATGAAATATTGACATAATTGATGTTATAAATACCCAAATAAATGTAATTTAAGACTTTTTATGAATTAAACTAATTTTATAGGTTAATATGACATGTTATTATTGATTTAATTAAATTTTTTCGAACTAATAATTCTGTTATGATTTTCAAAAAAATCCATTACTAAATAGTGTCAAAATTGACATAAAATAGTTTTTAAAACAAATATTATATTATTAATTTTTATTTTATTCCTAAAAATATAAGGTTAGGCCAAATGACTTATATAAGGTTATATATATTAATAATAAACAACTTGGGGTTCGTTTGGCATGATATATTAAGTTTATTAACCTTATAGTGTAAGAAAACAAGAAGACACGGTAAAAGTAAAATTATCTAACTTAAAGTTAAATATAAATGTTAAGGTTAAAATAGGAACCTAAACATGTCTAAATTCTATTTTATGAGAGGATTTAGACCCATACCCACCTTATCTTTGAAATAAATTAATTTTTAGCTATTTAAAACCGAATTTGGCTTTATAATAAAATAATATTTTTAGTTATTCCAAAGGTTCCCCTCTCCTCCCTTATAAAAGGGCACCCCCTACCTCTCTTCCTCACACCACTTTTAGCCTTCAAGATCGGCCAAACCCTGCAAAATTATCTTCTCCACTTACCTAGAAACATCCTAGAGGTTCTGGTCTTCCTCAAATACCAATTTTAGTTCCCTAAAAGGAGATCTCAAAGAGGCACTTCAAAGAAGAGGTAATGTCTGTTACCGGTTCTTTCAACTTTATTTCTTCTTCCACTTATTCTTCTTAGGTTGTTTCATTATGAAGTAATAACATCAGTATCACTCATATACTTATATGTTATTATAAGTATGAAACAACCATATTTCACCATCTATCCATCCTACGGAAAACGAAATCACCGCGCGTGCGTACGTACGGAATACCGTCTCCACGCCATGGTGAAATCTATTTTCCACCACCACCTTACTTGGATGGGTATAATGGTGTAAATAATAACTATATATGATTATTTTAAAGTTATATTGATTCTGAAATAGTATACATACACTCCAATACAGTCCCACGATCATGAGAACGATATCATCGCTCGTGCGTACGTACGGACTACCGTCTCCACGACGCGATAAGATTCATTCTCCACTTTAACCATTCATGAATGATTATAAAGTATATATAATAATTAATCATGAAACATACTACATAATAATGATACTGTATTTATGTGTATATATATGTATGTAATCTACTTAATTCCATTCAACTGAATAAGGAAACGAAAACAGCGTTCATGCGTACGTACGGCCTACCGTCTCCATGAATGGTGTATTTCTTTCCATTTACTGATTTATTATATATATGTATCTTCTGAATATATATTATATATAAATCATGTTTTATATTCTAGAATTAAGTAATCATGATCTAAGTAATCATATGAATAATTACAAGTCAAAACACGGACGACAAATGAAACAATTTTACCCAAAACGCTCTTTAACATGGAATTTACAAAAGAACGGGTAATATAAAGTCATAAGTGAACCATATATGATATCATAACAATGAGTATGATTCTGGAATAAGTAAATGACATTATTTAAATCATTATACAGGAGGTTCGGACACTTACGAAGCAAATCGGACCTAAGGTAAGGGAAATATCACAATCTCATTTTTATCCGAGATTGTTTATACTTTGGAATTTACTAGGGTGTATTTTATCATCCACATCCATGTTTCCTAAATATGTAACATTATTTCCATCCACCTACAATTTTTTAAATACAATTTTACCCTTCAGTGTGTTTTTAGTAAAAGATATGAAGGGAATCTTTTGTCGTTTTTCGTACGAGGTACTTTTTGACTTTTCCGACAAAAGTACGAGAAGAATGTTTTTTTTAACTTATACGGAATGAATGGATTTTTAAAACATTATTTCCAAGAAGCTTACTTTACAAGTTTTCAAGTTTATTTTTAATCAACTTCTTTTAGTTTAGAATTTTATGACATGTTAAGAAAGGAAAAGTGTTTTTGAAGTAGAAAGGATATTTTCTTCAAGAATGGAGTTCAAGTGTTTTATCAAAATTATTCTCCATCTAAGATAATAAAGGGTTCTGTTTCTATCTCTATTATTACATTTATTTGATTATGTTGTGATGGAATTATTTTTATGAATTCCTTTATCTTATATGAATTGTTTTATGATGTCACAATGTTTAAGAATCCCATTTTTATTACATGGGTTATGCTATGATGTATGGTTTATGATTTTGTGGCACACATAAGAATGGTATCATTATGAGATGGGTGGGACCTATATCCCCCTCCAATGCATTGGGTAAAGATTTTATATCTCATGAGATAGACATGGCTAGAATGGCAGGTTAAACCGGTTCAGTAAAACAGGACTGAAACGAGGAGTGAACTCGGTTCAGAAATGGACTTTGTCCACTAAGATAGTCTTGGAAATGAGTCTTGACTATTAAGAAATGATTCTCTATGATTATGTGTGTATGCCACAAAGTTTCATGTTTATGTTTTGATTATTGGGATTACATTTCACTACTATGATTTATCCCATGTTATGATATTATGATATCTTTTGCAGGTTAAGATTTCCAAAATGTTATGTTCTTATGAATATGATGTGATTGATTTTTCTTTTGTTTACCCTTACTGAGCATTTGAGCTCACCCTTTTATGTTTTCTTTTCCCTAGGATATAAAGAAAGGTTTTAGGTAAGAAAAAAAAAGGGAAGATCTTTATAGGATATGTTGAAGATCTTTCACCATGATTAGAAGATTACGTTCCGAGTTTCCAAAGACACTAAACTATTATGGTCCTTGTGTGTGTGTTTTTGTTATGTAATAAGTATTCCGTAGAAGTAATGTAATGTCCTTGTACGTCAGGCTTCGGGTATCTACACATAAACCCCCTACCTGAGTTCATTCCCCTAGTGATCAATTATGAGGATAACTCCTTCCTTCTCAACACCCCACTAGATCATGAAATCAAGAATAATGTCTTTATTCTGAATACTAATAGTGCTCCGGGTCTTGATGGATTCAACAATGGGTTTTTCCAACATTTTTGGGATGTGGTTCATATTGACGTTTGTAAAATTTTAAAAACCTTATTCACCAATGGGGTCCTCCCTCACACTCTAAATTCCCAGTTTCTCACATTGATACCGAAAGTGGATAATACATATGATATTCATCTATTTAAACCTATTTCTCTTATCAACCCTCTTTTTAAATTCATCACAAAAATTATTTCCAACAGAATTTCCACTCTCATAGAGAAAATTGTCCTGTGGAACCAATTTGGTTTTATAAAGGTAAGATCCATTCAAGATTTTGTTTTCCTCACATCTTAGTGTGTCAATAATTTGAATAAAGCTAACAGGGGAAGAAAAATTGCGATTAAACTTAACATCATAAAAGATTTCAACACCATGGACTAGATTTTTATCTTCAAAGTCCTTCAAAGTTATGGTTTTAACACCTCTTTTATCACTACTATTAGAACCCTCTTCAACTCGGTGTCTATCTACATCTCGATAAATGGCTCATATAAAGGATATTTTAAATGAACCAAAGGTGTCAGGCAAGGTGATCCACTTTCTTCCATTATCTTCTTGATAGGAGAAGACTACCTCAGTCGTCTGATCAACTGGCTGGTGGACAAGAACAAACTAAAGTCCATTCATGTCTCTAAGAACATGAATGATCCTACTCATCTCTTTTATGCTAATGAAATCATCCTTTTCATTTAGGGGTATAAAAGAAACATTCTTAACCTCAAAAAGGCTCTCTCAAACTATGAATAGGTTTCTGGTCAAACCATTAGCTGGAAAAAATCTTGCATCTTATTTAAAAAGAATTTCCCTCCAAGAAGAAAATGTAACATTATCAGTGACTTGGGTCTGAAAGAAGGTATTCTCCCTTTCACCTATCTTGGTGTTCCCATTTTTGGGGTAGATCCAAATCTTGTAACTTTGTGACAATTGATGACCAAGTTCTAAATTAGTTATCTTTTTGGAAAGGTAAATCTCTCTCTATATTAGGTAGGACTTGAATTGTTAAATTCACTATTGTATCCAAGATGGTATATTTCATGATGGTATATAAATGGCCAGTTGGCCTCATTAAAAAATGAACACCGCCATAAATAACTTCATCTGGACGGGTAGCATTCTTGAAAGAAAACTTGTGAGTGTACCTCGGTCAACTTGTTGCAAGCCCATTGAAAATAGGCATATCGGTATAAAAAATATTAAATACTACAATGAATCCCTTCAATCAAGACTCACTTAGAACCTTTTCGACAATACTTCTAAAGATATTAACTTTCATAAAAATAGGTTTCTTGAAAAACTTAAAATGGGCAATTCTAACTTCATTAACTCATCAGTCTAGCCTTCCACCAAATACCCCTTCACCAATATTATGAATAACTCTAAATGGATGGTCTCCAGAGACCCTTTCATGAAATTTTGGTTTGATAACTGGACTGGAATTCATTTAATTTCCATGATTCCTCCTGATCAAATCCCTAATAATGCCAATAGCTCTATCAAAGACATCTTAACATATCATCATGATCAACTTCGTGACAATATTATGAACGACATTTAAAACTATTATTTCTCTCACGCCAATGATTTCATAACTTGGGAGCCTTATCACAGTGGTATGCTCAACTAAAAACATTTCTAAAATAATTATTTCTATAACTCTGAAGGAGAATACAGTTGGTTAAAACATTTCAACCAACCTTGTATAAAACCTTCAAGATTCAACCTTATATGGATTCTTTTTCATAACAGAGTACCCACTGAACTCTACCACCAATCCTTTGGTATCCAACTCTGTTATAAATGCCAAATATGTAATCCACACAGAGAAGATGATAACCACATTTTTATATCTTGCGATACTACCTCTAATATTTGGAACTATATTATTGACATTTTTGACTACAGATGGTTGAGTCTTGACACTGTCAAAGCTCAACTTAAAGAATGTGCAGAAATGGATGGCTCTCAGCAAATCAAGAAACTCTTCCATGCTGTGGTTTCTGAGCTCCACCATGTGATTTGGTATGATCAGAATTCTATTCTTTATAACAATTACTCATTTAATCAAAATGCAAGTCAGATGAGGATCCTCATTTCCATATAGTAATCTACCTTGATTCAAAAGGGACATTTACACAACACCATGCATGACTTTGTGATCCTGAGGCTTCTAAGGATTAAAGGAAATTTTTGTCAGCTGCATTGCACTATGGAGGTTTTTTTTCATATCCCCCACTACCTGGATGGATTGAGATCAATATTGATGGTGCCTCCAAGGGAAACCTGGGACCTACAGGGTGTGGTGCTATTTTCAGGAATCACCTCGGTTAGATACTTGGATGATTCGTGGGAAAATGTGGAATTTATACCTCACATGAAGATAAGATATTGGGCTTGATACATGCTATTTCCTTTTCCAAACTCTTTGGTTTTAATAAACTTTATATCAAAAGTGACTCGATGAATATCTTTCATGCAATTTGGAATGGCATAATCCACCTTGCTTGGCCAATTACTAACTGCTGGATGGAATGCTCCCATTTGTGTATCGATCTTAACTATATTATCACACATGTTTATCGAGAAGCAAACACAATTTCAGATGGTCTAGCCAACATGTGATTCAATCATGACATTACTTGGTTTGAAGACCTACCCATTTCTCTTCTTTCCTTTTATGAAATAGATTGTAATATGATCCTGTTTTTTAGACTCTTGTAATCTTTCTTTTAATAATACTTGTACTTTGGTCATTTTTTACCAAGGCATCTCCTTTAGAAAAAATAAATCTAGTTTCTTGTCCACATGTTATTTATGAATGTTTTCATGTAATATTAACACTTTTCCCCAATTTTTTATAAAATTTTTGGGAAAATATTTTGAAGAAAATCTTATTTTATTTCTATCTTCAACCGAAAATCATTTCCCATCAAAATATATGTTATCAAAAAAATTAAAAAAACGTTTTTATCCATTTTCTAATAATTTAATAAATACTTTTATACCCATTATGACAATTTTTTTGAAATAATCATTATGGAATTTTCAAAACAAGTCATGTTGGGATATTGCAAAAAAATTAAAAAGAATCTGTATTTTAACTTGCATCAACTAGCTTGTGACCAACACATGATTCCTTAGGTTCCATGCCTAATATTTCTCATTTTCGATGTCTTCGACTTCAAAGGGGTATGTTTTTATAGATTCCCAACCTTACCAATGTTAATAAATTCCTATAAATTCCCAATTTTACTATCTAATAGACCAAAAGATACTTTACTATCATGACAGAAGTAGTGTAATTAACTGGAATCCACCTCAACATGGAACTGGAAATGAGTTTCACAAATAGGACTTAAATATATAAGGGAGACTCGGACTAGGTGAATTGTTCTAAAGAGTAATCCATAGAAGTAGGAACCATAATCCCATTAGTCCATTTTGATAAAGGATCCTACATTTCTAAAAAAAAATATCAAACTTTATCACCTTTAGAAAGTGGGAATGTTGGTCAAAAAGGAAGTGTGTCACCACTATGAGGAAAAAAACTCATAACCACAGAAGAATGTGTTGAAAATAAAAATGGTGAAACCATTGATAAACAATTATCCTTCAACTATGGGGTCAAGTATCCTTGTGTAATAGTCATATGTTAATGTCACTGGACCCATAAAATTAGTTCTTGGTCCCACCAATAAATCTTTGTGCTCAATATTAAACTCTCTTAAAACATGGGGTAGTTAACATTAAGAATCATAAGTCTGCAACATTGTCAATGTGGAATCATTATATGCTTCAAAAGAAAGTATGAATTTGGGGAATTTCGAATCACATTCACTATGTTTTTACTAATATCTAATCCAATAGGCTTAAAGGATTTAATCTATATGAAACTTGATTCCTAATAAGAATAGGGGAAGGGGAAGTGTTGGTGTAGAAACATATCATGACTTTATTCCTACCATGAAAACCACCGAGCATTTAACTACTAGAAAACCATGCTCCATTTCACCCATCAAACTCATCTAGAGGAGGGTGATAGATTCTCTTATTTTTCGATACGAGAATAATGAACTCATTCCCACTAGGGATAAAGCTATCCAAGATATCAAGGCATTGGCTCCTCATTAAAACTACTACCACGGAGGATTGAGCAGGGGAAAACCACCCCTATTACAAAGGTAAACCACATTGGATCCTCAATATATAGCGCTCTAATTTCCCACTACCCTATGCCGAGGAGGTAGTAGATGTTCATGTCATAACCATCACAAAAACTATTTGGGAGTTGGAAAATATGGATACACCAGGATACATCAGTTCAAAAATTGAATGGTCCCATAATTTGATGATTGGATTGACTCTATCCCCGCTTCACTAGAACCAATGTAGATTACCTAAGGCTAACACTGAGGTAATACCCAGAAGATCGCTTAACATGAAGAATTTTCAACCACTTGAGTGATTTTATCCATTACTATAATATCCCATCACATCATTGCAATAGGTGAATGGGGATCTATCTTCACCTTATTGGGATCAAGACCCCATCCACCTCTCAGGAAAGACCAAGTTGAGTCTGTCATTTGCAGGCACCACTGACATCCCTTTTGTGTCATCTCATGATGAGGAATATTAGTGTGGAGGTCATCCCTGCCTCACCACCAACTAGTGTGAAGGTACTCCCCATGCCAAAAAATACCCTTCCCTGAAGAACAATCATAGTGAAGGAGGGTGAACGCCCATTGCATGGGACATGCCCATGAAATAGTCTACAAAACATATGGAAGGAATCTAAGTGACTCTTAACATTCCACATTCAGATAATTTTACTCTGTTAGAGGTATGATCATGGGAAGAATCAAGTCTTGATCAACCTATCAGACTCTGAAGAGACATATGACTCAATAAGGGAACCTTCACCCCCACTACCAATGTTGGGGGAAGAATCTTGTATATTGAGGATTACAATTTAAAAATATGATTTCTATAATTTCAATAAATTCGTCTAAAGATACCTATAGGTGGGAGAAATTCTACACTCCTTCCAAGAACTCATAGTGAAACTATCTCTATCATTGTCAATTTACCTCCTCTCCAAATCAGTAATAAAAGTTGGAGAGATGCTCGAATCTAGGTTGAAGACCACATGTGATGGTGAGAAATCTATTAAACCTCACAGGGATATTTCTTCCCTTGCACACGAGTAAGTTGTAAACACCCCATCCTATATAGATATGATATTTAAGCAAGTTTCACCTTCAATATAAATTTCAACTTGCCATGGATATTTCACCCATGCATCGCCCCTCTTCTGATAAATCCACAGCAATGAAGGTCTACATCAGTTCCACTAACCTGATCTTAGCTAGTTCCAATCAGGAATTGGTCTGACTAGGAACTGGACAATCCCCTTGGTAGTGATCAAGAGGACTTGTGGGAAATTTTATCTAAGGACCATCTAACAGTCATGTTTTGGAAACCTAAAGTTCTATATTTTTCCATCCAAAAGTACCTCCCTTAGGAAAAGGAAGTTTTTTTCCTAAGAATATATGGGTGACGCTTCACCATCTTTAAGACAGTGAGTTGACCAACCCAAGGATCCATGAGAACCTTGATTTCATTCACTAATAGTGAAAGAGGGTTGATATCATAACTCTCCTAGTCGATCAACATCTTGAATCACATTTCCATAACTAGACACTGAAGAAATCCTACGTTAATATCCTCACCATGCTTCATCATATCATGAAAGAGGTTTTCTAAAACCTATATATTAGAGGATGGGGGAAGTATGATTCCATCAATTTCATCCCTATCCTATGACAACGACTAGATCATAAATCAAGAGAGAATATTGATATTGAAGGATATTCTATGACCACTTCCAAAGTAAATGTATTCACCATAAACCTTCAATAGGTTCAGATAAATAGGACCATTAACATTGGTCATGTTAGGGAACACCCACCTCAAGGGGTGAAATAATATCTATAAAATCCCTCAATAGGTGCCTGTAATCATCAACATAGTTAGAAACTATGCCTCGGTAGTCCCCCAAATGAGTTTTTGTCATTTAATCATTGATATAATGATAATTTCAAGGGATTTGATCAGACCTATGACCCATTCAAAGTTTCAAAAAAAGTTGATTCAGACTTTAAGATAGCTTTCTTACTTTAGGATATTGATGAATATAAAAATATCAATGATGAGCTTATTTTTCAAGTTGAACCCAACCCCTAATAATTCCATAAATGAACTCATATCTCCTCATGTGGGGAACCCATTCCTCCTCATCCAAGTTCCCTAATTTTAAAATTGTGTCCCCATTCACCTAGTCCAAGTGGAAGTGTGGAGCTACAAAAAAACATCGATATAAGAATCGTGAACTCCACCTGAGAAATGTGGTTATCTAGATTGGGATCAATTTCATGATTCTCCCCAAGTTTATGAGCCCATCCATGAGTTTTTTGCTCGAAATCTCACCAAAATGTTGTGATAATCATTATTTTTACCCATATTGTGGCTTTGAAAACATGATAGATGGCAATTCCAACTAAATGAATATTGTACTGAGTAGGGGTGGACCATGTTTGAGCACCCCTATATTTTTTTAATCCCAAATTTACCCATGATCAATTTGATGTGTGATACTCTATTACATTTGGCCATTTTTTACTCAACGTGTTGTGTGATGTTGGGGACTTCGGGATAGGAGGAAGTTTCTGAGCATTGATGCTTTCTCCAAATTCTATAAGGACCTACATTTATATGTCATAATTAGTTACCCATATGGTCCATTTCTAGTTGGTAGGACCTTTTTAGATAGTGCATCGACCAATTAATCTCTACCTCACACAATAAAAGTATCATCAAGCTCTTTATATGAAAAAAGGCTTGATGAGCGAGTCCCCCAATTCATCTCTCGATGGATGGGACTCATGTATTTGTTTGATATGGAAATTTTCTAGGAACAGGTACTTATAATTTGCATAGATAACATATAAAATGATATTGTCCCTAACCTTATCTCCTCGAACTACCTCAGCATATTTTGAGATCACTTTATAAAGACTCGACATCTAGAAGAAGCCTTGTAGTGGAGAAAATGAAATTCTCACACATTTCCCCTTCTACCTCCCACGGGAGGGCCTATAAAAGAAGATAAAACCATTATTGTTCATATAGAATTTATTTATCTATGGAACCTACTGGAACCTTTGCTATATTAGTCTTTCCAATTGCAGCCTCACCTAGTTCAACCTCACTAGGAGAAGCCTCACCAAACACAACCACCTCGATAAGAGAATGTGGCATGACCTTTTCAAGTCCAACATACCAGGGTTCCATTCATATAAAGGAAGTAAAATACCTATTCCATAAATGATATGTAAGTATTGGGATATTTAAATTACACCCTGGAAAATGGAATCCCATCGTTGTCCAAATAAAGGAGACCACAGGAGGCTGAACTCTATTTTTACACCAATCACTACACCTCCTCTAATTGTTGTCTCCACATATGTACCAAAACCTATTAATTGTCATAAGAATATAAATTTAAAATATAGGTTAAATTATATTCCTCCACTAGTTCCAAAACACTTCCACACCCTTAGCGACCTCATGCCTCTCGAATTGGGAGATGCTCCCTAGTTCTGCCTAGCCCCAGACTATTATGCTGACATGAATTAGCAATAAAGATCTATGAATGTTGATAAACTATTGGACTAATTCGCAACACCCATTAAGGAGGAAAACCATGTGAACCCCATATTCACATGTGGATGATATCAATGAAGTAGGGGAATGGGACATGTTATCCATCAGAATGCCTAAGCTAGGGCTTTGAATCCAATTGTTCATGCTATTGAATCTATACAACAGTCATTGTAGAGGGATCATTAAACACAACCCTCTTGGTCTTGTCTCTATAGAATTCCCCCACAACCAACTGTATTATTTGTCATGAAAATGATCCATGAGCACATTCTGATCAACCACATCTATCAGGGGCCCAACCATAGCTAAATAGAACCCTACCATGATTTATTCAGAGCAGACCAGCTATCTATCAATAAATTTTCCCAAATACTTACCCTTTACTAGTGCTTCATCCAATGGTTCATGTTGAACCCCTTTCTGAAGAGCGACCTGATACATGAAAAAATATTCCCCTTGAATTAATGTATGATGTGCTAAGGCAACTTGATAGCATAAACATAGTGCACTCGATTTTAGAGGCACTCTACCTATCAAAGGAAATATGTGAGGTCCTTTCTATATCCTTGAATATCATCCTTCAGTTTAATGCTAAGGAAGCTTATTTTGAGGATTAATCATAGAATAGGTAGATCAATAGGAATATTGATCCATTATCTCTTTCTCTAGAGAAGATGAGTGTGTCAGTATTTAAGGAAATTTACACACACTTTATATCATATTTCAGCTCAATGGAGTAGAAATAAGTCACTTTTTAGTTGATATCAGCTACTAGATAAACCTTATACTGACATATACACTCTATAAGCTGGGGCTTACAGAATCATATGTGAATCCCTATAACCTAAAAATTTAGGGTATGATAAGATTGAGGAGAAACTATGAAACAAGATCCTACTGAAGGATCAAGTTAGTGACTTGGAATCAAGCATTGAATTTATGGTAGTCCCATAGGATACTTCATATAAAATTCTTCTATGAATAACCTAGCTTCATTTTCAGGCATTGGTCCCCTATTCATACCACCAATGCCCCCAATAGTCGCTCGATTTTTGAGCATGGGTACTCTAGGGTGATTCACCCCCCCTTTGAATCCTATGAGGTCCATTATCTAGATGTTTTTTTCTAAAAAATGGAAGTAATGTATGTATATAAAAATGGGTTTTAGAACATAAACTATCCTAAAAATATAAAAACTACAGCATCCAATCCATGGGTAAACATGAAATATATATTTGTTCTACCAATTCATTGGTTAGATCCCACAACTGCAGACTTGGGGGGTTATTTCATCATCTCCAAGAAAAAGGATTGATCGAAATTACCTCATACTCCTAAAATGGAAAGGCCTGATTTTTCATAAAATAAAATACTTTTATCATGTACTTAGAGGTTCTCCCTATAGAAACTAATCCACAATATTCTTACATGTTCAATAAAGAAGGTGGAATATATGAAGGTTGAATCATTATCATTTCTTAGATATTAAGAGTGGACCTCATAACATGAAACTAAATAGAATTGGATCCAAACATTCTTCTCTATAGTCTTAGTAGAATAGAAACCCCTCTTTAAGGATTCCGTATCTTATAGAGTATACATTAGTGCTCCCCTGGTTTGGATAGCCTTGAAGTGTCACCTCCTCCCCCTGAACCCCCTATCTCAGATGACGAAGATGATTTGGAAGACCCCCTCCTACATTTGAAGAGGGAGTCAGAACCATTTTTGATGATCTAACCTAGGTGAAGCTTAATACTAAGGAATATCTAAAACTAATACTGATCAGAACATCCATTCCCCCAAAGGAGAAACATTAGTATGTGGCCTTCCTTAAATATCATTGAGACATATTCTATAGAAGCTATGTTGAGATTACAAGGATAAAACCTTATGTTTTATTTTCTCCTTGGACTCCCAGTGAGTCATCAAGGGTTCAAATTACCTCCCATAAATATGATACCCTGTCACAGTTCTATGGTTGATAACGAGGTTTAAAATCTTATTCAATCCAACTTTTTCGTGGAGGTCTAGTACCCTAAATGGATAGCCAAAATTGTCCCATTATAGAAGAATAATGCTAATGTATGAGTCTTCTTTCACTCCTAAAACCTCAACCTATTTTTGAAAAATGATTATTTTTCTATTACTATGAAAGATATATAGATTGATTCTATGGATGGGTTCTAGGTCCTCTCCTTTATGGACATATACTCCAGGTATAATCAGATCTAGATGTCCCCCATTGATGAAGAGTATACTTCTTTCACAACACCGCAAGGAACTTTATACTATTAGATGATAGATTTATCATTATATAATTATGAGGCCAATTTATAGTGTTTCATGCACCACATATTTTAGATAATTATTTCTACATTTTCAGAGTGTTACATGGATGATTTTGTGGTCATATCCTACTAATGTCTAGACCATCACAAGGATATTGAGAAAGTGTTCATCTTCCTTCGCTCTAGAAACATGATGATGAACCCCTTGAAGTGTGCATTCTGGGTTACCTTTGAAAAATGTATTATATTTTTAATTAGATACATAGTAATCGAGGTTGATAAGGAGAAAATAAAGTTTATCAATCAAATTCCTCCCTTGAGAAATCTATGGGAGTTTAGAGGCCTCCAAAGACACTTAACCTACATATGACTATTTATTAAAAATCTATACAGAAATTGTAATAAGTTTTCTAGGATTATAAAAATGGGATCCATTTATTAGTGCGTTGAGGATTTCTAGGATACCTTTGAGGATATAAAACATTACCTCCTTAAACCTCTGATTCTGATTCCACATATCTCGGGAAATCCTTTGATACTTTATGTGACCTCTATGTAATGGTCCCTAAGTTCCCTTCTATCCTAGAAGAAAAACTATGGTTTGAAAAATAATCACTACTATATTATCCACATGCTCCTTGACATGGAGGTCATATAATCCCCCATAAAGAAGACTTTCCTCACATGGGTATTTGTAGTCCAGAAGTTGAGACATTATTTTCAGCCCCATGAGATAAAAATGGTGTCCCAAGTAGACCCACTAAAGTTAATCCTCAATCTCCCCATGATGTTGGTATGATTGGAATACTGGGCTGTAATACATTAGTTTTTCAACATCAAGTTTTTCCCTCAGAAGGTCATTAAGGGCAGAAGATGGAAAAATATCTTGTTGCACACCCATCCCCCGAAGAACTACCACTGTATTTTTATTATTTGGATAAATCTATTCTATAAATGGATCAAGATATACCTTGTTCATAGATTAATTTTGATTTTGAGTACCAATATTTGACTAGTAAAAGGATCAATGACCCCAATCTTAACAGGGTAGGCCTTTGGATCATCTTTATAACTCAAGAACATACCTTCTATTCATACACTTTCCTGCTGTTATAAGGATACAACAACATTGAGGTAGAGTTCTAGACCCTTATTACCGGTCTGAAGTTATCCCTTGAGATTGACTCCCCCTGTTTTATAGGAATCTATACTTCAAGATAGTTAATAAATAGATCAATGGTGACTATGTCATTAGAAATAAATATCTTGCAACCCTATCAGAATGAGATTCTTAGCTGATGGCCCATTTCACTTCCCAGGTGAAGGTGACTCATGATACTCAGTCATAAAATGGTCAAGAAGATGAATTGGAATTCTTGGATATGTCTCTTATAAATCCAAACTAGGATGAATTTTTCATTCATGTAGAATATTAGAGGTTCATCACCCATGAAACCTCAGATGATGGATGTTTATAAGCTGGCTATAGGTAATTCGGTGCCAAGGCCCTCAAATCCTACCATTGCTAAGGAAATGCCCAATTGGATGACTCATTTTGTCAAGTATAACCAGAGTGGAATTCTCCCACCAATCTGAGCTGACCATGATAGAATCTACAAGTGTGAAGTGAAGTTTACCCACAAAAGTGGGAAAAACATTGATCAAATCCTTTATAGGCATGGTTTCGATGGCATTCAACTCTATTTCATTTAACGATACAAGCTACAATAGATAATGTAGGAGGTTCATGTCAGATCTTGTGGCGCCAATAAAAAAAATATTCGATCTATCCCACTAATTTTGGAGGTTGAGATACTTTTTTCCCAACATGTTTTATGACTGAATTGAGCACTCTAGGAGCTTTCATGCATTTCATATCCATGATAACATTGTGTATCGACCGCTAAAGCTTCTCTAAACTATGAAATATTCTTATACATTTTCAGTGTGGTGACTCGACATTTTGGGACCCTACCCTCCAACAAAAACTTGAAAGTTCATGTTCATTTTGGCCATAATATACTTATCTTCCATGTGGGTATAAGGGAGTCCCATCAAAGATATAAAAACCCAATTCATGATTGAGTTTGTGAGCATCCACCTCATCCCTAAGATCGGGGTTCCACACACTATTATCACTAACAATAGAACCAAATTTTGTGTTGTTGATCTGGAGAAAATGTATGCCATGTACAACATCCATTCAAGCCACACTTCCTACTACCATTTATAAAAAAATGGGAAGATTAAGGCATTAAACAAGACCCACTCTAATATATTATAGAAAATAGTGGTAAAAAAAAGTTTTCCCAAAAATCTACACAATACCCTTTGGTCCAATTAGATGATAAATTTAAATTCCACCTATATATCCCCATACCCCTTAGTATATGGAACAGAGTTAGTATTACCCATTTAGGTTTAGTTTCCATCAATTAAAATGGTTTTCTATGACCAATAGACATCAGAAAAAAATGGTATAATTCCTTCTAGATGAGTTGGAATCCCTCAAAAAAATAGTATTTAGACACTAAAAAACTTAAGGAGGAACCATAATAGGATAGAGAGAGTGTTCAAAACAAATGTTTGACTCTAATACTTTCTTTAGGGTGACATGGTACTGGCTCTTGGAGAGAATATGATACCCAGTAGAAAACCTCAAAAGTTGGAGAAAAAATGAGAAGGACCTCAAATTATCCATAAGGCATATTCTAATGGACCGTACACTTTGATCACCATGGGTGGAGGGAGTATTAAACCTCCCACAAACACTGATTTTCTTAATTTGTACTTCTGATGAACATCGTGGTTAAAGATATAAATACTTAAAATAAAGAAAACAAGGTTTGATCTCTATGACCTTAAACTAATAGCATCCTCTTTGGTCCAAGAATTATGACCTTAAACTATCTATAGTCCCCATATTTTGAGTTTTATGACTAGAAACTAAAGTTCCTGACATCCTCATCAAGAATAATTAAAATTTAGTCTCACCCTATGTAATAAATATAGGCTTCCTCACAAACCAAGTGTGAGAGAACCATTGAAAAAAACCAACATTCTCAGAATTAAATGCTAAACTATATCCTTTTACCATATAAATTATGGATTCCTTTTATCATAAGTATAAGTTGATTTTATATCCTAACCAGAGAGGATTTCACCCCTCTAATTTTGGTCTCTTACTATACCACATTCTAGAACTATGTGTGGCTTGATTCCCATTCCTATGGAATATGTAGTGATTCCTAGACCTCATGTATTCAGTTCTAGCTGTGGATACATCATAAAACCTTCCCTATTGGGGGGGTGGGGGTGCATCACATCCACCAAATTTTGGACCATTGGAACCACTCAGTCTAATAATTATGACCTTAAAATATGTGAAGTTTGTTTCAGGATATTTTTCTAGAACACGGGCTTGCATGGACCTCATTTCACATTATGTTTTAAATCTTTCATTCCATACAAACATCCTTAAAACAAACATCCATAATCCTAGCATCATGACATTAAACTTCTTTCTATATTCCCATTGGGCCTAGATTGAGTACATTAAACTTTATAGACAACGTCCTTTTATATAATGTTTAAACTATTGTATATATTTCCTGTAACGACCCAAGCTTTCATTAATGGAAATTCCTCTTGATATAATTAAATGTCTTATTATGTAAAATTTTTGTATAAAATGTGAACTAATTTTGCTTTAAGACTTTGGTATTTTTTAAATACCATTAATAATTGTGACCATTGCTAATATAGCTGTTTAATTGTGATCACGTGATTAGTATATATATAGAGATTTAACAAACCCAATTTACTCAGACAAAGGAAGTGATAGTGTCATCTAGTAGACTTTCCCCATACAAATCCCATTTGTCGGAGCTCTAAAAGGAGGTGGAATCTTTGGGCTTCGCTCTTGACCAATTCCAAACTGAGCATCAACTTGTTAAGCTTTAACAGAATCACCTATGAGAGAAGTGGAAGTTGATATAGATTACCACTCGAGAAATGTTATCCAAGCCCCCCAAGAGACTGTCAACATCTCACACCTTACCCTTCGGTCTTATGCGGGTGTTTTAAGGGGTTATGAAACAAGACCCTAGCACTATGATTATGTAAATTATCTTTATATATAATAAAGAATATACTTTAATTTTATTATTGTTACTTTGTAAATAGTTTTTAAAGTGAAAATATTATTTTTATTTAATATTCAACTAAGAAATCTATTTTGATAAATTAATGAATTTTTGAATTAAATAATATTTTAATAAAATATTATTATTATTATTAAATAAATTTATATAAAATATAAATCATCATATAATTTTATGAATTCGATTGTAATTTTTATTAAGGTTTGAAAGTTGTTTTTGTCAAAACCCATGAATTTTTTATAAAAGTCAATTTTTATTTTAAAAGTAAAAATTCACATATTTAGAAAATTATTTAGATAAAAGGAATATTATTTTTGGAATCAGGACATCGAAATTAACAAATGGGGAATTTTTCATAATTTTCTGAGACAGTCAAATTTTTGGGTAAAAATTAAATATCGTTTAAATATATAATATGTTTTGTGGCTTCATAATGAAAAAATTGTGATGTAATAAAATAATATAAAAATTATGTTCGGCCAATATATGTTTTTTCCTTAAAATAATGTGATTTTATATTTGTTTGATTAATTTTGTGATACCTTAGTGGACCATCCATGACTTATAAAACATTCTATCCTTTTAAAATGTTTTCCTTGAGACTGTTACTCACATCCACATAAGAAACCCTATTATTTTAATAAGTTTTTCCATTGGAATTATAATTTTTTCCACTCCCCTTTGTTAAAAACCATGGGCAAAAACCATGGTCTGGTTTGTGGTTTTGGTTAGTTTAATGTGAGGTGTCCCAAACCTAAATAATAAAGAATTCCCTCTCATTTTCTATATAAACCCACCCAAGCTCCCACTTCCACTTCACTAAAAGCCTTTTAATTTCGTTCAAACTCTTCCATCCTCTCTCTATAATCCTCCAAAGGTGCCCCAAGATCCCAATAAGCCTCTCTCAAGCCTCTCCCAAGCCTTTAGAAGCACACTTCTAAGTAAGGGTTTTCCTCCTTTCTCATTTTTGTTCAATTTTATTTAAGTTGTTATGCCATTTTAATTTCAATTATAAATGTTGGGGTATGGTTTCTCACCTCCACCATATTTACCTCATTATTTTTTAATGATGTGATACCCCTTTATATCTCATAAAATGCCTCCAATGTATACCTGTTACTATGCCAAAATTCCGAAAGGAATTTCTCTCTCCTCAATTACATTCAAGAAATTCTTTTGTATCATGAATCTAAATTCCATTAAAATTGTTGGGAAATGCATCTATATGGCCCATTTACTTTCCATTTCATGTACATATGATGATACACCACTTTATCTATCATCAATAATTTTTATGAATTCTTATGTCACGCCGTTATGCTGCCGAAATTGCACCACGTTTTTCCAAGCCAAAGTCATTGTGTAGTAAATATAATATCCATTTCTCTATCAAGGGTATTAAACTTTATTAAAATTTACTTATTGATTATATAGTTTTATTTATGAATTCCCCATTCCTTTATCATGGAATAAATGATGATGTTTAATGAATTCATGTTTTATGATCCATGTGGCACACTTATGCATGAAATGAAATGTTTAAGAAGGGTGTAGCCTGATAGCACTCCATTGCATTGGGTAAAGTATAGTATCATGATACATCATTTTCAATGGGTGTTGAATCATTCAAGTTCAAGTGCAATGAGGTTTTACTCGTGTTTCATGTTCAATGAGGATTTACTCATGTTCCATGTGCAATGATCCTTGTTTCATGCTAATTCCATGTTAAGTGTTGTTGCCACATCTCCATGTTATGATTATCATGTTTTATCATGCCTTTATGTTCATGTTTCTATAATTCTCTATCGATATTCCTATTGTCTAAAATGTATTTTTTCCTCATTTTATTCCATTTTTATTCCCATACTAGGCTTTATAGCTCACCCTTTTCTTATACATGTCTTTAGGTTATCCCATGCAATGCTAAGTATGAGGGAATGTAGTGGTCATGTAAAGGAAGTTTTCAATAAATATGTTGCATGTTTTATTTTCTATGTTTTTATGTAATGATACTAATCCCCAAAGACACTAGACCTCTTGATCTTCTATGTTGTATCAAGTTAAGTTTATGTAATAAATCATGTTTAAGTGTGTAATAAAGTGCAGAGTTGTCATATTTCCCAACCCTACAAAAGTTGATATCCCCTCCTAAATTTGGTTTTGGTCTACTACCATGTTGTATTATAGAACTATGTGGGGCTTGATTCCCATTCCCATGGGATATATAGTGGTTCATATACCTTGTTTCTTCAAGATCATTATAAAAATAATCTTAAAAATACCCACTACCCATGGTACTATTACCCCCAAATTCCCTTATGGGGCTAATATTTAGGTATAAGTCCCAATAACATTCCCCAGCTCACTGGTGAATTAATATGCCCTCATGACCTGAAATTAGGAATAAAAGAATTGGAATCTTAATGCATAAGATATACCAAAATCCTCATCAACTGACATTAAACTATAATCCTTTCCACATATAAAATTGGGTTACCTCATATAACAAGCAAGGGATGAAAAAAAATCAATTACCTCATTACATGATGTTAAAAAATAGCATTAACCAATATAAAATTGGGATTCCTCATATAAAGAATATGGGATGACCATATAAAGAACCAATATCCTCATCACATGATGTTAAAATGTATCCTTACCCTGAGTACACCTGAGAGGCCTCACATGAAAAGTATAGAATAAAAAATACCAACGTCCTCAGCACAATTCATTAAACTAAAAACTTAACCTATGAAACAAACATTTTATGCATCATATGAAAAATATTATTTGGATAGAAATCATAATCCTCAAAACAATAAGTTTAACTTTAGCTTTAACTTATGAATAACACAAATGATTCATCATATAAAAAATATGCGATGATTTAGTTTCCTATCTAAAGAGGACACCACCTTAATAGTATTGGCCTCCTACCACTTCGAGTCCCACAATTATGTATAGAATGATTCCCACTCCTGATAGGATAAAAATGGATGTCTATATTTTACATGCAGAACCCATCCTCAACAAAATTTGTGTTTTATTACCTCATAAAGTCCAAACCTCATGACCGTAAAGCATACGACTGGTTTTGTGATAGACTTTTGTTGTGGTGTAAAGCCTTCTTACTTACTCTTAACATAAATTTTTGACTCTCATGCATCACTTGAACATCCTTGAATTACCTACACCTAGTCCAAGAATTATGAACTTAAACTATGTACTTACATCCTCCTTGTGGCCCTTTATTCACATAGTTTTCTTTTCCCCAGGTGTTTCAGCAATTCAATTCCCCCTTCTCATTTTCATCAAATCCTTGAATGAGAAGATATCCCCTTTCCAACATTATTCTTCTACCGTGTCATGTTCTAGAACTACATGTGGCTTGATTTTCATTCCCATGGGATACATAGTAGTTCCTGGATCTCATATCTTGTGTTGCTTCTCCATCTTTAACTCATCGTAGGGTTTTTCTTCCGTTGACAATATGATGTCTACTTGGGAATGGTTTTTTGAGTTTTATGTGGAAGAGGGTATCTTTGGACATCCTTTAAAAATGGGATATCAATCATTCATGCCACAAAAGACACCTTAGTACACCCACACCCTTTTCTCCATGCTCTATGACCTCAAACTAGATTAAACCCCTATAGTCTTATTTCTATGACCTTAAACTATTAGCATCCATTGTCCAAGTTGTATTTTATTAAACGAAAAAGGATGACTTCCTCATCACATGATGTTAAACTATAGCCTTACCTCATATAAAACTGGTTTCCCTCACATATAAGGTGTGAGATTCCAAATACCAACATCCTTAACACATAACATTAAACTATATCTTTACTCCATATGAATTCTAGATTCTTCATATGAAATGTATGGGATGAACAAAACCAACTTCTTTAGTGCACAATGTTAAACTTACATCTTTCCCTCTAAAAATAACATATGATACTTTATATAACCAATGTGAGTTGATTTTATTTCCTCACAAGAGAGGAAATTGCCCCTCCGGTGTCGGTCTCCTACATCACCATATTCCATAACTATATAAAGCTTGATTCACATTCCCATTGGATACACAGTGATGAATTTATCTCATATATTGGGTCTAACCCTACCATCAACTCATTTTGGGGTTCCCCCTTTTCAGGATAATCTTGATCCTTGCCTACGGACATGTTTATCCAATGCATTTGAGTGTATAATAGAATTGCTCCTAGGGAACTCAATATCCCCCTAAGACATTCCCCACTTCAAACTTTGTGATTATCACTTTCATTGATTTGGATAATCATCCACCTCTTGATATGAATGATCTTCTTAATGGAAATGGTACCTAACCAAACTATCTCACCTATCTTACAGGTCTGATTTCTGAATGGATCATCAATAATATATATTAGCTCTCATGTTTTGAACTTATTCAAAGATTGATAATGGATTTTTTCATCCTATCCTTGACTGGTGTGGGTGAAGAACCAAAGTTTTGAACAAGGTAAATATTTTCTCCTTATATGTCATTAATTCCCCATTTACAATCTGGGTCTTGAAAGTCATGATCTACCATAATAGGAATTCTTTAAGTCAGTCACTTTTTCCCCTTGTTGTGTTCTCTCATACAAAAAATGTGAACTCTATACTGCTATCTATTTTTCACTTCGAGCATGGGTCATGTGGGCTCAAGAGTTGGAATGAAGTTTTCCTTGACCATGGTTGAGATGAACGGATGCCCCTTGGG
Source organism: Viscum album (assembly GCA_963277665.1). Taxonomy (NCBI): domain Eukaryota; kingdom Viridiplantae; phylum Streptophyta; class Magnoliopsida; order Santalales; family Viscaceae; genus Viscum; species Viscum album. The sequence continues at coordinate 20,416,495 of OY728124.1, forward strand.
TTTGAACTCCAGGACATTGAACTAGGATAATAAAGTCCATGAATCATGAATTAAAACTATTTGAAAATAACCCTGGTAATTTTTCATGTGGCATTATGCCTTATTGGTCTTCAATTCATGTCGGGTCACTACTATGTCTTGTTATACATGTTCTTTTGAGAAATTCACTTGATGATTTAAACTGTACGACCTTAAAATCTGAGCCATAGGTCCAATACTCATGACCTAAAACCATGTGAATGTTTTATAAGGGATTTTCTATATGGAAATGCCTATAAGGATCCTCATTCATTCGAAGTTTCATATCCCATATCCCAAATGAATTCCTTTCAGACATGCAATCCATGGTCTAATAATCGCGACATTAATACTATATGAGACTCACTCTCGATTCTTTTTATTGTTGCATGGCCTCCTAGGATCACAATTACTTCTAGTTTTGAACCATCTAGTGTCCTAGGAACCTTTCTAGAATGACCCCCTATGGTCCATGAATTATGACCTTCACATATATGCAACACCATGGTCCAAGCTCTATGACCTTAAACTAGGAGTCTTAGTCTGGGCATTATGACCTTAAATTATTTTCATCCCCATGGCCTGACCATTATGATCCTAATATATTTTAAACTTCATAGTATGACTGGTGTTACCTTAAACTTTCAAATCCAAGATTCACAAATTTCAATCACATTGAAAATTTGTCTGGGTAACACGATAAAGAGTTAAAATTCCTCCACGAGGATGCTCCATGACTTGGGAGAAAATAAGGATATAAAAAGAAGGATGTACAAATCCTTGAGGGAACCACTATATGCCCCAAGAGAAACCTTTTTGTGATTGATGAACCCACCAAATCCTAGAATAGTTATATCCAAATTTTTATATCACTTTACCTCATGATAATCTCTTGGGGGTACCCTCATTATGTTACCTCATTATTCCCCTCATCATCCTATATGGGTGGGTATTACTCACATTAGTTCACATGTTCTATCCATACGATGCTAAAATGTTATATGAATGTACTAATCACATGATTTTACACTGTATGATGCATCTTCCTCCCTGTATAATGTTAACCTTGCATGTACATTATCCTCGCCATATGAAGTTGAACAATGTGTTCATATTCCTCTCTGAATGATGTTAAAAGGTGTGTACATCTTCCTCACTGTATGTTGTTAAAATACATGTCCATTGTCCTCATTTCATGATGTAAAAATACAAAGAATCTTATTACCTCTATAGAGAATCCACTTTTCCCCTTTAATGTCGGTCAGATACCACATCATTCATGTTCCTAAACTATCACTAAACATCTAAGACAAACACTCCCCTTGGAAGAAAATTATAACTTTTTCTCAGATTTATATACCCACCCAATGTGCTCAAATTCATGGTGGAATAGTTTTGAGATTGTTTCACTCCATTTTAACATTCCCCTGATTCATTTGCATACTTCACGCCTCCATGAACATGGATCCCCATTAACCTTTCATGTCTAGATTCCCAATAATGGTTACTAGCCACACTGGCTCACCTACCATCCTGGGAACATGCTCTAAAATACTTATAAATACATTTTGAGATTTTTCTCATGTTTCGAACATTATCAATGGTTGAACCTCATTTTTATGTCCCCATCCTATGAAAAATGACAGTGAAATATTTGTTTCGAATATGGTCAACATTCATCCTCTATCTTCATTCCACCCCTTCGTGCTCTAAATCATAGGTTTCTTGATTCATTATCCTTATCATAACCTTTTTTTATATTGAATTGAACTCCCTTAGTGTTACCCCACCCATTCACATTAAACACATTGGGAAAATAAGTTAGTTGTGAAGAGTTCCTTGTCCTCTAACTATATCATTTCTAGATGGGACACTCCTGGTGTTCAATAAAAAATATTTTGACTCTAATTGGTTGAATTTCATTTATAACTCTCATATAAATGATCAATATTCTATTTTACCCATGTTTCCCACACCAAGGAAGACTCATGTGGTATTAGGGATTAATTTTTGGTTGTCTATTCTATATGATCGAGATGTAAAAAAGAACACATTAAATAATATAGAAAGTTTAAATTTACAATTCCAAAAGTTTGGGAGGGTCATCCACATGTTGGATTATCTCTATTATTTCAAAAAAGAGTATATATGTCTAGGTCTCAACCCCATGTATTTAAACTTTGAGCCTATCTAGACTCTGTTTAGTAGCCTCAAGAGTCCAGTACTTCTCTTCCATATCCACTTCATCCTCCTCAGTAGTATGGTGGACATCTTCGACACTGATTCTCACCCAATACTGATTGTACTGACACTCATCCACCAAAAAATAAACCTCCATTAAATTATACTTATAATCCACCAATTGAGTCTCAATTGTGTGATAATACCTATCTAAGTTGTATTTATGGTCGTATGTTCTCATATCTTCCCTTCTAGGTGAGTAATCTCCTATTTATCTACTAAGAAAGCCTAAGGTCCCACAATCTTGTTATTGTTCCAGATGATGTTAGACTCCATCCACTCAGCATGTTCTTGTTCAATGAGAAATTACCAATCTAGTGCATGGATACTTCTAGAATCCATCTTTCCAGTCCCCAGTCGGAATAACCAATTTTAGAGAGATCCCACCTTTTATGGAAGATTGACTAGTGGAGTGTGAGTGAAGAAATTCCCCAAACTCATTTGCACCTTGAACTGGGTGACTTAGTTATCCCCAATAATATCTATTCTAGAATCATTAATTCCTTAATTGGCATAGTCTCATACTAATATAAGACTACAAAAATTTCAGTGTTCAGGTCATCTACTAAAAGATACTTAGGCGGACTGATCCATAAATATAGAAAAAATAAATCCTCTCTAGACCCTTAAACTATAATGGGAGCCCAAAATAAATCCTATGGAACCTCTGATCTAGGCTCATCCATGATTTCCCCCTCCACCATCTCCTTTTCTTTCATGATCTCGACCACCTTCTTTGAGGCCTCATCTCTTGCAACCATTGTCGATGTTATTTCCAATATAGGCATAGTCATCATAGCCTCCTTGGTAAACTCAGTTACCAATATGATTTCCACATCCTCCATAAATGATTTGAATCTAGAATCCACCTTTGGTGGCACTTTTATGGTAGTATTAGATTCCAAATCCTCATCTACCACCATTATCGATGGTGTAGACTCCTCTACCACCACTACTCTAGGCCCAAGCATCTTCACAGCCGGATAAGCTCCAAAAAGAGTTTAATAATACATTTAAAGTATATTTTTGGATTAACATGACATATAAAATTCAAAACACAAAGGAAAATATATAATGGGAAATGTTCTTACAAGAATGGTACAACCCAATAAGAAACTCATAAGGATTCATGGGCAGTCCCCCCGGTGATGGTGCTCCCCCAGTAGCTATCGCCTCAGTTACATGATCTACTTGAACTAGAGATTGCAAACCTATGATTGAAAAATCACAGAGAGTACCCACACTCACCTACTTAAGGGTTGAGGTCCCTCATCCTCTATTGAAGGTTCACCATGAACCTACCCGCCTTTGTGGTCACCGATTCCTTGACATTTAAAAAGGGGTTTAAGAAAAAATATTAGAGTTTAGATAATATCCTAGCCATACTTGATCAAAACAATTACCTAATTAACAACAATAATTTACTCTATAGGGGACTCCTGATAGGCATCCCTTCCCCAATACCCCTCTGGTCCATCACCCTCATCCACACTAATATCAATGGGTCCCACAAAAAGAACTAAAGTAGAATTAATTCCTAGGAACACCTTTACCCAGTCGATTAACGGGCATGATATGATATGAGAGTAGATAAATTATTATAACTCTACCATGTATTTCAACACCTCATCATAAGAAAATTATAAGACTACCATTGTTTGACCTAATCTTGGTGAAAAATATCCCCTCAGAGTGTAGATGGTTCCATATCCTGTGAAGAGAGGTGATTTGTTTGTGGATTTCCTAACTCTCCCAGGCATCAAGAAAAAATTGTCACTAGGAATATATGGGTGATGCATTATTTTCCCAAAAAACTAGATATATGCACATAGAACTAGATAAAAAGGCCATACATTATACTGAATATACTTACTTGAGAGTGTTATACCTATTATTTCTCACATCTCTTTAATTTTAAACTGTGTAGGACCATGAATAGTCTAATATTTAGTTGTTTCTCCACCTACTAGACTGACCCTTCCTCTGGGTGTGCCTCTCCCACTATTCACCCTCAGCCCCATGATTTTGGGAAACCTACTTTATCTTTGTACTGAGTGGCTCACCACCTTAGTATATTCTCTAGGTACGTTCTCTCTTAACTCAATGCATAATCATTCGTGAGACCATAATAAGTAGTTGGTGGTGGCAGCTCATTTCATCCCCTACCATCTTAATGTGAAAACATGCATGATATATTTGAGGATTGTGTTTTGGCGTTTGATATGTACCATAAATTATACATTCATGGTGATCCACTGGAGGCATATGAATTGAATTGCAAAATTATATAGGGCATATAGCTCATAAATCACCTTAGAGTCGACTCTGGGTTCCAATAACCCTCGTTGAATGGAAATGTTGTATGACTCCTAGATATTCCCCATGACATGATCGGTAATCATACCTTTGAGAAGGGGAAATAGGTGGAAAATGGGGCATTCCATCACCCCCAATCCTTTCTAGCACGTCAACCAAGCCCAGGTTGAGTGGATGACTCCCTGCGATGTTGAGGATCAATGGTCATAAATTTATACTAGGAGGGGAGATGGGGTTCATAGATTTGTTTTCACCCAAGTGTGTAGAAACCTAAATATATAGTAAATGGAAGGTCCCACACACATGGAGGGTGTTTTTCCTTGGCTAATGTGACATAACACCTTATACATCATTTCAATCACCAGCACCACTAGATTCATGTGATTCCCAATTACCAAAACTTCTACCAAGATGAAGGTACTCGACCACACCCTCATATGTGAAGACTGCACCAAGATCATCCACTAATAGATCATAATGAAAATTAATCCTACCATCCAAACCATGAGAGCCTTGGGTTTCATGTTTTATCTTAAAAACCTCCACTATCTTGACTCTATGATTATCAAATAAGAGTTATCCTTGACTCATTGAGTAACCTTTGGATGTTGTTGTGTCCTCCCAAGTAGTATGACCCTTGGTTCATTTAAAAATTACCTAAACCATTACTTAAAAGGGATATCCTTCATTCTCATATTTTGGCCATTCCCCTACACCAAACATATAAAAACCATTACTATGGTTGTAATCTTCTACTAATCCTCCAAAACATCCTCTATTGGGATGAATTTGTCCTACATGGACCCTTTGACCAGGATCCTATAAATCTAGTAGAGATCCCACAAGGTGATTCCAACAACCCCATGGTGTATTTGAAATGTGTTTGTCCTTGGTGACCACATTCTCAAAATCACTTAGATGATGTCCTAATGATGGTAGGCAAGGAATAATGAGGACAATGTCACCTCATAAATCTTGACCAACTTCATCACCACCTCAAACTCATGGCTAGACTAGAATTCCCAATATGCATAGGTCCATCCATCCATGAAGTTAATACCATACCATAGGTCCGAGCCTTATGCCCACCCTTAGATAGGGATCCATAATCCCTCATTGGGAATCATATTATACTAAGGAGGGGATGAATCTTCCTCCAACACATCTACGTTGACATTGTTCAGATGATTCCAAATGGTGTGCATAGTAAGGGACACGTGATCCTTCATAATCTGGCCTCCAACAGACCTGTACCACTGGTACTATCTAAGAGTACTCTTGAAAAAGTATGTGTTCTATTTCTGATCAAACCATACAATAGTATCCTCTTACACAATTGTAATTCCTGTTGATCCTTAGTCAATAATGTGGTGAGTTGTTTGTGATTTTACTTGGTCTAGAAGGTTTCCACCCACCTCTAGTCATCAATCATCAGGATCTTCAACACCTTCAGTGTCCATTTTAACCAATACTTATAATATTTTTCTGACTAGTTCAAGATTTATTATTCATAAAGGTCCAGTTTATGAAATTTTTTAGGCTCATGAAAGTATTCTCATAAATATGCAGTTCTTGGAAAAGGGTAGTTTCATGATGAGTGAGGATCATGATCAAGAAAAGCTCATTAATAACTTGAGTTTTTTTTTTGAAAATAAAGCACTGACATATCTTTCATTAAAATATCATGGTCCCAGCAGGGACCCTCACCCCTTTATATTTGTGCATGATCAGAACATGTTTTGTGAGTAGGGCTAGATGATCACCATTTTTTGGATTTTTACCTTATAATCCAACCCTCCTTTTCTTAAATAGATAAAATTATGATGTGGATAATTTTTATGCCAAAATACACATTTAATGAGGGAAATTGAGGAATGGAAGTCTAGTTTGAAGAAAAATTGAGCTAATATGGCTCAAAATATACTTAAGGTGATAAATTAATGAAGGTCTAAACCTTTATGAATGGTCATAACTCACAAAAGTATCCAGGTGTATGAAAATTGAGGTAGTAACCTCTAACAAGTATAACATCTATTTTCGAAATTCTATAGCTGCATGAATCTTGAGGCAGTATCCCCGATGCAGTGTAACTCTAGATTTCAGATGTCCACTTCCGTATGAATTTTGAGGAAAAATTCTTCTTATTGAGTATTCCAAGTTCATATAACCCTTCACGAAGCTCATAATCATCCATATAGGCCTCTATATTTCATTAAAATGATTCCCTTTCCTTTTTTGGGCCTATAAATACCTCCTCGTGTTTTAATTTTAAGAGGATTTGACCTTTTAGCTTCAGAAAAAACCTCTTCAATCATAAAACTCAGAAGATTCCTGAGAAAGATAGGAGATGGGTTTCTAATGGTATCCATATTTCATGAAACCACCTCCCATGGGTTTTTGAGAACCCCAACCCATTATGTATATGCCTTTTCTGAAGGTCCATGGCCTATAATAATAAATCCCTTTGTGGCTCTTTGAGTCTTGTGAGATACTTATCTTTCACACAACCAAGCCCATAAGAACCAAGGCTTCACTTCAAGGCAGGGTCACCATGTTTCAAAAACCATATCCTTGTGTGAGAACCCTAAAATTTGAAAGGCCCCTATCTTTTTTGAAACCCCAACAATCACAATACCCATACTACAAGCCTCCCCATGGTGCTTCCTTTTAGAACTTAACCATTCATGAAACCGGGGTGACCAATGCCCCCATACCAATCTAGGACAGGTTCAACCTCACCCCAAATATCTATGAGACTCTTACCACTAACCCTTATGTTTTCCTACGTTTCTTTAAGTCCATCCTAGGCCCTTACAAAACCATTTTATCCTAAGCATAGGTACCCTAATGCCTCTTACCCCTAATAATATTCACTTTAATTTAGAGCCTCCAAATTTCCACTCCTCTATGGTAGTGTCCATGCCATGCCCCCCCAAAGGAACATGAGAAATAGACATTTAAGTCCTAAATGTGGAATCACTAAGGGAATCGTCTTACCTATCTCGGTAGAGAGTCCTTTTCCTAGATCATCCTTTCACCTTGACACAATTCCCCTCAAGGTATATCCCCATCCACATCAAAACAATATCGAATAAAAATTCAATGCCCCATGTCTTAGTCGTATGACATTAAGCAACACAACAACATCCTCATCACATAATGTTAAAACTTATCCTTAACTTGTGTGATGATTGTGCAATGCCCCATGTATTATTATCATGGGATGACAATACTCTCATTCTGTGGGAAATCACCCCTTTACCATCACCCTCAGGTAGCCCATATGAAATGAGAGTCAAACAAGAATATTAATCCTCTCAAGTAATAAAATAAATGCTATTAAAGGCCATGAAAAAACCTGATATTTCCAGAGTAAGTGATTACATGGAGGAGTAAATTATTTATCTTTTTTCAAAGAAATTAAAATTAGGAAAATTGATATTTGATGGTAATATTTTGTTGGCTTTTTTTTGGTGTGGTAAAGTAGGGAATATTTCCTCTCTATGCCCAAGGAGATTTGATGATGTAGAAAGTGAAGCATAAATCCTGAAGAAGACTCATAAGAGGTTCTATAACAATGGTTTCATAAAATTAGGAAAGCAATTTTAGATAAATAACTTTGTCTACAATTAATAATAATATGATAATGAACTTTTAGAAGAAGTATAACAAGATTTTAAATATAAACCCAATGCATACATGATGGCCACATTTGAAAAGGCGGAACCTAAAAAACATGAAGATAATCAGTTTCTTGGTGTTTTTGATCTCAAGGTGGAACTTGAGGGTGATATTGATAAGATTGAAAAAAATAGAAATAAAATGATGAAAACTATACTAAAATGTTCATTAGATTATGTTGATAAACTTGAAGTAGAACTTGATCATACAGAAGGAGAGGTAACAGAACATGTAATAACTCTTAAAATCTCAGAAGAGGTCATGGAATTTAAACTCAATATTGAATTTTAGGAAAAAATTACTCAATTAGAATACATAAATACTGGAGTAAAATGACAATAGAGATGATGGAATTGAAGAATAATTTTTTACTAAAAAGAGTAAACTAGAAACAAAATCAAAATCAAGGGAAATAAATAAAAAAATTACAGTTTGTAAGATTTTCAGATGTCGAGCTACTAGAAAGAGATAAACGTGGTTCTGAAGGAGTAGAGAAGGCCTTAAATAATAATAGATCCACAATTATAGGAAAAAATTTGAATTTACTACATTGCAGAAACATAAAAGGATATAAATGGGATGATCCAAAATAAAGGGAAGCATATATTTGGTCATATCACAAAGGCAGATGATGTACTGACAAAGAAAGCTTTAAATAAAATATAAAAGAGAGATAAAAATTATCCTCAAGTATCCAGAGAGGATTTCTAGTCAAATACCTTTACTAAATAAGGGTACATAAGGGGGAATGGAAGTGAGAATACATTTCCTCTAATGAAATGTTAATTTTGTGGTAATCTAGGTTATACTATATCTTACTGTGAAGAGGCGAGGAGCTATATGAATGGGGAAGCGCCTAGAAATCAATAAAAGAGAATCAGTATATATACTAACTCATATTGAATAAATTGTTTATATAGATATTTTTTCATTATAAAATGTATGGCTATAAATATATTCATTAAAAGATAAGGAAATGCAGGAATAATACCTACAAATCTTAAATACAAGTCATTACATACCAAGCAAGAGGATTTATGTTTGAAAATAAGTACTCTAATATAGATGAATAATATGAGAATGATGAAAACATATTGAAAAGTTATTTTAAAGGAAATATTTATAATCCACCCAATTAAGTATCTCATGGAAGTAAAAGAAAAATATTGATAAATAAAACCTTATAGGAATAGATCCCAAAGATATGAAGAAAATTAACACCTGTATTCTTAATAGAAGATTCTCATCCCACGTGACAAAAAATATATATATTTTGAATAATGTTATGAAAGGGGCTAATGGAATTATGAGATTCAAAAATTATAATGATTTAATGATCAATGGAAGGGGGATTACAGAGCTAGAAAATTATGAGTTGAGGAAAACTGAATTTTTTTTATGTAGAGGGTTTGAATCAAAATCTCCAGAGTGTGAGTCAACTATATGAATCTGGATGGATAGTGACATTTAATCAGAATGGGTTCACTATCAAAGTAAATAAAGGTAATTCTCTCATGAAAGGATTCAAAACAAATGGAAATTTATACTAGGTTGGTAGTAAAAAGAACACATGTTACTTAATAGTTCAAGAATAAAATAACTTGTGGAATTGGAGGTTGGATCAAATTAACCAAAAGAGCATGGAACATATATCTAAGATTCCAATTGTTCTTGAAATTCCCAATATGAATCATGATTAATAAAGTACATATGATGCATGCATGTGAGGGAAGATATTTTAGAGTTCTTATTAGATGTAGAAAAGAAGGACATCAAATCTACTTGATATCATTGACACATACATATTTGGTCAAAATTATTTGGATGGAATATATAGAGAGAGGTACTTCATTCATTTTATTTATGACTATAGAGGAATGATGTGTTTGTTGTTTATGTAAAGGAAACAACACATTCTTGATTTCATGAATTGATATCATTAAAGAGATGATAATGAAATTGGAAACAAAATAAAGATTCTACAAAATGAATCTTGAGGAGAATAAACATCCATTGAATTTTAAAATAACCTAAAAAACATGGGATAAATCATGAGGTTTCTTCAGTGAGAACCCTAAAAAATGGGGTTTATGAACACATAAATTAAAACTATGACAATATGTATAGAATTATTCTGATTGAGAGTTTTGTTTCCCATTATTACTAGAAATAGTTGGTTCAAGTATCTACACAAAAAATATCAAAGAGGGATTTTCATAGGAGAAAATAGGACACCATATGAGACATGGTATGGAAAGAAACCCTATCTAAAATATTTTTTGTGTTTTTGGAAGTAAATTTTTCATTCAAAAAAAATTAAAAAGCAAGGAAATTATGGTTATGCTTTAGATGAGTGAATATTCCTTGTATATTTTATGAATAGTAAATACTATAAATATTACAATAATTTTATTAGAATTATTTTGGAAATAAAATATGTCAAAATTATTGATGATAACACTATAAAGGCCTCTAGTAGATAACATGTTTATATGATTGAACATGAAGAAGAAAGTGGGAAAGGGACAGATGTAAATTTAGAAATAAAAAATCTTTCAAAACATCCAGGTCACACAAAAATATGATGATTTAGATGAAGAATCAGAAGAGAAACCATTGGTAAGAAATCATTATCATAAAATCATAGTAGAAATAGAAGAGAAGAAATTGATCATTCCAAAATCATTGGGGATTAGATCGTGCCTGCATATACAAGGGGAGTGAAGAATAAAAAAAAATACACCTTCCTATTAATTGTAGAACCATCCTCGTTTGAATAAGTAGTAAAGGGTAAATCATGGGTTAAGTCCATGAATGATGAAATATATCACATTGATATGAACCAAACATGGGGTCTTATTAAGATACCCAAAATCACAAAGTGATTGGAACAAATTGAATTTTATTAAAATAATTGTTGAGAATGGAAATGTGATCAGAAACAAGGCATTATTGGTGTGTAAAGGATATGCACATATTTAATGCATAGATGTCGAAGAAATTATTTATCTAGTATAAAGAATAGAGTCGGTTAGGCTTTTCCTTTCCATGGTAATTCAAAGAGAGTGAAAAGTTTATCAGATGGATGTCAAAATGGAATTCTTGAAAGGATTTCTTGAAGAAGAAGACTGCATTGACCAAATAATGGGATTTCTGATTATAAATGACAAGAATAAGGTTTTTATATTAAAAAAACTATCTATGATCTGAAGTAAGAACTAAAATAATTTTATTATCGACTGTATTATTATCTAAAGCAACTTTAATTTAAAAGAGGAGGTTTCAAGCATAATCTCTATGTGAAGAATTATTAAAGAATAAATTTACGGTGCTTGTGTTTTTGGATGATATTATTTTTTTCATAAGAAAGTTGGGATTAGTGGAATAATTTTCTAATCATAAGAAATATAAATTTGAAATGTCTATGATTGGTGAACTCACATACTTTTTGGGGATGTAGGTGGTGTAAAAGAAGAATTACACCATTATTTCTTAGGGAAAATATACAAGAGAGATACTAAAGAAATTTAACATGCATGACTCCAAACCAATTTCGAATCCAACTATGGTTTGCACAATAATTGTAAAGTATAAGGATGATGGATATGTGGATACTAACTTGTATACAAGAATCATTGGATGCTTATCATACTTGACAATGACATGGCCATATACTATGTTTGCAGTATGCTCAACTTCTCACTTTCAATGTAATCTGAAGGAAGATCGTTTGGAACTAGTTAAAATAATCATGAGGTATATTCAAGGTACTCTCAATTTCATCTTATAATTTTCAGCAAGAAGAGATAATGAATTATGAACATTTTTTTATGATGACTGTTCTAGAGATGTGGTGGATATAAATTCCATAAGTGGTGTAGAATACTTTTTTTTTCAAAAAATATGTGAGTTGGTTGAGAAAGAAACAAGAAATCACTCTCTTAGTATGGTTGAAGTAGATTATATATCTTCTAAAAATGTAGACATTTAGCCATTGTGGATGAATAAACAACTGCATGTTATAAGTTATGAGGTGGAACAACCAATGGTGATTAATTGTGATAATTAGAGGGCGATTGATCTTACGAAGAATCATATTGAGAACTCTTTTACCAAAAATATTGAGATCATATATCACTTCATCAAATAGAAATTTAAATAATGTTTGATTCAAATGGAACATTTGAAACTAATAACAATGTAGTTGGCATTATTACTATGTCATTGGTAGCACATATTTTCAAGAAAAATTTATTTTAACTCGGTGTTCAGATACCTCCCAATGCATAAGGATGTTACCTCTATTCCCTTGTCCCCATTTGTGATAACTGTTATAATATGTTTATGAAATATTTATTGATTTATGAGTGAGATATGATCTAGTGGGAGTTTATTTGAGAACTAAGTATAACTAAAGATTAATTGGGTGTATTTTAAATGGGGGATAAAGTGAAATTCAATGAGTGATTGGTTTCATTAATAGATTTGTTGCAGGACATGTCGATGGTATATGGAGGCACAAAATTATCTTTTTTCACTTTTTTTTCAACACCATGATTTGTTCAGGTAGACTTAGAGTGATGTATGAGTTATTTCATACTCGTTCAAGGATGGTTTTTCTATTTAAATTTTCTACATATTTCCAACAAACCCAAAGGGGGAGATTGTTGGAACCAATTCTCTTTATAGTAGGATATGAGGTTTATTTTTTGTTTGTTATAAATCCACTATATGGTTGACTAGAGAGTTTTCAAGTAAAGTGATCATATAGTGTATATGGATTCACTATTGATGGGGGGATCTTTTCCCAGTGTTTGAAAAAAATTGGTGCTAACATATAGAGGAACGAAAAAGCTTCAAGAAACGTAGATTTCTAGTACTGTATCTTTATAAATATGGTAACAAAATATATTTTGTGAAGACATGGTTTTAAAAAGGATGGGTTCTCATAAATATACGGATCTTCTTCAAGGTATCTATTTTCATGAAGTTGTGTATCATCACAAACACATGATGTAAATAAGGTTTTTAATGTGATTTTGAGAATATTTATAAATGGGTTAAATTTCCCTAGATATTTATGAATTAATGATCTTTGTGAACATGTTTTTAGAGGATTCAATAAATAGATATAAGGATATTTGGAACTTTTTAAAGGGATAATCCTAGAAATAGGTGGACACACCCACTTAATTTGATATGAATATTTTATGGGAAAGTGATGAATTTCTCTAAATTAACAGAGGAAAGGAGATACATGAATCATGAATCCTTTGAGATCCTGAGCATAACAAACTGATTGGTTAATTAAAAACTTATTTCAATGATTCTATGTTATGTTAGTTTCTCAAATATTGGGAGTTTTGAGAAGACTTAGGGTTATGTGAATGTTGTGATCTTTGTGAAGGCAATGAGCTCCACAAAGGCTGTGAGATTTGTGAAGGAAGGTATTTTTATGAATGTGTGTGGGTTCATGAGTGCAATAATTTCATTGGAAAATTAATGGAGTTTCATGAAGGCTAAGGGATATTTTAATAGTAGTGTTGAACATCTGTTTTAGGTTAATAGTGATTTCATGTGACATAACTTAGGACACTAGAGCAAGAAAAGTATCATGATATTCGGGGACAAAGAATTAAATTACAATATACTAAAGTGACCTAGAAGTCATTAAACTAAGTAAGACGTCACCCAAAGTAGTGATAAATGGTGAGTTTATGTAAGTGTTCTAGGGGAGGTAATGTTTTTTCCTAAAATCATGAAAAGGCAGTGTGATTAGAACAAAATTAATGTGACTAAACTTCTGTTTTCTATAATAAATAGTGAAGCTTAGTGGATTTAGGTATGACCAACGCACTATCTATGTATGATCTATGAACATTCCATCAGCTATAAAATAAGTAAAACTAATGTGTCATCTCTCTCTATATACAAAAATTTAATTATTGAATGATTTCATCAGATAGGTTTAACAAGTTCATACCAATTTGGGAACAAGATCTGTCACTTTTAAAGAAAAACTTGACACAATGATTCACTCATCCAATCTTAGGGTGTTCTGGGGTCCTATTAGATGTGATGTGATGTTATATATAGGATATTAGAGTTCCAAGACATATGATGTTGGGGGTGTGAGTGGGTAAAAATAGTGGTAAAGTTTTACGGGGTACCCTTTATTGATATGCTTCATATTATTTTATTATTATTAGGTGAATTATTTTGCAAGTGTACCTTATTAAGGAAGGAATAGGATAATTGACCTATTTCGGTGCTATTGGTTTGTTTGTTTTATCATGGGTTCATTAGTATTCTATTTTCACATGTTCATGGTAGAAATTATTATATTCCTACTCATTATACTTATATGATCACCCTATATATAAAATATGTTTTCATGTTTCTGAGTGTAAATCATTGGTCGTTCCATACATTTCAATCTTGTGCATTAGAGTTTTTGTTGTGTCATTTCCTTGACTTCTTCTTTTGTATATTTATTTGGATGTATTTATCTATGTCTATTTTATTTATACACTCATTATTGGATGGTTTTGGTTTAATTTTTATATCCTTTCATGGAGTTTCTCACTATTGATTCGTCCCTTATCCCGATCTAATTATTATAAAGGGTAATGTCTCCCATTTTTGATATTATTATACCCATGGTGCTAGTTGTAATCCTAGAGCCTTCAGAAGTCAGGACTTGTGGGGTCATTTTCTCCCTTCCTTCATTGAAAGTTAATGAGGGGTACCTTTGGAGGGAGGGGGTTTTGACATAGTGGTACCAGGTGTGATATTTGATGGAAAACATTGAGTTTGGAGTAAAAACAATGATTATTTAATGGGTTGTTATAGAGATAGTATATTTTGATCCTGGTTTTTGACATAGTATAGGAAATGCTAGCTAGAAAACTTGATTTTAGTTCCCCACATGATCTAACACAAGGACTTTGAGCCAACCAAACAACCAAGTGAGGCGATTCTACTTTCAAGGTAGAGACCTAGGAGAGGTACATAAATAATAATTGATTTGTTTTCTTGTTTGAATTAGATGGTTTAGATTCTAGGAAGATAAAATTAATTTAATAAGTCCTAATAAAATTTCATACTATTGAGATTAGTAAACCAGTGTTTCCAATTAAGCTATACATCGTGGTCAGCGTCAATATATGGTTAAGTTAGTATAGTTTTAATAGGATGATTTAGTTTATCTCTATATTATGAAACTAGTTAGGGAGGATGATCAATATATAAAACCTTTATGAACCTTTTAGTAGAAGGTTTTTGTAAATAATTTGGGTAGTGTTTCTAATTTGGAAATGGAGGGTAAGTTGGAGGATCTCCATATCGCTTTTGGTTTGATCTGAGGACCATTAGAGTAATGGGTCCCGTTGGTAGTTAGTTGATGTGGTGGGATTCATGTAAATCATGGATGTTGTATTTGGTTGAGCTAGTGGAGGAATATGTATCATGGGTCAGCTTTTATAGTAGTTCTGAATAGAGCCCATATCATCTTTCAGGAAGGTAATGATGTGGAAGAAGCTTTCCTCCCTTCAGTAGTATATTATGTATGTGTAGAATATAAAAATTAGGTTCAGTGACCTTTTATATTTTCCCTGAATAATTTTCATAATGAGGAGTCCCAAGAAAAACATCTTTAGGAGGAACTCCATCCTTCTATATAGAATACAGTTCTTCCTTTTATATTGACAATATATCTAGATATTTAAAATAGTGTAGTGGTGAATGATATTATACACTCATGAGTAGTTTTACCCTGAGGGGGTAACTAACAGAGTTCCTTAAGAAGAAGATATAACAGTGGATGGTCTCAGGCACCAGGGCCTTCAAGGTTACAAACAGCAGGGATTTGGCCTCAACAGTTTCTTTTCCATCCTTCTAGGGATATTGGTTTTCATGATTATCATGGGGACTCAGGACATAATTTTTTTCTTAGGCTTTTATTCCCATCATCAGGATAACATCCACATAGTTCTTCGAGCTCAATATAGAGGAGGTGTATAGATTCTGTATCATCCTTAGTATAATCTTCTAATGAGACTGTTTCCGAAACAAGGATTACAAGCTTATGCTCCATAGGGAGGGAATGGAGTAGGTAGTGTCCAACCTCAAGATATTACTCTTGTTTAGGGACCTTGACATTTGTGTGGTAATGGAGGTTTTTTTAATCATTGAGGTATAGGATATGGGTGTGTTCAGTTCCATTCAATGGAGGTGGTATCACTAGAAGAGATAATGATCATTAGAGGTATGATTAGCTTGTCTTTTACACTTGTTTGTGCCGTATTTAATTTAGGTTCTTCACAATCCTTATTTATAACTACTCTATTCTATGCTTAGGGATTATTAAATTAGAGTCTTACCATTCCCCTAGTGTTAACGTTTCAAGTTAGAGGTAAGATTAACTTATTTTTTTGTGTGTTGAGGGTGTAGACTAATAATGGGGCCACATCACTACAATGAGGATCTTTATTTATTATGATGAAGTCATACAATTTCATTCTTAAAATCAACTGGTTATACTCTCTGTGTTATATTATTGAATTCTTATAGAGGAGATTTTTTGTCCTCATATGTGGATGGTTAGGGTGCAGTTTTTATTAGTGGGAAGAGTTACATGGTAGGACGTAGATGTGTAGAGTCCCTTATTTCGTTTTTAGCAGAGTTTTTTGTGGAATCATTAGACGGGGATATAGAGGAGGTAGCAATGGTTGTCAAGGTGTATCGAGATGTTTTTCTAGAGAATGTTATCACTTTACCCACTTGATGAAATGTTGAGTTCGAAACATAGTGATTCACCTATTTTGATGGTTCATTATTGATTGGATCCTTATGAGTTATGGGAATCAAGGATTAAAATAGATGATATGATGAAGAAGGGTTTCATCTAGTCTATTGTGTTTCGATGGGGTACTCTATTTTGATTTATAAGAAGGCAGACAGTAGTTTTAGGTTGTGTATAGACTACCAAAGGTTTAATTAGTTAACATTCAATAATTATTAACCTTTTGTAAGGATATAATATCTTTTTGAGTTGCTGAGATAGGAAGGTTGGTTTTTTATGATCAATCTATCATCAAGATATCTCCAGTTGAGGGTGAATGAGGATGATGTCTATAAATCTTCCTTTATATAATGGTATGGGATCTTTGTGTTTTTTTCATGTCATTTGGTGTCACAAATTCACTATCTGTGTTCATGGGGATCATTCACTCTGTTTTCCATGAATTCATAGACCGGTTTAGTATTGTTTTCATCAATGTCATTTTTAACTACAAGAAGTCATAGAGGGATCTTGTTGATCAACTCAAATATGGATTATAAGTTCTTTGACACAACCATATACATTGAAAGTTGTCCAAGTGTTAGTTTTGGTAATGATAGGTTCATTTCCTTGGGCATGTGGTGTCCCAACATTGTGTGGTTATGGAACCATCCAAGGTCAAGGTTGTTGTTTCATGGAAAACACCCAAGAGTTTGGTCGAGGATTATATTTTACTTGGTCTTACTGGCTATTATCAGAGTTTCATGTCATATTTTTTACATATTGGGGCCATGTTGATAAATTTGACTATTAAAGACTACAATTTTATCTGGGATGATCAGTGTTAAGAATCATTTAATTTCCTAAAGTGGAGATTAAGCAGTTCTCTGGTGCTTTCATTTCCAAACAAGGGTGTCATGTTTGAGGTTTTTTGTGATGCATTATATCTAGTATTAGGGTGTGTTTTGATGAATCATAAGGTTTTGATATCTTATGGGTTTAGGCAGTTACACTCCCATGAGTAAAATTATTCCACCCATGATATGGAGCTAACAATGGTTACGTTTTTTCTAAAATTGTTCTGACATTACCTCATTGGGGAGCGCCATGTATTCATCAAAAATCACAAAATATTGAGGTATATTTTTTTTTGGTGTGATATGGTTTTTTTAAATGGATGTGGATAGATTTTCTTTAGGGTTATTACTTTGAGATCTCTTATACCTCAGGTAATTGAAATGTTTTGGTTGATGATTTGAGGAGGAATTATTTAAAGGATGATTTTCGGGATTCCTAAGATGTTTTGAGGATGATAGACGATTTGTAAACCCTATGAATTTCTTCTAAGGTTGTTCATTATGGAGGTTGATTTTTTAAATGAAAGTTCAGTATTATCTTATATTGAAGGTGGAGGAGTCTCTGAGTGGATACTGAGATCCATAGGTGATGCATGATCATGTTTTCCATGGTTATTATTTAGAGGGATGGTCTGAGGATGATCAAAATCAGATTTTGTTTTAAGGGAGGGAGTTTGTTCAAGCAGTGATACGTGAGGGGTTCCTTCATGAGTTTCACAGCTCACCTTTTGATGTATGCCCCAGAGTGTCTATGATATACCATAGCATAAGGATTCATTTTTTTTGTCCTATGATAAAATGGGTGGTGGAAGAGTTTGTGATTCGATACTTGGTTTCTCAGTAGGTAATGGATGAGCATCGTGTACCTAATGGTTTAATGTTTCCCTTAAATTTTCTAGAGTGTAAATGTGTTGAAATATCAATAGAATTCATTAAAGGGTTATAGTGAGATTAGGGAGGGTATGATGTACTCTGGGTCATTGTGGATCGACTGATGAAATTGGCTCACCTCCTAGATATCAAGGAGTTGGTACTCATGGATTTCATGGAAAGGGGGTATGTGGATGAGGTTTTTTGGTTTTATGGGGCTCCAAAATAAATAGTATCATGTTGGGATGCTTGTTTAACCTCATGGTTTAATATGAGATTATATCATGCATTTGGAACTCTATTACACATGAGTACTACATTATTCCCTCAAACAAAAGGGTAGATATTGTAGAATACCTAGACACAGAAGGATATTTTGTGGTCATGGATCTTGGATTTTAGTGGATCTTGTAAAAAACACTTTCCTTGGGTTGAGTTTTATTATAATATCTTATATCACTCATCCATTAACATGGCCTCGTTTGATGATTTTTAAAGGCGATCATTTTTTTCTCCATTGTATTGTGACAAGTTTGGGGAGTCATCATTTCTCGGTCCTATTGTGGGTTAGATCACAATAAAGAAGGTCAATATTTTTAATAATTGGATCAAGGAAGTACAATACTGGAATAAGTCTTATGCTAATTATCGGAGAACGCTCTTGGATATTGAGGATGAGGAAAACTTGCTCATAAAGGTTTCCCCTCAATATGGGAAGTAGATTTTTGATAGGGGAATAATATCTCACCTTGGTTTATTGGACCTGTCGAGGTGTTGGGGCACATTGGATATGTGTATTATCAATTAGTACTACTTTACCAATAGGACCATATCCACAGTGGCTTCCACATCTCCTTGATATATTAGAATCTTCTTGATGAATCACATGTCATTTCAGGGGGATATATATATATATATATTGGATGATGGCCAATTGTGATACTGGATAATTGGTAGAATGTGATTTGTGGAAGGAACACTTCTTTGTTTTGTGTGTTTTGGAGGTATGGTGGCCTCGAGGAGAGTATTTGGGAGCTTGATACTTATATGTGTTTCAATTACATAGATTTGTTTTGAGTGTTTACTAACTCTATTTTTCTTTGATGATGTGATGTATGGATCTTGGTGATTTATGATATTTCTTTTTTTCTTCAATGATGTGGTGTGTTATTAAAGCTTTAAGTATATCGCTAGTGTAAAATTAGATTCCTAATCAAGATGAATTATAATTTGAAATAACTAAAATTATGTAGGAAATTTAGTTCCGCCCAAATGGGATAATATCATTACATAAGAGATGGGATTCCTTGATTTTTCATCTTGACCCTCTATTATGAAGTTCTTGTGGAAATTTTCAGTAAAGGTCTTATAGAGGTTTAGACAATTGGGTGGATGTTTATGTGTAAAGTAGTTAGTTTTTTGATAGTATAAATTATGTGGGGGTGTGGTTATGTGAAATGTTTGGCGAGTTTGGATGGTTGTTGTGTTCTATTGTAATGATATCCTAGAGAGGAAAATCTTGGGATGGTTGTTTGGAACTCTTTCACTTTTAGTTCTAGGTTAGTTTTGATTCTAAAGGGTGAGAATTTTTTGAGAGGTATCTGATGCAACAGATTGAAACTTATGTCATGTTACATTTTGGAGAATATGGGGGTGAAGAGTTCAATGGATGTTTAGAGGAGTTTGGTTAGAAAAAGGAGGATTTGGCTGAAAATCACTAGGTAGTTGAAGTTTTGAGCTTGGGTTTTCACTCCAAGTGTGGCATGTATGGCGTAGATAGGTCGAATATGGTGTAGGATGATCGAGGAAGGTGTTTTGGAAGATAAATTCAATTTTTTCATAATTTTTGTATGAAGGGAGGTTGGAGCATTGTGATGAGTGTTTTCCAGGAGGCTATAGTGTGGAGTTGGGGGTTTTGGAGTTTCCTTCC
Organism: Viscum album; assembly: GCA_963277665.1. Lineage (NCBI taxonomy): Eukaryota > Viridiplantae > Streptophyta > Magnoliopsida > Santalales > Viscaceae > Viscum > Viscum album. Next base: position 20,437,190 of record OY728124.1, read on the forward strand.
TTTTAGTTGTTGGAGGTATGGAGCATAGTAGTGTGGGTAGTTCCATTGTGTTCCATAGTTTATAGGATCTATGACATGAAAATATCTACATATCTTGGAGTCATGTTTAACCACCATGGTTGCAGTGTATTCCTCCACACTACATCATAGTCCATTAGTTTTTACCTCCCTAACATGGTCCTAGAGGCTATATCTTGGTCCTATATTTTATAGAGTGGGTATAAATTCTTATAGACCCTTATATGTTATTACATATACAAACATTATCTCATTCATTGGGAATTCCAATGAATCATTTCATCCTCAAATTTTTGTCTTTAAACCCTAAAAATTTATATTCAATCCATGGTGGTTAAGGTGAGTTCCCCTTTTTTCCACCTCCATACTTAGTCCATTTATTCACCTAGGAATAGAGATTACAAGGTAAATAATTGGTTATTGGTGTTACTTTGGTAAGTGGATGATGGGTTTTTGTGTTTTATTACGGTGGATGTTACCTCCTTCATCATGGTGCTTATTGATTATCTCCCCCTCTTTATCCAAACATAGACAATGTAACAGAAGTTATTATTTTTGGTAGGGTATCCTTCATTTTTAATTTAGTTGCATCATGTGGGAGGGTTAATAATATTTTATCTATTGGGAATATAATTTTCATCATCTTAATTAAAGATATTTTTGAAAATTTAATTTAAAATTAAGAGGAGTTGAATCTCATGGTATTAAAAATTTTGATATTATTTTGATATAGTGGTTGAACAGTCTTTACACCTTTCTAAAGATTTTTGTCTTTGGGGTATTTTTTGTGATATAGTTTTTTTGATTATAGAAACCGTATAATGTGTTGTTTTTCATCTCATGAAATTTAAATTAGATGATCCCTTATATTTTTTAATGAAATGGTTTCCCCTAGAATTATGGATTGTGTGAGAATTCCCCAAAAATAAATAAGTGAAGGTGATGAAAACCTATTTTTTCTAAATCTAAAACATATGTGAATGATGTGAAACATGTTTTTATGTGTGTGGTTTTGATATGTGGTGGATGCGATGGTATGTGGTGGTGATATGTTTTTTTGATGTGGGGTGATGATGTGGTGATAAGTGTATGTGGTAAATGGTGGTTGTGATGTGAGAAAGTTATGATGATGAGGTGGCCATAGCAATAAAATGTTGGTAGTGTAGGATGGTCAGAATGGGGATGATGGGTTGTTTGTTTTTACAATGTTTTTTGTTGTGATAGTTTCCCTAGTAGTATCAGGAAAAATTAATTAATAATGAATGGACATGGACTGGGTTGAGATGGATAACACATATTGAATTAAAGTGGAAAGTGTGTATTAGATGTTTGTTTCTAAATGTGAATTAGAGAGGTATAAATTATGAAATTAATGGGATATAAAATGAATGTATTTAAGGAATGATTTTATTTGGTAATGGGAAATTTGTAAATTGATATAAATTGAGAAATAATATCATATGTGTCATATGGATTTTTTTGGTGATGTGTATTTAGTGGTGGTTGCAAAAGTGGTGGTGTTATGATGTTGGCTATTAATGTTGTGAGTCAGTTACTTACTCCGTTTTGAACACAAAATTTGTGCTTGTGTGTGGCTATATATATGTACCTTGTATATTCACTATGATTTCTATTTTTACCCCACCCATGTTGATCACTCTTTCATGAAAACCAATTATTTTGGGGGGTTTCCCCAATATCTTGATGGTGAGGATAAATGAATGGTTACCCATTATTAATAACTCTCTCTTCTATGAGAGTTAGGTGTAAAAAATATGTGATGGATGAAATTAAAAATTGAAATCAAGGAGGTTGTTTGATGGGATGATGAGATAGATTATGTTGAGGGTCATGCATGGCATGAGGAGGGCATGTGGTCTATGTCCTTCATGTTGAAGATACCCTATTATCCTGGTTGTGGCTATGATGTGATGCAATGGCCCAAGTTTCAATGGGTGAGATGTAATGTTGTGTGATTTCATGGCCTAGTTTTCTTTGAATGAGATGTGTTGTGATGGCCTAGGTGCCTGTGGTAAAATTTTTATTTGATGTTATATGAAGGAAATGGGATCTCTAAGACGTATGTTGGGGTTTCAAAGATATACCTTAGTGGGAAAGCGTTGTGGGTACAATTTATCGATATGATTCATATTATGTTATTATTATTGGGTGTGTTATTTGGTGAGTGTGACTTGGAGAGGAAGCAATTAGATAGTTTAATTGTTTAGGTGTTTTTGGTTCTGATGTTTTCTCATAGATTAATTAATATGATCTTTTCACATGTGCATGGAATACGTTGGTATGTTACTACTAAGTATACTTCTATTCTCACCCTATGTATATAAAAAATATTTATAGTTTTGTGGGAGGACATAATAGACCATACAAGACATTTATAGACAGAGATTTAGATCTTTTGTTGTGTCACTACCTTATTTTTTATTTTGTGTATTTATTTAGAGACTTTTATCTATATCTGTTTTATTCATATAAGAATTATTGGATGGTTTTTATTTTCTTTTTATATCATGTCATGGAGTTACTCATGGTTTATTATTCATATCACTTGAAAATATTTTTATATTGGGTAATGCCTCCCATTTTTGATATTTTTATATCCTCAGTGTTTGTGATAGACCTTGGGGCTACCAGATGTGGGACTTGGGGGTGGAATCATGTCCCTTCCATCATTATCATCCCAGGATTGGTACCTTTATACGGAGGGGTCATGAAATTAATCACATTGTTAAAAAATTTAATATTTATCATTTAATAACCATATTATATTCATTATTCTATTCAATTCCATTAATAAACCATATTTTTCACTAATTATCTATCCATTTCAAAAATCAGCATTTCATTTCCTAGACATAACTTATTCATTTTAAGCCTACACCCAATATTAAGTTCATTATTAACCATCATTTTACATTTCTATCAATTTAATATAAAATAGCCACACTACCATCAACCAACATCTCCACAAGCAACCCATTACACATCCCGACCCAACCATGGAAACCAATTACATGAACCACCACACTGTCATACATTACGAGCCCCCAAAACAAACAAAAATCATGCCTTTTACTAATATAGCCATCTTCAACCATGTTTCCCAACACATACCATATCCAATTCCATCCATAAAAATTTATCAACCAATTAAAAACATTTCACATAAATGGTAGAAAAACTAAAAAAGAATACAATAGAAAAACAATTTACTAAATTGCATTAGTAAACCTCTTTAATTCCCTTTATAGAATATTATTTTACCTTGAATCATTATATTTTTCACAAGCAACAATTATTCAATTTCATGTTTCCACACAAACATTCCATTTTCATCCTTATGTGGTTAGACTTTTATGAATGGGGATTAGAATAATAAAATAACATTAGTATAACATTTAACTAAACAATGCATAATTCCCATTGACATCAACCGATAACCAACAACAATATAATAAATTTAATGAAAAACATATAGACCCATGTGAATCACCCCTTCCCATAAACATAGCCATAGTCCAGTTTATTATCTGTATTATTTTATTCCATAAAATCAACCAAAATAACGAAAAGGTATGTTAATTTCATATTATTCAAAAAATTAAAGAGTGTTATTGAATCTGATACCTCAACTGGAACATCACAAGTTGCTGTGTAAGAATGAGTAAAAAAGGACCATATTATTAAACCCACATAAGGGAATCTTATACAGACACAAATAATAGAGGACCCCCATCAAAATCCCAGACCCATTATTACCCAAAATGAACCATTTTCACTTCCCCAAACTTCCATGATATCATAATTAGATAAAAAAAGGAAAATATGATGAAATATCTCCTTAGATTGTGAATAAGGGGTCTCTAGAAGTGGAGGATAGTTTTTTAGTAAAAGGGAACTAAATGGTCACCCAAAAATTTACTTTAGGTTTCCCAAGGTTGAAAAAATAAAGTATAATGAGATCTAGTGGTGTTTTAAAATTTATATTAATACATGAAAAACATAAGACCATGACTAATGGGGTATAGGTTATGCCTCAATGGGGTTAAATCCAAGAATCTATAGAAATAGCACATTGAATCTCTAATATATATCCCCTTTTAAACCCAGTCAACTATTTAATATAATATAACCATTTGAAGGGATAAATAAAAAGGGATATCACTATGTCATAATTATCTGTCTCTCCCCTAATCTCAAAAAACTTAAGACTAGAACAATGACATTGCCAATGTTCTATAGCATAAAGACCCCACAAAATATAGAACTACGGAATTATAACCCCCATGATCCATGAAAAAACATAATCACCGCAACATAATGACTGTAAAAATGGAAGATCCATTGAACTCAACCTCTAAGATTCTTGTTATAGATACATCGTCCATGAATTGAAGAATATTCATGGAAGAATAAGAAAAAAACAAAAACAAAAAACTGTACTCAATGGTAAAGGGTTTTCTGTAATTTCATAGTTCTATTTCCTAGTATATAGATAACCCACCTCTATGATGTGAAACATTTTAAAAGAAAAAATAGGATTCTTATACAAGTTTTATAAGATCTCATGAAAATTGTTTTTTTCAAACATGGTTTGAAAATGGGAGTTTAAATTTGAAAAAATGTATTAATTTTTTTATGTCAACACATTAAAATTAACATAAATATATTTTTACCGGAATGAAACATAAAATTGTTGATGATTTGGATTATATTTTTTGAATCATAGAACATAATGTCAACTGATGAGGGAATATACAAAAAATGGCAATGAAGTGTGATTGATTTTATATAATTATTATAGTAAATGCCACAAATGAACCAACCAAACCACTTCTTGAATCCAACTCAACTATCCATGGAATAATTCATAACTCCACACCACAATACACCTGACTAAATAACATCCATCTTCTAAGAAATTGACCATTGTGAAACACCTAGGTCTATGCCACACTAAAATATTTATGGTTGAAATTTCTACTCCATGTCATATTTATTTCCTCAATCCTCCTATCAACACCTCCAACACCTCAAATATGAAATGTAACAAAACTAAAAGGTTTTTTTAAATACATTAAATACCTGAAAAAATATTATCATTCCTGAGAATCAAAACCAAACCTAGAGAGATAATGAAAACCACCATCTTAAACATTCCATTGGGTGATACCTATAGAATGGAACAACCAATTCATTAAGAAATAAAATATCACTATAATAATCAGACTCAATTGAAACATCTATAAACAGTCACATAAATCAATCTACCCACAAATAAAATATCTCATACACTTATATAAAACAATTTTAAAAATAACACATGATATTGTTCACACTTCTGTAACTCACGTTCCCATATACTCTCTTTCAAACTACCAGGATTCCATAGAATGTGAACCATAGGAATAAAATTCTCATGAATCATCATCTCATAATAATAATGGATCTTTGATGTCTACTCTATGAATGTTTAAAAATACACTATATCCAAATGATTAATGAAATGGGAGTTATCATGTAGGTACTAGTGATGTTGTGACATATGTAATACATCATGGATCTTGTATAATTCTAGACGAAGTACTGGATGATACACCACCTCTCCAATATTTCCCCACCACCTATGAAGGGCCAATGAATCTGAGAGATATATTAATCCCTCAGATAAACATCATTTTCCCTTGATGAAGGGAATCCTTTATAAATACATGATATCTATCATCAAACTCCAAATATCTCATCTTATGATCAATAAAATATTTTTGATAGTTCTATGTCACTTTCATTCTCTCCCAAAAAATATAAAACTTCTATGTCATGCCCAATACTACATTGGGTTTAAGGATAGAAAACCCCCAAAACACGATCCTGCACAATATAGATCTATAGGTTCATCCATAAAACACCATGAATAGATCCATGTTAATTGTAGAGTGATAATAGTTTTTATAAGAAAACTCAATTGGGTAATGTACTTCACCCACCATCTAATAAAATATTAAACATTGGCCGAGAGAATATCCACTTATTTCTAAATAGTATACTTCATCTTCCCATTTATCTAAGGATGGAAAACATTGATAGGGGGCGTTGAGGGTCAAAATAATGTTGAAAGCCTCCCTAGAACCATGAGGTAAAATAAGGATCCCAATTAAACATGATAGACCTCAACACCCTATGAATAATCACTATCTTATCGAAACACCACCATGCCAAAACATCCAAATCACCCAACTCCCTGATTTCTATGAAATGATCTGATTTATCAACTAATCTATGATCACCCAAAAAACAACATACCCCCCACTGGGGTTAAGGTAAATTGTGGAAAAATCCATCAAAATACCCTACAAATTTAACCTAGGAATATCTAATGGATGAAAAATAACTATTGGAATATGATGATCTACCTTTACTAGCTTAAAGACCAAGCATCATGACCTAAACGTTTTTCACTGACCACTTTATCCATGACCATCAAAGCTGACTCCACAAGACATGATACATCTTGGATACAAATAAATATAATAGAAAATTTAAACTATGGAACTAAAGAATAATATCATCCAATATAAATAATGGAATAGATAATCTTCCCTAAAAAACATTAATACCAACAATCCTATAACTATCCCTCAAGAGCATCACAATAAAATATACAATCTAGTATCACCTAAATATCTTAGTCTCCCCAGCAAGAATCTTCCACTAACTATAACAAGGATGATTTCACTGATACTTAAAACATGTAATCTCCACTACGAACCTCCTATATATCTTAATATATATTAAAAAACTTATTTTCCACCCTTTAGGAATCTCTAAGATCATGAATGAAATCTCCCTAAAACTTCCTACTCGGTACATCAACAACTAAATTCCCTTTTCATGGGGTGTAGGAGATCTCGGAACTGTAGTCATGTATGAACTCCATCCACCTATGTTGATGTAGATTCATGTCATTCTGATAAAAAATATATGGAAGGATCTTGTGATATATGAATACCATAAAAGTATTGTCAGTGAGGCAATTCCACCATATCTTTTTAGAAGAAACCACTGCCCCCAACTCAAGGTTGTGGGTGACATAATTATGCTTAAGGGGATATTAATACTGATACCATACAATATCACTACCTTTTTTATTAATTATGATGAAACCCAAATCAATATGATATGAGTCATAACAAACCTCAAATATAACTCATTCATTTGGAAACTAAAGGACACAAACAATTTTGAAATTATCATATATATATTTGAAACCTTCCTAACACTGATCATATGAGACACAAGCCCAATTTAACCTAATCAAGGTAGCCAATGGGGATGTGATCTGAGTGAAATAATATATTATCCTCTGGTAATAATAGATGAAACAAAATAAACTATGGACCTCCACACAATTCATGGGTTATTTTCAAGAAACAATTACCTCTATCATTAAAGTATCAACTAAAAATATGTAATTCCCAGATATTTTGGAATATATTTTTTCAAAATTAATATTATATTTGATATCTTTCTCCTGAAAAAACAAAAAATTAAAATTATCTATGAAATATTTATTTATAACAAAATTTAAGAAAAATTAAACCTCTAGTAAATAATAAATATTCTAATATATTTAATAATTACACAAAATATGATTAAGAACTCTTAAGTTTTATCAAATTTATTTTTCAATAAAAGGAGGTTTTCATTATATATATTAAATTTTCATTTAAATTGTTAATTTAAAATTTATATATTTTTTGTTTTTAAAAATTAAATTCATTTTTTATTTCAAATTTCATGATTATCCTAACGTGAAATTTTTATATCTTTCTAAAATAATTAATTTTTGTAGTGAATAGTAAAAAATATAGATTTTTCTAATACCGTCACTTTTATAAAATTATTATAATACAATAGTAAATTGAAAGTAAATGAAAAATATTTTCATATTAAAACATATATTTATGAAGTAAAATAAATATTTTAAAAATACTATGTTGAATTTATAATACTCATGTTTAATGTCTTGGTAACTTAGGTTATATTTTACTCTAAAAAGTATATTTATTTGTTTATATTAAAAGTTAGATTTCATCACTTATAGAACCTATATATAACAAAATTATTTTCATATTTTAGATCAAAATTTTAATATTATGTAATAAGTTAAATTTCACTTTAGACATAAAATTATGATTACTAAGATTATAGCTATCGGCCATTATAATGGTGAAAGAGTTATTTTCAAAGAGTCTTTTAGTTAATGTTGTGTAAATTTTATAAAATAAATTAAAATTATATATTATATATATATATCCTAATATAATATTTTTAAATGTATAAATATATTTTATCACTCATTTAATAGGCAACTAATGGTATTTAAGAATAATAACACTTAATGGTGAAAACAAAATTTTCCTACAAGACATAATTTTATGCATTAAATGTTTTAATATAAAATTTAATTCTACTATTTATAAATTTAACTATATTATATGGGAATTACTTTTAAATTTATTACACACAATTTTAGTAATATAGGTTACCTTATTTTTCGAAAAACTATAAATTACTTGGGAAAAAACTAGTTACCAATTTAAAACCCAAAATGATAAAATGTTATAATCAAGTGGTAACAGGATTGAAACATGTTTAAATTGTCCATGAAAATGAGTGGAAAAGGATTTATACACCTTATTTAACCCAATTATTTCTCACTTTTGGATCCATTTTCTAATGAATTGTGTTATTCTACTGTTGAAAAATAATGGGTATTCACATAGGTTATCTTTTCATCAGTTATAAAAGGGATGGATTCGACCCCTTCATGTTATACGCATCCCTTCAAATTTAATCACGAACCTCTTAAAAATTTATACACATATAGGAATATATGGTTCGTATTCCTATTATATTAAAGAGATATCATAATCCCTCTATTTCTATGTATCTTTCCAAAAGAATCATGAAGTTATCAATGTGAGTATTTCTTACTTCTTATCGTTTTCTTATTAATAATTATCATCCAAAATTATTTTGTAAATCCTAATAATAATGACATCAATATTTTTAATATAATATTGTCGAATTATATTAATGGATCAATTATTATTCAATCCTTTCAATCCTCTAATAAAAAAACAGCCTAGATTATGTGTACGTGCGGACTACCGCCACCACAAAGCGGAATAGTTTATTTTTAAACCCTGCCTCTCATGGTCGGTAACAAGGATATATTTGAGGAATGAATATTTTTAATATTTTAACATTTAAATTATTAAATGTTAATTTATCATCCAAGAGCTTCGAGGTTTCCAAGGCCACTTAGCCTACATAGGCCGATTCATCGCGAATTTTTCTGGAAAGTGTAAGACCTTTTCTAGGATCATGAAGAAAGGAATTTTTTATTAGTGGGATGAAGAATGTCAGAATGTGTTTGAGGAAATCAAGCAGTATCTGCTCCAGCCTCCAGTCTTAATGCCACCAGTCTCCGAAAAGTCTTTGTTCCTTTATATGACCACCTTGGAATGATCTCTCGGTGCCCTTCTAACCCAAAAGAACAATGAGGGGATTAAGAACAACATTTACTACCTTATATGCATGATCCTCAATATAGAGACCAGATAATCCCCTATCGAAAAGATCTACCTTTCACTGGTATTCGCAGTACAAAAATTGTGACATTACTTGTAGCACCATGAGGTACACCTGGTATCCCGAGTAGATCTATTGAAGTACATCCTGAACCACCCCATGTTGATAGGTCGTCTAGCTCGGTGGGAGGTAATCCTCCAATAGTTCGACATCAGGTTTGTGACTTAGAAGGCCATTAAGGGACAAGCATTGGTAGACTTCCTTGCTACCCACACAACTCCTGTTGATCAGTCCCTAGACCTTGATTTCCCCGATGAGGTGATCCTTTCGGTAGACCAATCCATACCGTGCTAGAAAATTAAATTTGACGGTGCTTCCTGGATCCCCACCAGAAGGAGGCTTAATGATCCTAAGCTCAACAGAGTAGGCTTGGGTATCGTCTTCATTACCCTCGGCACAAGCTATTCTGCCATACTCATTTCTATTGTCAAAAGGCTGCACCAACAATGAGGCAGAGTATCAGGCCCTCATTACAAGCCCCGATCTGGCCCTCGAGATTGATGTGCCCCATTTGTAGGTGAAAGGGGATTCTAAACTAGTCATCAAGAAGATCAACGGTGACTATATTGTCAGAAAACCAGAGCTCGTACCATTTTTGGAGTACACCCTCCAGCTAATAGCCTAGTTCTCATCTCGGTCGGAAGTTGCTCATGTCCCTCAATCTCATAACGGTCGGGCTGATGCCCTAGCTATCCCAGCTACATCACTTGCATAGCCTGAATAGGATGATCTGATTATCCACATGGAACAACGAAGATTCATTGCTCCCGTCACCCCATATGACGATGACAGCCCGTAGGTAATCCATTTTACTGCCAGAGCCTCCACGTCAGGACCCCCAGGTCCCCCGGATGCAGTGATTGAAGTTAATTCTGATTGGAGAACCTCTTTTATTGAGTACCTCCAAAGTAGTAATCTCTCGGAAGATTGGGCCAAGCGCGAGGAAATCCAACGTCGTACATTACACTTTACCCTCCAGGATGGCCCTGGTCATGAGCATATATTCTACAAGAGCAGGTTTATGGGTTTCTCCTCCATTGCATTCAAGGAGTCGAGATTTCTCAGGTCATGCAAGAGGTTCATGTCGGTTCCTATTGGGCTCATCAGACCAGGTTGAAACTATCTCACCAGATCTAGAGACTAGGATACTTTCGTCCCTCCATGATCCATGACTACATCAAGTTTTCCAATAGGTTCCATGCATGCCAAATTCGTGCTAATTTCATGCATAGGCATCCAGAGCCTCTCTACTCTACCAAGTACTCTTGGCCATTTATGGTATGGGGACTCAATGTCATGGGACCTTATCTACTGGCAACAGCTCGCTAGTGCAGGTTCATCCTGACTGCTACAGATTTCTTCTCCAAGTGGGATGAGGCAGTTATTCTCAAGGAGGTCACGGCCTATTCCATCATTGACTTTGTGAGTTCTAACATCATCTACTGATTTGGAGTCCCTCGCATTGTCCTCACCGATAACGACACGAACTTTCAGGCAGCTGAGCTGAAGAAACTGTATGCTAAGTACAACATTCATTCTAAACATACACCCTACTATCATGTGCAAGAAAATGGAAAGATTGAGGAATTCAACAAAACACTCTCTAACATTCTGTAGAAAATGGTTTTTCAGAACAAGAAGAGTTGACCGGACAAGCTCCCCAATGCCCTCTGGTCTTATCGGACGACGACTTGTAATTCCACCCAGGTGACCCCATATTCCCTGGTGTACGGGATGGAGGTCGTCCTGCCCATTGAGATTCAGTTTCCCTCATTACGCACAGTTGTCTATGATCAACAAGCACCAGATAAAGTAGCTAAAATCAACCTATCTGAGCTGGAAGTGCTCAACGAGAACAGGATTCGTTCCCTGCAAAATCTGGAAAGGCACCAGAATAAGTTTTATAGATATTTTGACAAAAAAGTTCACCTATACTTCTTCTTGCAAGGAAACTTAGTACTGGACCTCAAGACACCAATGATACCCAGTAGGAAACCACCCAAGTTAGAGCCCAAATGGGAAGGACCTTACATTGTTCACAAGGTTTACTCCAATGGAGCATACTCCCTAGTTACTATGGATGGTGAGTGTTGGATCGGGTTATACCAAATATACACAAGAGGGGGTGAATTGTGTCTTTTACAAAATCTTCTCAATATCGTGTTCTGACCTTTAACTTTAATTAGATAGATTAATGCAGTGGAAATTTAAATAGCAGTGAGACACGATGTATAGTGGTTCGGGGAACATAAGGCCCCTAGTCCACTCCAACAATGCTCTACTCCATGAACTTGGTGATTTTCACTATCTAGTCCTCTTATTAATAGACCATTCCACAACTGAGTACAGGCAGTTGACACCTTTACAATCTAAGAAAAAACAGAGCCTTCTAGTTCAATCGCAGAACCTACACAACTTAGTACGAGAAGACGATCACTCAAGATAAGAGTATTTGATCTTCAGAAATACTTTCCCATTATTCTTCAAAATTGCAACAGAATTAAATTGAAAGTAGATGGATCATCATCTTAAAAAATAATGATCTTCAAGTAAGAGTCATTTTGAGTCGATCCAGTTGTAGTAGATATAGAAAAATAATTCGCAACTTCAGCAGCAGAAGATTCACAATAGATCTTCGATGTCAAATGAGTGAATCTTCTTTCATGTTTCTTATTCTTCAATAAACAGTTCTTTATCGATCTTAATAATAGCAGATCTATAAGTCTCAATTATCTCAATTATCTCTCTGTATACAAAATAATATAGGCATATATAGAATAAAATCGAGCGATCTCCATTCAAATTTAGATCCACAAAAATTGCCTTTTGAATCACGATATTCAAAAATTCAAAATAACATAGCAGTCGTAACTCCCCTGAAAATTCGGTAGTAAAAGATACTTTTAAATTGATCCTTTGAATCATAGATAAATAGATTTTAATTAGTTAAATACACGCTTTAAAAAACAAATTTGAATATGGTTTGAAATCAGCCTAATAATTCGCTTGTAGACCATTGCATAATAATATCGTCTTTAATTCACTGACGTCAAACGTAAGGTTGAACTGTATAGCATGCATATTTTGAACGTAAGGTAGATCAAAAATGTAATATTGATGATGCATCCTTCAAACATAATGTTAAATACAAATGTAAGTTTTATGACGTAGGGTTGATCAAAAATGTAGGGTTGATCATCCATACTTTTCTTTTCAACATTCAAACATATGATAAATGATTCATACTTTTATAAGCTCCAAAACGTAAGGTACATGATTCATACTTTTATAAGCCTCTAAATGTAAGGTACATGATCCATACTTTTATAAGCTTCCAAACATAAGGTACATGATCCATACTTTTTGATGAAACGTAAGGTTTTTCACATAAGTAAGGTTGATGAACCATACTTTTGAGAAAAAAAATTAACGTTTAAAACTTACATACGGTTCTTCTTCCATACTTTTCAAATAACCCAAATGTAGGTTTTCTTCCTAATGTAGGGTTCTTCTTCCATACTTTTCTGATAACGTATGGTTGTTTAACCATACTTTTCTGATAACTTGTAAAGTAAACAGCGGATTCCTTTCTTTATTCTATGCTCCCAAATATAGGGTATGAACAGTGTTTCTAGAACATGATTAAGTAATTCCTGAATATGTAGAGCATGAATAGTGTTTTCATAACATGCTAATGTGAATACTTTAGCAATTAATTCTCGTTGTTCAAGAACTTAAATATTTCTTCCAGTAATAAAAATATAATGAATAATAAATTCCTGAAATACACTTAAAATAAAATCATTAGAAAAAAATTAAGGGTATTTGTGAGAATCAAAATCATTATAAATATATAGAGTATTTTTCTCAACAATCTCCCCCTTTTTAATAAAAATATTATGTATTGTTGAAGACAACACTTGCTCAATAATATCCCCCTTTTTTATGATCACAAAACCCATAAAATAATAAATGAAATTAAATTCCAAAATTAATTACATATAGTTTAGAATTTTTCTTAGATAAAACAATATTTAATTTTAATAAGATTATTTAAAAAATAAATAAACATTGTATTATCCATAATCATAAAAATAAATTTCTCCCCCTTTTCTAAAAAAAATTAAAACATTTAAAGTACAATGTGAAATAGTTAAAATAAAATATTGTGTTTATCTAAATTTCTCCCCCTTTTGTGATATAAAAAAGAATGATAGAATATAGAATAGAACACATTTTAATGTATCACTGAACTTAAATAAATTCTATTATTAACTGTTTTTCAATAAGTGAATTTGGATTACCGGCATATCGAAACAAAGACAGTAAAACGAATAGAAACACAAAAATATAGAATGAAACAAAATTTCATTGAAAATATGTAATAGTTACAATAATGATGAACATAGGAATCAAGGTGTGGTAAGGGTGTGATATAGGGTCTATCTCTTATGAACTATTGCCTTGATTTCTATTAATTGCTCCCTCAGTCTTCTCATTATGCCATCTCCCAGCTGGATAATAATATCTCTATTCTCTTGATTCATATGAATATCTTTTATCATATTTACTCTGAAAAACTCATGCATCCTTTCTTCCTTCTCCATAAACAGATTCAACTTCTCTGTGAACTAATTCATAATAGTTCTAATACTTGGTTCACTTGAGGTAAATTGGTCAACTAGAAACTTCTGATTATCTAACAACATTGACAAAGGGGTATTATTGCATTGAAGGTCCGGCAATCTGTCATTTATATTGCTCATTACTATTGTGATAGCCTGAAATATTCTAATTAAACAAGTGAAGTACCTAATGTACTAGCCTCACGGGGTTTGACAGATGCAAATAGTTTCTCCGTGAAAAATCTAAATTCCATTAAATCTATCTTCATAACTATCTCTAATTTCAACTTTGTAACTTCATTTAACAGTTCCTTCTTAAACACTTCAACTTCCTGCTTTAAAACTGAACTAGCTTTCAGCCTCTGAAATTTCAACTGTTCTTTTTCTAAGGCTCTCCTCAGAGCAGCATTTTCAGATTCCTTATTTGATATCTTCCTATACAGATTTTATTCTTCCTTATTTACTAAATCAGAGGCACCATGTTCTTGATTCTCATCCTCAGCTTGTACTTGATGCAGCAGCACTAAAGGTAATGACTCTGCATCAGATTTTTCATTATCTTCCTCCTGATCAAGTTTTTACTCTAACTTTTCCTCAGAAACTTTCCCAGACTCTTCCACAGAAAAATCCTCATTCAACATTTTTGTATGTACTTCAGAAACATTTTCATCTTGAATGACAACATTTTATGGAGGTTTCTCCTCATGAGCATCATCTGCATCCATTTCCTCCACTGGGTTTTCTAAACCAATTTCCTCTTGAATTATATGAGGACTGGCCACTTCTACTTCACCAGGCACATCCTCCTTTTCTTTTTTATCTACAGATTCTACTCCAGCCTCTACTCTAGTTTCAACATCAGCTGCAACTACTACCTCATTATGAGCCTCTGATCCTGCTTCCACTTGAGTCTCAACTTGTACTTGAGGTGTCACATCAACTTGATCAATAAATTCTTATTGTGATTTTTCAACAATAGCTTCCCTCACAAATTTTTAACTCAAAAGGTCTCCAGAAGTTAAAGCATGTGAGGATACAGGCTCCTCAACATCTCTTTCATCTTTTTTCCTCCTTATCTGAAATCCTTCCTAAATTACTTCTTCTTTCACAATCTTAGTTTCAAATCTAATTATTCTAGATACAGAGCTCATCCTTGATTCAACTTGACCTTCCTTAGACTTGGCAGGCTGAGCCTAAGTACTTTCTTCTTCCTCTTCCTCAGCACCAACTGGTAGCAATTTTCCTTTGACCATGATCTAGAAATATCCTTTTTTTTAGGGTCCCAGCTCTAAATGTATTGTTGTGGTGGCATATAACTCTGGCATCCACCAGTATCACCATATCCTTCTTGAACAGTATCTTTGAAATAAATCTACCAAAGGTATAAAAATTCATTCGGACTTCTGTTTGACAGCAGTAATGAAGGTACCTTACCATGTACCTAGGAAAATTTAACTTGATATCTCTCATCAGTAAAAACATAACATATATATCTAGATATATAATTTTTTCCATTTTAGACATCCTAGGTGCAATACCAGTTTGCACAAACTTAACCAATATCTTCTGGTCCGGTTCCAAGTCCTTTACAAACATCTTCCTGATATTTGTTGATCCAAACAAAAACAACATAATATCCTTAGATTTATGTACATTGTCACCAATATTTTTTAAATCAAAATGATAAACTCCCTCATGAGGGTAGTTTAGAATCTGAGCTATCTCAATAGAAGATATAGAAACATCTTTGTCTTCTATTTTTGCTATCATGTAATCTTCATCTTCACCCAGACCAAACTGAATAGATTTGAAGAAATAACGAAGCTCCATATCATATAAAAACTCATTTTTCTCACCATTAAAAGTCTGTTTGAGGTTTTAAAAAGAAATATCTTTCTTCAGCAATAGGTTCGTCTAATATAACCATTCCAGATCTATGAATTTTCCTTGAAAATTTTTCCTTCCTTTGGAGCACTGCCTCTTGGCAGTACAGGTCTCAGCCTCATCGGTTCTCGTGGTCTTGGCCATTTCTTCGAAAATCTATAAAGGTTCAAAGATTAGGGTTTCAAAGGTTCGGATTAAGATTGACAAAGAGTGATAATTCTTCACGGATTCAAAATAGTTTTTGGTAGAAATGAAATGATTCAAAATTCGAAAGGGATCTGACAGCCTTGATTCTCGTGTCATTAATAATCATTACATAAATTTTAAAAACAAATAAAATTGTATGCATGCATATAAAAATAAATGTAGTAAAAATAAAAATTATTCTGTTTGAAAAAACAAATAACTAATTTATTTTAAACAGTATTAAAGATAAAATAAAAATAGAATAATCAAATGAATATGACTTTATTTAAAATTAAATAAACTTATCTCCCCCTTAATAAAATCAAACCTTGTAGTGGGAAGCGGTTTAGTAAAAATATCAGCTAATTGAATTTCAATACTTACAAATTCTAATAATATATCCTTTTTAAGAACATGGTCTCTTAGAAAAAGATGTATGATATCAATATTCTTAGTCCTAGAATGATTAATAGGATTTTTTGAAATATTAATTTCACTTGTATTATCACATAAAATAGGTGTATTATTAAAATTTAGTCCAAAGTCCATAAGATTATTTTTCATCCACAACACTTGTGCACAGAAACTACCAGCAGACACATTTTCTGCCTCAGTTGTTGACAGGGAAACTGAATATTGTTTCTTACTTGACCATGATACTAAGGATTTTCCTAAAAAGTTACAAGTACCTTAAGTCGTTTTCCTATCTAATCTAAAACTATCAAATTATGCATCTGAATATGAAATTAGATTAAAATCAGACGTTTTTGGATAAATAAGAGATTGAAAAATAGTTCCTTTTAAATATCTAAAAATTCTTTTAACAGTAGTTAAATGGGATTCTTTAGGATTTGATTGAAATCTTACACAAAGACATATTGGGTACATTATATTTGGCCTACTAGCAGTAAGATATAATAAACTACCAATCTTACCTCTACATAACTTGTTTTCAACTGATTTCCCAGTTTCATCCAAATCAAGTTTTATATTAGTACACATAGGAGTTGTATATGTCTTGTTGTTTTCAAGTCCAAATTTTTTTATTAAATTAGTAATGTATTTGCTTTGATTTAAAACATTTTCAAAATATTTTTGATAAATTTGAAGTCCTAAAAATAAATTTAATTCTCTCATAATACTCATTTCAAATTCTTTTTGCATTATATTTGAAAACTCATGACAAAGAGATTTATTAGTTGATCCAAAAATTGCATCATCAACATAAATTTGACCAATAAAATATTATAATTTATAGTTTTCTTAAATATTTTTGGATCTATCATTTCAACAAGTAAAATAATTTTTCAAAATAAAAGAGCATAATCTTTCATACCAAGCTCTAAGAGCTTGTTTAAGGCCATAAAGAGCTTTAGTAAGTTTAAAAACAAAATCTGGTTTTTGTGAATTTTTAAAAAAAAGGAGGTTTCTCAACATAAACTTCCTCCATTAAATAACCATTTAAAAAGGTAGACTTAACATCCATCTGAAATAATTTAAAATTCATATGAGATGCATATGCTAAGAGGATTCTAATGGCTTATATTCTAGCTATAGGTATAAAGGTTTGATCAAAATCTATACCTTCTTCATGATTATATCCTTTAGCTACTAGTCTTGCTTTATTCCTAGTTATTATTCCTTGATCATCTTGTTTATTTATAAAGACCCATTTCATTCCTATAACTGGATAATTATATGGTCTTTCAACTAATTTCCAGGCTTCATTTCTTTTGAACAGGTTTAGTTCTTCTTGCATTTCTATCATCCAACTTTCATCATCTAAAGCTTCTTCTATAAACTTGGGTTCTAATTGGGATAGAAAGGCAGAAAACTCAACAAGATTTCCTATGTTCCTTCTAGTTTTTTTCTTGTTTCTAAGTATCCTATTATAGTTTCTAAAGGGTGATTTTTTAGGGTTCTTGACTATCTATGTAGTATACTTATAGGTTCTTTAGTGACATGTTCTTCTGGAATGGACTGAATTTCATTTATATCTTTTTCAAAATAATCTTTTAGGTTCTCAAGTCTCATGTTATCATTAGAATCAAGTTCATCTATTTGATCTATCCTTTTCTCAAAGGGATCGGATTCATCAAATTTCACATGAACTGATTCTTCAACAATCCTTGACTTTTTATTAAAAACTATAAAAGCTTTGGAAGTAGCATAATATCCTAAGAAAATGCCTTCATCGGATTTTGGATCAAACTTACCAAGATTCTCCTTGGTGTTTAAGGTGTAAACCTTGTATCCAAAAACTTTGAAGTAATTTACTTTATATTTTCTGTTATTCCAGAGTTCATAGGGTTTCTTTTTCAAAATTGGTATAATTAAAACTCTATTCATTATATAGCAGGTTGTACTTACAACTTCTACCCAAAAATAGGTAGGAAGACTTTATTCATTTATCATAGTCCTAGCCATTTCCTGAATAGTCCTATTTTTTCTTTCAACAATTCCATTTTGTTGAGGTGTTCTTGGTGTAGAGAAGGTGTGTTTAATACCCATATTTGAGAAAAAGGAATTGAATTCCAGATTCTCAAATTCTCCACCATGATCAATTCTTAATGAAATTATTTTAAAACCTTTTTCATTTTGAACACCTTTGTAAAAACTTTCAAATAATGTAAAAGCTTCATTTTTTAATTTTAAAAATAAAATCCATGTAAATATAGAATAGTCATCAACTAAAACATATAAATATAATTTACCAGCCAATCTTTCTACCCTTGACGGTACAAATAGATCCATATGGATTAGTTCTAGAGGTTTAGATGTAGCAATTTTGTTAACTGATTTGAAGGATGATTTGTGTTGCTTGCCAAGTTGACATGCATCACAAAATTTGTCACTTTTAAACTTGAGACTAGGAAAATTAGAAACCAATTGTTTCTTAGATAACTTATTTAAAACATATATATTGCAATGTCCAAGTCTTCTATTTCAGATCTAGGATTCATTTATCTTAGCAGTTAATTAGTTTACTTTTTGTTTACATAAGGAATTTAAATCCAGGGTGTACACATTACCAGTTCTAGGTGCTCTAAATTTAAGTAGTTTATTTTTGAAAATAGAACATCAATTGTTAGAGAAATCAACAGCATAACCATCATCACAGGGTTGAGAGATAATTATCATATTGTGTTTCAATCCTTTTACATAAAGTACTTTATTGATTGAGACAGCTTCTGGATCTCTAACTGTTCCAGTGCCAATTATCTTGTCTTTGACATTGTCACCAAAAGTGACTAGTCCACCATCTTTTTGAGTTAGTGTAGTGAAATTTGATGAGTTTCCAATCATATGCCTTGAGCATCCACTGTTCATATACCATATGGATTTTTTTCTTCTATGACCTGCTCCCTGCAAAGGTATTTAAACAGATTATTTTGGTACCCATATTATGTTGGGTCTAGGAGTGTTAGCCAACAATGATATGGGAATCCAGACTTTCTTTTTTTTCTAAAATCAACAGAATCATATAAATTGTTTGATATAAAGGCTTTCTTTATTCCACTTATCTGGGGTTTCCTTAAGTAACAATTCTTATACAGATGTCCTTTTGCACCACAATAGTTACATATTACCTTTCTTGTACTTGGCACAAATTAATTCTTATACAGTTTAGGATTTTCACCTTTACTTCCTATTCTATATCTTCCCTTTTTAATCACATTCTTTCCAAGAATTTCATTTAGTGTATTTTATCCTTTTTAAAAAATAATAGATCCACTTTTATATGTTTCTACTTCATTTTGCAGTGTTTTTATTTTAGCTTCATGATCTGTATTGTTTTGTATTTATTAAATTATATTTTTACAATAATTTATGATGTTTTTTTAGTATTGTATCTATTTCATATGAAACAGCCTTTTTAATTTTCTTTAAAGACTTATGCTTCTTAAAAATAGAATCATATTTTTCTTCAATCATGTTGCAGTAGGCTGCAAGTTTTTCATTAGAATAGCTTGTTTCAGAACTAGAGTTAGTATTAGAATCAGAAGAGTAGTATGATTGTACCTCATCTGTTTCTGCCATAAATCCCATGTTGGCTTTCATATTTACTTCTTCCTTCTCTGAGTCTGGTTCTAAAGAGATGTTGGAGTCTTCAGACACACTCCATGTAGCTTTCATTGCTTTCTTATCTTTTTTCTCATAATCATTCTTTTTGAAGAACTTCTTCTTCTTGTCTTCTTTTAACTGAGGGCAGTCAGGTCTGATGTGACCCATTTTCTTGAACTCATAACATCTGACTTCCTTTTCATCCTTTTTGAAAGTTTTTCTGAATCATTTCTTCTTTCTGTAGAATTTACTAAACGTTATGGAAAGCTAAGCTAGTTCTACATCATAATTTGATGAATCGGAACTTTTTGATTTTATCTTTACTTCCTTTTTCTTTATCTTTCTGCTTTTACTTTGTCATGACATTTTTAAGGCAGTGTCATCTTTCTTGATAAAAACCTTATGCTAATTTTCTTCATCTTGCATCTCGGATTCAAACATCATAAGTGTTCCAATCATATCTCTCATGGTTAATTCTTTGACAGGTATTGACTATCTGATTGCAGTAGAGATTCCATTCCATTTAGTAGGTAGTACTCTCAGTACTTTTAAATATTGATCTGCTTGTTTGATTGGTTCTCACAAAGCAGATATATTTTTGATAATTTCTGTCAATATTCCATTCATTTGAGTAATGCTTTCACCTTCAATCATTCTGAATGTATCAAATTTAAGCTTAGCTGTAGCATATCTCATTTTCCTAACATTGTCAGTTCCTTCATAAGAAATAGTAATAGTTTGCCACATCTCATATGTTGTTGGGCATTGAGATACTCTGTTTAATTAATCAGGTCCTAGACCACATATAATTGAATTCATTGCCTTATAGTTCATACATATTCTGCTTCAGCAGCTACACTCCATGTCTCAGGTTTTTCAGCTATTTCATATGGAGTCAAAAAATAAGAATATACTTTGTATCCAAGGTTTTTCAAATAAATTATCATTCTCAACTTTCAGCATCCATAATTTTCTCCATTGAAGTGCGTTTCTCTGACCATAGACATTCCCTCACTTGTATCAGTCATATTTCTCTGAGTATAATCCTTAATCACTTTCATCTTGTTAAGGCTTTATCAGAAAGTTCCTCCTCTGATACCAATTGTTGGATCAGGTTATACCAAATATACACAAGAGGGAGGTGAATTGTGTCTTTTAAAAAATCTTTGTGAGATAGTGTTCTGACCTTTAACTTTAATCAGATAGATTAATGCAGTGGAAATTTAAATAGCAGTGACACACAATGTATAGTGGTTCGGGGAATAGAAGGCCCCTAGTCCACTCCAACAACACTCTACTCCACGAGCTTGGTGATTTTCACTATCTGGTCCTCTTATCAACAGGCCATTCCACAACTAAGTATAGGTATTTGATGCCTTTACAATCTAAGTAAAAATAGATCCTTCTGGTTCAATCACAGAACCTACACAGCTTAGTGCAAGAAGTCGGTCACTCAAGATAAAAGAGTATTTGATCTCTGAAAATACTTTCCTTTTATTCTTCACAATTGCAACAGCATGCAATTGATAGTAGATGGATTGTCATCTTTAGAAATAATGATATTCAAGTAAGATTCATTCTGAGTCAATCTAGTTGCATTAGATATAGAAAAATAATTCGCAACTTCAACAGTAACAGATACACAATAGATCTTCGATGTCGAATGAGTGAATCTTCTATTGTGTCTCTTCTTCTTCAATAAACAGGTCTTTGTCGCTCTTTTTAACGGCATATTTTTAAGTCTCAATTATCTCGATTATCTCTCTGTATACAAAATAATACAGGCATATATAGAACAAAATCGAGCAATCTCCTTTCAAATTTAGATCCACAAAAATCGCATTTTAAATCACGATATTCAAAAATTCAAAATAACAGAGCAATCGTAACTCACCTGAAAATTCAACATGAAAATCTCCTTTTAAATTGATCCTTTGAATCATAGATAAACGTATTTGAATCAGTTAAATATGTACTTTAAAAAATAGCTTTGAATTCGGTTTGAAATCAGCCTAATAATTTTCTTGTAGACTATTGAATAATAATATCATCTTTAATTATCTGACGTCAAACGTAAGGTTGAACTATATAGCATGCATCTTCTGAATGTAAGGTAGATCACAAACGTGATATTGATGATGCATCCTTCAAATGTAATGTTGAATACAAATTTAAGGTTGATGACGTAGGGTTGATCATCCATACTTTTTTTCCACATTCAAACGTATGATAAATGATCCATACTTTTATAAGCTTCCAAACGTAAGGTACATGATCCATACTTTTATAAGCTTCCAAATGTAAGGTACATGATTCATACTTTTATAAGATTCCAAACGTAAGTTACATGATCCATACTTTTTTATGAAATGTAAGGTTGTTCACAAAAGTAAGGTTGATGAACCATACTTTTGAGAAACAAACATAACATTTAAAACTTACGTATGGTTCTTCTTCCATAATTTTCAAATAACCCAGACGTAGGGTTCCTTCCTAACATAGGTCTATTTTTTCATACTTTTCTGATAACGTGTGGTTGTTTAACCATACATTTCTAATAACTTTTAAAGTAAACAGCAGATTCCTTTCTTTACGATACGCTCCCAAACGTAGGGTATGAACAGTGTTTCCAGAACACGCTTAAGTAATTCATGAATATGTAGAGCATGAACAGTGTTTCCAGAACACGCTAATGTGAATAATTTAGCAATTAATTCTCATTGTTCAAGAACTTAAATATTCTTTGAGTAATAAAAATATAATGAATAATAAATTCCTAAAATACACTTAAAATAAAATCATTATAAAAAATTAAGGGTATTTTTAAGCATCAAAATCATCATAAAGAGATAGAGTATTGTTCTCAACAATCTCCCCCTTTTTAATAAAAATATTTTGTATTGTTGAAGACAACACTTTCTCAACAGTGAGAGTATAACTACTCCCACCAATTCCAAGTTCCTCAAGTAATACTTTGCCTAAGTCGGATGGTCCAACATGACCTTAAACTGTACGATCCTACATGACCTTAAATTGTGAAACGCCCTACATGACGTTAAACTATGCGTCATCATGCAAGATGTTAAACTACATCCCTAGAACTACATATGGATTGATTATCATCCCCATGGGATATGTAGGAACACTTGGATGCCTCGTCCTGAGTCCATCTCCAGGCTCTTTTCATTTGGCTACCCCTCCTGGGTGTAGTTCCCTTGGAGGATCTCATGTGATGCAGCCTATGTTTCTTTGTCCTCACTCGCGGCAAGATTATGAAGGTCACACCATGTGCGCCTACTCATTATTCTAGTCCTCCCACATCCTTACCAAAAGATGTTAAACTGCATGGACTTTTCAGAATTATGTATGGCTTGATTATCATCCTCATGGGATACGTAGGATCACCCGGACATTTTTTCCGTAGGCCCAGCCCAAACTTTAGAATCTCCCCTCGGGTCAGAACACCTGGTGTGGTGTCGGCTTCCTCCCTAATTCACATCGAGTTCATCATGACCCCGTCATACATCTCACCCCATGGAGGCTTTCACCTCTTTCACTACCCTTCTTGACGTTAAAATGCATGAGCACATCTATGCTTCACTAACTCCTTTTCTTGGGACTCCATTATCTTTCACGTCCAAAAAAACCCCCCAACTGGCATGGATGCTCGGCCCAAGGGGTCTCCTACCATTATGGGCCAACATCCTTTAAGGTTCAAACAAAAAATTGATATAAGTCCCATGTTGCAAACATGGTTAGTGGTTGATGCTTGTTTGTTGTTCCCATTTCATGCCACATGATATAGATGTTGTGTTTCGAATTTGGTCAACATCCATCCTTTGTCGTTGTCACTACCCCAATATGTCCCAAACAAGGAGTGCAGTGGTTCATCCTATCCTGATATCTCTTCAAGCTTCAGTTTTCCTCAGAAAGGAGTAAGATTCCAACTGGTGGTCCCTTATGTGATGGGGAGAGGCTAACCCTACTCCTTGTTTCTCACACCGAGAATTTCTCCCATGGGATTAGGAACTATCATAAGGTGATACCCGCGTGAGTGTCCATATGGCTACAGATGGCCAGGACGCCCGACCTTAGGTTCCTCAACCCTCTTGGTCCCTTATCCCTAGTTCTCATTTGAGAGTGTGTGATGCGGTATGGACTCACGTCCTTATTCACGTTGGGATATTTTTTCACGCCGCACATATCCCCTATAAGACATCCTTCCATTTATCATCCTTTTTTCAAGCACAGGCCCCACCATGCTATGCGAACCCCATCGTTTGGGTTTCCATCATCTTCTAGATATGAAAGGGACCCGAATGACATGGATACTCAGCCCAAGGGCTCTCCTACCATTTCGGGCCAACGTCCCCAAGTATTTTGAGAGACAAATTGATACAAGTCTCATGTTGAAAATACGGTCAATGGTATATGATCAATTGTTTTCCCCTGAACTCTGGTCACACAAGGGTGGATATTGTGTTGCAAACCTGGTCAATAGTTGTCCTCTATCATTATTGTCACTTTATGGTCTCCCATACGCATGATGATTCACCCTCTCCATTCAGTTTTCCCATGAATATGACATTAAACTAGGTGTTTACGATCTGAGCTCTATGACCTTAAACTAAGATCACTATCGTCCTCACTGCAAGATGTTAAACTGCAAGCTGGTTGTGAAATTCTGTCTGTGGCCAAGCCTCAGGTCCCTCGACCTTCTTGGTCCCCCAGCCCAAGTTCTCACTTAGGATTGTATGGTGTGGTATGGGATTATGTCCTCATTCACGTCGGGTTTCTCATTGTCCTGTATGCATCCCTCGTTGGGGTATCTTTGCCTTATTTGTGTCCTTACTGCATTGCGATAAACTGGACATCCTTCTCTAGAACTATGTGTGGATTGATTCCCATCCTTATAGGATATATAGGACCACCCAAACATCTAGTCTTTGGTCCAAGCCTAGTCTCTTAGAAACCTCCCTATCATCTTGGCCCCCCCAGCCTGTGTCCTTCCAGGAAAATTGTACATGGTATGGGTGTATAGGCTTATGTCTCCATTCACGTCAGGTTTATAACAACCACTCTGCATACCTCTATCTCCTGAGTGCCCTTCTCTCCCTTTCCCTACACTTATTTATTCGAGTTGGTCTCCCTTAATTTGAGTCCATCGACCCTCTTTGGTGATCTACCAATGTGCTCAGAAGTACTCTGGTTTAGAGCCTGGAGTGTTGGATTCTTCCTGGACATGCTTTCACCCATTTTTCAGGCTTCTTATTACCCTTCATTTGGGATTCCATTACCTTTCACATCTGAAGGGACCCCCAAATGGCATGGATTCTAGGCCTAAGGGATCTCCTACCATTACGGGCCAACGTCCTCAAGGATTTTAGACAACAAATCGATAAAAGTCTCGCGTTGCGAATATGGTCAGTGTTCGATGCTCATTTTTTGTTCCCATTTCAGGCCACACGATATGGATGTTGTGTTTCGAACACGGTCAACGGTTATCCTCCATCGTCACACCAAACCCCTTCAAGCCTTGAATGTTGGTTACACTATTCACATCATTTTTCACCCCATCATGTCCACATGGAATTTCGACACTCCTGGCACTATCCCTCAGTGCGCATTTGTACATTGGGAGAACAAATCCACGGTAAGGTTTCATTCGGGGCTCCGCACCAACTTCCCTTTTACGTGTATCCCATGTGTTGCAAGGACCTCTTCCACCCTTGTTTCCCACACCAAGTTTGACTCATGTGTTCTTAGGGATTGGATCGAGGTCTGCGCCTACTTGGAAGAGTTTCGCTTCTCCATGGTCCGAGCTCTAAGACCTTAAACTAAGATCTCTTTATGCATCACCCTCTTGAGAAATACATCCAACTTGATTCCCATCCTTATGGGATACGTAGGAACGCCTAGACATCTCGTTTGTGGGTCTAGCTTAACTGAGAGCTAGTATCTCCTTCCCCATATTCTCTAAACTTTTCTGGCCCCCTCGGCCTGAGGTTTATTTCTTGGAATCATGCACATTGTGATGTGGACCACATCCTCGTTCACGTCGGGTATGATTTATCACGCCGTGCACATTCCCTTTTGAACCTCACCACTCTTGTGTATATCTGATCCATATGAATCTACACTATGTTGCCTAGTCCCACATGACTTTAAAATGTTAAGTCTATACTGCATGACGTTAAAGCGCATGGTTGGTCCCATCACATGACCCTAAACTGTGACATTATCGTCCTGTTCGCATGATGAAAAACGAAACTACATCGTGGTGTTCTCATATGAGAAGACATCATGTTTGGTATCATTCACACAACATACCATTTATCAATGCCTACATACAGCTTGATTCTTGTTGTGATGCCTGAAATTTCTTTACTAGGTCCATCTCTTCACAAAAAAACACACATTCATACTAGGACAAACAAGATCTATCAAATACCACTTCTTTTGGTGTGAGGGCCAGACCCACACAACCTTATTATCTCTGGCACTAGTACCTTACCATGACACCTTTAGAACTATGTATGGATTGATTCCCATTCTCATGGGGTACGTAGGAATGCTCATGCACTTTGCCTCAACCCAGCCTCACTTTCATTTTCGGTCCCTCGACCTAAAATCTCCCCAAGGAACACATGTTGATCTGGACTCCAGGTCATCATTCACGCTGGGTTTTATAATTACATTACCATGTGTTCCCACATTCCCTACCATCTATGGTCTGAGCTCTATGACCATAAACCGAGACCACTCTGCATCCTTACCACATGACGTTAAACTTAACTACCCTTTCAGAACTACGTATAGATTGATTCACATCCTTATGGGATACGTAGGAATGCCCAGATGTCTCGTATTCCAGTCCATCCCTAGGAATCTAAAATCTTGTCCCCTCTTTTGGCTTCTAGGTCCGAACCCTTTTGGGAACATGTTGTGTGGTGAGTAACTCATGGGTTATCATTCACGCCGGGTTTTTCAATAGCCACACCATGTGCCTCCCATGTCTTTCCCCAACCTATTCTGAGTTCTATGACCCTAAAACTAAGATCTATCTATGGGAACTTCATGTCACATTTGGATACTTCTCCTCCCTACGCACAGTCCATTAAATCAATACCCCCTTATTAGACCATCCTACAACCATTAATTTGGAAGCGTGCAACCTCAGGACCCTTTTCCTTAGAGGGGGACTCGACTCCCTCTATCTGATACGTATTGTAGTCATACTCAGATGTGTTTTGACAAAGATCCCAAAGTGTGGAATTTTCACGGGGACATTCCCCTCATTCCATGTCCAAGCTTCATGAGCCCATTATGTGGATCCTCATCCTCTTCCACATCTGAAGGGACCCCCTTTACGTCCTGGTCTCATGCCACATTGGATTACCTACCATCTTGGGCCAATGCCCCTGAAGACCCCTAGACCACATTTGCGATAGGTCTCATGTTTAGAAAATGGTTAGCAGTCGACCCTCATCTATTTTTACCCATATCAAGCTAATGTGATATGGATAATGACTTTTGAATATGGTCAACATCTATCCCTTATCATCACGCCACCATCATTGTGGTCCAGATCTTGAGCATCATGATTCACATATTTACACTTCCTTATGTTCAAGTGGAATTCCAACATACTCATCTTTACTCCTTCGTGTATCTAGGTGTGTTATATAGGTGTTTCAGCATCATTGGGACGTCATTCACCTAGTGTCCCATCACCCCTAACATGTTCCTTCCTGTTCTAGGAAAGTCCCATCACTACTCCTTGTTTCCCACATCGAGCACGACTCACATGGACTTAGTAGTTCTGGTAGGATGTGTACTGGCGTAGCCATGCCACACATGCCTTTCATCATCCCACATGATGTTAAACTACATTTCTAGAACTATGTTTGGCTTGATTATCATCCTTATGGGATACGTAGCGATGCCCAGGAATTCTGCCTCAGGCCTAGCCCCAGGTTCATTAACCCTCCTGGCCCCTCAGCCTTGATCATGGTCTAGTCTCTATGACCTTAAACTAGAAGCCTTCAGTTCATCTATCATTACTTTAAACTATTAACCTTGGTCCATGCAGTATGACCTTAAAACTATGTGCATCGTCTTTATCGTACGATGTTAAACTACGTGTTTATTGTCTTCCTTAGCATGACATAAAATCACAAGTCACCCTTGGTCCTCACTAGAGAGGTCCTATTTGAAAGTAAGTTTGACCCCTGATTAGACCGATGCATCCACCTAATGTTTTTCCACCATGATGGCGTAATTTCAAGAGTGTTAGACTCCATTAGAACAACCCATCACTCCACCTTCCACACTTTTCATGCCCTTTATTCGTACCCTCTTCCTCTGTCACATCTAAAATAACTCCCTAATAGTATATCCACTTAGCCTATGGCTTGCCTGCTGTACTGGGCCAATGTTCTGGAAGACTAATGGGTAGCATTTTGAGTCAGGCCCCGTGTTTCAAACATGGTCAGCAGTCGGCCCTCATTTGTTACCCCCATTTCAGGCTAACACAATAGGGATGTTGTGTTTCGAACATAGTCAACAATTATCCTCCATTGTCATGCCACCCATATAATGTTCTGAATCTTGGGTATCGTGATTCAAATTTTTCACTCCCCTATATTCGGACAACTCCAACGCCCTTGGTGTTACCCCGCTCTTGGACTAGAGCACATTGGGTAAGTAATAGTTCGACTGTCCCAAGGAATTCATTCTCCAATCATGTCTTCCCTTCTCTTTTAGGAGTCCTGGATGGGTCGTTTCTACCCCGGATGTCTGAAGTATGGTTGACACTCCCGCATTCAAATGAAGTAATAGTGTGATTATCCCTTTCTTCTCACATCAGGCGCAACCCACATGAACTTAGGAATGGGTTTTTATTTATTTCAGGATTGTGGTCGGAGTACCTTAAAATAAACAAGAAAATAGTCCAATGATGCATGAAATTCAGAATTGGAAATAATAAAGAAGGATAATTTTAGGGGTTCGGCCAAAACAGGACCCTTAAGGATCGATATTTTGGATGGATTGTTCCAATGCTGCCATCTTTCGACTTGTGGCCTCCATAATCGCTTCCCATCCCCTGAGATCCTTCTCTTCAATAGTAGTGGCGTGGCATAACTCATTATCCCTAGCTTGTGCCCATGATTGTTCAGTCTGGAGCTCAATCATCTGGTGATTCTCCTGCACTATCTACTCTTAAGCATCCACGAGTTGGGCCTTCAATCACTCAATGAGCTCAGATTGGTTTACAATGAATGCCTCCATTTCCTTTGCATACTCCTCAAGGCGTTGGACCTCCTGTTCCACCTCCAGGAAGGCATGAGTATTCTCTGAAGCCTCATGGAACTGGGAAACATCTGAATGCTGGATATCCTCTTATATCTTCTCCGCCATGTAATCACAGATCATTACATGAGAATGGAGAGCGTCTACCCCTCCAGCATAGAGAAATCATAGCCAGGTGCAGAGTGACCCCATCCGACTTAGACATTCTACCTGTGGTTGGATGAGAAAGTGTCTGATGCACTTCTACACCTTGCGTTATGTCATATGGCTCTCCTCTGCAGCATCCGAGTTGGAATCATCGATTTCTTCAGGTTCCGCATGCCTGTATTTGGGGAAATCAGCAAGGAGTTCAGTGGCAGGGTCTTCTTTGGGAACCCCCTCCTTGTCAGTAACTTCACTCTCATCAGCCTGTAGCTCCACCCGATAGCATTACCATCCATCATTGCAATCTTCGGCTCGTCAAGTACCGGGGTAGGGCCACCTAGAATGGTTTC
This sequence comes from Viscum album, assembly GCA_963277665.1. Classification (NCBI taxonomy): domain Eukaryota; kingdom Viridiplantae; phylum Streptophyta; class Magnoliopsida; order Santalales; family Viscaceae; genus Viscum; species Viscum album. Next base: position 20,467,449 of record OY728124.1, read on the forward strand.
TTCTATAAAATTCGACACATTCGTTGCCCATCCAGCTCCTGCAGATGTCCCATACTTTATGGTTTGTCATGCCTCCAACCTAGTGATCATTACATCAGGAATCAGTATCTTGATTAGTTGAATTATCCATAAAATAAGAGAACCAATGAGAAAGGGCTTATGACAGCCAAGTGTGGCAGTGTCTAATGCCTGTTTCATAGCGGGGGCCACCGCCACAGGGGAGCCTTTGGCGATTGTCAACTAAATCATTGGCGTGAGCTCCTATTGAACAATGGGGATGGCGGGGGTTTCTCCTTCTAGCTCATTGTCACCTACTCTAGCTGAAATTGGTACCCCACTATGCTCGGTCCCGAGGATAGGCTCCTAATGTTGCTCCCTAGTTTCCACAGGCATACCCTCTCCCCCTGTGGGGAAGGTTTCCTAGGGACCCTTGCCTATGTGTTCCTAAATGGGACAGATTTTGGTTGATGGCTCGAGATTATGAAAAGATAAAGGCTGGTGGAGGTAAGTTTTAAACCATACCTCAAGCTGCTCTGCTTGTTCTACATCGTATCCTACGATTTTGCCACTCTCCCGGGAGCTCCGCTTGTGAGCGGGAGCTTCTGAAGTACCCTCACCACCAAGACCTTCAACTTGGTCCTCCTCCTCTTCTTCATCTACATATTCTTCACCTGCTTCACCTTATTCTTCTTCTTCTTCTTCTTACTCTTCACTTTCATCCTCGGATGGCAGCTTCTCTGGGTCATGCTCTTGGATAAGCATCACTTTCACCAAGAGATGCAGTTCTTCATACTGCCCCCACTGGAATGCGTACATATCCATGGTTGTCAGGTATGCATGCCGACAATGAAATTTTACCCTATCTGTCATTTGGATGCGCCCTATGTCTGGAAGATTGAGCCCGGTGCATACCAACCTCCGCCACAACTCTTCGGCAGACATGAATTGTTACAGTGTTCTCCAAGAAGACCACAGAGAAGAAAAGATAGCATCAGCAGATGGTTTCAAGAGGTACCTGAGTTTCTTTCATGGGAGTTCCCTAGCTGGACCACGAGGCCATATACGAGACCACCCTTCCCCGGAAGGTAGAGGCACATTCTCGGCCTATGTTGCCCCTACCAATGAAGTATCAGCCTGTGCCATGCTAGTTGCCTAGCCTGTTATTTGCCTCACTTTCCTAGTGGCACCTCTTCTACCTCCCTGCTCTTCGGGTTCTACACGAGCCGCCTTGATCTTCCAAATGCATTTCCAAATAATTGACTCGGGATATGTTCTTGTCCAGTGTTCGGTATACTTTGTTGACAGTCCCTCATTGACATCGGTGGGGGGAAGAGTGATGATTTTGCTCAGGCTTACCATTGTGAACATAAGTCACAGTTGGTAAATAATACAGGGATGTCTCTCTTCCTGAACCTCTATGTATACTTTCTTGGGCATCAACTGCATGCACCTAAACTGCCTGGAAAACCTGGTCGGCACATATGGTTCGAAGAAGATTTTACCATCAATCCAGGCCACCAGCACACCACCCCAGATGCTCTGTAGGTACTCTCTATGCTCCAGTGGACCCCTCCCATCATCTACCATTTGGACGACCGGGGTTTGGAATGGGTGGAAGTCGAAGTGGGTATGGTTGTCGATATTGATCTTGATTCCCTCATCCCTGAGTGTTAATGGGCAGATTAAGACGATGTTCAAGAGGGATGGTCGCATACCGTTACCAGGGGGCGAACGGTATTTTGGAATTCATGCCTTCCATAGTGGGTTGTAACCCAACCGTGGAGAATTGGGAACAGCCCGCATATCCACCTGGGCGTACTTCCCCTCGAGATGCGCCCTATAATACTATACAGCCTATCCAACACTGGCACCCCTAGGTTAACCTTGTTCTTCACCGCCATAATCCAATCCATCACTATCATCTCTGGGATGACTCCCATCCTTGTGTCCCTCACAGGCAATAACCATCGGCTCAAGAATGCGGCTAGAAACTCGGAATATCGCACATTTGGGTCTCAACCTTCATTAATGCCAAATCCCCCATGATCGGTACTCTCATGTCTCTAAAACCTTCCAGTATGATCCCGCTTTTCCCCTCTGAGATGTGTTCAGGCATTGCTTCCCTCGTCCAGTCATCTTCACAGCTATGTCCTAGGTTAGGAAAATACTAAACCACCCTGAATAGGATATGTCCTTCAGGATATATTTTATTTTGAGCTCCTCTTTGGCCAGCTCTAGTAGGTTCCATGATAGGATTGGGGTGCATGTCCTATCCCCAAAACATTCTCCGTCAGGAGGAACTCATCATACCGGTACCCCTCCAAGGGGATTCCCCTAATACAGTGGACATCCCACAGAATGATGCCCACCTCCCCATGGTGGAGGTGGAAGGTGTTGGTATCAGGTGACTAGTGACTGGACAACTCTTCTACTAAGTCCTGCTGTCGGTAGAAGTAGAATTGGGACATCCAAGCAGCCTTAAAGAGCCCAATGAACTGCATCTCTATCCTAAATTCCTTGCATGTCTAACGTACCCAGTATGCCCATTCCCATTCATTGGTAAAGTTGCCCCCGGATCTGAAATCCCATTCCTGCCAACCCTTCATCTCGTCAGTAATGCTGCTTCTGAAAGTACTTACATAAATAGTGGGAGATTCCTCTGGGACTGGATCACTTCCCACAACCATTATGGTCTTTGGATTTAGTACATAGATGAATCTGTTTTGTGTTTCCCTAGTAGGATGGTCGTTGTTTGTAATATGGAATTGTGGAATACTATCCTCGCACATCACCCATGACCGTGGTGTGTCCGTCTCAAAACTGGGAATCAACACCTCTTCTAGAAGACCGAATTTCCATATCGGTAGGCTACCTCTCCTGAAATAATAATTTTGAGCTTGCATAAGCATACCAAAAATCATTTGGTTATCAGACACAACCCTCCTCACATGAAGAATCTGAGGGTTTGTGGTCATTTTAGTTCTTCTTGCAGCAGCAGCAGCCTCCCTCTCGGCATCGGTCTGTTGAGCGGTTATTTCTGAAATATAAAGAAATTGGCGTGAAAGAGTGGATTCTGGCACAAAAAATATATTACGGAACACAAGAATGATGACTTTCATGAAAAAAATTGGTACGGCGCAAAAAAACCAGAGTCAGCCGCAGAATCTTACGCGCGGGTCAGGACCATTTTCGCGCACGAGAGAAAAATACTCGTTGTGCAGAAAAAGTCAAATTAGGGCCTATGTGGGGGCCCTTGTCCTATTTATAAGCGCTGACATGCCTTCTGTGCATGTGAAATAGGTTTGCGCATGCAAACTACATTTTTGCACGCCCCTAAGGAGGTTTCCCAATTTTTCAGCAGACCCTCAAAATACGACCTTCGGGTTTTCTCTCAGCTTTGATTCTGAGGGGGGGCATTTGTTGACACCGAAATTTGTATAAGGTCCCCATCATGTGGATAAAATAGCAAAAAATAAATCTTAAAAGTTAGGAGAGGATTCTGGGGCCTGGGATTTAGGTGCGCGTAAGATTTAGGGGGCATGTGCAAGCGGCCTTCCTGCGTGCAAATTCTTGCGTGCCCAGCCCCATTTGCACACCCAAAGTGATTTCAAATGGTCGTTTTCATGCTTGGACCCCTTTACACACCCAAGGTGACGCCAACCGTAGGTTTTCTCACCCATCCCCCTTTACACGCCCAAGGCGACGTCAACCACAGGTTTACGCGTCACGACCCTTTTCGCGCCCAATGCGACGTCAACCGGTTGTTTTCATGCAACACCTCATTGTGAGCCACCCCCAAAGCACTTCAAATATAAAATAAAACATACCCCCGCCCTTCAGGGACAGTAATATAAGAAGAAGCGACGTTCTGCTGTGCGAAAGCCACGTCTTCCGCAACCGCATGAAAACCCCCATGGCCTTCGGGTATTGGATTTTTCACGACAGGTCCACCGAGGGGCCTCCTTTGGGTGGGCCCTCTTGGGCCTGATCCTCATGAATTTATTTTATCCCCAAATCATTTGCATCCAATGGATCTCTTTTGCGCGCAAGTTCCCTCTACATCGGGTTGCTCTTGCGCGCAACCCGTCCATTTTGCGCACAACCTTTCCTTCTTGCGCGCAATCCCTTCATATTGTGTGCAACCCTTGAATCTTGCATGCAGACCTTCCATCTTGCGCACAACCCATTCTCTTCCATGAACTTCATGTGTTTCCCTCACCTTAAGTAACCCTGTCTGAGCCCCTCTTATGCGCAACACACCCACGTCATGCTCTCTCTTCCCATGCGGCCCTTCAGGTTTGCATGGAGCGATTTCAAAGTCCCTTGGGTGGTGCTTTACATTGCGTTGTTTGGCCTCATGCTTCTTCACATAGGCATGCTAACGGCTATTGCTTCTTCGCATAGTCACGCTAATGTGGACCCCTCAATGGATCACTCCATAACACCCCCTCACCATGGCGTTGCTGATGACTTCCTTCCCTTAAGGGTGGGCGGGTGTCAATTATGTAAGTCCTAGGGGTGCGGAGTAAACGCACCTCGTCCGAGCTGCAGGAAATTAAACTACCAATAACCATCATCCTCAGCACATGACGTTAAACTGCGACCACACTCTGGCGTTTGTCCATGGGGAAAGAGAAACCACCTTGGGGTATGCCCTTAGCTTTTCTTGCAGGAGAAAGCGCCCCTACTCCTCCTATCTTCTTCCTGGACGAAGACCGGAGAGGGGGGGATGGGCACCGGATCCCTCCTTTCTTCGGTTCCAAATCCCTCTCCCTTTGGGATTTTTCACCACCCAGGCCTCCACCTTGGAGTAAGTCCCAATCTCCATCTCCCTGATACCTCTCCATGCGTAATCCCCTATTTCCTCTTTGGGCGCTCCACACACAAGCCCATGTTTTCTCTTTGGGCTGCTAACCACGCATAAGCTCTTGTTTCCGCTTTGGTCCACTCACTACATTTCATCTCCATTCCACTTTCCACAGGTGCACCTTTCACAATGTGATCATTAAGTATTTGCTACCTCTTGTTTCTCACACCGAGCATGACTCACATGGGCTTAGAGTAAGCATCAACCATGACATCCTCTCTGGGAAGCCTAGAGTGTAAGCCCCACACACCAACCCAAACTACGTGGACTCTGATCCTTGCTGAATCAAGGTATGTAGGAATCCTCTATGAGGTTCAAGCCCACCATCCATTGGTTTTGACCCCCTTCACATTGGACCACCTTCGTCCCGCATGACGTTAAACTGCATGCCCCTTTTCATCTTGCATGACATTAAAATGTATACACCATTTAGAACTACATGGACATTGATCCTTGCCAAGGCAAGGTATGTAGGAAGCGTCCTTGAGGTTCAATCCCAACACCCATTAGTCCCGACCATCATCACGTCGGTTCCCCAACCCGTTCCAAACTACGTGGACTTAGATCCTTGCCAAGGCAAGGTACATAGGAAGCCTCCCTGAGGTTAAAGCCCAACACCCATTGGTCCCAACCATCTTTATGTCAGTTTCCACTAACCCATATGAACTACGTGGGTTTGATATCTATCTCCTAGGCATCGTACATAGGAATACTCTATGAGGATCAGCCTCATCCAGCGATAAGTCATTGTAATCCCCTACCCAACGGTAAGTCGTTGTGAACCTCACATAGCAGTAAGCCGTTGTGATCCCGATTCAGCGGTAAGTCTTTGTCAACTCCAATCGGCAGTAATTCATTGTTGACCCAAACCCAACGGTAAGTCGTTGTCGTCACATATGTTTGGACCCATATATCTGGTCCACCCCAATGGCGTCAGACCAACCTCAAGCTGCTAACAACACGTAAGCCCCAATATATCATTGGGTCGTTGTCCTCTATATACACCCCAATTTGATACCCATCCTGAACTACATGTACTTTGATTCCCTGGGGGATACGTAGGAAGTCTCTTCAAGGCCCAAACCCAATATCACCATCGTCCTCGAGTCGACTCCATCCCATTCTCCATCCACTTCACTTGACCATCCATTATCCATCTGATTCTTACTCGGGCCACCACATCCTGGTGATATCATTCCAATTCACCTCCAAGAATCAGTGTTCCCTCCAGAGGTTGCACCCATCTGATCCACTCTAGTCAATGTTCTGATCATTTCGATCCATCTCCACTAGACGTTAAACTCACGGTATACCATATGCTAAACATAGGAATATGAGGAAAACCTCATAGACATGTCCTATGGAATATAATTCCCCGCATTATATGTGGGATTCCTTAGTCTTCCATGCCCTCGAGAATCCCTATAATAAGAGTAAGAAACCCAGACATGCCAGTGATGTCCCAACGTGACTACTCCCCCGACCTAAGGTTGCTGCCCTGGATGGACCCCTTGGAATGTCCTGACAGAAGCAGTGTAATTAACCTATGTCCATGAAGATATGGAACTGGGAATATTTTTCACAAACAATGTCTTAGTATATAAGGGAGACCTGGACTAGGTGATGAGTTTTGAGGAGGAATCCACATAAGAAAGAACCAACATCCCATCATCTCGTTTCGATCAAAGAGAAAACATCCCTGAATAAGGAATGAATGCCACCTGGCTTTGGAAAGAGGGAATGTGGGGCAACAAACAGTGTCTTCATCCCGAACAGAAGGATGTGCACACCCCGGAAAAAGTGTCAGAAACAGATACCACACATAGTAGTTTTCTTGAAAACCATTTTTGGTTATGTGGTATCTGACTTCTTCATGGCTCAACCAAGGTCTTCTAACAAAATTTTAATAGGGGAAGTGTATGTGACCGCTATCTGAAGCATTATTAAATAAAAAATATAAAAATCTCTCCAAATTGTTTTCAAAATCGCTTGAGATCCGATCGGTTTCATACATTCAACTTTTATCCATTCTATAAAAAAATTGTTATAAGTCATTTCATCAAATTCAATTCAATAAGATTGAAGTTTCATCAAAAATATATTTAAGTAAACTAGAATTGTTCACTTTATATGGAACCATAACTGACACACTACTCTATATGAGAATCATAATATAAAAAATAACAAAATACTATATTTATAACAAAATATCTTTGAAGAACTATACATGAGTGTGTAAGATCATGTACACTTTTGGAGGAGAATTATTCAGGAGTTGAGTAAATTTTAGATCGAAGAAATTTAATATTTTAGTAGATTATTTGAGTGATCACATACACTACCCAAGGGGGTGGGAGTGTCCAGGGGGTGGGCGTGTCCAGGGGGGGTGGGGGTTGTCCCAGGGGGTGGGGGATGTCCACGGGGTTCGGGGGTGTCCAAGGTGGTGGGGTGGGCTGTCCACGGGGGTGGAGGGGCTGTCCACAGGGGTGGCGGAGCTGTACAAGGGGTAGGGGGTGTCTAGGGGGGTGGGCGGGTTGTCCATGGGGGTGGGGCTGGTCTAGGGGGTACAGGGTATCCAGGGGTGGGGTGTTCGAGGGGATGGGGGTGTCCGGGGGTGGTGGGGGTGTTCAGGGGGGTGTGCGGGTTGTCCACATGGTTGGGGGATATCTAGGGGGTAGGGGTGTCCACGGGGGGTGGGTGGGTGGTCCATGGGGGTGGTAGGGATGTCCAGGGGGTATTGGGTGTCCAGGGGGTGGACAGGTTGTCCACGGGGGTGGCAGGGCTATCGAGGGTGTAGGGGTGTCCAGGGGGTGAGTGGGATATCCACAGGGGTGGGGGATGTCCAATGGGGTAGGGGGTGTCCATGGGGTGGGGGGTTGTCCACAGGGGTGGGGGTGTCTCCATGGGGGTGGGGGTCTAGGGTGTTGGGGTTTGTCCAGGTGGTTGGGGTTGTCTAAGGGGTTTGGGGGTGTCCAGGGGGTGGGGGTGTCCAGGGGGATGGGGGTGTCCGAGGGGTGGGGTGTCCAAGGGGTGGGTGGTTGTCCACAGGGGTGTGAGTGAGATCTATGAGATTTAATTGGGTTGTCATTCATGTTATGAAAAAAAAATGATGGGTGTTAAGGATTAGAGAAGTATTTTTAGTGAAAATCCAATTTGGTAGGATTGGTGACTTGATAACATGATGGTATCAAATTTGGAATTTGGAAAATGTTGGGGCATTGGATT